>OY744616.1:26704934-26857434 GCA_963556255.1 Allolobophora icterica
GAGTTAACGGAGTGGTTCAGAGTCACGGTAGGTGTGAGACAAGGATGTGGATTATCACCGGACCTGTTCAACATTGTAATGATCTCCCAAACCACACAATGATTCCCAGCTACACAACATGCTATACGATGTTATAGTGTAGAGAAGAATATATTTAGATTATATAATGTAGGATAGTAGAGCTACATAAATGTGAATTAATTAAATGCCAGCAGCTAAGCCAGCATTGTAGGGATTAATTAATATTAGATAGAGGGGTTCATCATATCTACGCAAAGGACAGCAGACGATGTGGACTCACCCCATTGGTCAGGACGAACAGCTGATCAAAACCGTTAAGGCGAAGCGGCTGACGACTCGGTAACCAAGCAACCGTGGTGACGTGGCGTGGAGATACGGCAGTTCGATTTTTGATTTCAACTGAACAAGACGTTCTAGAAATCTTGAGTGGATCGACTCGGTGGATGTTAGACTAAGTCGATGAGAGGGCATCGTTAGTCAGTATACGATCGGTTTTGCGAAACGATCGATGCAGTTGAGTTTATAAGTCGAGACGTTGGACAGCGAGGATCGAATAATTCGAGTGAAACGCTCTCGTAACAAACCGTTGCGAAGCGTGACTTTCCATCATAGGAAGTCAACATTTGCGAAGCGATCTTGTCAACGGACTTAAGGAGTTATTCCGCGAGTGAAGTGTACGTTACTCTGGAGTAGTAAAGCACACACTCGGGTTGTAACGACGGTCTCTTTGGGAGAGACATCAAGCTACGAGAAGTCACGAGAACGGTGGACAGTCGAGCTTCGACGAGGGAGAAACAAGGCGATTTGAGAACGGATCTGCGAACTCATCAGATGAACAAACGGATGAAAGACAGCTCTTCCACAAGGAACAAACTGTGAGAACATTCCGTGCTAAAGGGTCTTACTGGGAGGTAGCAATAGGCAATAAAATCTAGATAGCAAAGATGCTGGCTAGGTAGGGAATAAGGCAAAGTAGACATAGGATAACTAGACATTGAACTGTTACATGCTTTAACTGATATACATTATATTCTTATTCATTTAAATGCATACCCATGTGTTCTCTGTTCATTTCCCTAGTCAAATAGATAGGCCTATGCATTTCCTTGTCCAGTAAAGACAAGATGAAACAAAACTAAAGTAGTCGTGGGTGTAGAACATAACACTAAGCACTCTTAGTATAGGGTGGCGCTACATAAATGGGGGCTCGCTCTCGGGATTGAATTATATAATCAATTAAGGACATTGATTAAATCGATCTGGGATCATATCTTAGACACAAGTGGTGTATTTAGATAGGATAGAATAAGTAAACAGAGATATTTACTTACGCGCTAGGTATAGCATATTTTGTCGTCTGCGGTATTCATTAATACGCATGACGTAATTGAATTTTGAATTGTGATCAATCATACGTTGTTGAAGGTGAGGTCAGGTCAACGGTTGCAAATCGCAAAAGCTAACTATTGGTAAGAGTTAGGTCAGGTCAAGGTTGTTCAGTGTTTAAGTTATAAACAAGGTGAACTAGCTTTGAAATCTGAAATTTATCTTGAGCCTTATATCAAAGGAAATTGATATAGCGCAATGGCTGGTGAGATTCAGAAGTGGATTAAGGTGGCGCAGGACCTTGGATACGCAGAAGATGCTGTTAGAGAATATGTCAAGGACAGGCAGAATGAGATTAGGGAAGATAAAAGACGTGAGGCTGAGGAAAAGCTACGTCTAGCGGAAATGGAAAAAGAAGAGAAAAGACGTGAGGCTGAAAGGGAAGATAAAAGACGTGAGGCTGAAAAGGAAGATAAAAGACGTGAGGCCGAAGAGAGACGGATCTCCGAAGAAATGAATTTGAAGAGGATAGAAATGGAAAATCAGAAGGAGATAAAACTAAAAGAACTAGAGCTTCAGATGACACGTGAGACAAGACGAGAAGATGGAGATAGGATAAGACTTGATGGAGATGGAGAGTATTCTGGACAGGCAAATAATGCCAAATATGTTAAGATGCCCATCTTCAGAGAAGAAAAAGATTGTTTAGATGCCTATCTCCTCAGATTCGAGAGGACCTGTACAGCATACAGAGTTCCGAATAAGTTATGGGTTCTGACACTAGTGAAGTCGCTTCAAGGAAAAGCGCTCGAAGTGTATGAACGAATGAGTATAGAGGATTCTCAAGACTATGAAAAGTTAAAGGAGAGACTACTCATAAGGTTCAAATTGTCAGAATCGGGGTACAGAAATTTGTTTAAACAAAGCCCTAGAGAAAAAGACGAAACTCCGGAACAATATGTAGGAAGACTTAAGCGTTACTTAAGACAGTGGCATCAAATGTCAGGCTTTAGTGAAGACAAAGAGGGTTTGGAACAACTCATACTGAGAGACCAGTTCTTCATTATGTGTGACAATGATATGAGACGCTTTCTAAAGGAGAAAGGGAAACTAAATCTTGAGGACATGTTGGAACAGGCCCAAAACCTCATAGAAGCGAGAGAATCGGATGAAAGGAAATGGATTCATACTCAGAAGAATAGAGACAAAGAATCCAAAACGCAACCGAGGGACAATAAGCAGAAGAGTTTTGAGAATACAAGCAACTCTCACAACAAATTTAGAGAACAGAGGGAGTTCAGAGATAAAAATCAATTCAAGAGTAATTGGAAGTTCTCCGACAACAAGAAATATGGAGTAGAAACAGAAACCCAGAAGACGGGATGTTTCCGCTGTGGATCAAAATTTCACAGAATAGCCCAGTGTAGTGAGAAAGATAAGACAGGGAGAGAACATAGAGTAGCAACAATGCAGTGCGACGAGGAATCAAATGAAAATGGAGATAAACAAGAGGCAGTAATTTCATACTGTTCTGCATACGTTGAACAAGAAGGAAAGTGTATAATAGAAGAACACAAGTATCAGGGACCAGTTGTAATTAATGGATGTGAAACGAAAGGAGTCTTTGACACTGGTTCGAATTGTGTTGCTGTAAGAGAGAGTCTGATCAAAAAAGATGAATACATAGGTCGAAATATGATATGTACTTTCATGAATGGTACTAAACATGAGTATCCGATGGCAAAAGTCGCAATACAGAGCGAATACCTCACAGGCGTGGTAGAAGCCGCTGTGATCAAAGACCTAGAAGAAGAAGCGATCATTGGATCAAGAGTAGAAACTATTGAAGATTCTAACTTGAATTTGTGTTATTGTGAGGCTGAGGTAGTAAAGTGGAAGAAAGAGGCAGAGAGAGATACTGAAGAGTTCACTAGCAAGGTCAGAGTAAATGAAATAGATACTAAATGCCTTTATGATACAGGAGCAAATTGTGTCGCTGTGCAAAAGAGATTAGTGAAACCAGAACAATACACAGATAAATTTATGGTGTGCAGATTTGCTAATGGCAAGAAAGAAAAATATCCCATGGCAAGAATTAAAATTGAAGGAAATGACTTCAAAGGTGTGACGGATGCTGTAGTAATAGAATCCTTGGTGATGGGATTAATCACGGGTCCATGTTTGTACGAGAAGAATATAAACAGAATCCAACCGAAAGGGAAACATGATGACGAGAAGACGGATAAATCATGTGAACCTAAAATTAGTAGAGCCAAAGAGGAGAAAAAGAAAGAATGGAATGTAAAGGGTTGTGACGTTGAAGGGATGAGATGCAATAAGGCTAACCCATCCAAGGTAATCCAAAACACAGCAGGACATGATTGTGAAATTGTCACAGAAACAGGAATAAGTGACGGAGTGGAACAAAAAAGTAAAGCAGAAGTGGTATTAGCAGGATGTACGACACGAGCACAGGATGAAATAAAAGGGAGACGTGTCGAACGACCACTGAAAATACCAGAGGTAACAGGTTTAGATCTCAAGCCGGAAGAGATAATAGAACTACAAAGAACCGACGCTTCTTTAACAAAATATTGGGAGATGGCTCAGAGAAGCGAGAGTGTGAATGGAGAACCATATAGAGGCAATCCACTATTTGTAGTCAAGAAGAACATGTTATACCGGAAATATAAGGAAGTCTTAAAGGACGAAATTAGACTTCAACTAATGATTCCAAAAACTTTGAGAGATAGGGTGATGTTATTAGCCCATGGATCATTACTAGCTGCACATCAAGGAATGAAGAGAACTCAAGCTAAAATAATGACTTCGTTCTACTGGCCATCTATACAACAAGATGTAAAGAGATATGTCTTGAGTTGTGACGTCTGTCAGAGAGCTGTAGATAAACGAGGAATACAGAGGGCACCATTGGGACATTTGCCTCTCGTAGATGTGCCATTCCATATGATCTGTGTAGATTTGGTGGGACATATAGAACCCAGGTCTAGCAGAGGAAACCGATATATATTGACGATAGTGGATATGGCAACGAGATTTCCTGAGGCAATTCCACTCAAAGGAATAACTACGGAAGAAGTGGCTGAGGCGTTATTTGAATTCTACAGTAGGATGGGAACACCACGTAGAGTACATACTGATAGAGGAAGCCAATTCACTTCAGATCTGATGAAAGAGATTGATAAATTACTATTGATGAAACATACGCTAACTACTCCATACCATGCGATGGGCAACGGCGCAGTAGAAAGACTGAATGGGACAATAAAGTCTACATTGAAGAAGTTGATAGTAGAACAGCCCAAAGAGTGGGATAGATTTCTAATACCTCTTCTATTTGCATTGAGAGATAGCATTCATGAGAGTCACGGGTTCACACCATTTGAACTAGTCTATGGGAGAAGTATAAGAGGCCCAATGACTATACTTAGAGAATTATGGACCAGAGAAGAAGTGGAAGATGAGACCCGTGATGCTTATAGCTACATGTTGGACTTACAAAATAGAATAGAAGAAACATGTAGAATTGCACAAAAGGGGTTGGAGAAGATGCAAATCAAAAATGAGAAACATTACAATAAGAAGGCCAGATATAGGAGACTGAACATAGGTGAGAAAGTTCTACTATTGTTACCAATGAAGACTAATAAGTTGATGTTGAAGTGGCAAGGGCCATATGAAGTGAAAGACAGAGTTGGAGAATGCGACTATAGGATTGAAATAGCACCTGGTAAAGTGAAGACATATCATGTAAACATGCTAAAGCAATACAATGAGAGAGAAATGATGGAAGAACAGTTAGCTACTGTAGTAACTGTAGTGAATGATGGAGAAACTGGGAAAGAAGATGAGCTCCTAGAATTATACAATGGAGAGCAAAAAGAAACATATAGGGATGTGAAGATCAGTCCACAACTTGACGATAGGAAAAGAAATCAGCTGATGAGACTGTTGGAGGAATATAAAGATATTTTCTCTGATGTGCCTGGAAAGACTGACTGGGTGGAGCATGAGATTAAGTTGACAAACGAAACACCAGTCAGGTCAAAAGCATATCCTACACCATATGGATTACAAAAGCAAATTGATGAGGAGATAGCAATGATGCTGAAAAATGGTGTGATAGAGAGATCAACCGCTGCATATGCAGCACCGTTAGTTGTAGTTAAGACGGCCGACGGCACAAACAGATTGTGTTGTAATTACCAACAACTAAACGAAATCACAATCTTCGACCCAGAGCCCATGATGGCAAATGAAGATATATTCAACAAGCTTAGTGGGAGCAAAATCTTCAGTAAATTCGACTTTTCAAAGGGATACTGGCAAATCCCAATGTCTAAGGAATCACAAGATTACACGACATTCGTGTGTGCCAATGGACTATTCAAATTCAAAGTAATGCCATTTGGATTGATAAACAGCGCTTCGAGTTATAATAGGCTGATGCGGAAGGTATTAGATGGACTGAAGAATTTGGAGAGTTATGTAGACGATGTCTTAACTCACACTCAAAACTGGGAAGAACATATACTAGCCTTGAAGGAGTTCTTTGAGAGAGTGAGAGAAGCAAAATTAACACTTAAACCAAAGAAATGTGAAATTGGATTTCAAACAATTGACTTCCTTGGACATACATTGAGTGATGGAGAAATAAAACCAAAGGAAGAATCAATAGATAAGATTATTGAGATGCCCAGACCAAATAATAAGAAACAAGTAAGAAGTTTTCTGGGAGCAGTAAACTATTACAGGAAATTCATACCAAACTGTGCGATGATAATGAAACCACTCACAGAATTAACCAAGAAAAATGCCAAAGTAGTTGTGGAATGGACTAATGAATTGGAGAGTGCATTCACAGAACTCAAGAAGGTGTTATCAGAAGCACCAATATTAAAACTACCAGACCTAGACAGAGAATTTGTAGTTAGAACAGATGCATCGAATGCAGCTTTGGGAGGTGTACTGATGCAAGAATACGATGGAGTGATGCATCCGGTGTCATATGTAAGCAGGAAGTTGAGCGACGCAGAAAAACGATATTCTGTAGAGGAACGAGAATGTTTAGGAATGATATTCGGGTTGAAGAAATTTAACAGGTATCTTTATGGAAAGGAATTTGTGATGGAAACAGATCATTGTAGTTTACAATACTTGAAGACAGGTAATGTGAAGAATGATCGTGTGATGAGATGGAATCTGTTATTGCAAAACTACAAGTTTAGGATAAAATACATTAAAGGTAGTGATAATGTAGTGGCAGATTACTTAAGTAGAGGACTAGAATAGGCCAATTAGAATAGTCATAAGTAAGATAGTAACGTAAGTTATGAAATGATAGGACAATTTATCATTTCATATATGATTAGTTAAGAGATTAAAATGTGTGTTGCTTTAAAGTATAAGTTAATAGATTATTAAGTCAAGTTAATATATATTTCACTAGTTAAAGTTAGACCAGTTGGAACAGTAAATGGTTTACTAGATAACTGATATATGTTAATATAAGTTGTGTAGATAAGAATATTGTGTAGTTAGGTAAGGAGTCATAGTTATTTTAAGAAAAAATGTATTATTTCTTTGATTGTGGGGGGTGATGTAATGATCTCCCAAACCACACAATGATTCCCAGCTACACAACATGCTATACGATGTTATAGTGTAGAGAAGAATATATTTAGATTATATAATGTAGGATAGTAGAGCTACATAAATGTGAATTAATTAAATGCCAGCAGCTAAGCCAGCATTGTAGGGATTAATTAATATTAGATAGAGGGGTTCATCATATCTACGCAAAGGACAGCAGACGATGTGGACTCACCCCATTGGTCAGGACGAACAGCTGATCAAAACCGTTAAGGCGAAGCGGCTGACGACTCGGTAACCAAGCAACCGTGGTGACGTGGCGTGGAGATACGGCAGTTCGATTTTTGATTTCAACTGAACAAGACGTTCTAGAAATCTTGAGTGGATCGACTCGGTGGATGTTAGACTAAGTCGATGAGAGGGCATCGTTAGTCAGTATACGATCGGTTTTGCGAAACGATCGATGCAGTTGAGTTTATAAGTCGAGACGTTGGACAGCGAGGATCGAATAATTCGAGTGAAACGCTCTCGTAACAAACCGTTGCGAAGCGTGACTTTCCATCATAGGAAGTCAACATTTGCGAAGCGATCTTGTCAACGGACTTAAGGAGTTATTCCGCGAGTGAAGTGTACGTTACTCTGGAGTAGTAAAGCACACACTCGGGTTGTAACGACGGTCTCTTTGGGAGAGACATCAAGCTACGAGAAGTCACGAGAACGGTGGACAGTCGAGCTTCGACGAGGGAGAAACAAGGCGATTTGAGAACGGATCTGCGAACTCATCAGATGAACAAACGGATGAAAGACAGCTCTTCCACAAGGAACAAACTGTGAGAACATTCCGTGCTAAAGGGTCTTACTGGGAGGTAGCAATAGGCAATAAAATCTAGATAGCAAAGATGCTGGCTAGGTAGGGAATAAGGCAAAGTAGACATAGGATAACTAGACATTGAACTGTTACATGCTTTAACTGATATACATTATATTCTTATTCATTTAAATGCATACCCATGTGTTCTCTGTTCATTTCCCTAGTCAAATAGATAGGCCTATGCATTTCCTTGTCCAGTAAAGACAAGATGAAACAAAACTAAAGTAGTCGTGGGTGTAGAACATAACACTAAGCACTCTTAGTATAGGGTGGCGCTACAAACATGCTCCTGGAAGCAATGATGAGCTTTGCGAAGAGATCGGAAAAGGCCGGCGTCCTGGTCAATGGACAGCTGATTAACAACCTACGATTTGCAGATGACATCGACCTGGTCTCAGAATCGCAGGGACAATTACAAAGGCTAACTGACAGAGTACAGGAGAGTAGTAAGAGATTTGGATTAAAAATCAACACGCAAAAGACAAAAGCAATGACCATTGGGAAACAACACGAGGAGCTAGAAGTTACGCTGGAAAACGAGATGTTAGAACAAGTGACAGAATTTGTATACCTAGGAGGCCTAATAACAGAAGATGGGCAATGCACAAGAGATATAAAGCGCAGGATTGGACTTGGGTCAGCAATGTTCGGGAAATTGAATAAGATCTGGAAAACACACAACATATCGATAGGAACAAAGCTGAAACTATATAGAACATTTGTCATCCCAGTCCTGCTGTACGGCGCCGAGTGCTGGTGCCTGCGCAAAGAAGACGAAAAGAGGTTGCTCGTAGCAGAAATGAGCTGGCTGCGAAGAATAAGGGGCAGAACTAGAAGGGATAAAATCCGCAACGAAGTGATCAGAAAGGAGTTGGATCAAAAAGAAACAGTGATAGACAAGATCAGGAAAAGAAGACTCACATGGTTTGGTCATGTGACAAGAATGGACAACACCAGACTACCAGCAATGGCGCTCTACGGACACGTAGAGGGAGTGCGAAGCAGAGGAAGACAGACAAAGACATGGATGGACAATGTCATGGAGGATCTGAAAGCACAAGGAATGGATATGAGAGACGCTATGGATAAGATCAGAGACAGAGAGACTTGGAGACGTCTGGTCGAAGCCTCATCGTCGGTGTATACCTGACGGAGGAGAAAACAGAACAGAACAGAACAGACTGGAAGATGAATTAATTGATTAATTTTGTGACTCTTTTGATGAAATTAAATGAAATACATATTTTTTATCGCTATTTTCAAATTCTATTTTTCAAGCTGTCACTTTTTTGCTACGGTAGCTATGTCACTCTTTTCTTATGTCACTCTTTCGTCGTGTCACTCTTTTGAACCGCTCCCACGTGTTAGATCATGTAAAGGCTACCTCCTGTCCTCGCAGATGTAATTGTTTGTATGATTTGTTGCTGTCTTACATTGCACTTCACTGTTTAGATTTTTTTGCATATGATTTGAAATGTTGTTTGAAATTATCAGGAAGTTGTATGTTGAACTGGCCGCCTGTAAACTGTTTATGTGAGAGGGTAATCAAGGTTGCAGCGGGACTCTTGACCCTTTTGGATTACCCTTTAACGCCAGCACTTGAAATGCTCTAGGCGAAACTGTCATAATTTGATTTGTCTGTTGTATGGTGTTTCAATAAACTTAGAAATCGAATGAATACGCTCCAAAGCCTTAGAAAGAAAACGACAGTACAGATCAAGAGATGGAGAGGCTCTGAGGCTGATTGCAAGGAACATTCGAGTAAAAAAAAAGACAGCAAATCCAGAGAGAAGAGAGAGGCTTGCAACTGTTGTCAGGAAACATGGCGTTGTCCCTCTCGACGAATGCCAAATCAAAAATTCAAACAAAGGCGCTATGGTATTATCCGGAGAGATATATATTCTCTACGGCGTGAGGCAGAGATGTAATATAATCATGTATTTATCCGATCGCTATTTGGAGGGTCTTAATCAGCGCTCTTTCTCAAAATGTGTAATTTTGATCTGTAGGTCTGTAATTGAACTTAGTTCTCATATTATGCAAGCTAAATCATAATACTCAGTCACAGAAACCATCTGTGTGTAGTTGTCGAGTAGCCCCGCGATAGACTTACCGTGGGCCATACACGTACCTCTGATTTGAAAAAGATCTTTGATGGATGCGCTTGTCGATTTTCAATGGTAATCGTAATCATAATCACCAAACTTCTAAAGCGCCACTCGAAGGCCAAGCGCAGGGCAGCAGCTTATTCACGAGCGCTACGTCAGATCAGAGGGGGTTTCCAGAGAGTAGTCCAAAAGAGGTCCGAGTCCGATTTCCAGAAGGCCAAACCAAATCAGAGGGGTTTTCCAGAGAGTAGTCCAACAGAGGTCCAAGTCCAATTTCCAGGGTACCAGATCAGGAGAGGCAGAGTAGCTGTCAAGGCGGGTGTCGTTTACGGCGAGAATAATTGGAAGGCGGAGGATCAGATGATTCAGGGCAGGAGTACTTGAAAAGGTGAGACTTCAGTTTTGAGTGGAAAGCCCGGGGATGATAGATAGAGGAACACGAGGAGGAGGATGAAGAACGGGTTGCAATGATGATGGAGACACTGAGAAACTGCGGAATTCAGAGGGAGATCATTCCAGAGGCGTGGTGCTGTGATGGATATGGCTCGGTTGGAGAACTTGAGGTGAGTAGTGACTGCAGGGGTCGAGAAAGACTTAGATAGGACGATGATCGGGTGGAGTGGGTTGTCTGAATGGTGAAAAGATCACGAAGGTACTTGGGCTGGGAATATTGTAGGGAGTTGTAGATTAGTGATAGGACTTTGAAGTGGATTCGCTCTGGGATATTTAACCAATGGAGTGATTTGAGTATGGGAGTGATATGATGATGTTTGGGCGTTCTAGTGACAGCTCTGGCTAGTGAGTTTTAGATAAGCTGTAGACGCTTGATTTGAGTGGATTCAAGGTTAAGGAAAAGAGAATTGCAGTAATCAAGCTTTGAATGAACAATGGAGGTAGCAATGGTGGAGGCAGTTTTGAGGTCGAGCGTGGGCCGAATGCGTCGGAGGTCACGAATGTGCATGAAGCAGAAGCGCGATAGGTTGGAGATGTGGTTAGAGAAGGAGAGGTGTGGATCAAAAGGAACACCAAGATTGCGGACAGAGGAGTCGGGGGTGAAGGTGAGAGACGATGAGTTAGTCGAAAGGTTTATGGAAGGATCAGGAATTTTCTTGATTTGATCAGGAAGGCTATAGGATGATGAATTCAGTTTTGGAAGGGTTAAGGCAGAGGAGATTGGATGACATCCACTGTGAAATAAGGTTAACCACGTTGAGTAGTTGGGTGATGGTGGTGGAAAAAGAGCCTGGGGAGAAGGATATGCAGAGTTGGGTGTCTGCATATAGAGATGGTGGTCGACAGAGGAGGATTTTATGAGATGGCTTAAAGGTGTGGTATAAAGGATGAAAAGTAGTGGACCCAGGTCGGAGCCTTGAGGGACACAACAGGAAAGAGGGAGCGGTTGTGAGCAGTGGCTGGAGGCTTTAACAGAGAAGGATCGGGACGACAAGTAGGACTGGAACCAGAGTAGGCCTATAGATATGTGGATCATCGTTGTGTGATCAAACTTAGATCTACCTTGCACAAGGAAATTTCCCTGTTTACTTATTCATCTTAGGTTTCGTATTCTTCTTCGCATTCTTCAGATTCGTAGGACTTTTGGTAGAGATGTTCAGTCCTGCGATGCACAGTAGGCCATGGAATAACTTGGCAGTTCGTGTGTAATATAATACTATATTCGTGTTTGTTGACAAGCTCACTGACAAATCGCAGTAAGAAACATTGTAACATATGACAGTATAAGTACCCACGCCTTGGCAGCCTGTTAGGCGACTGCTCATTTTACAGCTGCCCCATAAAGAGTGGAAGGCTGAGTCGACCTATAGGGAGGTTACGAGTATAGAACCGCGTCGTTCAAGATCTTAAGTTATTCGAGCAAGAGCGTTACCATTTTTCTCTCCTCTCTCCCAATTATGCTCGTGTGTGTACATAGGACTACGCAGTGCGTAAACATGTTGAGATATTTTCGCTTTTGTCATCTTAAACACTGTTTTCGCGTACCAACATTACATGTAACTTTATTATGCATTTTCCATAGAAGCAAAAAATTTGTGGTTACAATTTTCGTGAGCGCTAGACTGTACTTTATCCCTAAATTAACCTATCTTACATGCAACTATACGAAGTCCTGCTTTCTATTTATAACGACTTTCCGTCCTATCCAGTCCCGCTGAATTTGATTCTTCTTCACCGTATTCTTTCAGAAGTAGGAGGCCCTATTATTCCATTATTCACCGGTGCATACATTGTAGGCCCAGAGCTTCCTGTGAAGGCACAGAAACTGCTGGTCATGCGTCTATTGATCTCTTGGTTTGCAGCAGTCTGCGCAGTATTTTTCCTGCAGGCGATCGAGGTATTTCCGGGATGAACTCTATTCCTCCGCGCAATTTCTTGTAAGCTGATACTCTCTCTGCAAAATAAGGAAACTTTTAAATATATGCGAATCTCGCTGTTTATTTATGATCAGGAATAAGACTGTTTAACTTATCAACATCATCTCAGTAGCCGAATGCAATCGGTAGCCTAATATAATCTATCGCAGAAACGTTGCAGAAAGTGCATTTCACAAAAATTTAAAGTATTCTAGATCTACTCTGTTTGTTAATCTCAGAAATTTATCTACCGTTATAGTTTACCTTTCATAGAAGAACTGAAGACTATCAGATATAATCAGTCTTGTTGTCCTCGAGACCAAGGTCTTGGTCTCGAGTGCACTCGAGTTCGTTTTTAAAAGTCTTGGTCTTGGTCTTGGTCTTGAGAACAAAGGTCTTGGTCTTGGTCTTGGTATTGAGGTTCAAGGTCTTGGTCTTGGTCTTGAGGTTCAAAGTCTTGGTCTTGGTTTTGCAAGACCAAGACCAAGACTTTTGTCAATATGAACAGTCATTAATTTTAACAAACGGCAAGAATTTTAAAAATGTATCCAATAATTACTCATACAGTTATTGCTTTAGTATTTACACGGTGTGAATGAGGCTTCACTGTTGTTTTGGACAATTATTTTGACTTCCGGTTATTTACCATGGAATGATTTCAAAACAGACTCACGATTAATTTGTACATTTACATCCGGTTCTTGAAAAGCTGCTTTGTGTGCTAGCGATTTCAGCACTTGTAGACCTTGTTTTTCACATGGCAGAATTTTTATGAGGCCCCACAGGTCACGTCTTGGTCAGAAAATTCTGAGCAAATTAGTTTTTATAAAATTTGACAGGCATTTGGAATAACATCACAGTATAAATAATACATTTCGCATGAAGGACTTTTGTAAATAGGCTTACGAATTCGGAATTCTCTGCAGTCTCCATTTAGAGTTGTTTTGCTTGAATAAAAGATAAAACTCATGTTTTCATTAAAATAACGAGTATTTCGACTTCACAATTTTTTTAGTAAGGAATAGAAGTCTGGATTCGACTGTGATTTTTTTGGGTCTTGGTCTCGGTCTTGCTCTTGAGGTTCAAGGTCTTGGTCTTGGTCTCGAGGTTCAAGGTCTTGGTCTTGGTCTTGGTCTTGAGGTTCAAGGTCTTGGTCTTGGTCTTGAGGTTCAAGGTCTTGGTCTTGGTCTTGGTCTTGAGGTTTAAGGTCTTGACAACAAGACTGGATATAATGAGTTTCTTCTTTCAAGTAGTACCTGCTACGAATTGTTGGAGTTCTTCTTTGGTGACACTGGCATCGCGCTTAAGTGCCACGAATGCCTTAGGCACCTCTCCTACGTCAGGATGCATAATGCCTACAACGCAGGCATCAGCCACGGCTGGATGAGCATCAAGAACCGCCTCAAGCTCAGCAGGAGGAACCTTAACAAGACAATAGCATGAGTGAGAAAGACAATGAGAGCAGAAACCAATGCCAAAGTCTGGCATTTTTTATCAACATTCACTGGCATTTTCGCCTCCACTGCTTTGTCTTTGTTTGATCATTTCGATATAATACGTTGACAGACATTACAACTAAGTACAAAACATTACAATGCATTGCAATACGACACTTTGGAATACAATAAAATTCAGCCGACAATTATACCAATGCAAATCGTTGTCGTTGAATTATGTTAGGACTATTAGGCTACAGTCAATCATTAAACAAATTAAAACCTGGTTGCATCATAGTAGGCAAACATTGCTTTAGTAATTTAGATGGAAGCGGTAAGTTAAATTCAGTTTATATACTAGAAGAAATTCTCAGTTTCAAACAAACATATGATTGGTGGTTACGCGTGCTTCTGGCCTAAGACAAAGCAGAGCCATATGGGTTATGCAACTAAGCAATTTTCCATGCCTTTGTTGGTTTGCCTACTGTGATAATTAGCCTCTTTAGCATAATATAGGTCCTATAGTTGCTTATTTTCCAACGATTGAGGTGTTTTGTAAATGTAATATAAATTTAAAGCTCCGAAATTTCTCAGCGCCACACAAAAGCCACGCCAGGGAGACCAGCTTAATCACCGGCGCTATATCAAATCAAGTCCGCAATAGCCGTGTTCGCTTTGTCCATTCCGGTGCCAGGTCAGAGTCCCGGGAGGTCAAGCCGAAGAGTATGATAGATTGATCGTACCTGGAGACCTTTGTATTTGATAAGTTCTTTGAGGCGATCGGAAACATAGATGTGGTTGTCGCTGCCTATGTAACCGACATCTCCTGAAATGGTTCCATACACAAGACACTTGAAAACTAGGCTGACACAGCTATCCTCTGGAGCTTCGATTTTACAGTGAAGAATATCGATTTTTAACTCGAGACAAGTTGAAGCCTTCTATATAGTAATATATAATATATGTGTATCTATACAGCTAATACAGAGCTTTTATGCACGATTCCACCTCCGCCCTCTAGCCAGCTCAGCTATAATCAGTATTCAGTACAATGACCGTACACTGTCGGTGTGAAGATGAGACGGCGAGGGAGAGGACTGGCCACCAGCCCTCATATGCCGAGACTAAGAAAGTGAAGTCGCTAAAACTGACATGTCTGCCTCAGGGCAAGCTTTAGGAAATGCTTTTCTTCTTCTTCTTTTCTTCTTCTTCGTGATCTCCATCTTCTTTTCTTCTTCTTCTTCTTCTTCTTCTTCTTCTTCTTCTTCTTCTTCTTCTTCTTCTTATCTTCTTCTTCTTCTACTTCTTCTTCTTTTTTTTTTTCTTCTTCTTCTTCTTCTTCTTCTTCTTCTTCTTCTTCTTCTTCTTCATGCACGATACATAGGTAGTGTGTTTTACTTATCTATGCATGGTATTTATTTATGTATGATAGTGCTTAGGTCTACTAGTGCTGTCTATGTGTGTTTGGCGTGCAGTGGTGTCTAGATATACGTCTGGTTATATGTGTGCATACCGGTGTGAAGCCATCCGTCCTCCCCGATCATATCTTCAGTAGCTTTGGGGTTCTTGTAATATCCCAACATCATCTGTGGTCCTCGGACGCAGAGTTCACCCGTCTGACCGACTTCCAGTTCCTTACTACGATCGTCCAAATCCACTATCTACATCAATTGCAGTTAGACATCTTTAGCGACAAATGAACACTCTACCCTACTATTGTACAGTAGTCCGCTTTAGGTGCATAAGCGCTACATAAAAATAATTACATAAGGTAAGTAAGTATGTATGTTCTTTAATAGACCACCTGCAAACGCACTGTGGCTGACAAACAAGTTATACAGAAAGAGGTGCATGAAACAAAGGAAAAGAAATATTAACAATGATAGTTAGGAAAAGCAGTAATGGAAATGAAAAACTAATAGAGTCGCAAAAATGATGAAAATTAGGAATCTAAATGGCTATGAGGTTCGAGATACTTTTGATTGCAGTGGCAAGCTTAGACATTTATTTTACTTTAAATAAAGCATTCTGGTGATGAAACTCCTCCGGGTCAACGCGAGGTAGACCTATGCGATTGTATGAAGGTCTGTTGTCACTGTTGCTGTTATTATTGTGAAGCTATTGTTGGTGTTTAAGGAATGGGAGAAATGTGCATGAGCGACAGTGTATGGAAGTATACCATTGGTGGCAACAACTTCTTTTGTCTCTATGAATCGCACCTAACTATACTGTTGATATTCTTCTTGTCGACAGTTATCGTTTTCACCGGCACATGATGACAGACGATTTCAATGATGGCGTCGGTGGTATCGATGATGAGATGGCGGTGGTGGTATTGATGATGATGATGATGATGATGATGATGATGATGATGATGATGATGATGGTGGTGGTGGTGATGATGATGATGATGATGATGATGATGATGATGATGATGATGATGATGATGATGATGATGATGATGATGATGATGATGATGATGATGATGGTGATGATGATGATGATGATGATGATGATGATGTGATGATGACGCTGAGGTATTAAGAAGCGATTACACAGATGACAATTGCGGTTGTGTTTGGGATGACGATGACTATGAAGATAATTGTGTTGGTGATGGTATCAGAGGTGATGATGATGATCTATAATGATCGATGTTGATAGTGATGACTATTCCGCAGGTTTCGGTGAGGTACTATTTACCTTGATTTCAGTGAGGTACTAGTTACCTTGGTTTCAGTGAGGTACTATTTACCATGGTTTCGGTGAGGGTGGTGACTGGTGAGGTACTAGTACAATATTTACGTTGGTTTCGATGTTGTACTATTTACCTTGGTTTCGATGAGGTATTATCTACCTTGGTTTCGGTGAGATACTATTTACCTTGGTTTCGATGAGGTACTATTTACCTTGGCTTCGGTGAGGTGCATGAGCGACAGTGTATGGAAGTATACCATTGGTGGCAACAACTTCTTTTGTCTCTATGAATCGCACCTAACTATACTGTTGATATTCTTCTTGTCGACAGTTATCGTTTTCACCGGCACATGATGACAGACGATTTCAATGATGGCGTCGGTGGTATCGATGATGAGATGGCGGTGGTGGTATTGATGATGATGATGATGATGATGATGATGATGATGATGGTGGTGGTGGTGATGATGATGATGATGATGATGATGATGATGATGATGATGATGATGATGATGATGATGATGATGATGATGATGATGATGGTGATGATGATGATGATGATGTGATGATGACGCTGAGGTATTAAGAAGCGATTACACAGATGACAATTGCGGTTGTGTTTGGGATGACGATGACTATGAAGATAATTGTGTTGGTGATGGTATCAGAGGATCACCGCCATCTCATCATCGATACCACCGACGCCATCATTGAAATCGTCTGTCATCATGTGCCGGTGAAAACGATAACTGTCGACAAGAAGAATATCAACAGTATAGTTAGGTGCGATTCATAGATATAACTTGTATAACTTGTTTGTCAGCCACAGTGCGTTTGCAGGTGGTCTATTAAAGAACATACATACTTACTTACCTTATGTAATTATTTTTATGTAGCGCTTATGCACCTAAAGCGGACTACTGTACAATAGTAGGGTAAAGTGTTCATTTGTCGCTAAAGATGTCTAACTGCAATTGATGTAGATAGTGGATTTGGACGATCGTAGTAAGGAACTGGAAGTCGGTCAGACGGGTGAACTCATGATGATGATGATGATGATCTATAATGATCGATGTTGATAGTGATGACTATTCCGCAGGTTTCGGTGAGGTACTATTTACCTTGATTTCAGTGAGGTACTAGTTACCTTGGTTTCAGTGAGGTACTATTTACCATGGTTTCGGTGAGGGTGGTGACTGGTGAGGTACTAGTACAATATTTACGTTGGTTTCGATGTTGTACTATTTACCTTGGTTTCGATGAGGTATTATCTACCTTGGTTTCGGTGAGATACTATTTACCTTGGTTTCGATGAGGTACTATTTACCTTGGCTTCGGTGAGGTGCATGAGCGACAGTGTATGGAAGTATACCATTGGTGGCAACAACTTCTTTTGTCTCTATGAATCGCACCTAACTATACTGTTGATATTCTTCTTGTCGACAGTTATCGTTTTCACCGGCACATGATGACAGACGATTTCAATGATGGCGTCGGTGGTATCGATGATGAGATGGCGGTGGTGGTATTGATGATGATGATGATGATGATGATGATGATGATGATGATGATGATGATGATGATGATGATGATGATGATGATGATGATGATGGTGGTGGTGGTGGTGGTGGTGATGATGATGATGATGATGATGATGATGATGATGATGATGATGATGATGATGATGATGATGATGATGATGGTGATGATGATGATGATGATGATGATGAAGTGATGATGACGCTGAGGTATTAAGAAGCGATTACACAGATGACAATTGCGGTTGTGTTTGGGATGACGATGACTATGAAGATAATTGTGTTGGTGATGGTATCAGAGGTGATGATGATGATCTATAATGATCGATGTTGATAGTGATGACTATTCCGCAGGTTTCGGTGAGGTACTATTTACCTTGATTTCAGTGAGGTACTAGTTACCTTGGTTTCAGTGAGGTACTATTTACCATGGTTTCGGTGAGGGTGGTGACTGGTGAGGTACTAGTACAATATTTACGTTGGTTTCGATGTTGTACTATTTACCTTGGTTTCGATGAGGTATTATCTACCTTGGTTTCGGTGAGATACTATTTACCTTGGTTTCGATGAGGTACTATTTACCTTGGCTTCGGTGAGGTACTCTTTACCTTGGTTTCGGTGAGGTACTGTGTACCTTGGTTTCGGTGAGGTACTATTATTTTACCTTGGCTTCGGTCATGGGCACGAGTCTTCCGCATGAAGATGGCTTAGTGGAACCCTCGCCAATAGGGTTGATGGAAACAACTGGTCCCGTCTCCGTCATTCCATAACCTCAACAGTTGACATGATTCATATCACATTATTATATTGGCCTAAGATACGTACGAATTTCTAGATTTGTGCTCGCTCGTTGCATCTCTGGAACATTGCTCGGCATGGGCTTTGAAGAAACCGTAAAGCACAGTTGCTCGGCGCCATCGATTGATACTCATGATGATGATGATGATGATGATGATGATGATGATGATGATGATGATGATGATGGTGGTGGTGGTGGTGGTGGTGGTGGTGGTGGTGGTGGTGGTGGTGGTGGTGGTGGTGGTGGTGGTGGTGGTGGTGGTGATGATGATGATGATGATGATGATGGTGATGATGATGATGATGATGATGATGATGATGATGATGATGATGATGATGATGATGATAATAACGACAATTTATATGGCGCCGTAACGCGGCCATACCGCTACAAGGGCGCCTCAGAACTCCTAGCGGGTAGGATAAGCCTTGGCGAACAGGTGGGTTTTAGCCTAGATTTAAAAGATTTCACTGAGTCGGCCAGTCTGATGGCGGGTGGAAGACTGTTGTTCCAGCATAGTCTATGTCTACCTCATAATTAGACATAACGATTGCAATCGTTTTGTTCAAAGCGATGAATGCATGAATGAAAGACTGAACGAAACAGCGAATGGATGAGTGAATAAGTGAAAGCATGAACAGATTTTATAAAACTGGTATAAAAGAGATATTTGTGATCGCAGTGTACCTTGTCCAAGAGCGCAGTTCTTGTGCCTCGAACAGAATTCCTCTATGGCTTCTTTGCCAATAGGAGCAGCGGCAGAGGTGAGGCGAGTGAGAGATGACAGATCTGCCGCCGCAGCCATGGGATGCTTATTCAAGAAGAGAATTATCGGAGGCACCAGATAACACAGGTTCACCTGCATGCATACAAATGAACACTTTACAATGAAGACAGGTAAGATGAGATGAGATGGGATGAAATAATATGAAACAAGGTAAGATAGGACAACTTTGGATACGATAAGGAAAGAAAAGATAACATAGAATTACATAAGATAACAGGTAAAGCAGGGATATGATGGGGTGTGAATGTATTGGGCTGAGGTGAGGTGTGGCAGGTTAGGACATAGTATGATAGAATATGGGAAGATTTGGTATCGTATGGTCTGGAAGCCCTGACAATCACAATGGACCTTCAGGTGACCCATAGAGAAGAAGGAATGTAGGATATTATCTCTCCTGGACATAATCCCCTCCGGACATAATCTCCCCAGACAGAATCCCCCGGGGCAGGATATAATCCATCGGGCTATGATATAATCACCTGTATTTCGACATATACAGTGTATATCATGACGCGTGGTGACGACGAAAATAACTAAGCCATTGCTTATCACTTCTACCTCAGCCGGAATATATTTTCAATTTGTTTAATACGAAGAATATACTTAGGCCTACAGTTCGTTTAATTCTAACAATTAGCCTAATAGTACAAACCAATGGAAAAGTTTATTAGTTTGTCTCTGAAGCTGCAAAAAAAATCTGAGGCGAATGTCATGTCCAAGTCCGTGCAGCGTTTCTTCGATGGATTTCTTCCATCACGCCGATCTTGGCACAGCTGCAGCAAACGGGTCTGTAGCTGCTTGGCGCTGCGCCTGACCCGCTTTTTGGGCAGCTGATCTCGCGAATCCTGACATTAACAAGTCTTAAGTAAAGAACTAGGCGACATTAACAAGTCAACTTTGTATCTAAGTGACACTGCAACATTTGAATGACACTAATAAGTCTTTAGTCCATACCTTTACGACATTAACAACCTCACACTAGGAACAAAAACAGGACAATTAAGGTTTATCAGTTAAATGTAGAAATAGGCCCCTACGCTAATCGAAAATCGGGGGATTTTGTCCGGGGGATTATGTCCGGGGGATAATTTCCAGCGGGATTATGTCCGTACACCGAGAAGAAGAGCAGTCCCTTGAACTAGCCCTGAGGCAACCATGGGCATGAAGTGTTAGCGACTTCATTTTCTTAGCCTCGGCATGAGGGCGGGTGGCCAATCCTCTCCCTTTGCCGTCTCATCTTCCCAGCGACAGTGTACGGTCAGTGTACTCATTATAAGTTAGTTGGCTAGGGGGGTGCAGGTGGAACAGAAATCTAAAACCAAATTTCTGCCCTGGCAGGAATTTTTCCTCATTGACAGTCCAGCACGTTAACCACTACACTGTCAGTGGACCCATAACTGACCACTATATGCCACTGATGGACACAATGAACGTTGCTGACCAGATAGGTAAGTAGACTAATACAAGTTGAGGTACATCTAGGTAAGGTAGGTTAAAGTAAAGCAGGATAAAGTTACGCTACATTTGTGATATGTCTTCATTATTGCTAACAGATGATGTGACTTGTTGCTTTATCTTAAATGAAGGCACCAAGAATTAAGACAAGAGCCAGAATTACGTCTTTAATCTTTCCATTTTTATACAGCAGAAATATACGCGCAGAAATACTCGAAGACGATAACGTGGCTGATCTAGACCGACTAATGGGAGGTTTGTTGGCGTTTCTTTAGCCTACCCTGTACTTCTCTATCGACTCCAGAAACAGCTTGGGTTCGAATCCTGGAACGACGACGGTGGTCTGGCCCCATGCCAAGGATGCGATAATGTTGAGCATGAAGGCGTAGATGTGGTAGAAAGGCAGAACGCCTAGCTGAATCATTCCCTCGCGTACCGGCACAATGTAGTCATTGCTATAGAAAATGAAAGTTCTTCATAATCATAGCTAATCAGATCAGGTAGGCCTATTTAATTGGTCACCAAACTCTGCAAGCACATCAAACAAAAGCGATGGATAAGTATGAAAGAGTTGGTGTAAGTTGAAAGGAAAACGAAGAGCCTCTTGCATGCTCCCCATATAAACTCCATTCATTCATGTCGTATCATATCTTCAAGATATCTAGTCAAATGCTCGGCCAGTCCAGTATCTGCGAAGGAACATCGTTTTCAGGTTAGTTGGCTAGTTACTATTTAACGACACTGTGTCATAGCAAAGATGATTATCGTCGCCCTCCTCCCTTCTCCAGGTTTGGGACTGGCACTACCACAGGTAAGGTAGTGGCAGCGTTGCGTTTTCAGGCGTTGATATTCGCTACATATCAACATCTAATTACAGGCAGTAACACCAATGCTGTAACTTGAGATCGTCAACACCTGAAATTATGGTAGCCTATGGAATTGCGCCTATGCACCTCCGAATGGAGCTATACGAGACCGTTTCAAATGTAGGCCTAATTTAGGCGTGCGCTATAACTGCCACTGCATAAAGTAGACCTAGCGTATCGGTGTAGAGAGAAGTTTATTACTGTTTGAAATCTGATATGATAGTTTTGAAGCAACACAACAGACGCCAATAAATTGAGCAACGGTCGAGTGGGCCTAGATAACGTAAGTACTCAAATTGCGCGAACTGTCACTTCACCAAAGCCTCTTCGTCCTCTAACTTAAACTCCTTTAGCCCCTCGGTAAATTTGGCTCGAGCCCGAGGTTGATGCAACTCCGGCTTCGCAATGACTTGAGGCACATTCGAAACGTGGGGGTGGTTGTGAAACATGTCACCCGATAAATTTATGTGGAGAATTTGCGTGGTCTAGGCTTTACGCTGACTTATACATGTACTAGTGTATTTTCCTGTCATAATTATGACGGCAGTATATAGTGTTAGAGTATTTGCCCGTCATATTATGACGTCATATTATAGACCTATATGTATCGTTGGTTATCGCCGTCGTCAAGACCGCCGTCGTCAAGACAACCGGTTTATGTTTCACAATAGAACAGAAGCCGTTTGTGACGTAGCGTCCTCCGACAGACAAATTTGCATATAAGGAAACTATATTAATAGATGACATAAATAATGTATAGTTACATTACAGTGCATTCATAGCATCGTGTTACATTACGTTAACGGACTGAACAGTACTCGACAACATTAGACTCTACATTACTTGAGATTGCAATACTGGGCACTAAATTACTGGTCATGACTGGATATTATTACACAGTACATTATTGAACAATACTGAACAATACTGAACATCACAGAACATTACAGTACTGAACATTACATTACACGTAATCATAAGCTCCACATTTCTATAGCGCCACTCGAAACCTAAGGGCCGGGCACCAGCTTATTCACGAGCGCCGTGTCATGTAAATCGTGAGCTAAATAAATGTTCAAGCCATGACACAAGATACAATCCCATCGCTGTATTTCTCGCCTGGTGCCGCAGTTCTAAAGCTGCGTATACCCAAAGAAAGAGAGTTGTTCGTACTCGGCTTGGATGGCGTTGGCGACCTCTATGAAGTGACTGAGCATTACGCCTTTTGGAAGTCCGGTTGTTCCACTCGAGTAGGGCAAGATGGCAACGTGACGTCGCGTATCGACGTATGCATGCTCCGAGTGCATGGACCCATCGTCCGTCAGTAGGGTAGAGAACGGGATACAGTCTGCTTGGCCCTCGCCGAACAGGAACACTTTCTACGGATATTGAAGATAACGTCTCAATGCTAAATACTACCGCAGAACTAAATTGTTCTGTGGCAAAGATAGGTGTACTAAGGTATAGCGCAGAACTTATGCAAAGAACAAAATTTAATGCTTTTCTGTGGAAACGAAAATAGGCATTCGATTTAATGCATAGTTCAGACAAAACTACTAAGCTTTATATTAGCACAGATCTAAAGTTTATTATTATTATTATTATTATTTTTGCCCCAAGGTAAACAGGATCCCTCAGGGACTTCGACATTATTTACTTTACATTATTATTATTTATTATTATTATTATTATTTTTTTTTGCCCGAGGTATTTAAGATCCCTCAGGCTCTAAGATACTGTCTACTAATAGATTAGTTAAGCTTGGAGCTCATGGTCCTCATCCCCGGTGTGTGGTGTGAATGTGCCTCTGAAAGCTACGGCACATTATTATTATTTTTTTCCCGAGGTACATGTAATCCCTCAGGAGTCTAAAAAATTATGCTATTATTATATTATTATTATTATTATTATTATTATTTATTATTATTATTATTATTATTATTATTATTATTATTATTATTATTATTATTATTATTATTATTATTATTATTATTATTATTATTATTATTATTATTATCATTATATTATACTTATTCCTATTATTATAGTACTAGTACTACTACTACTATTATTATGCATTTATTAAGCGCCTCTATCTAATAACCAAGCAATTGTGAATTAAGAACTTGCTCAAGGTCCCTACACGGCAACTGTCTCAGAGGAGCCTCGAGCCCGTACTCCCTAGTTACGATGCGATCGCTGTAACCAATCAGCTAGGCCTACCGAGTCCCAAGTGTTTGTTGACAAACCACAAACACCGCAGCTAACGTGATAGCTGTCCGAAATGAGTTTTTATAGACTCAACTTATTGCAGCCCATAGGCCTGTTGTGTCTTTCATTAATATTATGCCTACTTAGAGACTCCACTTAATCTTTAGTCTTTCAAAGGTTACTGAGATGAACTCATCACTCGTCGTCGTTTATCACAAGCCACAAGGTCGACAGGTTCTGACGGATATATTATGTTCGCATTGTTGATCGATTTATGACAACATTGATCGCATTATTCGATCGATTTATGAAGGCATGTCTATTTGACCTCGTACAAGAAGCACAATATGATTAATCTCTTAATCTATCAATGTGCTAATCTGTTTTGACATAAAGAAGATAAGCATCTTTCTTACCTTGACCTGATGTTTTAAGGTTTTGGTGACTTCGAGTGCTTTAGACACACATTTGAGTGAGGTGATGATGAACTTAGCCTCTGAGTCAACCGCCTGTCGTAGAATATCATCTACAATTCATAACTATAATTGCTTTTGTAAGTTATTTCTAGAGAATGCCGACTTCAGTGGCCTACCAGTTTAAGATTTTTATTGTCGCAGGGCTGTGAATGCATATTTAGTTGCGGATTGCAATATTTTTAAAGAGTTATTTGAATTGATTATGACTCAAACAATACCTTGAGGTTCCTCAGTATACCTCAGTATACCAGTTAAGATTTTATTATTATCGAAGTGGAGTGACTAGATGAAGACTTTCGGATTGGCAATGTTGTGCAAAGGTATTCAGTGAGTCCTAGCAATGGAATTCACAGTACATCAAAGAACTTTTTGGATTTGAATTGAAGTCCAAAAATATCCACCAATACCACATTTCATTCAAGCAAAATATAAATAACACGCAAACGTGAGACCAAAGGACAATAAGTCCCGCTCTTCGGGAAACCTAATTTCTTGTATCAAATTTAAAGACCTCAATGTTAAGATCTATAATGAAGTAAGTAAGCAAGTATATAGTTAGTAAACCAGCTGCCAAACATCACTCTGGTGAACCACGTCTGTTAAATAGATCTTCTAAAGTAAATAAACAAACGCACTATATATATATACACATAGCAATAAACATATATATTACTATTACTATATATATATATATATATATATATATATATATATATATATATATATTACTACATACTGGCTGTGCTCTGTGGATTAGCCATGGTCATCGTTCCTCCAACGGACAAGATGGCGTGACTTGCGATGACGTATTCAACGCTGTTCTCGCTTAACATCATGACGACGTCGTTCTTCCGAATTCCGTGTCTCGTCAGACCACTTGCTGTTCGCCATATGGCATCTCGCACCTGCGCAAAGCTGTGCTTCTGTCCGGTCAGTGCGTTGATCTGTTCATTTGCCAGCATCAGCAGCCACGTCAGCATCATCCATGCGAGAATGGAAATAAAATCATTACAGATGTAACTATAAGTATGCTTAAAATCGAAATACAAAAACAGAGATTTCTAGGTAGACATTTCTAGAATGCATCAGTTTTCTCTGAACGCAAACTTGAAATACTTTTACATGATATTATTCTAGTCATGAATAGTCAACAGATTGCATTGACGAACTTCATCCCGGTTCGTAGAATGAAAGGGCCGAACTTCGCTCCACGAAAGAACCAGCCAAATCTTGTCAATTCCAATCAAATGCAAGTCATCGCATTCTAGAGCACCAATCTCTCGACTGGTGCCTCCAGTCATTAAAGTCACGTTATAAACCTGTTATAAACAGGCTATAAACCTGTTGTTTATTACCTGTTTAAATGTTTGGTAGGACTTACGAGTGCTGGTCTGTCGCCAAATCGTCTGAAATCTTTAAAGATGTATTCCGTTATTGGAATTTCCGGAATAGCAACATCCGGCAAATCACTCTTGATGGCTACAAAGTAAGAAGTCTGTCAAAACTGGCACTTTTAGATTTCACATATAGAGAATTCCAAACCCACGAAATATTTTTTCAGAATCGGTTAAAAACAAATTAATGAACTTTGATAATCTTGATAATCTGTCTTAAAAACACAAAAATGCAAACATATAAAAATCATTAACGTTCAAAATTCCCTTTTAATTATTCAACTAAAAGTAATTGATGATTAAGTATACCTACTTTCAAACTATTGGTGAGACAGATGAGCTATTGCTTGCAAAAACTGCAGAACGTTTGCAGCTAACTAGAGACTAACGGCATGTCCTACACGGTCCTCAAATCACGATACCTCTTCCTTGGTGGTTGATCAACTCCAGATATTCTGCAGTTTTTGCAAGCAATAGCTCATCTGTTTCACTAATAGTTTAAAAGTAGGTATACTTAATCATCAATTATCATCAAGATTATCAAGGTTCATTAATTTGTTCTTAACCGATTCGGAAAAATACATCGTGTGTTTGGAATTCTCTTGTTAATATGTCGCTGTGATTATCTGTCCATGTGTTTATCTGTCCGTGTGTTTAAATGTCGTGTGTTTAAGTGTCTGTGTTTAAGTGTCGCGTGATTATATCTGTCGTGTGTTTAAATGTCGGCACACCATCTATGTATGTAGGCTATGTATGTAACTGAACATTTCTGTATGTAACTGAACATTTCTATTCCATTTTAAGAGAACCTCTCCAACTAGTATACTCTCATATTGACCTGCCTGTAAGATGTTTAGAGTTTACTCACCAGAAATCAATTAAATCGCTGGGACAAACAAATCGCTTGAGCACCAGTCGCTTAGGCCTCATATGCTAATGAGGCCTAAATTTAAAAGAAGCCTAGTTATTTGATGTTTGTCAGTGTATAGTGGAGCAATATTAATCAACTTATCTGATATTACGATCTTAGTACAGTATACAACGGGAATCTTATGCAATCCGTTGGAGCCTAAATGACTGAGAGAATCAGCAATGCAGTATTCACGATGATATTATGCATGTATTTTAACTTCAGTTGCCGTCTGAAAGAATTGTTACATTAATCTACTCAACATTGGAGGATAGGAGGAGGAATTTAAGCGCAACTCATGAAAATGGATACCCAACAGGGGCCTAGTAACTGACTCAGTTAATCGCATCGGAACTTTAAGAATGCAAGTGGGTTTATCCAGCAATGGGCCAGTAGCACAGTTTGCTCATGTATATATATATATACATATATATATATATATATGTATTTATATATATACACAGAATATGTATATATAATGAAGCAAACTGTCTTACTGGTCCATTGCACACACATAATGCATATTATATACATGTATGTGTGTGTGAGTGTGTGAGTGTGTGAGTGTGTGTGTGTGTGCGCGCGCGCGTGTGTAGTCTACTGAAACATTTACATGTATAGGCCTACTCAAGGCCAAGACCTGGACGGCAATGTCAATGAACCAACGATAGGCCTATAAATGAAGAATTTTGCTCTAGACCGTCGTCAAGGGCAATTAAACAAGCAACCTATAGTCCGTTATGTTGATCCCCTCTTCCTCTCAATGCCTTTTGACTAGCGCAAGGTCAGCTGGTTGAAATGCCATAGGCATATATATGTATATAATATATATAGCATGCATTGCCAGGGTGAGAATTGTCAGAGGGTTCTTAGGACCCCAGTTAAGACTTCATCGGGGTCGTTTCCAACCTCCAACCCCAGTTGTGCTAGTATGATCATATTGTGCATATTATGTTTCAGCATTTTCTGTCACAAATCGATTTGTTGGTTATTAATAAAGTAATGTTCTTGTGCATTGTGAGATTTTTGACCATGTGAATTGAATAGTAATAAATTTTGTGATGTCATCACTTAAGGGAGTTTAAGCTTTTTATTGCAGTTTTGAATTTTCTTAGTGTGCAAAACACGGATAAAATATTCAACTCCACGTGGATCAAACTCGTCAAAGTCTGATCTCCCCAAAGTCTTTTTTTCTACAATTCTCGTACTGTGCATTGCATATGCAAGTTGTGTATAGAATTATACATTATGTATCAGGCCTTGAGAGTTCTTTGAAAGGCTTCTCGCGATTGACTGAATTAATGCAGGTTGCAGAGTTTGTTAGGCCCCCTATAATGCATCCATTTGTTGCACAGTGCGTAAATCAAGGACAGGAGCTTGCAATGGAGGTCGCGTACCACCGCTTTTGCCTTGACGTTCATATGAGCCCTAATGCTTTTCCAGAATGACGCTCATGTTTGCGACGCGCAATACCTGTTTGGCACTCAAACTCGAAACATACTCTTTCAATTCGACCCTTGTTTTCTTATGCCAGGCCAAAGGGTGCACCACTGAACCACTGCAGGGTTTTGCTGAATTTCAATTTAATTGCATTGTACATTGGCTGTTCATGATATCTGTTGATACTTTACGACACCTCAAGTTCTATTTCTTTAGCAGTGGCTGGGCTGGGATCGCCTCTGAGTAGGTATCTTGGAGAGGCGCTATATAAATTTACAGAATGAACGAATGAATGAACCAGATGCTTAGATCTCTGAGTACAGAAATTTGAAACAGAGTCGTTTGACTAAGGTGTAAATGAAGAAGGGCGGGGAGGAACATACGAAGGATTAGTATGCATGGAAGAACTGGAAATAGATGCAGAAAGGAAGTATGGAGAAAAGGGAAGGGAAGTAGAAGTCTTAATCGGTTTCAAGGCCTGCTGCAGTACAGAATTAAGTCAACGTTTATGTGCCTATATATAGGGACAAAATAGAAACCCCTTTCGTCTGTCTCTGGCTTCCTCCTGTGTCATTCTTGTGCTTTCCCTTTATTCTTTTAAGTTTTCGTTTCTCCACGTGGCATATTTTTCTCGTGTTCTTGTTCTGTTTTTGGCCTGATTGGTCTTTTTGCTCTTCTGCCGCATATACATCCATACATCCTAATCCTGTGCTACCGACAAAGAGACTTGCCAGTCTTAATTCCAAGGTAGCCACGTTTATTTGGGCTTATAGCTAGCCCTCTGTGTGCCACTGGGGGCAACGTGTGACGGTAACCACGACAATCTGGCCACCTTGTCGGCCATAAGAAAGAAGTGGCCCAGGTTCGACAGACAACGAGGCAAATTATACACAGGGTCCATTTTGCTATCGCCAAGAAGGAAGTTCAATTTTGGGTATTTCCATCTTTTGTTTCACAAGTCACCGGTTTGCCTATACTAATAAAATACTAAAAATAGTCATGATTATCAAATGCCCATTGTTCCGAGAGCATTTC
The DNA here is from genome assembly GCA_963556255.1 of Allolobophora icterica. Lineage (NCBI taxonomy): Eukaryota > Metazoa > Annelida > Clitellata > Crassiclitellata > Lumbricidae > Allolobophora > Allolobophora icterica. The sequence goes on from OY744616.1 coordinate 26,734,287, forward strand.
CCTTGATGTGAGCGCAAACTTACTGTGAGATACAGCTGCGTTTTTCCCGCCTGTAGGCTGAAATGTCATCCGCAAAGGCTGATAACCACAAGTTATTGACTCACACTGACTCTAAATCTCTCTGTCACTTTCAAGATAGGCCTGAGAGCACAGCTACTTGCAGCATATGGGCATTGGGCATACCAAATGATAATAATGCTGTATATAGGCGGAGTATCTGTCCGTATAAACAAGGTCTACTTATTGTGCAACAGACAGTTCCCCTTTTTTGTATTGCATTGTATTTAAACATTTATAAAGCGCCTCTAATACAGAGGCGCTTTTACAGAAAATGGTACCCTAGGCGCCAGCATTTTTTGGGGTCCTTCTGAACCTGTAGGCTGGGAATCTGAGACTCTGGTGGTGTAAAATATAAAATAGGTTACATTTCAAATAATTCAAAATTCAAAAATGTTATTTTTTTATAATTGAAAGATGATAATATTTTCATTCGTTTGGGGGCCCTCCAAGATTTGGAGGTCCTAGGCGCGCGCCTAGTGCGCCTATGCGTAAAGCGCCTCTGCTCTATATAGGGTGAACCGTAACAGCTAACAAATTTCCGACCTATTGATATGTAAACGCTTGAAGTAAGCTAAAGCTTGTTTGTGTTAGGATGGATCGAGGTCTTTTATGGAGACATTAAACCTGCATGCTTAACCTCGGTGGTTAATTTCAGCCAGATCCCGCCGGTTGTAAGTTGCGGCCCTTCTGATTTGAGAGACGTCACCTGCATGGCCTATAAGATCCGTCACCTTATAAAAGTTAAGACTCACGGTCACTCGCCTAAATGTATTTTGGTTTCAATAATCGACGTTTTCCGTTGTGTTTCAAGCATTTAATGTTTTATCCGAATACCGAATAGCAAGTATCAGTTACTATAGTATTTGCCCGTCATATATGACGGGTTGACGGGTTGAAACGTCGCTCACGATTTAAACGTAATCGTCGGTCTTGGGGACTTTCTTAATTCTTAGGGAGGCAGAGACAGACTTACTAACCGCTGTTCGTCTGTCTGTGAATACCGTCAGGCATTGGAATGCGGCCAACGACCTGTCAGGCATGGAACATTTCAAAGCTTTTATCTTACGATGGACATACAGAGCTGGGAAATTATATTAGAGATAGATTTGCCAGATAAGGTTAGGTTTCACTTTTGAAAAAATCTGGATATTCGCTGCCTCTGAATGAACAACTTAACCATTGCCTGACCGATTCGTTTCAATTCGTTCGATTCTTTATGAAGATACACTCTATTTAGTTATAAACCGATTATGGCATGCTCGATGCTGCTCGATTCTGCATGGATTTCTGCAAGCGAGTTTTTAACTTTCGCCATAGAAGTTAAATCGATTATTTATTGCATTTTTTTATTAAGTAGCAAATTAGAAATCATCTCGTTTAAAATACTGAGTATGCATACGTAATACGTATATATATATATATATATATATATATATATATATATATATATATATATATATATATATATATATATATATATATATATATATATATATATATCGATTTCTATAGCCGTACCTTTCGAAGGCGGACTGGTATGTAGATAGTTCCACCTGCGTGTAAGATGACCGCTTGGCTTGCATGGCTGATCCGCGCCATTCGCTGACTCCAGTAGCCCGATGTCGAGAAATCTAGACAGCGCTGACGTTCGAACACCTGTTGACCACCTGCACGCTGAAGCAAATCTTAGACAATGCATGCCAACCAACTTCTACGGAATCGGCTACCTGTAAGCAAGAGACTGAAGACGCTGTCACGTTTTATAGGCCGAGGCCTATGATACGTTTACCTGTATGTAGGGCTAATTCGGAGGTAGGCCTCTTGTACATACACTCTCTATAGCTATGCGTGAGAGACGTGCTATCTGCGAGTGAATCACACAGAGCATTTGTACGTAGAAAAATACGGTGACGACTTTAGGTCAAACTGTCACAGTCGGCCGCAAATACGAGGCTGACAAGAGCTCGTATAAAAATGGCGAAAACAATGAGGCATATACATTATTATACAATGCACATCGATAGTTTTTGACTGTGCATAACAATATAGTTTTGTACAGGCAGTGCCGGATTTAGGTATAAGCTAAAAAATAAAGCTACAGCTATAGGGCCTCACAATCCGCAGGGACCTAAAAATCAGAATTTCTGGAGGCAAACAAACAGCAAGGAGGGCTTTTAAAAAGAGAAATATGTAATCAGTAAATGCATTCGTTTTTGAAAATAATTTTTTTTATTTTTCACTTTAAATTCCTTGTTATCAGAGCCGTAACTAGTGGTGCAGAGGGGACATAAGTCCCTCGGGCTCCAAAGGAAGGTGGCGCCAAAGGTTAAGATTAATAATTTTAATTTTACTCTTAATTTTTATGCAATTTTAGCTAATTTATCTTAAATAAATTTATAAGATTTAAGTTTTGGCGCCCCAAAAATATCAATTAATATCCTCATTACTTACAAACCAGTTGTCAGGTATGATTTGGGGCCCCATTGAGCACTAAGGGGCCCTAATACTCATTATTAATGACGATGTATTTGGAAAATGTGAAATAAAAATAAAACAGTGGGACGCCAATTTCATAGTTCGTCCCCGGGCGCAGAATATCTTAGATACGCCGCTGCTTGCTGTTGAATAATTAAAAGGCTTAATATGTTTTCAAGTTTTTTAGACCTTCTGGTGTTATGTTTTCAACAACGGGCCTTCAAGTTTTCTATAGCTTAGGGCCTCACAAAGTCTAAATCCGGCACACTGTTTATAGACAGGCGCCACTGACATAGGCCTACTGAGTAAGCCTCAATATATAACATTGTAAATTAATTGCCTAATTGAGCTCCGTATATCAGGCCCATATGAAAATTGCAAGCCCTATGTTTTGTAAAGATTATAGATACTGTATGTAGGTCACACTTTGTAGTCCATATAAAATATGAATTCCGCGCTACACGCATAGCAACAATTGATCGTAATCTTTATCGTAATCGTAAAAAATTCATAGATTTTTTAAGCTTTACTAAAAAGAGTCGTGTGCCAGCTTATTGACGATCTTTGCGTCAAGTCAGAAGGGTTGTCGTCCAGAGATGTCGCTTGGGGGATGAATAGGATCCGGTTGACAAGAGACCGAAGAGGGGAAGGAGACAGGAGAGCTGCTGTTAGAACAGTGGAAAAGCGGCTGATGGAGTAAAGTAGGATGCAGCTGTGCCAGCATGGCCCTGTGCGGCCCATTAGGGTCCAGTATTCCCAAAATAGGACCCGTTTAGGGCCACTGAGGGTTCCATCAGCTGTCTAAGGCCATACTGCAATAGAGATTATTTTCTAATATGAATCCTGACGAGTATAATAGACAGCGGTGCTTGAGACAAGTGATTCTGAGGAGTGGACAAATTAAGAATATGGATTTCAAGTGGGATATCCTTCCTGAGACGAGGTACGTTTTGGGATACGTATATGCAATATGATAACAACAGCCTGTCCTATGTAGCCTGCTAATACAACTTATATCAGTAACTAGGCTTTGGCATATATATGACTTATAGAGTTCCACATACTGCGTGCATGCCAGACCTTTGAAGCACAAAATACCAATCATCCACTAGATCTTTAAAGTTATGCATGAGCTTAACAATGGTCATCACTTTAAACAATGCCTGTTCACGTAGCTTTCATGCATCAGCGAGATTTTTTACATATGGGGGTCTAGGCTTATTATAATAGTGAATGGCCTACCTCTGGCGCTGCGTCTCCTTCCTAAAATCCAATCTAGTCTTTCTATACTAGCTGCGTTAAAACTGGTTAAAAGCTGCTTTGTTTGTCCGTGCTGGAGTCAGCCTCTGAATAGCACTCCTGAAGGGGCGCTATATAAATGCTCGAATGAATGAATGAATATATAGGCTATGGAATCAAACCCAGAAATTACCAGAATCATAAATTCGTTTTCGATATGCAAATCACTTGTGAATACGCAAATTTAGGTGCTTTTTTTTACTTACGCAGCGTATTGAGAGAGTCTCTCTCAGAGTCACCAATACCTCAGAGTCACCAATTCCTGAGAGTTACATTTAGGTCCAACCGATTGCCTGCGCCAATAGTTTTCGAAATAATTGAATGCGAGACTAGGCCTATACGCATAACGTATAGTCTTAGACTATTATGACTGCTATGCAATACACATTCGGTTCAGAAAAGCTGATTAAGATAAACGAGAATATGTCACGGTATTATTCCGTCTATACTGTAGGCCTAAGACGTCGTATATATGCAGAAGTCACGAAACCTCAATTATGGTATTGAAAATTTAAGGACTACTTTACGATCTCAATTTCAGTCAGAGCCTGCATGTCATTGCAGGCGCGTTTAAACTGTAGCTAAATGGTTATCTGAGGCTTCAGACATATGACTGGATACCACGCCTAAACGATTAGGCCTAACAGACCCACTTTATTTAGCCTAAGCCTACAAGTGCTGACAACTGTTAAAAACACACTTCACGACAAATCCACTTCACACGCCTACACACTGGTTTATATATATGTATATATATACATAGGCCTATATATACATTGCACATGCTTTTTTGTGTAGAACATATATATATATATATATATATATATATATATATATATGTTACGCATATACACGTAGGGCTTACATATACATGCGTATATATATATATATACATATCCATACACATGTAGGGCTGTAGGCCCTATGCATTACATAGACTAAACAGCTACATAGAATTATAAATATACATGTATATAAATATACTTACACATATAATATAGCCTACATCTGGATTTTAATATATATACAAATGAATGTGTATGTACTATACATATATATAAATATATATACATATACATATAGGCCTATATATACGTTCCTGCAGTCTACACGGTGCATACACACTCAACGTACAATAGCTACGCTATATATACTATACGATGTTTTACGATACACGCGGAAGAACTCTCAAAGGATGTCAGCGCAAGCGTCAATAGCATCGCGGTCTACACCATTTGCGCATCCGGCGCTATATGAAGAGGGCGATAAGCTGACTCTGAACAACAGTTATTTAGGAGGCAACGAACGAAGAATCAGTCATTAGGAAAGCGAGGAACAATAATTAGAGCGACTGTGTTATAACGCTGGCAATATCATTGTTGGTTACGATTCCCGGTCATTTCGTAAATGCCTTCAGGTCTGCACTGACTTTATTAATAGTGTGGCAGATGTAGTCAGTGACATCACTGTCTGGTGTAGTGTATCACATAGACCCTGCAGTATAGCGCACAGCTTTATTCAACAGTAGACTGACTTTCTAGTTGTTAACGTCACTTTTCCGAGTAGGCCCTATGGCTATAAGCGCTTCTTCGGTTCCGCCTGGAACAGACTCCCTTTATCTTCTAAGTAAGTAAGTAAGTATAAGTAAGTAATTATATTCTTTGATAGTCGCACTTTGGCTTACAGGCATCTAATAAACACAGTTAAAAAGTATATAGCATCCCAACGTTGACTTATGCTTCTGCATGACATTGTACTTTCTATGAACACCTTAAAACTGTTCTTTCAAGTCCGGGTCGGTCTGGCAGAGGTAGAGCCTTTGAGAAGTTATCTTGAAGAGGCGCTATATAAATGCCCTGAATAAATTAAAACAGTCCTGAAACGATCGGACCTCACTCGGTCGACTCGCCGAATCAGCAGCGTATAGTATAGCACAACCCAAAAAACAAGACGCACAGTCTCTGAGTGGTCCGACTTTATTATGTAAAACAGAAACGTTCAGTGAAAAACGCCCCAAAGTTGTTGACGTAAACGCATAAACACACGAATCTAACAAACACCTTGCTAAATCATACTTCCCAATCTCTCCCTCACTCTGCATCAGTGGTGAAAAAGGTGGTTTTTGTTTTTTGGGTTTTTTGTTATAATTTTGTAATTCCTGAAGCAGTTATTTTAATGACATTGATTTAATGATTTCTAATTTCGGAAATCGCAACTAATTAAACTGAATGGAGCTCTAATTCGTGCCATTTGTTAAATAATTTTTATAATCCGAAATCCGAAAATCTAAAAAAAAAACCCATAAAAAACACAAAAACAAAAAACTTTTATTCGAAATAAACTTGTTTTTGCATCCCTGCTCCACATACGACGACAGCTCTCATAGCTTTTCGCCACGGCGCTTGCACAGCATCCTCCAAAAACACATTGACCAGTCTCCATCGTGCATCGTCGGTCAAGACGCTCTCACACTATTATGTCAACCTGACAACTGACTGATATCGGCGCGCCATCGAGTGATGCCTGCTGCATTAAATAGCGATCGACGCTATGGACGTTGTTATTTAATAATAATAATAATAATAATATATATATATATATATATATATGTTACGCATGTTATATGTTATGTTATATACGGGCGAAAGTGTCTGATGGTTCATTTTAAATAATAAAATTTGTTTATAATAATAATAATAATAATAATAATAATAATAATAATAATAATAATAATAATAATAATAATAATAATAATAATAATAATACGGTAACAGCGCTATTATAGAATGATCGGTTTTCTTCGTATTAAAATATGACGTCATTTGATAATTGGAGAAACAAAACAAACAAAAAACAAAACAAAAGATAATAATAATAATAATAATAATAATAATAATAATAATAATAATAATAATAATAATAATAATAATAATAATAATAATAATAATAATAATAATAATATGGACCACGAAGGCTTGGCATTCATCAAAGAACTCGGCCGACGATTGACGAGAATAACGGAAGATCCTCGAGAAACCTTCTTCCTGTTACAAAAACTATCAATCACAATCCAGAGGTTCAATGCTATCGCGTGCCTAGGCACGATGGGGAACCAGAATCCCGACTTTAATGTAACCGGATAATGATAACGCAATGATTGAAAAAAAAAATAAAAAAAATAATAATAATAATAATAATAATAATAATAATAATAATAATAATAATAATAATAATAATTGATGATTGATCGAATAAATTAATTAACTTACGTCCTGATACCCTGTGTCTGATTACCATTTGCAGTGAGACAAACCCACATTGATTCTTGTTAGAATCTGACAGAACTGTCCAGGCTGACCTTTACCCTAGCTTGGGATCACTGTTAATTTATTGGGAAATTGATTGATATACGGTCGATAAGTAAATCGGCCTTTCTGACGCAGCTTATGTTTGACGCTGAGAAATTTCGGTGATTTACATTGCATTAGGCTTACAACAATCATTTCTATCGCTCAACGCTCTAGCCACAACAGTGGTTGTTTCTAGCAGACATGAATCTTAGAAAGCGCGGGCGCAGCTGCTGAAGTAAAGACGCCGGGCGTAAGCGGAGTTGCGTGGGTGGTTGGGACATCTATAGGATAAAAATATGATACGCTCTATAATAGTGGCGTTTCCGGTTATATGGAAAAAATACGGTAAATAATGGATAGGTTTGGCTTCTGCGATCCGTCTTATGATCGCCGATTTGTCTAAAGTTTAGAACGGTGCTTCATAGAGAGAGTCCTCTTCTTTCGTGATTTTTACGCAGTTCTGAATTTTACAGAAAAGAGACTGGTCGTACGGAACTGTCTAACTGCCATGGAAACCACGCACCAGTCGTCTGCTCTGAGGTATCATTAGTTTGGTTAAAATATCGCTTTATCATATCAGGTGCTATTGATGATTAAATGGACCTTTACGGGAACTACGTTTAAATAAATTTTAAAATAGATCTGTCATTTTGAGTATATAGGCAACACCCAACTCGCCTGCTTTTTGTAAGTCCCTCAAGTCTCATTTCTTTAGCTGTGGTTGAGCTGGGAGCGCCCCTGAGTAGGTACTAGGTATCTTGATGGGGCGCTATATCAAATCCTTAGAATGAATGAATGAATGAATGAATGAATGAATGAACACATGTCGAAATTAGGTTAGTAATGCTAACGATCACCTATAACACCTCTGTTCGCAATCTTGGTATTACTTTTGATCCACACCTCTCCTTCTCTAACCACACCTCGAACATCTAGCGCTCCTGCTTCATGCACATTCGTGACCTCCACCGCATCCGGCTATGCTCGACCATCAAACTGCCTCCACCACTGCTACCTCCATTGTTCATTCAAAGCTTGATTATTGCAATTCCCTCTCCCTCAACCTGAAGCCTATCCACCCAAATCAAGCGTCTGTATCTTATCCAAAACTCACTAGGTCTATAACCAGAGCTGTCACTAGAACGCCCAAACATCATCATATCACTCACATCCTCAAATTCAAAATCACATCCATTAGTTAAAAATCCCAGAGCTGAATGCGGGTTACGAGTTTATTATAATGCCTATAGCCCTATAATAAGTAGGGCTAACGTGATTGAATAGGTCTAGTATTATATTAATAGGCCTACTATGATAACAATATGTTTTCCATTGGCTCTCGTGTTTTCTCCAGGACGGAAATCGCAGCTATGTACAGAGGCTCGCTGACAGTTCTAGGAGTGGCGATGTGCTTCATTTGGTCGTTTCCATTTCCATTCTGCGCCGTTAATACCTTCGACTGCAAGAACATACCAGTCAGATACGGATTTTTTCTTTTGGTCTATCTCAGTGTGATTCTCGTTAACGATAGGCCTAACGGTAACGAAGATGTTCGTTAACGAACATAAAATGATTTCGTTAACGATAACTATAACTGTAACTAAAAAATATCATTAACTATAACTATAACTATAACGAAACTAACACTATCGAAAATTCATAGTTATTTTCGTTACAAAAAAACTGAAAAGTTGATTGACTGATTGATTGAAAAGTGCAATGTATCGACAAACATGAAAACATGGAAGTGCGCTAAAATTATCCTATGCTCGCCTTGGATGTCGGTGAATATAGAGCGTCGTGTATTCATGAAGCTGAATGCATCCATTCTTCTAAGCCTTTCGAAGCTCTAAGCAAATTGTGTAACGCGTTTTAATATCAGTGTGATTCTCGCTAACGATAACGGTAACGAAAATGTTTTCGTTAACGAAACTAAAATGATTTCGTTAACGATAATTATAACTGTAACTAAAAATTAATACTAACTATAACTGTAACTATAACTAAAATGAAAAACCATTAACTATAACTGTAACTATGACTAAAATGAAGTCTGTTAGGAGAATCACACTGGTCTATCTACACTATAGATTTATCTGTATGCAATGCATGTATGTGGACAATTACTATAGCGCCTTTTGTGTGTCTTACAAAAGCGCTGCAAACCACCTGTCTTAATCGAATAGCCATTAACTTGTATATAGTACGCTGGTGTCTAATGCACAAGGCATCAACCGATGACACAGCAGAATCACTCCTCCGCCTGTCTCTGGTCTCGCTGGTAATCCGACTTGGATCTCCACTGAACATCTCTCTCTGACATGATGCATCGCTCGTGAATAAGCTGATGCCCTACGCTTAGCTTTCGAGTAGCGCTGTAAAAATTTGGAGTTGACGATTACGATTACACAGAGGCCACCATATATGGTTGATTGTCCAGTTGATAAATTCTAGTATTAAGCTGCGACCAAACTGAAAAAAGCGACTGAGTTGAACGAACATATGCGGAAGAGACAGCTCGACATTTTAAGTCTAGCAACCAGAAAAGCTCATTCAACTCGAACCTTGAACAAGTCCTTCACTTACAGTTTCTCAGCGCCATCGATTGATGCTTAATCACTAGATTGTGGCACTCAATATATGCTTAGTGAATGATAATAGTAGCGATGATTATGATATTGATAATAATAGGGCCCAATAATGATGACGATGATGATGACGATGATGATGATGATGATGATGATGATGATGATGATGATATTTTTATTACCTTTAACCTTGGGGCATAAAAAATTATCTGTTGTATCCACTGGCTTAAACTTGTCCAAAATATTGGGGGGACATTTGGTTATTGCATTGGTTGTACAGTCCATGTCAATTATTGGGGGGGGCGGGAACGTGCCGCGGCTGTCCCCCCCCCAGAGTCTACGCCTACGGTTGTATCGTATCGTGTCCTACTGTCTGTCAAACGGTTTGCCAATAATGAAGGCCATTCTGATAATCGCCACCTGCCCGCAACGCTTCATGCACCTTTCCTTAACACCTGAAAACTATTCTCTTTTGCCGGAACTAGGCTTTGAGGTTGCTCCTCTAGGTAGAATGTTTGACGGGCATTATGATAATGCTCTAAATGAAGGAACGAACGAACAAATGAGTGAAAAGATGAACGAACGAATGAATAAATGAACGAAAGATTGAACGAATTAACGAATGAATGAACGAATGAATGAATGAAAAGATGAACGAATGAACAAACGAACGAACGAATGGATGAATGTGAGCTAAATAAAATAGGTCCATAAGGAATATCAATACATCTATATATAGGTCCTACTCATTTATATCACGACTATTTCCAGAATTCGATTCACAGTGAGTAACTGGTCTTCTTGAAGTCCAAAAGGAGAGTTTGAAATCTCAGCTTGATCCTTGACTCTTCGATCGTTGTTTTAAAGCTTGCCCTTCCGCGAAAAGACGGTATGCAGTCGTCACCCCAACAATATGTTGTTTCCCCTTGTCACCTTCGTCGTAAACCATGTGACGAGTTCCCGAGGTCTTTGCAGTGCATATTTTAAGGAATTTATAGTAGGGCCTACTGGAACAAAACTTTTGAACTCGTCTCTGAAAAACTTTGATGACCTTTTCTTGGGAATTCATCTTCCGAAAAAGTTGATGACCTTTTTTGAGAATGACAATGCGTTTCTTATTTTACTACTGGGGCAAATCTTATAACTCTTGCAACATTTTGTCCCACTACTTATAGTTTAAACATACATTGCCTGGGACAAAATAATCAGCCTAACTGCTGGGACAAATCCTAAGACTACTGGGACATTTGTCCCACTAGTTATACAGTTAAAATATGCCCTGGGTCTTTGAACAACTGAAACTCAGACCCAGTGAAAACTGCTGGCCCGGTTAGCTACATCGGTAGAGCGCACGTCCCATGCTCCTCCGTGCGTGAGGATGCCTTTTCGCATACCGACGGTGCTTTGTTGCAGAGATTTGAATATCAGGCTAGATCGGTCCGTACACGGGGACCTTAAAGGGTCTGGCACCCATTCAAAAGGCCAGAGAAGATGAAGTAACTTAACCGAGCAATTAACTGAAAATGAGCAGGATCGAGGCCATGCAGTCGCTGTAGAATAAGGTGTACAAGTATAGATAGACTCCAATCTCTTTGTAGCCTATCTATAGAAACTTGAATGATTAGTAGACGGCTCATCGACCTAGAAGGATTTCAGGATAGTCATAATATTAGCGACAGCCCTTTGTCGAAACTTAGTACGCCACTTGAACCGATACGACTAGGCCTATGCAGTTTGACTAGGCCGTAAGTTACACTCAGCATGCAGCCTACTAAATTGCAAGCCACAAGTGCTGCATCTTATGGTTGACAAATTATTGTTTTTCCTAATTCAAATGAAGCTAAAGCTTGCGAATAGACATATCAGTTACCTTCTTGACACCAGACAGATATGGACTTAGCAACGAGACCTGCAAGGTGAAAAGTAGGCTACATCAAAGGACTCGGTATAATTTGGGTTCTAACCCGGATTAAATTTCCGCTCATTCTCTTTGGCTCTTTTTGTCATTGTAATAAAAAGAGATTTGCCGCTCAGTCTAGCACTCTAAATGCTCAAACGGATCTATTTTTTGAATATATTTAATTGTAAATGTAATCACGTGTTTGCCCTTTGAATGTGATTTTACGTAAACTGACCTTTCGACCCAAGCCATGAAATCTATTGCCTTACATCACAGGCCTCTTCAGCTATAAGCCACCCGTGCTCTATAGGGTTTTAGGAGACGTATCCCCGCTATCTGCTGATCACGCTTTAATGAACCGACGTCGTCATCATCATCATCATCATCATCATCATCTCTCAGTCTGAAGACCAACTGCGCGTGGGGCTTCTGGGTAATCTGTTGGCTCTGATTCGTCGGATGTTGCGCGGGACTTCTGGGTAATCTGTTGGCTTTTTCTTCGTTCTCTGTAGCCTCTGACTATCGATGTCCTGAGCGCAGTCGGAGTTCAGACGGATAAGATCCCTGGCAGTCGGCTGGAATATAATCCGTTCCCGTCTGGATATAAGATCGGACCAGGGTAAGTTGACTTAACTTTGCTAAGTCACCACTCCCAAATGTAGTCCTTTCATAAGTGACCAACTTGATTGTAGCAGCGATAAATGTTAGTGTATAGGCCCATACATTATTTTAACTAGAGGAACTGAGACACGATGTAAAATAAGGTTATTACAATTAGAATATAAAAGCTACACGTAATGGGAGAAAATTATTGAACAAGCGGAATCAAAATTTTGTTGAGAAAATTCAAAAATGCATACATGATAAACCATGGAAATTTCTGCTCTTTGTCAGAGACTCAAAGTCAAATAATGCTAAAATCACACTGGCACAACCGAGGGAGTTGGATTCGACCACCTGGGGTGTGCAATAAGGACTTAACGGGGGTCCTAAGAAAGACTGGAGTTCACCCCAACCCTCCGACAATTCTCAGCCTATCGTAATCTCCAAACTTCTACAGCGCCATTCGAAGGCCAAGCGCAGGGCACCAGCTTATTCACGAGCGGATAGTAGGCCTATACGTCAAATGTCTTGATCATTCAAGCCTTAAACTTCTCCAGCGCAATTTTTATGAAAAAGATGTTCTTGCTTGACCTGGACGTCAGTATTTCACGTATAGGCCTACTTTATAGCAGACCTGTTTAATTCACTCTGCTAATCTAGCAATCTCAAGTCCAATGTCATAAAGTATAGAGAGCGAAAACTCTGAAAGCCATGCAGTCGGTTGCATTAGGTTATAAGTTTAAAATTCATTCATTCATTCATTTTGAAAATTTAATATAGCGCCCCCTAAATTTACCTACTCAGAAGCGGTCCCAGCACAACCACGGCAATATAAACTGAACTTAAGTAACTTATAGAAAACAAGCGAACTATTCTTAGGCAACAGGCGTATCTGCAGTGGGAGTTTATGCCAGATAGAGGGGCCGATCACACAGAAAGCACGGCGCTGCCTAGTTTCGGTGGTAGAATGAGGAATCAAGAGCTCACCAGCAGAAGAAGAGCGAAGGGCTCGGCGGCCAGTCACAGGAGAGACAGGACAGCAAAGCTCAGTAAGTAAGCCGGGGCACAGCCAAGAAGGCATCGCCAGATCAACGCAGCTATTCTATAGTTGATGCGTTGCGAGATGGGAAGCCAGTGTAGTGTGTCACGCATATAGGCTGATACAGGCGCACGTCTAGGAAGGTGACCAATGAGATGCGCAGCAGATCGATCAAGACGAGCAATCAGAGAAATTATAAGCCTACTGACCAACAACAGTTACTGTATTATGAAACAATTTAAAGGACTACATATTTATAATCCGTATATAATATAGGCCTATATAATATAGTCCTTTGTTATATCTAAAAAATATTTGTAGGGCCTACCTACACTGCAAATCGAGTAACATACATGATGATTGTACACTTGTTGCCAGTGGTGAAGCGCTGAGAATTTCGCACATGTAGTACAAGTCTGGCTTAGACCTCTGTATCACAGAGGCTAAGAGGTCAGTGTCGAAATAGCTACCACAGCGCTCACTGCCACTGGTCGCAAACAGGTAGTCATGCATGCAGCTATGGGGCGTGGTGGCTCAGTGGTAAGTTGGGCGCCTTGTGACCGGAGGGTTCCAGGTTCGAATCCCACTCTAGCCGCTGCGTACGGACCTTGGGCAAGTCCTTCACTCGCAACTGCTCGTGGCGCTTCGGCGTGAAAATTCCGGCACAGTATCAATGCTGTAGTCGGGAGCGCCTCTGAGTAGTAGTTGACTTCGAGAGGCGCTATAGAAATATCCGGAATAAATAAATAAAAAATAAAAATAAACGTGGGCCAGATGATTGGGAGCCAGTGGGAGGTTACTTTATTAGTCGGTTGATGTGTAGTATGGATTCGCAACATGGGATTTGCTTTCTCATTTTGAACATTATTCGGCGAAAAATATGCCAGCAGCTGTAACAATGACCTGAATTTTAAACTGCTTCTCTCTAACTTAGAGATTTCATAAACGTTGATGAAATTTGAGCGCTTACTGGAAATCCGTGCACACGCCGTGCACACTGGCTTCTAACTACCACCCTCCATTCACTCTCTTCATCCAACCCTCCATTTTCCTCTCTTCCTCCAACCCTCCATTCACTCTCTTCATCCAACCCTCCATTTTCCTCTCTTCCTCCAACCCTCCATTTTCCTCTCTTCCTCCAACCCTCCATTTTCCTCTCTTCCTCCAACCCTCCATTTTCCTCTCTTCCTCCAACCCTCCATTTTCCTCTCTTCCTCCAACCCTCCATTCTCTTACTTCCTCCAACCCTCCATTCTCTCTCTTCCTCCAACCCTCCATTTTCCTCTCTTCCTCCAACCCTCCATTCTCTCTCTTCCTCCAACCCACCATTTTCCTCTCTTCCTCCAACCCTCCATTTTCCTCTCTTCCTCCAACCCTCCATTTTCCTCTCTTCCTCCAACCTCCATTCTCTCTCTTCCTCCAACCCTCCATTTTCCTCTCTTCCTCCAACCCTCCATTTTCCTCTCTTCCTCCAACCCTCCATTTTCCTCTCTTCCTCCAACCCTCCATTCTCTCTCTTCCTCCAACCCTCCATTTTCCTCTCTTCCTCCAACCCTCCATTTTCCTCTCTTCCTCCAACCCTCCATTCTCTCTCTTCCTCCAACCCTCCATTTTCCTCTCTTCCTCCAACCCTCCATTTTCCTCTCTTCCTCCAACCCTCCATTTTCCTCTCTTCCTCCATAACTCCATTTTCCTCTCTTCCTCCAACCCTCCATTTTCCTCTCTTCCTCCAACCCTCCATTTTCCTCTCTTCCTCCAACCCTCCATTTTCCTCTCTTCCTCCAACCCTCCATTCTCTCTCTTCCTCCAACCCTCCATTTCCTCGGTTCCTCCAACCCTCCATTTTCCTCTCTTCCTCCAACCCTCCATTCTCTCTTCCTCCAACCCTCCATTCTCTCTCTTCCTCCAACCCTCCATTCTCTCTCTTCCTCCAACCCTCCATTTCCTCTCTTCCTCCAACCCTCCATTTTCTCTCTTCCTCCAACCCTCCATTTCCTCTCTTCCTCCAACCCTCCATTTCCTCTCTTCCTCCAACCCTCCATTCTCTCTCTTCCTCCAACCCTCCATTTTCCTCTCTTCCTCCAACCCTCCATTTTCCTCTCTTCCTCCAACCCTCCATTTCCTCTCTTCCTCCAACCCTCCATTTCCTCTCTTCCTCCAGCCCTCCATTCTCTCTCTTCCTCCAACCCTCCATTTTCCTCTCTTCCTCCAACCCTCAATTTTCCTCTCTTCCTCTAACCCTCCATTCTCTCTCTTCCTCCAACCCTCCATTCTCTCTCTTCCTCCAACCCTCCATTCTCTCTCTTCCTCCAACCCTCCATTTTCCTCTCTTCCTCCAACCCTCCATTTTCCTCTCTTCCTCCAACCCTCCATTTTCCTCTCTTCCTCCAACCCTCCATTTTCCTCTCTTCCTCCAACCCTCCATTTTCCTCTCTTCCTCCAACCCTCCATTTTCCTCTCTTCCTCCAACCCTCCATTTTCCTCTCTTCCTCCAACCCTCCATTTCCTCTCTTCCTCCAACCCTCCATTTCCTCTCTTCCTCCAACCCTCCATTCTCTCTCTTCCTCCAACCCTCCATTTTCCTCTCTTCCTCCAACCCTCCATTTTCCTCTCTTCCTCTAACCCTCCATTCTCTCTCTTCCTCCAACCCTCCATTCTCTCTCTTCCTCCAACCCTCCATTCGCTCTCTTCCTCCAACCCTCCATTCTCTCTCTTCCTCCAACCCTCCATTTTCCTCTCTTCCTCCAACCCTCCATTTTCCTCTCTTCCTCCAACCCTCCATTTTCCTCTCTTCCTCCAACCCTCCATTTTCCTCTCTTCCTCCAACCCTCCATTTTCCTCTCTTCCTCCAACCCTCCATTTTCCTCTCTTCCTCCAACCCTCCATTTCCTCTCTTCCTCCAACCCTCCATTCTCTCTCTTCCTCCAACCCTCCATTTCCTCTCTTCCTCCAACCCTCCATTCTCTCTCTTCCTCCAACCCTCCATTCTCTCTCTTCCTCCAACCCTCCATTTCCTCTCTTCCTCCAACCCTCTATTCTCTCTCTTCCTCCAACACTCCATTCTCTCTCTTCCTCCAACCCTCCATTCTCTCTCTTCCTCCAACCCTCCATTTCCTCGGTTCCTCCAACCCTCCATTTTCCTCTCTTCCTCCAACCCTCCATTCTCTCTTCCTCCAACCCTCCATTCTCTCTCTTCCTCCAACCCTCCATTTCCTCTCTTCCTCCAACCCTCCATTACCTCTCTTCCTCCAACCCTCCATTCTCTCTCTTCCTCCAACCCTCCATTCTCTCTCTTCCTCCAACCCTCCATTTCCTCTCTTCCTCCAACCCTCCACTCACTCTCTTCCTCCCACCCTCCTTTCGCTATCTTCCTCCCACCCTCCTTTCGCTCTCTTCGTTCCACCGTCCATTAGCTCTCTTCCTCCCACCGTCCATTCACTCTCTTCCTCCCACCCAGTAGTGAAGACGTCAGTGTTGTGGTACTGGAGCGCCTAAGGTGCGACGGTTGAGGTGCCGTAAGCGCCGAAGGGGTTGGGTCTGGTACATGGGCGGCGATCCCGGGTGGGTCGAGGGGAATAAGGCCCCACCTTTAACAGTGGTAGACACAGTATATAGTTGCCCTCCGAATTTTGAAGAAACACCAAAAAAGGTGCGAACATTTTTCACCGTTTTTTTACCAGATCAGTTCAAGTGTCCCGTGTCCCCCACCTGTCAAAAAAGATCGTTCTGCGAATGGGGGTTTGTCCCTCCCCAGGCGACTAGGGAGTCTAAGGGAGCGTCGATACTCTGTGAACATTTTTGGCTTTTTTTACTCAAAAGTATAGGTCCAGCTAGCAGTAAAATGACAAAAACCGAGAAGTTACGTGCAGTCAACGTCAAGTTTCTATACTTTTTAAGAGTCAGAATTTTGGATGGGGCCTACAGTGTCCGATTCAGAAAACTAAAACAATTTCCATAGAGGATCAACTTGCGCGAGTTTCGTGTGTGGGATGCGCTTTTCTTGTTGGAGTGTCCAATGCTGATCTGATTTCAAAGATCCAAGATTTCACGCAATTATCTGGTCTCCACAGAGCAACTGGCGGTCCATGTAGCTTGAGGTACATTAAAGCTGATACAGTTGTAATTAATCATGTTGAGCGGGGAATGAGCGCTCAGGTGACATTATTATTATGAGACTAAATACCCGTTCGCACTCAGCCGTGCTGCACGGGATAACATATGCACAATAGTTACTGGTTGCCGGAACGATCGAGAAGTAGAAAGCGTTCCCGCTGATTTGACAATAAGTACCGTAGCGCGTGCTGCGGCTAAATAATAAGTACCGGAACGCCGCTACGAACCGCTCCAGCTCGTCTACACGGTTACACCACTTCTAAGTATACCGGCAAAATAGAAAGAGCATTGATAACGGAGTACACGTACGTGCACTGCGTATGATTTGTGTTTTATTTTCAGTCACAGTCTTCAGATCGACTTCCGCACGGAGTCACCGTCTGGTGTGATCTTTCTGGCCATAGATTACGACTTCGCTGACATGGTCAGTGTCTACCTGCGCAAAGGTCGATTGGCCTTCGCCCGTTTGTGTGGCAGTGGACGGGCATTTGAGATCTACCAGGAGAGGCTCGATGACGGAAAATGGCACACAGTACGGTAATCTTAATCAGGGGCGTAACTTTGGTCTAACAAGTGGGGATACCAATTTCTTACATACACGAAGCAAGGCGGAGACTATGATCTCTGGGAAGGCACAATAATAAAATATCGATTGGCATTGTTCAAAAAGTGGTGGTACGGTACCCCAAGTCCAAAAAGCGGGGGTACGGGTACCCCTCGTACCCCCCACAAATTACGCCTATGATCTTAATCGCTAGCGAATACTTAAATAGCGCCATTTCCAGGAGAGAAAAAAATCCTGTATAGAGAATAAATAGCAAACACTATAACGAGGTATGGAGTAAATTAATGATGTATTGCTTGTATGCCAGTATTAATTCACATGCGAATTTTCGCAATCGAAAAATTAATTATTAGAGTAAATAGAAGGCAATTCATGTAGGCCTACATCCAACAATTTCCCTATTACAATCCGCTCAACCCGTTCCTCTTCCCAGAGGCGCGTTTACACGTAGGCGCACTAGGCGCGCGCCTAGGGCCTCGAAATCCCGGAGGGCCCCAAACGAATGAAAATATTTTTTTCAAATATAAAATATGACATTAAACCAAATAACTTCACATTCCTTGAAAATAACTTTATAAGTAATTATAATTACAGGGTCAGTAACACTCACAAAAACGGCTTCCAGTTCAACTTCGTGGGTTTCTTCACATGATTGGCTAAACACCACCAGAGTTTCAGACTCTCAGTCTCATGGGCGGCGATCCCGTGGGTCGAGGGGGACAAGACCCCACCTTTAACAGTGGGAGGACACAGTATACAGTTGTCCCCTACCCCCACATTTTGAAGAAACACCAAAAAGGCGAAAAAAATTTAACCTACTTTTTGACCAGATCAAAAGAGTCACGTGTCCCCCAAACCTGACAAACAAAATCGCCGCCGCTGCTCAGTCCACACGTTCAGAAGGGCCCCAAAAATGTTTGCGCCTAGGGCCCCATTTTCTGTAAACGCGCCTCTGCCTCTTCCGCTTTAAAATTCTCCGCTCATTGTTAAAATTAGATGGAATCCCTCGTAGGCCTATATTTTGAATTAAATGATTTCAACGTTTGCAGCTAACCTATTTCCATACGGAAAACGGTGGAAGATTGTTGGTGGATGGACGGAATGTCTTTCGCCAGTACTACATTGGACCTTGCGTTGGATTCACTTCCATTGTGTTCGGTGGACTCAATCAACAAATGGCCGACGGAATGGTTAGGGCTCTTAATTATGGCTACAGCCAATTAAGAAGTATATTACGTCGGCCGATTGTATACGTTCAATCAATCAATCAATCAATCAATCAGTCAGTCAGTCAGTCAGTCAGTCAGTCAGTCAGTCAGTCAGTCAGTCAGTCAGTCAGTCAGTCAGTCAGTCAGTCAGTCAGTCAGTCAGTCAGTCAGTCAGTCAGTCAGTCAGTCAGTCAGTCAGTCAGTCAATCAATCAATCAATCAATCAAACCATAAATCAATCAATCAATCAATCAATCAACCAATCAATCAATCAATCAACCAATCGATCAATCGATCAACCAACCAATCAACCAATCAATCAATCAATCAATCAATCAATCAGTTTTATTGATCCCAGAAAATTTAACATATCGAGTTCTACAGGTTGTTTACGACTAACTGACATTGAAGAGTCAGACCCAGAAAGGACCAGTGTCCTGGTTAATTAAATAGGGTCGCCTATTTACACATGTTTCATTTGAACGGCGATCGATGTTTAAAATATGATACTATTACTCTACATATGGAAAACAAGTAAACTGAAACAAACTGTGTACAATCGTACGTAAAATAAAACTGGAAACAAACTAGGGCTAGGCCAAATATATCGGCATAATGCATTAAACTCAGGACAAACTGCTCTTGATGGCAGTCATTTGACTTCTAAATTGGGCGGTGAATTAAACTGTTCAATCAGTTTCATGCAGTCTTTTTGTCCTCGAGACCAAGGTCTTGGTCTCGAGTGCACTCGGGTTCGTTTTAAAAAGTCTTGGTCTTGGTATTGAGACCAAAAGTCTTGGTCTTGGTCTTGAGGTTCAAAGTCTTGGTCTTGGTTTTTCAAGACCAAGACTTTTGTCAATATAAACAGTCATTAACAAAAAGCAAAAATTTTTAAATTTATACAATAATTACTAATACAATTGTTTTAGTATTTACACGGTGTGAACGAGGCTTAACAGTTGTTTTGGACAATTATTTTGACTTCCGGTTATTTACCATGGAACGATTTCAAGTGACTCATAATTTGCTGCTGTTTGTGCTAGCGATTTCAGCAAGAACGTAGGCTATTCTTTCACATGGGAAAATTTTTATGAGGCCCCACAGGTCATATCTTGGTCAGAAAATTCTGAACGAATTGGTTTTTATAAAATGCAACAGGCATTTGGAATAACATTTCGCATAAAGAACTTTTGCAAATACTAATTCAGAATTATCTGCAGTCTGCATTTAGAGTTGTTTTGCTTGAAAAAATAAAAGACTCGTGTTTTCATTAAAACAACGAATAATCCGACTTGACTTTTTTAGTAATGAATAGCAGTCTGGATATGATTGTGATTTTTTAGGTCTCGGTCTTGGTCTTGAGGATCAAGGTCGTGGTCTTGAGGTTCAACGTCTTGGTCTTGAGGTTCAAAGTCTTGGTCTTGAGGTTCAAGGTCTTGGTCTTGAGGTTTAAGGTCTTGACTGGTTTCATGTTCTATACTTAGGATCTACAGGGTGAGGCCGAAAAAAATAATCCATTACGAAAATTGCGATTTCTCGAAAACCGCTGAATATTTTATTACAAAACTTCGCCAGTCTATTTGACACATATCTATCTACAGCGTGGCTAAATCTAATGAAATTCGAATCATGAAAACCAAAATGGTGCAACCCTGAAGTGAAACAATGTTATTTTCGTTTCAACAGACAGTTACTGACAGCAATAAGTAACAAAGTAACGACGCAAACAGTAATGTAACAAGATTCAAGGTTACTTATTGTTATTGACAAGATTAGGCCAAGTGTTAAGTTTTGTGCAAGGAATGTTCGAAGTGACCACCTTTTGCTTTTACGCAAGCTTGCAGACGTTTTCGAAAGCCCAGAACAGACTTCTGAATGGTCTCAAGTGGCAAGTCATTCCAGATGATTTGCAGCGTATTTTTCAGTTCAGGAATGTTCTTCGGCTTTGTGGTAAGTTTGTTGTAGGTCTCAAGCATTGCACTCCAGACAGCATAGTCGAGTGGGTTCATATCTGGGGAATTTGGCGGCCATGAATCCTTGTCGATGAAGTCCGGACAGTGACTTGTTAACCAATCTTGGGCCAGCTTTGCGCCGTGAGCGGGCGCTCCATCTTGCTGAAAAATGAACTGATTTCCCAAGACAGTCATCGGTAAGCTTAGGCAAAAGATTCTCCACGTAGTACTTAGCATTGACTTTGGCCTTCTTGTCAATGAAATGGAAGCGTCCCTTACCCTCATAGCTGACACCTGCAGAAACCATGCTAAAATATGATTTCCTATTTCGTGAATGCCGTGTTCAGTTGAAAAAATGCAGTTCTTTCTTCTGCCTGATGTCATGATCACAAATATAAAGATACTGACATAAAATTTTCAAATAATATGCAAAAATATGTTACGAATAAGAACGAAAATACTTGTAACAAAATATTCAGCGGTTTTCGAGAAATCGAAATTTTCGTAATGGATTATTTTTTTCGGCCTCACCCTGCATAGTTTAGGCCACTTAAGTTACTAAATTTAATCTTCCATCCTGATGCGCTGTAATCAATAATTTAAGTATTTATTATAAATGACGATGCCTATTAATTAATTTGTTAGTTAATTAACTTAATTGTTGAGCTTATTAATTTAATTAGAACATTTCTTTGCTTTAGAATTTCAATCATATAGTCGACACCAATGCCGATGTAAACGAATGCGACCTGGTGAGTTAAATAGGCCTAATTATTAACTCAAAGTCTTTTTTCTCCAGTTGATAACTCTAGGTTTATATGATGCGGTTTTTAATGTTCCACAATGTTCGCCTGTCCGCCGGCGATTCAACAGGAACCGAAGCAGAAGAACTGAAGAAGAAGGAGAGTTGGAAGCAGAATGAGGTGGAGGAGGTGGATGTGGAAGAGGTGGAGGAGGAGGGGGAGGAGGTGAAGGAGGTGGAGGAGGTGGAGGAGGAGGTAGAAGTGGAGGAGGAGGTGGAGGTTTTGAAGGTGAAGGAGATGCAACGCAGGAGGTGGAGATGGAGGTGGAGGAAGAGGTGAACGTGAAGGAGGTGGAGGCGGTAGAGGAGGAGGTGGAGTAGGTGGATGAGGAGGTTGAGGTGGAGCAGGAGGTGGAGGTGAAGGAGGCGGAGTAGGTGAAGGTAGAGGAGGAGGTGGAGGTGGAGACGAGTGGGCAAAAAGTCGAACACGAAGTTTTGACACACCTCCTCCACCTCCTCCTCCACCACCTTCCACACCTCCACCTCCTCTTCTTTCTCCACCTCCTCTTTCTCCACCTCCTTCTCCACGTCCACTTTTGACGGGTCACCGAAGGATATCACCCGATCAATTCATTGAAAAAGCGAGCAGGGTTGAGACTATAATCATAGGCGTAATTTGTGGGGGGTACGAGGGGTATCCGTACCTCCCACGTTTTGGACTGGGGGGTACTGTACCCCACACTTTTTAAACAATGCCAATCAATATTTTATTATTGTGCCTTCTCAGAGAACGCAGTCACCAGCAAAAGTACGAAAATACTTAGATACACAGGTTAACCGAGAGCCAAAATTAATGAGAATACTGGCAGGGAATATGTTCAAAATGGGCGCCATGCGAAAAGCTGAAGTGGAGAAGAAATTGGTACCCCCACTTTTTAGACCAAAGTATACTGGTATCCCCAACTTTTAGACTAAAGTTACGCCTCTGACTATAATTAAGGTCGCTAGAATACCTTAAACATTTCTACATAGATACAGTATATAGACGATGTTCTCTTGTAGAACTGATTGCGTCAGACTTTGCATGTTTGTGTTTCTCAGGCATCTCGTCATCGTTTCTCTGGATGTTTTCGTAATCTTCGCTTCGATGGCAAACGTCCAACCGTTAACCCACGTTACGTTGCCGTCTCCGAATGCCAGACTTAGGCATCTGCGCATGGACCCACAGATGCCTCATTGCAAATGCCAGACTTAAGTCACTTAGGCAAATGTACAGAGGCCCAGCCTATAGATAGGGAAGCCACGCCTTATTGAGCTCTGGAACGTCTAAGCCTCTAAGGCAAACCTATAGGTCGCACTGAAAGAAAGCAGACATTCTGGTAACAATGAAAATCATTGTAGATGTAAATATAGTTTTCTATAGCGACCGTATGGCCTCGACCCTCGTCATTTTTCGATGAATTGATCGGGTTGGATACATAACCACCGCTGTCCGTTTGAATCGGTGCCATGCCATTTAAGGTGCCCGTGTACGCATTATATTGTCTGCTCTCTCTCTCTCTCTCTCTCTCTCTCTCTCTCTCTCTCTCTCTCTCTCTCTCTCTCTCTCTCTCTCTCTCTCTCTCTCTCTCTCTCTCTCTCTCTCTCTCTCTCTCCGGTTTCTATGTCAACAGGACTTGAATCTTCGTTTGGTATCTTTGGAGAAATCCTCCGACACGACATAATATAGCGCACGTCGATTAATCTATAAGTAGCGCCTTAAGTTTGCAGTTTATGATTAGTAAATTACGACTGATAGAACCGTTGTCGTACACAGTCCCCTAGCCACTTCTTCATTTCCATATATACATGTAGGCCAACGCGTTGTGGGAGGCATGCATCCCCAACAGCAAGATGTCATTATGAGGTTCACATGACAACTTTCCCAGTGAGGTTCGTATGTTGTACATTTGGACCCATATGCAGGACGTATGCATGACATATAAAGCACATACGCCTATGGGAAAATTAATTGTCATTTGGCCTTCATACGTCCTATACATGACGCCGATGTTAGGCTGTAGATTGCACTGTTAATCGGCACATAGGCTACTACTACCATTATTACAATAACCACTACTACTACCACTAATAATAGTAATAATAAAAATATTAATATTGTCCCCCTACGATTTTAGTTATACACTACAAACTAGGAAGCATAGGTGTGCAAGGATTGACATAGAGAGCCACTCTGGCAATGTCCCTCCCCCAAACACAGATGGGAGGATCATAGACTGTATAATAATTCTGTTTTCCTGACCTTTGATCGTTTATGTCTGGTGAAAAGCAATGACTTCAAACAACTTCACAACGCAGCTAATAATTCCAAAAACGAAATCATTCATGCATATTCAGATTCTTAAAGTACAAAATCCCATGATCAGGCAATTCAAAAACTCCTACATACAATAGATGTAAAGGTTAAAAGCAAAAAAGAAAAAGGCCATTTCATTATGACAGAAACATGCTATGCACATATATATATATGCAATTTGTGCATAGAAACATATCTGTATATTCTGGAACTTAAAAGAGGAAGTGTACCCTTTAACGACGAGAGGGATTAGTTTTCCATACATTTTAGTACACGCTCGTCGTTAAAGTGATAAATTATTAAGCCTTGGACGCAGCCATCGACATGAAGTGTTAGCAACTTCATTTTTCTTAGCTTCGGCATATGAAGGTGGGTGGTCAATCACCTCCCTCGCCGTCTCATCTTCCCACTGACAGTGTATGGTCAGGGTACTCGTCATAGCTGAGGTCGCCATAGGAAACCTATGGTTAACCTGTGGATCCAAAAACCGACGTGCATCTCAACTTCTAAAGCCTGCACTTTGAACAAGGTTGCCTAAGTAAAATATTTAGTCAAATCCTAGCCTAAGCAAAGTTAAAATCTTGCCAGGGTTAAAATGCGGACTTCAGAAAGTGAAAACAATCTGAGTTTTTCAAAAAGCCAAACTGAGCAGTAAATTCACATAAATTATGCTCAAAATATGGCAGAAACCAATCGAAAACAACCATGAAACAAACTGAAATATGGCAGAAAAAGGTTACAACAGCACAAAATACACAACGTGAATAAAAATATCTACCACTTTACCCATCTCACCAAGGTCAAATTCCAAGCCTATTCAAATAGCATGGACTCTCTTAGTAATATGCTCCTAGTTTTTCTATTTTGCTAACACAAAGGTCCCCAAAATCTATTAACATACTGTACTGGTTAACTCACCATCAGTGGCATCTACCAATGTTGGGAGAACGATCTCCCATGGTTGCCAGAAGAGGGGGTTTAACGGTCTGTATCAAAACTGGGGGGGGCTGTTGATTTCCAATGATTATAATTATATTAAATGTATGTATCACGCATGTTATCGAAAGCACAAGTTTTCTTGGAGCAATTTACAGTTTTAAGTGACTTCTGAGCCTCTTATATATAATAATAATAATAATAATCTTTTCTTTATTTAAGCGCCTGCTAACCGCACTGCGCTGTACAGTGAGCATGCAGTAAAAACGGCAGCCGCACAAGGCGCCTTACATATATGCATTAAGTAGAAGCACATGATAACAGTTTTATAGGAGTCGAATATAACTGTTTTTATACGGCAGCCAACAGGGCGCCAATCATGGCCTACTATTCATTTAACCACCGCCGCCACCTAGCGAGTGGAAGGCTGAATAAACCTTATGGGGTCTATGGGGTTCGACCTTGGTACCTACTATTCTTCACGCCAGTGTGTTATCCATTACACTACGGGCCAGAGTGGGGGGAGGAGGGGGTTAGACACCACTGCGCACCGTACAAGAACTGCAGTGTAGCGCTGAACGTTCACTTCAGCATTAATTAAAGGCATCCTTTGACCACATGGCTTGGTTTACACACCATATCATGAGGCAAGTCCTCCAATGTCTTCCCACTAAAGAGTCCACATTGTACACAGTAAAATACAAAGTAATACATAAACGCAGATGGACTTAATAACACTGGTACTTTTGTTTCTAGCATCAAATTAAAATTAATTAATTAAAATTATTGTCATCTAAATTAAACTTTTATACAAATGGGAAAACATGAAGAAGTTACCGCTGTAATTCATTGGCCGGTAAATGAGATTACGAATTGCGCTGTAGCTCTGGACAGTCACTGAAACATCACTATATGCAAAAAGCAGTATTCTGTCTTGCGTTTAATTAATATAGAACAAACGAACAAGTCTTGCATGCACTTACAGTAACCTTGCAATTACGCCAGTCGAGAAAATACAGCCAACAGATATGAAACCTTTAACTAAACCAATTGAACATGATCCAACTGACATCCCTCATTGATCATGATTTCACCGATTTTGCCGTTTGACATTTTCACCTTCTGTCAACATCAGACTCTGTTACGATAACCTTCTGATTGCACATTTAAATGCTGATAATTAAGATAACCAAGATAATCAAATGCACTACCAATAACATAAACGTAAACTTAAAAACATTTCCTTTGTAAAGAACTTGAACATCGCACATCACTTGGTTAGCATAGGCAGAGTATTTGTAATGAGCTTGAAAGGAATATTGTAGTAAGTGACTAGATACAAACGTATATCATGAAAACGATACAGAAGAAAACTAACCACCTTTTGTTGCAAAGTTAAAGCAAGGGACCAATAGAGTATTTTGTAGTCTTATAATGTAAAATAATTTCATACAATACTATGCATTTAGTAAGCATCACTCTCTAATGACCAAGCTTCAATCAATGGTGCTGAGCAATTGCGAGCAAAGGACTTGCTCACGGTCCCTACACAGTAACCGTCTCAGAGAAGGCTCACACCTGTACCTTTCCATGTTACAAAGCGAGCAATATCAGCTACAGTGTTACATGATATAATTTAATGAATGCTTGCAGATACTTAATCACTTGCTGCTTAACAAGCAATATGACCATTGTATCCATGTTAGCGATATGGCTGGAAGTCTGAAGCTTCAAGGTGAGACTTGAACTCGTCTAATGACTGACAAGGATCAACCAATCAGGGTTCTACTATGGTACATAACACATGATTTAATTACACAAACCGTCTTCAAAGCGAAAATTTTACACTAATCAGAGACAGAACTGCTACGAATACTGCAAAATGAAAATAGAATCAACTCCGGTTAATGATTAAATTCAATGCATTACACATGTAATGCAACACATGTTTGTCTTCAATGGACCAGCCTAACTTTATAAATCTGAACTTTTGCAGAAGGGAATTCCTTCAAAATCGACTCAGTAGCATTCCAGCTAGCACAGATAACTCATTCTAACATAATTCTGTTGAAACTTTAAGTGCAACCTTTATAAAAGCCAAAAGAAACAATAATCATTTAAGAGTTCTAGATGACAGACAAAGACATGAATGACAGATAGAATGAGAGAGGAAAAGTAAGATGGAGATATTAAGAAGTCAGATAATAAATTGTTTTACGGCTGACAATTAGGATGACAAATCGAATTTATATAACCCCAACTACACAACAAATGTTACTATAGATAATACTGTAGTTCTTTGTGTAGGGCTGTTGCTCTTATCCTGTACAAAGAAATATTTCATTTGATTTGATATTCACAGCACAAGAACAGCATCATCATCCAATATACAAATCTGGAAACCAGTGATTAGGATTAATAAATTATTAATATTAAAACTTTAATCAACAATCATATTCATGCTAAAAAAATTCTCGAAACGTTTCTACAAAAGCCAAAAGGCATCACACGGTAGCAAACAAAGTGACCACACGCAAACTTTAAACCACAATAAAAAACGAACGGCTATTAACTAAATGAACACAGCAAAGTGTAAAACGCATCTTTGAAGAGTATTATTTCATCAGTGGATCAAATGTTGAACTTAATGCATTAGTCAGAAGCATCAGAAGCATAACGATCAACAGCAACCTCCTCCAGAAAGTGCAAGACCAAAATGGGATGCCAACAAATCCGATCATTGCTCTCAGATGGAGCAAACACTAGCTTAATCGTTAATAAAATCAGGTTCACATGTGGTGCGTAAAACCGACCTTTGAATGACATTGAAATTTATGTGGAAGATAAACTTCCTTGTTGAGCTTATTCACAGGGAGCTTACTTCACAACACCAGTAAAAAGTAACATGTAGGTATAATGCAAAATTCGTTCTAGGTCTAATTCAAATCTGTTTTAGGACAAAGAAATCGAGGTCTAAAGCGCAGCTTATGAACCTTTCTCCAAAGACAAAAACCATTTGATTAGCAAAATCCGAGTAAACTGTTTCTTAAAATCATCAAAATGCGACTTAGATGAAACCGGCTGGCAAATTCATTTGCCGCCTACTCTTGTCTCCCATCAGACAATACGTTAGATGGCAATTGACTGGTCCTCTTTCCCGCTGGAGACTGCCTTTGTCTCACTTCGTCGCGCTCGTCATGTAGCGTTGAGAAGGCAACTGAGTAGCGCGCCTCTTTCGCGAGGTACATCTCGCGCAGTACGAGCAGCTGGATGTCAGCTGGAACTGGTGGAATCAGGTAGGAGACAAACCAAGTAAGGAAGAGAACCAAGTGCTAGAGACAAACAATTAGGACACACAGCTTGATGAGCTTCAACAGAACAATGTCAATTATGAGGAAAAGACTTCCCTGTACTGTTGCCTAATATCCGAACCCCAGGTTCACTGCCATATTATAATGAAGCTGGCCTTCGTATTAAGAAAATTCCCAAAGAGTAGAGCAACTTGGTTGGTTGGTTACTGCATAACAACACTGTTTCCCGGCAAAGATGACTAGCACTGCCCTCCTTCTTTTTCCACACTTGGGACTGGCAACACCAGAGTACGTGCAGTGGCAGAGTTACCGGTATTAAAGAAATTTGAAGATTCATGAAACGTAAAGCTCATTCTGGAATACAGCCACCATGCAATCTGTAACATGAGCTGCTTGTCCTCTCTCCACCACTACATACATAAATTCATATAGCAATTGGTTAATAAAGAATATACTTACTTATACATACACACATTGTATCAACTGTTGATTAGTTACCATTCTAATTGATCATGATAGATGTTCATTTATGATTACTGTGGTAAAGATAAAAAAGAACTGACCTCAAAAAGAATCACAAAAGCCAGTCGTGCACAGAAAACATGCCAATACATCGAGGTGAACTCGTACTTGTCCTCGCTCCAAGGTCCTTCACGATAGTCCGCAAATCTGCATGGCAAAGCAAA
Source organism: Allolobophora icterica (assembly GCA_963556255.1). NCBI lineage: Eukaryota > Metazoa > Annelida > Clitellata > Crassiclitellata > Lumbricidae > Allolobophora > Allolobophora icterica. The sequence goes on from OY744616.1 coordinate 26,763,470, forward strand.
CAGCATGAACAACGAGCCCATAAAACTAAGCAAAACCAGTGTGCAATCTAAAATTTTAAATAATAAAATTAACTTTACAAATTGAAGTCACTCAAACACAACACAGGTCACAAATTTACCATATGCATGGTCAGAATACAAGCACCATTAACTAACAATTGAAATTTACCAAAACACGCACAACTAGGATAATTATCTTTTCGGCTACAGTAGTTAAACACGAAAAGAACATAACACAATGGTGCACAGCGTCCGGCCCACGAGCCACGTCTGAAGTGTCATGTGGCCCACAATGTCCAACAGAAAAAGCGACTATTCAAGAGCGGTCACTGACATTAAGTCTACAGTGACTTGTGCACTGTGGTCATTGGAAAAAACCATCAGTATTGTAGTAATATAGAAGTACTAAAGTCCCCTTTCTCTATAACTTTTAATGTTTACTTTTATATGTGTTTTACTGTGTATGTCATCTTCATAAATTTCATGCTAACTGAGCTGAGCCGTCACACTTGTTTGGCCCCTGAAGGGTTTAAGAAATCGTTTAGTGGCCCGTGGCCGTAAAAGGTTGTACACCACTGATACACGTGCCTGCATATGTTGACTGCACCGTGTCCTTCGATGAAGTTTTCAGCCGGGATGCTCTGTTCCTGGAAATCAGTGACGTTGAAATAGGACAAACTGTTGTTGACGTATCCTGCCAAAGAACCGTCTCGACTGACAGCAAACTTGTAAACCATTTTGGGCACAAAATCCGAAGTCCAACCAATTATGAAGCCCTAAAGATACAAAAGAAAGATAAAACATTGCATTTATTCTGTGTATTCCAAACTGAAGGAAACTTCTACATTAAAGGAATTACTGTGAAAATAGAGCATTTTTATAATTGTAATATTCTGTAATTGCAAATTGTAAATGTAATTGCAAATCGTAATTAAAATTGCAAATGTATATAGCACCACTTCAAGAGAACCAAGTAAGACATGCTCTTAGTCTAGTCTTAACCATATTACAGGTAGTGCCTTGAAGGTAACTCTCAGAATTGTTGCTGTTTGAGTTCAACATTCAGCTTTTCCACACAGAGTGATACATTCTGAAGGTTCTGAAGGGACGTGGTCTCAGTGCCACTTAAAAATTTTTAAATAATGCACAACAATATTTTTCACTATCCAAACAAAACACACAAGGAAAACACTGAAAATAATAAATACCAGTCTAAGTAACAGAACTTACATTTGTGATGATACCAATGTAGGTAATGCCCCGCAGAATGCCAAACCAGATACCTAGAAACACAGAAGCAAATATATTAGTACAAGTCTTACCCTGTTTATCAATTTCAGCCTTATCACCACTATCACCTTTCTCATTACAGACTTCAGTATTAGCACCACCACCATTATCATCAAAAACAAAACCAATAATAGTTCTACAATTGCCACCTTAACCAACATCACATTCACCTCACCCAGAATATCACCACTAGCCTCACAACGACAGCCAACATTGCCACTACCAACCAACCGCATAATCATGACGGCCTACCATGTCACGGTAGCGATCATCTTAACGACAAACCTCGACACCTTTATTCAGATGCAATACTAACCAATATCCTGTGCTTTGCTTGGGATTGGTCTCTTCCACTGAGTCACCAGTTTATAGGCATCAACTCGAATCTCAATGACGTTGTTGAAGAGAGCAAAGAGAGGAGCCAGTGGAAACGCAGCCACAAAGATCGTTATGAAGCCATACTGTATCACTGCAAACATCATTCAGTCGAATACCGTGTGAACATTACATTTACTAATGTTAATAAATGTTATGTGCATTGTGTTATCCGTGTAGAACATAACACATCAAAACAATCATGAGTCAATTGAAAGATTATGAATCATTTATGATTAGTAATAAATTTTAATAATAATCACCTTATAGGTCACGAAACATATTTATCCTGCTAAAGAATGTTTACATAAGCTATCATAAACAGTTTCCTTAAGCTAACCCTGAAGACAGCCATGGCTATGAATTGTTAGCAACATCATTTTCTTGATGTCTGTGGCAAGTTCTCTTCCTCACAGTGAATGGCCAGTGTACCCATTGTAACCGAATTGGCTAGAAATTGGAGAAGAAATCTAAAAAAATTCCCAACCTAGCGGGAATTTTAACCCCTGACCTCTCAGATGGCAGTCTAGCATTAGACAACCACGCACCCAAGATCACTGTAAATACCAATCAATAAGCAAACAACTTCTAAAACTGAATCTCAACCAATATGTACTATTTCTTCTTCACATTTGTACGACCAGTGCTAGAAATATCAGCGCTACTAAAAATAGATTACTTATAGATGGCATTTATTAAAATTATGCATTACGAGATGAAGAGCCTGAAGACACAATGGCACAGGAAATGAAAGCTACGTCACAAGCTGAGATGGATCATCATCTGCTTAGCATCTCAGACAGTCTTGTCAGCTTAAGATATCTAAGAGAAGATGATAATAATAATCTTCATTTATTAATTCAAACTGACAAGTACGAAGTAAGATTACATGATATAGTAGTAACAGACAATAACAAGTTTAACAGGAGTCGAATTTAACTGTACGGCAGCCATGCAAGGATCCGATCTGTCCTACTGCTCATTTTACAATCACCACCTAGGGAATGAAAGCCGAGTTAACCTTGTGGGGCTAGTGGGTATCGAACCCGAGTCCTTCTGATCTTCGTGCCAGCGTGTTACCATTCAACCATGATAAAATCCTGTTACTCAAGAGACAGTAAACAAACTCAAGATACGTACCCATTTCAAGGTAGTCCTCAAAGAGACCCATTGGTGGATAGTCGAGAAGTTCGCTGTCAAGCTCACACTGAGGAAGACGAGATTTATTCGACGCCCTTCTCTGCGATTTAGTTTTACAAAACCAGTTCCCGATCTTCCCGGATTTATACCAGTTCATGATCTTCCTGGATGCATATATTTACAACTGCATTTTCAGATGTTTTTAGTGTTAATACATTTCCAAGCCTTACTTTAATACTGAAGATGACACCTCAGGTGAATGGCAAAAATCCCAATCAACTTAGAAATTGCTCCTGAGGCAAAACCTGTTCAAACCTCTTCAAATGACTTTTAACTCTAGATGTGTCAAAAAAAAATACAGCCTGGGTACTCAATAATAAAGCCATCCAACGGGCCACATTCTTATTGTTCCAAGTTTAGTTAAGCCACATGCTAGGTATTATTCCAAGTTTGGTTACGCAGTCACCCTACCGAACAAAGCCACAACATCCTTCAGACCACCAATATGACGGTATGCTAATTCTGATTGACTCCCGAAAGAAATTTGTTGTTCTATATGCTTTGCCGATTGGCAACTGCCAACTGCAACATCACACCCAAATAGCTTCACAAGCAACAGAAAACTGCACATTATTAAACCATGAGTCCATGATTAATACAACAATCAGTTTAAAATACTCAATACTCTTCTTCAGCCAGGTTTTTAGCGTACGGTTTCACGGCCCAGGCATCACCCTTTGGGTGGCTACCTACGCCAATGGGTGTCCAATGATTGGCCTAGTTACTTCTAAATAAATCAGAAGAAGGTAGCCTGTTGATTTCTTGAATTCTGACCACTATCTTTCTGTCAATGTCATGGGCATCTGGACGGGGGCAAATCCCCTGGAGTTTGCACATATTTTACAAAAATAAAATCTTTTCATTATTACAACAGCCACAACACGATTTTCAATGCAAAAAACACTTAATCTGTGTTCATGAATAGCTATGCAAAAACGTCATTTTGCCCCCTACAAAACTTTTGCCCATCCCATAAAAATTTTGCACCCCTACAAAATTCCTGCGGACGACCATGGTCGATGTATGCATTAAGTACCTGGACACTTAGTACAGCACCTTTTCAGTTCCTCAGAAAAGCGCTACCTATGCCAATCTATGTAATGTTATATGTCACTAAGACAGAAACGTCATTAGCAAGGCAAAACAATGCACAGAAGACTAGAAGCGTCACCAGTGACACACTTGTGTACACATGTGGAACCCTAACAATTGTGTAATTTTTTTACTCTTGTCAATTTATGGCATTTATCTTATTTATCTTTGAACAATGCACACAGCTTATTTATGCTGCCGTTCTGTACCCGTTTTCTAATGGCTATTTGCACTCTTCCATAAACAGTTAACCAGTCACCAGCATGTGCTGGGGAGTTACCCTACAATACACACTATATGTATAATAAATGTGTGTGTGTGTGTGTGTGTGTGTGTGTGTGTGTGTGTGTGTGTGTGTGTGTGTGTGTGTGTGTGTGTGTGTGTGTGTGTGTGTGTGTGTGTGTGTGTGTGTGTGTGTGTGTGTGTGTGTGTGTGTGTGTGTGTGTGATACTAGGCTCTCTCTCTGTTGTTCATCGTTTAAAGTCATTTCTGTTTCCGCGAGGCTCACATGCTGAGAGCGCCTCTGAATAGTTCACACTGTGAGAGGCGCTTTATAAATTCTCAGATACCATACCATACCATACCATACTAGGCAAGAACTTTGATGCCAGCATGATCTGAAAGTCATTAAATTAAAACACATTCATAGGAATCAGTTGTTGAGTGAAAAGGAATATGTCGAGTCAGCTTACGGCCACATGAGTTCTTGGAAGTTGTTCAAAGCCTGCTTTCCAACCATTACAATGGCTAGCTGTATGCACAGCTCAATCAGGCAACCTCCAGGATCACACTAACAAGAAAATACAAAACAGCCAATCAGTCAAGGATCCCTGGACATTCAAAATAAACTAGCACACAACATACCAAGAAACTGTTTCTTTATCAGCTTTGGATTTATTCAGATGTGATCATTGACAATTTGGTCTATAATTAACCCTTTAACGATGAGGGATTAGTTTTCCATACATTTAGTGCACGCTAGTCAGTGTTAACAGACATTTTAAAAATAACAATACATTCCCTACAGTTTCCAGATCAACTCCTAAGTCTCTTACTCCCCACACTTTCTTTCAAACAGGCACAAACAAAGTTTGTACTCATACTTCATCAAGCAAATTTAAAAGTAAATGCAACTCGTAAAGTTCTTTCAGTGTTTTTCTTCTAGTTTTGTCAGCTGCCTCCTGACTTTCATTACCTGCTAATGGCTGCCTCACCCTCGCTAGTGATTTAAATACCAGATATTTAAATCATTTGAATTTTTTATTAGTCATCATGTCTCATTGAAATGAGCAAACGTTAAGCATTTATCTTATCCAGGTTACAGGTACCACTGTGAAATGTAAATCACCGAAAACAAAAGCAAAATCAGCAAGTACAGAAGTCCTAAGCAAAAGATTACAAAGGGTTAACAGGATATCCTGAGCTACCACTGGTTTTAAGATCAAGCCATGCTTGTTTTAAGTAAAGCAAAACCATTCCAAATTGTTTAATTCTGAACCAAAACTTCTGCCGACTCAACTTGTTCAACCAGTTCAAAGACTGGTCCTTGGCAATTCTTAACGATACTTAAGTGTTCTGATGGCCAAACAAACCCTGGTAAAATTGTAATCCCTAGGGCAAGAAGATAACTCAAGTCATTATATGGCAAGTATGGTAAACCCCTCACAGTGTAACATAACAGATGTGTCAATTTCCTTCCATTATGCCCCAAGCGAAAAAGGAATGAATTCTAAAAACCTGGATGTTGCACGAAAGTGCACCCTATGACTTGGCTTACAATCCCACTTCAGGGAGTACCAACTTCTGCCACTATGGATTCTACCACTAGGTAACAGAGGTAATCATATGCTGAAAGTTTTTTGACCTTGTGACCTAACAGTTTAAACCTGTAACTGTAAGATCATACGATAAATTGTCAGTTAATGTATGGCACACTCTGTAACCCTTTGTCGACGAGAGGGATTAGTTTTCCATGCATTTTAGTATATGCTCGTCATTAAAGTGTTAAATTATAACAATTCATCAATCTGTAACAAATATTCACTCCATGCACTACAAGGTCTTAGCTTAACAACCAACTAAATCAGTGACATCGTAACGAACTAAAGTTCCACTGCAAATGTAGGTTGAGCTGTCACAAATGAAATTAAAGGAAACTTATCTATCACTTTAAAAATAAATCCTAATGGCCTTAATTCACATTCTCTGCTTTAAACAGCCAGTGAAATGCTTATGCGTGACACAATAAATGTAATGCAGGAAAACTATTACTTCAGTAGTTAATCTCTCATTTGCAAAGACATAAAAAAGCACTGAAAAAAGATTTTAAGTGATCTAATAGTTGGAGCGCTAGAGTCAACATGTTACACTACCATTCCATGTTAGTACCTGACATTCGCAAGACAATACAAACCAAACATGTGGAACTGCAGTTATGAAGTTGGAGAGTATAACTAGCAGCTCACTGGTTGGTCTTTGAAAATAATCTAACTTGAGCCACTAGCAATAGTCCCGTTTCTTTTAGAATAAGATTAGTATACAGGCAGATGAAAATGTTATCATGTAGCAGGCACACATAAATAGTCAAGCGATGTGGAAGGGACCACTACTATACAACATGACAATATGCCAAGAAACTCCAGCCACCTCCTCAGCCCTGTAGCCAAGACGATAGTCATAGTTGCCAGGTCGACCTCCAATTCTACCCATAGAGAAGATCAAACAAATGAAAATCAATATGTACATCAAATGTTTATAACATTTACAGCTCACATTCATTGGCCTTAGGAATGAATACTGCTTCATAACCGAGGATTATCAGAGAAATTCTCTAAATTAACTGCCATGACCAAAAGTTCATTTGATGCTATCTATCTGAATCAGTAAATTTTAAGCAATATACTACAGACCTAGGGTGAACAATTATACAGTTGAAATGCCTGAAATGGTCAAAGAGCCAGTGAAATATCCACAACAAACCATATAATCATATAATGTAAGTGCATAACTAGATACAGCAAGAATACTGAGCTGCATCAGTACTAGACACCACAGGTAGATCAAAAACACCTGTTACATGTAGTCAGAAAAGAGTCGTTAGTTGAGATGCGGTCTGCAATCTAGAAACTGAGCAAAGACGAAATTAAGGAAATCTGAAAAGTTAAAAAAAAGAACCAGGTTTAGAAGAAAAAGTTAATTCATAAAAGACATTTAAAGGGGGCTTTAGATAGACAATGTAGCAAACCATCAAACGAATCAGATTCGAAGACTGGAATCTGAAAGCCACATAGGTTGAACGCTATCCCAGAACAAATTAAACACACAGAAATTTTATTCACCTTCCTTTGAAGAAAGCAATGTAGAAGATCGAGGCATAGTAGTTGATGAACTGGAAAACGAACATCTTAAAGATGAAGCTGTCCTCGTATTCAGAATCTGTGCGTCGATATTCTGTAATGAAATTTATCTTAACAACATAAGCAAAGGTAAGGAAGCAATTACGAAATGAACAAGAACTTTGAGATATCTCTCTGAAAGCTAGTTGAAGTCCTGCTGGTAAAATGCTATTCACGTCAGGCGATTTTAAGGGTCCATTTTCTCTACAAGAATAAGAGTCCCTAAGTGAAAGTCCCATATTCACTAAGTTATGCCTTTTTTGCCTAGAAAATAAAAAAATAATTTCACCAATTAAAAAGATATCATGCTTAGTGCATATACTGTGATAACAGTGGCCATGATTTCTACAAGCAAGAAGCAAGTTTCACATCTTTCTGCTGCAAGTCATAATCTCCTATTGATTTTCTATTCAATATACATTTAAACACAACAAGAACACTAACCCAGATCAGTCAACCAGATAGCAATCTTCTGATAAAGCTAAAGCAAACAACGAACATCTGTGAGTTTCCAAGTCAATGCAAGTAAATGTGTATCCTATTTATTGAAGACTACAATGCCAAATGTCTTTCTAAACCTTACGTATAGTATTTCACGATGTCATTGTTCTAAAACATGTTCAGGAAATTCAAAGAAGTATCATCTTTGTCATTATCATCATCAATAACTCTTTAATTGCTTCTAAATGCAACATGTCATCGTTTTCCCTAGTGTACAACCACTGTGATGCAAAAGATGCACTAAGTTTAATGTCTGACATGCAAATTTCTTAATCAATCAATCAATTTCCGTTTATTCATCATACAGTTGTCACAGACGCAACTATAACACTTAATGTCTAGAACAATTTGTGCCAGCTATAGCGAATACAATGAGGGGTGCTAAATTGGTGATCTTAGCTAGCTCTCCAGGCTATTGATTCCTTCCTACACGAAAAGTCAGCAATTAGTATACATTCTTAAATAATGCCCTAAACAATAGTAATAGTACGTGAATGATCTGAGTAAGGACTCTATTGAAAGTAGGGGTCAGCCGGAAATCGCCTCGGACATTTGCCTCGGCCGAATATCCCGTTTTTCGGCACTATTCGGAAGTATTCGCCTCGGCAAATACTGTACACGCAAATAGTTGCTTGTCTGCCTCACATGCCGGAATTTGTAGGCTCATAATTTCAGCTTTGAGCTTCATCTAGCATGTTTATTTTCAAGAAGAAAAGTACAAAAACGCCGACACCAGAAGTCCACAACGGGTGTCAAGTCCATTTCATTGATTATTTATTTATAAAATTCAAAATGTATTAGTCAGCTATTACGAGTACAAAAATTTATTTAGATAATTTTTCATTACATGAAAATGTGAAGCTTCACTTATGGAACAAATGGTACTCGGTTTGTACCCGGAACCGGCAAATAGTACATCCAAATACTCGGATTCGGTACTCGGTGGAAAATGTCTACCCGGCTGACCCCTAATTGAAAGACAGAAAACTCACAATATTTAGAAATGTGATTGCGATGAGACAGAGAATTCCAGAAGAGATGGTTGTGATGATCTTGGCATTTGTACGAAGAAGATCATCAGGCGCCACATAGAGAATGGAGAGTACAATGATGCGGTACATTATCACTCCAAACAATGCAGCCACAACACTGCATACCTGTAAAAAGTAACTTTAAATGAAATTTTGAAATCCCAAGCACTTTGACTTAGTGCTGAAAAAGTTTTAATGCTGCCAATTAAAGCACAGAGAACAACTCTAACGCTTTAAAGACGAGTTGTGCTGTGGTTCCAAGTCGCTTAAATTAGCACACTCTCGTTGTTAAAGTGTTAAGTAGAGGAAAATTGCGGTCCTGGATCTAACTCCAACAGACCGCCTTGGTTAGGAAATGTTAGTGACTGCATTTTCTTAGCTGAATACAAAGCATCATTCATAATGAGCAAACATATTCGATCAGAACTCTTAACACCAGTTAGGTTAATGGGAAGCAGTTTTGTAAGGTACTTACTATGGCAATATAACACTCCTCACATACATACATACATACAATAAACGCACTGGTCACTGGCAGTTCAGATGTAAAAAAGCTAATAACATTCACTAAATGGAAACTGTGCATCACAGTATGGACCTATCACAAGGTCAGTCTTTCAGGAATGTGCAGCTGACTAAAAGCGGTTTGTGATAAAACAGAAGAACTTCTCTAACCTACCATAAAAAGCACAACAGAAACGGAAGTGAACTGGCGCGGAATCTTCTTCGTCCATGGAAGGTATGGCTCTTCCACCTGGAAAACAAGAACTTAAACTCACTCTTCATCAATATTAGATTATTTCAAACAACAAAACTTCATGCACAGAAAGACAGCTCATAAGATGATCAGATCTTCAACATTTATGATCACTTTGGAGAAATTCCCCCCAAAATAACCCCTGTGAGATTAACTGTGAGGTAAACAAATTAAGTAAGTAAGTATGTAGCCTTTTGATAAAGCAAGTGAACCCTCACATTTTACAAAATAGACAGCTGATGTAAAATGTTACTGTCAATAGATCAGGAAAAGCCCAAAACAAGTAGCTACTATGAGCACTTCTGACTCTCACTTCATGAATGTAAACTGTTCGAACAATGGCAAGTTCATCGGTGGCTGATGATGCAAAGTTTATGTATTCAAAGTACAACGCTCGATAAGACAGCAAATAAGCAACAGAAAAACAGTAAAATGTGACTTGCTTGTGTTACAGGATTCTTCTTGCGATCCTTGACCTTGACCTCATACTCCGGTCGAATACGTTCCTCTTTGTCGAAGTTGGTCATGTCCCAGTTGTACTGATAAACTGCTTCCTGCCTCTTCCAAAAATCCAAAAAAGCAGTCGCTGAAAATGTAAAACAGAAGAATTACCTAAAACTGTTTACACAGATTGTAGAACCCCCGTAATTACAGCATTGTATCCATAATGTATACAACTATACATATATATATATATGTATATATATATATACTCTATTCATTCACATTTGCTATTCATATGTATCACCTTAAGTATTATTTCTCATGTAATGTGACCAAACATTTTCACATTCTCATCTTCTAGAACCTCCTGAAGGACACTCCTCACCAGCCAATTATAGGCAGACTCTGTGCAATGATTTCTTTCCTCAATTCTATTCTGCATCTCAGAACAGTCTCAGAAGTATTGGAGTCAGGTAAACATATCAGTCATTGCTAAAATGTCAGGACTGCTTTCACAAGAAGCAGTATGCCATACGTTGTTGAGTAATATGTACTTGCAATAATTAAAACTACATTGTTATTAGAAATATGTTTTGCAAAGACATGAAGTTAAGCAGCAAAATTTCTACTCTAAAATTATTATCATAGCCAATTACATTTTTGCCGAAATAAACTATACGGAGTATACGCCCATGTATTTCACGACAATAAGCCTTAGGAGATATAGAGATTTCAACTTAACATTTTAAGTGCAAACAATGCTAGATTGTGAGAAACTGAACTGTTGATGACTTTTAAGCACAGTGAAACTAAGGTGTACTTACACCAGACAGCCATGAAGCCAGCGAAGAACACAGTCGCATAGTTGTCAAAAACATACGTAAGACGCGCATAACCACAACTGATGTAGAGATACCAGTACGAACAATTACGATCGCACAGAGGGCACATGACAAACTGTCCCGGTCCTTTCTGATCACAGATTTCTTCACTGAAAAAAAACAACAAATGGTGCCATTACAATAAAACTGATTAAATTGTATTGTATTGTATCTGAACATTTATAAAGCACCTCTCACAGTGTTCGCTAATCATAGGTGCACCCTGTGCGAAAGACCAGTGAATAGAAAGTGGTTTTAAACAGCGGAACAAGGCATTTGGGCCACCTGATAAATACACACCAATCTACTTCTTCATTTGTTTGCTTAGTTATGGAGTTCTTACTCAACTTTGACATTGTTTCCACTAGCTTAAGCCAAATGCAGAACTTAAGATAATCAACCCCATCTTGAAAATTATACCCTTTGGATTATATTCCCCGTGGCTAGTCAGCACAATGATTTTAAGATCGGAGATATATGCCGATACTTGCGGAGTTTAAGTGATGCTCTGGTCGTCTTTGAAATAACAATAAGAAATGAGTTACAGTAGTCAAGACAGCTACAAGCCATAACACTTGTCAGACAAACAGAAGGCAGAACAAGGAATGTGCGGCATTTAATCCTTCAAATGTCATTGCTATCAAACAATATAATTTCAGTTGTACGTCTGTCCCGTAACTGGTGTCTCTCTGTCTCCGTCTCACTCTCCGCAGAAACGGCTGCTGGCGTCGGGGCGGGCTCCGCCGCGGTCAGCAACAGCCTCTGTCTGTCTGTGCCTGTCTCTCTCTCTGCATAAAACCGCTGCCAGCACAGCTGGCCCGCCCTCTGCGGTCAGCAACAGCCTCTCTGTCTGTCTGTACCTGTCTCTCTCTGCCTGGCCCGCCCTCGGCGGTCAGTAACAGCCTCTCTCCGTCTGTCTGTCTGTGCCTATCTCCAGGCCCGGCCCTAGGGCAAGGCGAACGAGGCAGCCGCCTTGGGCCCTGCGCTTTCAAGGGCCTTGCGCTGCTGCCTATAATTGTAATTACATTGATGAGATTGAACTCTGACAACGCTCACGTCTCTGAGCAACAATACTGGCAGTCACTTTGCGGCATGAATGTGATTTAGGAAATGCGAGCCTGCAGTTAAAGCGAGTAACAACTAGAGCCCACGCTAATATTGTATGTTGTGACTAACAAACTTTCAGTTAGAAGGATGCTAAAATATCTAATTATTAACATCCTTTTCAGTGGTTAGATATTACAAAAATTCAGAAAACACAATAACCCGGTATTGCATTCATAGTAAAATGCTGGTGTTAACAGCCTGATTTGCAGTTGGTGTTCATTACGCCCAGTCTTTTTTCTAGAAAAAAGGTTCCGGAACTGAGCAATTATGGAAGGGCTAAATCGAAGCCCTAGAAAAAAAGGAGTTTGGTTCGGGGACGGATCTCGGTGAGACCTTTCCCAAGAAAATATTTGATGTCACATTAAATTAAAATAACTAAATTATTCTTTTATTAAAATAAGTAAATTATTCTTTTACTAAAATAACTAAATTATTTTAATAGCTGAAAAAGGTGCCGCAACGCCATTCCAGCAGAGAAAAACACTGATTAAGTCATTTAATTTCCATTTTGCATTATTTTAATATATATGGTATTGCCAATACCGTATTGATAGGAAATCAACTACGAAATGCCTTTTTATGCTTGGGGCCCAGCTCATCGCTTGCTGCCTTGGGCCCCGCACACTCTAGGACCAGGCCTGCCTGTCTCTCTCTGCAGATACGGCTGCCAGCGGAGCTGGCCCGCCCGCCGTGGTCAGCAACAGCTAGCCCTGCATTCCCGTCCACCTGACCCTCTCTCTCTCTCTGTCTGTCTGACTCTCTGCAGATACGGCTGTCAGCAACAGCCTCTCTCTGTCTGTCAACAGCTAGCCCTGTATTCACTTCCTCCTGACCCTCTCTCTCTTTCTCTCAAACAATTATTGCAATGATCACAAGCTTAATTGTTATCACTACAATAATTGTTTTATATACCGAGATTTTTCATGGGCTACAGCTAGTCCTTACATATTGTATGTATATTCGTTTATTGAGTAAACTGGTTGTCCTACCGCAACCAGGAACAAAAAGTTAAATTGGTAATAAAAAACTAATATCTCAGTGTTTTGCTGTCGCGTATACATTGAAGAACACCAAACATACTTTTGAGAGGCGTTTCAGTGCTTTTTGGAGGTTGTAGCACTTTTGGGAGCTACTTCAGTGTTTTTTAAAGGTTGTAGCACTTTTGGGAGGTGCTTCGGTGCTTTTTAGACATTGTAGCACTTTTGGGAGGTGTTTCAGTGCTTTTTGGAGGTTGTAGCACTTTTGGGAGGTGTTTCAGTGCTTTTGGAGGTTGTAGCACTTTTGCGAGCTGTTTCAGTGCTTTTTAAAGGTTGCAGCACTTTTGGGAGTTGTTTCAGTGCTTTCTGGAGGTTGTAGCACTTTTGGAAGGTGTTTCAGTGTCTTTTGGAGGTTGTAGCACTTTTGAGGTGTTTCAGTGCTTTTTGGAGGCTGTAGCACTTTTGGGAGGTGTTTCAGTGCTTTTTGGAGGTTGAAGCACTTTTGGAAGCTATTTCAGTGCTTTTTGGAGGTTGCAGTTTTTGGGAGCTGTTTCAGTGCTTTTTAAAGCTTGTAGCACTTTTGGGAGGTGTTTCAGTGTTTTTTGAGGTTGTAGCACTTTTGGAAGGTGTTTCAGTGGTTTTTGGAGGTTGTAGCACTTTTTGGAGGTTTTAGCACTTTTGGGAGGTGTTTCAGTGCTTTTTGAAGGCTGTAGCACTTTAGGGATTGTTTCAGTGCTTTTGGAGGTTGTAGCACTTTTGGAAGGTGTTTCAGTGCTTTTTGGAGGTTGTAGCACTTTTGGGAGCTGTTTCAGTGCTTTTAAAGGTTGTAGCACTTTTGGTTGGTGTTGCAGTGTTTTTTGGAGGTTGTAGCACTTTTGGGAGTTGTTTCAGTGCTTTCTGAAGGTTGAAACACTTTTGGGAGCTGTTTCAGTTTTTTGGAGGTTGTAGCACTTTTGGGAGCTGTTTCAGTGCTTTTTGGAGGTTGTAGCCCTTTTGGGAGGTGTTTCAGTGCTTTTTGGAGGTTGTAGCACTTTTGGAAGCTGTTTCTGTGCTTTTTGGAGGTTTTAGCACTTTTGGGAGCTGTTTCAGTGCTTTTTGGAGGTTTTAGCACTTTTGGGAGCTGTTTCAGTGCGTTTTGGAGGTCCTAGCACTTTTGGGAGGTGTTTGAAAGGTGCTATGCAAGTGTTTTGTTACATTACATTATACTAAATAAAAGAACATTTGTAGTGCAGCAAACAATGTAAATTGCTAAGAGTTAAGGTACCTCTTCCAGTAATGTTCAACCCAAATTGTTACATAGTCATGTTTCAGTGTCCTTTCCAGGTTCTTAAAAGGCACCATATAAATGCACACATACACCTTGTCACCTTGTGCTGTCAGCTCGTGGAGCTCTAGCGATCGTCCTGGTGAACACACTCCATTGTTTCCTATTCGATGACAAGTCCCTTAATTCCGCCAAATTCATGCCAGTTACATCTTGTATCTCATCCATCCATCTCCTCCATGGGCGACCCCGTCTTCTCCTCCCCTCACCGCAAGCCAGCATCATTTCCTTCTCCAGACCATCAGATCGCATAACATGTCCAAAGAACCTTATAGTCCGTTGGCTTATGTCATAAAAAAGAAAGGGAACAGAGATTTTGGGTAGAATCTTGGCAATGATGTTCAAAATAATGATATTTTAGTTCTGAAGCAGAAAAAATTTGTTGCCAATTTTTCTGCCATGGTTTAGGCCTCCTAGCGGACGTTTTTGCATGACGTCATATCCGCACCTTAAAAACTGCCAATTAGTCAGTCAGCTTGGTGTAAAAATTGCTCACTTGATGTTGGAAGCATGAGATTTGGCACATGGTAGCAACATACGATTCAGAAAAATTTTAGCTATATAGGGCAACCGCAGATTTGCCTTCTGGCCTCAGTGGCAGCCATTTTCCAAGATGGCCGACCGAAAATAGAGATTTTTCAATATCTCAGCTTCTAGTTCACTTAGAATCGTAATCTTGGTGTCTAAACATACATATTTATGGGCAAGGATTTCAATAGAACTAATTGCAATCACTTACCTATAAGAGAAAAGCTAATTGTGGTAGCCATCTTGAAGTTAAGATGGCCTAAAAGGGGCAGTACGGTGCAAATTATGAGCTAGTTGCTCATAAACTGATAGAAGCATGAAATTTGGTATATAGTATGAACATGACCTAAGGGAATTTTGTAGCTATAGGGCCATCGCAGATTTGCCTTCTGGTCTCAGTGGCAGCCATTTTCCAAAATGGCCGACCGAAAATAGAGATTTTTCAATATCTCAGCTTCTAGTTCACTTAGAATCGTAATCTTGGTGTCTAAACATACATATTTATGGGCAAGGATTTCAATAGAACTAATTGCAATCACTTACCTATAAGAGAAAAGCTAATTGTGGTAGCCATCTTGAAGTTAAGATGGCCTAAAAGGGGCAGTACGGTGCAAATTATGAGCTAGTTGCTCATAAACTGATAGAAGCATGAAATTTGGTATATAGTATGAACATGACCTAAGGGAATTTTGTAGCTATAGGGCCATCGCAGATTTGCCTTCTGGTCTCAGTGGCAGCCATTTTCCAAAATGGCCGACCGAAAATGGAGATTTTTCAATATCTCAGCTTCTAGTTCACTTAGAATCGTAATCTTGGTGTCTAAACATACATATTTATGGGCAAGGATTTCAATAGAACTAATTGCAATCACTTACCTATAAGAGAAAAGCTAATTGTGGTAGCCATCTTGAAGTTAAGGTGACCTGAAAGGGGCAAGCCGGTGCAATATATGAACCAGTTGCTCATAAACTGATAGAAGCATGAAATGTGGTACATTGTATGAACATGTCCTAAGGGAATTTTGTAGCTATAGGGCCATCGCAGATTTGCCCTCTGGCCTCGCTGGCAGCCATTTTCCAAAATGGCCGACCACAAAGATTTTTCAAATATCTCAGCTTCTAGTTCTCTTCGAATCGGGACCTTGATGTCTAAAGATACATATTTAGGGGCAAGGTTTCCCATAGAACTAATTGCAATTACTTACCGACAAGAGAAAAACTAGTTGTGGTAGCCATCTTGAAGTTAAGGTGACCTTAAAATTATGATAATTTTTGTTGTTAAGCATACCGTAGGCCTAGTTCGGGCAAGGATTGCTAGGGAACTAACCATTTCTGAAACTTGTTGATGTGTTCATGTTCATGTGGAAATAAACAACTTATGGTATATCAGCAATTCAGCATGTTACTAATGTTCTCGTAAATGAACATTGAACAAAATAGTCCACATTTCGGCACCCAGAGTCCAGACAAAGTACTACCCACAGAGTTATATAAAATTGTTCACGTCATTCACGGCCACATAGTCCTCTACACAGACAGAGACCAGCACACTATTGAGCAGCTATCACACATTTGCGCTGTGCCCTACAGCCCTTCTCGCAGCCACATCTGAGCTGTTCTATCGAGAAGCTTTGGCAAGTATTGTCCACTTCACTTCCCAGCCTTCTTCGATCGTTTGCAGCCACCCCCCTTTCACCAGGACATGGTAGCTTTGGAACAGCTGGGAACATCTGTGCCCAGAAACTACCTGACTGGTTGGCAGCGCTCTTTGCGTGTTCCACAAGTGCAGCTTGAGGTGGTGGAAGGCCATCCACTGATCTGCCTTTCTGTGAAAACAGCTGCTTCCGTACCTCATTCACCTTCTCCTCACTGCTCGCACGGTCATACAGAAGAACTACAACGTGCTCCAGTACATCGAGCTGATCATCAACGAGTTGGGAGTTGATGCTAAGGTGCAGAAGGCTGGGGTAACGTAGTTGAATATCTTCCAAATGTCCCACACCGTACTTTTTCCACGACCGGCAAAGAATTTTACTGTGTCACATCCGCTAAATGCGTGTAGGAAGGGCAAGGCTACGCACTTCTCTGGGCCAAGGCATGTGCCATATCATGGGTTGGTAGTTACCTCGAGCTTTGCCTGATGAAAAGCCAACCCATAGTTCGTCAACGCTGAGCTGCTGAACTGCTGCTATGGCTCACACCAACAAGATGCCATGTACAATGTATGCATGTGCATGCAGTGTCAGGCTTCAGCATCCTAACAATGATTGCTTCATCCAGGATAACACAATCAACAGTATGTACACACAGTGACAGGCCTGGCTGGATATCTGGGATGGCTTAATCTGTTGAAGTGGGAACAACCTCTTCTAGGAGCTCACAATGTCTGATTTGGTTCCTAGCCCCAAGTTGACCATATTCGAAAGTGATAGTGAGTGTTAGTTAACCCTGCAAGCAGTGAGGAGAAGGTGAATGAGGTACGGAAGCAGCTGTTCTCACAGAAAGGCAGATCAGTGGATGGCCTGCCACTGAGACCAGAAGGCAAATCTGCGATGGCCCTATAGCTACAAAATTCCCTTAGGTCATGTTCATACTATGTACCAAATTTCATGCTTCTATCAGTTTATGAGCAACTAGCTCATAATTTGCACCGTACTGCCCCTTTTAGGCCATCTTAACTTCAAGATGGCTACCACAATTAGCTTTTCTCTTATAGGTAAGTGATTGCAATTAGTTCTATTGAAATCCTTGCCCATAAATATGTATGTTTAGACACCAAGATTACGATTCTAAGTGAACTAGAAGCTGAGATATTGAAAAATCTCTATTTTCGGTCGGCCATCTTGGAAAATGGCTGCCACTGAGGCCAGAAGGCAAATCTGCGGTTGCCCTATATAGCTAAAATTTTTCTGAATCGTATGTTGCTACCATGTGCCAAATCTCATGCTTCCAACATCAAGTGAGCAATTTTTACACCAAGCTGACTGACTAATTGGCAGTTTTTAAGGTGCGGATATGACGTCATGCAAAAACGTCCGCTAGGGGGCCTAAACCATGACAGAAAAATTGGCAACAAATTTTTTCTGCTTCAGAACTAAAATATCATTATTTTAAACATCATTGCCAAGATTCTACCCAAAATTTCTGTTCCCTGACATAAGCCAACGGACTACTTAGCTTCATTCTTGTCGCAGTTTGTTTTAACGACTCTTCATTCTCAACTCCAATCTCCTCTCGTATTGATTCGTTCGTTCTTTTCTCAGTCCAAGATATTCTCAGCATCTTCCTCCATATCCACATTTCACAAGCGTTAACCTTATTTTCCATGTTCTTTGTCATTGTCCACGTCTCGCAACCGTACAGTACCGTAGGAAAGATTAGTGCTCTCACGAGCCTTTTTTTTGTTTCTATGCTCACATGTTTGTCTTTCCATATCTTTTCCAGTCTGGTCATTGCAGCTTTCCCTATAGCAATCCTTCGTTTTATTTCTGGATCACACTTTCCCTCCTTTCCAACCAGTGATCCTAGGAATGTGAAGCTTTCTACCACCTCTATTTCCTCTCCGTCTATCTCAAAACTATCCCAATCTGCTGTTGTCATGACCATTGTCTTCTTTATGTTGAAGTATAAACCAGCTTTTTCACTTTCTCTCCTGACCCTTCTTATCAGTTCTGCCAGATCCTCTTTTCTTTTTGCCATTAATGTTGTGTCATCTGCGTATCTAAGGTTATTCAGTGTCTTTCCAGCGATTTTTACTCCCTCAATTGCCCCCTCCAGTCCTCCGGCCATTCTCCAGTTGCCCATATTTGATTGCACAATTTTGTTATTGTTTTTATCATCGCATCATCCCCAGCTTTTATCAGTTCTATAGGTATCCCATCCTGACCGGGTGCCTTATTATCCTTGAGTTGTCTGATTGCCCATTCTACCTCCGCTTCCATTACCTCCGGTTCCTTTTCATACTCTGTTATGTCAATTTGTTCTTTTTTGACTCGTTTGTCTTCCCTATACAACTCCTCCGTGTATTCTCTCCATCTATCTTTCATCCCTTCTTCATCACAGATTACATTTCCATCTCCTGCCTTCATTGAGCCCATTCTAGGTGCAAATTTTCCTGTGATTGTCTTTACTTTTGAGAACATTTCCTTGGTTCGTCCCTTCCTTCCTTCGTCTTCCATTTCTCTGCATAATTCGTTTAGATGTATTTCTTTATCTTTCCGTGCTTGTTTTTGGAAGGCACTGTTCAGTGCCCTTACCTTATCCTTTTCTGCTGCCTTCTTTGCAGCCTTCCTATCAACCGCCATGCATAAGGCTTCTCTCGATAGCCATGTCGTTGTTGTGATTTTCTTCTTCTTTGGAATGTGCTTATCTGCGACTTCGACAATTGTTTTCTTCATCCTCTCCCATAGGTTGTTCGAATCCTCTTCCTCTTCTATCTCATCTCTCTCTAGTACTTCAAACCGATTCTTTATTTCCATCCTGTATTCCGGTGTGATACCCTTGCAGTCGTATCTGATCAATCGATCTCCTTTCTTTATCTTTTTCAATTTCGTTCTCAGTGTTGCTACCAATAGCTCATGGTCAGTTCCACAGTCCGCTCCTGGCCTTGTTCTCACATCTCTTATTGTGCTTTTCCATCTTTTGTTTATCAGTATGTAGTCAATCTGGTTCCTATGCTTCCCATTCGGTGACGTCCATGTGTACAGTCTTCTCTTAGGCTGTTCGAACCATGTGTTCATAATTCCTAAGCCATTCCCTTTGCAAAACTCAAGAAGTCTTTCCCCTGCTGCATTCTGTTCACCCAGGCCATGGCTACTCAATGTGTCTCCATCACCTCCGGTGCATTGACCCACTTTCGCATTGAAGTCACCTATGATCACTAGTACGTCGCCCTTCGGAGTTCTGTCCACTGTACATTGCAGGCTGGTGTAAAAACCCTCATGTTCCTCTTCTGACGATATCGATGTTGGAGCATATACCTGTATAATGGTTATGTTGACCTTTCCTCCTCTGAATCTTACACTCAGAATTCTATCACTCACTGTATCATATCCCATTATCGCATTTGCGCTTGACTTGTCACACATGATTGCAACTCCATTTCTTCCTTTCTCTTTTTGTCCTGACATTATTATCCTGTATCCATTCCAGCTGAAATGTCCTTGTCCCTTCCACCTTGTCTCACTTAATCCTAGGATTGCTATGTCCAATTTCTTCATCTCTCCCTGTATCACGTCCATCTTTCCGCTCTGCATACTTCGCACGTTCCATGTGCCCAACTTCATCTTCTGCTTACAGCTCAGGTTGAGTCTTTCCCCTCCGAATCGATCCACCACTAGACGTCCTTTTGGCTTTAGTCTTGTTGCTTCATTAGATCGAGGGGCCCTTGACTCTCCGTCTTGCTCTTCCCCAGTAGCTTCTAAGTCACGCTCTGGCCTGGGAGTCCCACCATCCGCAACTATCACCGTTTTTGGTTTGGTGTGTCTCATGACGATTCTCTTGGCAAGTTAACAGGGGTGGTTTGCCATTGCCTTCCCCTGGTTTTGCCTGCCGTGCCCGTTCGTTCCCCTTCCTAGGAAGGGTACCAACGGTCCGCACCACGAGAAGGTGGGCACGGAGGACTTTGGTTCACCAGCCCAGGTCGGATCCGAGTCTACGCTCATCAGAGACGTCGGTCAGGTCGCCTCCCCGTTTTACTCTGTATTGGAGTGACTGGTGAACCTTTGCACACATACATGCATACATAAATACATACTTACACACATATATACATAAATACATAATGAACACACGTACATACACACATGCATACATACATACAAACATACATACATACACACAAACATATATACACACATGCATACATTACATATAGATACATACATACCAGTACATACAAACACACACATACATACATACATACACACAAAGATACATACATATATACATACAAACATACAGATATACATACAATAAAGTCAGTAGTCATTCATGTACCTTGGAGTGTTGAACCATACGGTGATCAATCCAAATAGAAAGACGAGAACTCCAATTAGCCCAGCAAGAAACAGCATGTATGTATAATAGCCCAGCCACGCAAAGTAAATGGCAATCTTCTCACCATAGTATTTTCTAAAAGAAAAAACAAACATTCATCACAATATGTTATCGTAATAAATATATTACATCTGCAAAACAAAAACCATAGACATTTAATATCAAATTTTAATCATCTTTACAGTTTTACATAAACCGATCAATTTTCAATATGAAAATAATAATAACCCTCACACAGTAGACCTCAAAGCATAGCATATGCCCATACCGGTATATAAGAAGAATGGAATCCTATTGTTTCCTATGATTAGAAAGTTGCCTAATAGGCTTGATATAGCCTTGACATATTTCTAAACTAAATTCCTGACTTTGGTTAAATTCAAACTGAAAGCAACATTTTACAATCTTTCAGCAAAGAAGTCAAATAAAAGAAATGCCCACCTGATCAGATCAAGTGGCTGCAGTTTGTACCATTTGCTAGGTGCAGCCCACATCTCGTAAAGTAGCTGCAATATACGGTGATCATATTTGAAACACAACCAGAACTCATTTGAAAACAGCAAGTTCCGTGGTCGACAAGCAGACAAAAGATAAGTTGGTAAGCTACATAGGCATTCATACATGCATAAGTCAATGTACACTCAACAAAGAGACACTGAGATAAAATTTTATACCTCTAATATGTTCAACAAAGGCATTCATACATATATACGTCAATGTATAATCAACAGAGACAATGAGATAAAATTTTATACTAGTTACTAATATGTTCAACATAGGCATTCATACATACATAAGTCAATGTATACTCAACAATGAGACACTGATATAAAATTTTATACTACTAATATGTTCAACATAGGCATTCATACATACATAAGTCAATGTATACTCAACAATGAGACACTGATATAAAATTTTATACTACTAATATGTTCAATGTAGGCATTCATACATACATAAGTCAATGTATACTCAACAATGAGACACTGATATAAAATTTTATACTACCGATGTCAACACATCTAATTCACATATACTCACTTTACACATGCAGTGTTTGAAATACATTAATATAAGAATGCAATGCAATTATTGGTACCTGCACAAAATAAATATATAGCAAAACAGTAATAGCATCAGCTTATCAAGAAATCTCAAGATGAATTAATAGTACATACATGTCGATCGTTGATGGGTTCATGAGTTTCAATTGGACAATGACTCCAGTAATATCCCTTAAAGAAAAAACATGCTGGCTTAAATATATCTGCATTTCTGCCAGATCATAAATTCCAACTGTTACGAAACTAATGCCATAAGCAGAGAAAATAGAAATAAGACTAATCACTAAACAGGCAGTGCACAAAAACGAGTTCATTGTTAAGTCCAACACTTGCAGCAATAGGGTGGTCAAGTTTACGCGAAGGAAAATGCAGCTCGTGCAGCTACATAGCAATATCAGGAATCTTACTACTAAACGTTATCTGAGCTGAACATTATTGTAAAAGGTAATTTAACGCTCGACTATTTACATCATTATTAGCTGCACTACAAATGTTCTGTAATTAATGTAATGTAATGTAACAAAACAATTATATTGCACCTGTCAGACAACTCTCAAAAGTGCTTTTGGTATCCTTCAATGTCTACTCAACAATGAGACACTGAGATATAATTTGGGTTATTGTCAATACATAGAGACAGCAATGACTTTACACTAGCATGAACTTTAAAGAAAGGGGAAATTTTAAAAAATAATGATTAATAAATTCTGCGTGACTGAGAGAAAGTAAACATCACCATTATGAAAGACAAGATAGAATTGATGATTTCTTACATCGTGAAGAGGAAATGCTGAAGTATAAACTCCCAATTTTATGAGTTTGTCAACACCTACCAAAAACAACAAACAGTCATTGTAAACTGTACAAAATTTCTCGTAAATGCAGCTAGTTTGCAAAAACATCTGTCAGAAGGTATGTAAGAAACGAACATTATCTTACCATGAGTTATGCCTTTAATATTAGGCTATGATCAGATTAGGAAACAGATAAAGGCTCCAACTCTTACCAAATTTACAGGGATCCTCTTGAAGGTAGCTAGTTCTCAACAGTAACTCATGAACAATCAGACTTCGCTGAGCATTTGAGAAGAACGTCTCCCTACTGTTTATAACAAACCTAAAAAACAAACAGATAGAATATATATATAAGGTGAGTTCTGTTCATTAATTGGAAGTCCAGATACGGTAACAATTTATCGAGTCCAATTGCCATTCACAGTTTATGGAAAATGACAACAAAACACTGCAAGTACATTGCCAACCTAATTCAGGAGGTTTTGTTAATGTATACAGTTACTCAGGCCACAACTCATTTGTATCACTTTGATTTGAACTTTGGCTGCTGCAAGTAAAGGAAAAATAACCTGATAGAGTACATGTAAGTGCAACAGAATATTGGGATGAATAAAATAATATGATGATGAATAGAAAGGAGTTTAATAATAATAATATTCGTGTTTATTGATAAGCTCACTGACAAACCGCAGTAACACTGAAACATACGACAGTACAATTATTGAGATCTCATAGAACACACGTCTTGGTAGCCTGTTAGGCGCCCACTCATTTTACAGCTGCCCCTAGTTACAGAAGGGCTAAGCTGACCTATAGGGAGCTTAAGGGTATCAAACCGCATCTTTCAAGAGCTTAAGTTCTTCAAGCAAGAGTGTTACAATTCATCTATCCCCTCCCTTCTTGTATGGGTCCTTAACCCATTCCCACCTGATTGGGTGAGTCTATTTCACTGCAATGAAATAGACTAGAAAATAATTTATAATATAATGACATCAAAATCTTATAGAAATCATTTTTCAAAATCTTATAGAAATCATCAGGGATGCCTGCAGAATATTTGTTTACATTTTTGAATGAATTTATTCTCTGATTTTGAGATTTATTGTGCGAAAAAGATTTTAAGGTGATGGGAAAATGCATACATGTGTCAGTGGTTATCAGACGCATTATGAACAGTACAGATGATAGGTTTTAGTCTTTTATCGGCAAAATTAGTGATGAATTAAAGGTAGATAATGAAAGCCATGTGCTCTATGAAGTGCGACTTCCAACATAAAGCCCATAGACTGAGCAAAAAGACACTATGACTGCAACCAGTTGTGTGAAATGCTATATCAAACTGTGCATCGGTGATGCTTTTGCACTTTGTATAAAAGTCAACATTTCAGAGCCAGAAGTCTGCTGACGCAGAAAACATATTCTTAATTATACTTAACTGTAACCCTTGTTGCATTGTTAATTGTTGTTCTACCATGTTTACTGTCAATACTCAATTCTTGAAAAAATTCTCGAGGGAACGGGTTAAATAGTGAGCACATTAAGGGTCTTGATAAATACATACATACGCTCATACATACATATATACATCCTTAAGTATGTACACACAACCCATTTCTGATGCCAATCGATGAAGTGATTCCAGAGCAGTGGATTCAACAGGCCTTTAATCACTATTCCATTGACAAGAATATGTAATTAGAGGCCAGGCAAAGGGTACCATAAAATCGTACAAAAACTTTCCATAAGATTGGGGACAGTTTTTAAAAAGCCAGCAAACAACATGTTAGCAGGCAGGAATAATTTGGGTCAAATAAGAGAAAGCAACTGTGTACTTTCTTACATGTCCTGTCTTTCACGGCTAAAGTCGGCTGAAAAGTACATGGTTGGTTTCTTGACGATTTTAGGATCGAGAGCAAGAGGATTGGCACAGCTCCCGAGACACCACTGGTGCTTTTTCGGCTCAATGTCACATTCCTGTAAACCATTCAATACATTACTGAGGTTGAGGGAGATACATTATTGAGATTGTTCAAATTGCTGGTTAGGCCACAGTTAGAATACTGTATCTATGTAATCCATATCTGAAACATGACATAGAGCACTGGAGAAAGTGCACAGAAGAGTTAAAAAAATGATTTGGACGTACAAGGATTTGAGCTACGAAGAAGTGTTGAAATGGTGGGACTAACAACAGTAGAGAGAAGCAGGGGCAGAAGGCCTAATTTAATTTCAGGCTTATGAGATTTATTACTGGAAAGGAGACAGCAGTTGGAGAGGTTCTTGAAATAGCACCAGGCAAGGCAACTTGAGAACCCAGGTAAAAAATTATTTTTTTAAACCGAAAAAAAAGACATTAGGGCAGAAATTTTTCAGTGCAAAGAGCTGTAGACTTGTGGAATGGTTTGGATGATACTACTGTCTCAGTGGACACTATCACATTGCTTTTAAGAGTTCTGAACCATGGAAGGATGGGTTATTAAGCATTGCAGGTCAACAGGTTATATCACAGATCTTCTGAACCACCTACAACCTTTGTTTTATTATTTTCTGCTATTATTCACATACAAAAGTAGCTGAAGAAGAAAGCAAAACATTTATAACCACAACAAATTAAATAAAGAAATAAAAAACTTCTCTGCCATTTTATTAGATGTCCTAAAGAGTAGCCGAGTAAGAAGCAGCAACTGGATAACAGCACAGAGCAGAATTTCTCATCTGGCAAGCAAACTTCCAACTTCATTTATTACCCTCCCTTGCTGCAGATGAATCAACTGATACTGGTTTCACTGTTCAAATGCTGTCCATGCAGTGTACTGCCAACCTCGAGGTCTCTGAAGAACTGCCATTACTTGGTATGGTTAACTCAAGGGGTCTGACATTTTGGAAGACGTGAAAAGTGGCCCTTGGCAAAAACGGTTGTTCAATACAGTATTAGATGAAAGTTTTGAGAGAGTATTTAGCCATCACACTTACCTTGATGGGCATCTTGAGAGGAATAAGTTCTGCAACACGAGTTAAAACATCCCAAGGAGCATGTATCTTCACATAAACTTGTACCACCTTGCCAACCTGGAAAGTGAAATACCAAAATAAATTGTTAGACACAGACGTCGTTATGACCACGATTACTGTTAATCTTGTATTGTAGGATCAATGTACTCCCATGACGAGTTGTGCAACCTTTTATTTAATTTATATATTTCAAGCACTTATTGCATGCAAAAAGTGAGTAAATCTGAATGGAGGCTCAGTTGCATGTTTGCTACAGGCCAAGACATCATCTTGTAAACGTTACAGTAACAATGGGTCTTGACAAGTGATTGACGATAGCAGTAGCATAACTATGGTTCTGCAGGAATTGCACCTGAATGAGGACCAGGACCAAGTCTGAATGATAGAGGCCACACTCAAAGCCTGATAAAATGTACAAACTTTTAACATCACATAGGGTACACCTGAGTAATCTGCATGGGTCCTAAACTTCAAGTTTTACATCACTGAATGATAATATGATAAAGCCCTACCCAAATTTTTAACGTCACCTTTCCTTGTATGTATGCATTTATCTAGACTTTTACAGAGTGCATTCGTAAGAACCTGTCAAAAGTGCTTCCTTCGTAGCCATGTTTGTAATAGCTTTGACTTAGCCATGTTTGCATTAGCTTTGACCTAGCCATGTTTGCATTAGTTTAGACTTAGCCATGTTTAGTTTTTTTTACACATAGTAATACCTTTGACTTGGCCATGTTAGTATTAGCTGACTTAGCCATGCTTGCACTAGCTTTGACTTAGCCATGCTTGCACTAGCTTTGACTTAGCCATGTTTAGGTTTTTAAATAATAATAATAGCTTTGACTAGCCATGCTTGCATTAGCTTTGACTTAGCCAAGCTTGCATTAGCTTTGACTTAGCCATGCTTGCATTATCTTTGACTTAGCCATGCTTGCATTAGCTTAGACTTAGCCATGTTGCATTAGCTTTGAAAATGTTGAAAAAATTGCACTGCATGAAGACACTCATATCACCCATGACAGCAACATTGAATTAATTGAATCTGAAACAATTATATGTAACTCCAACCTGACGCTTCTCGTGTTCCAATTCAAGTCCTTCTCTTGTCAAATTTTTCTCAAATTCTTTGCGGAAGTAATCCTTTCGCTTTGTTGGTTCTGCATCCTTTAACGGTGATGGTTCTGTGTCCTTTGACTTTGTTGATGATTCCGTGTACACTAAAACAAAATCTATTTTGCGTTGTCCATCGCTGAAGTATAAAGATGTCTGCTGAGCTTCCTACAAAAATTAATCAAAGGCACTTTAAAACAAATGAAATGACTACCTATTAGCATTGAACTCTAGCATTGAACTGAAGCAACACATACCTAATGGGAAAGAACGAAACATCTCTACCAGAATATCCATAAAAAAATTGAGGGAAGTCATATGATATATGGGAAAATGGGTGTCACTTGGACCTCACTTGGTCAAAGTGGCAGGAAATGAATTTTACCTAAGAATCCAAACCATTAAAGTCATCATTGCTCAGAAGGATCCCATCCTGGCAATTTGGTATCCACAGAGAGACTCAAGCGTTGATGATTTGCAGAAATTTATATATTTTGACAGCTGAACCGTACACATCAATTCACTGCTTAGCATCTGTACTATGCTTAAGTGCAAGTCAGAATAATAATAATAATAATAACTCTACAGAATACAAATTAACTGCAATCCTTTTCCTTTACAATTGCAGAGAATTTTATAAACTAAAGATCATGACCAGATGAATTAAATTACTTTACTTGTCAGGTGAGTATATATTAAATTAGGCTTAAAATATAAGATTAAAGCAAACCCATTTCAAAATAAACAGGAACAGTTCAGAAGTAGACTGGCATAAAAAGTCAAATATAATGACGGAGCTGAATACCAAAGTAAAAAATCAGTCTTGCCTCTGCTTTTCTGACAGCATCCTCCCCAACATCAATGGCAATAACATGCTCCTGGTCACCTTTAGCTGTTTTCTCGTCAACAGGAAATTGACTCTCTTCTCTCTCTGAATTTTCTCTCGCTGCAAATTTCAATTCCATATGATAGATAATTTCATCAAGCTGGTACAATTGTGTTGAGACTTAATATCTATACCTTCATTATATTACGAAAGTACTGAGCATGCCTACAAATTTTAAATCCATTGGATATACTTATATCTGTACAGTACCGTAGCTTTAGGACTGTGGTTAAAATTGTGTTCACAATAACATGCAACCTGGGCTCAACTCATTTATATATAGAACCTAGTAGCAAGGTTTGGACAGAAACATTGTCAGCTTCTTTTCTGTCCTTATGGTCACCTTGACTTCAGCGAAAAGAGAGATTTGTTTCATATCTTTTGCCAGAAGAATTATGAAGTGATGTCATGTAGGCTTACATTATTATAATGGTGCTACATACCAGGTATGGTAAGTCATGTGGTTAGATCAGAGTATCTCAAATGCTCCATTTAACATGAAGGTCAGAAGAATATCATGCAAATTTTAACACCACTAACTTTAACAGCAGCTGTGCAAGACTACTGAAATGACTGCAGCACTAGATTCCAGGTTATATTTGCTATTACGAGTAGAGCTGAAGAACTTAAACTATGAGCAATTATTATGGCTAGAGCTGCTTGAAAACCTCAATTTGAGTTTATGAGAGCTCCAGCTACTATTAACCTCATGTGGCCTACGGATGAGTAGGCAATTAGGGATTTTAAATCTGACTGTCGAAAACAAATTAGTCTTGTCAATACTGCGCCCACAAGAGCGACTCCGGCTAGAATGCTGGATGTTGATTTTGCAGCGTAGTGAAATAGGTTTAATATTTGTATAATTCAAAGGACTAATACAAGTGACAGACAGGCTGCTGAAATATTTTCTGCAACGGCTTCATCAGGGCAGCTACAGCATGATCCAAAGGATGTCATCATTAGCCCAAGTTCCATAAGCAGAGCACAAATCGTGCAGCTTTAATTCAGTGCAGAGGTGAAGCAGGGCCTTAGCCAGTCACCCGCCCACCTGTCCTTTGGACGGGTGAAAATCATTTTGGATGGGCATAAATTGTGCATCCATGTGATGTCCTAAATGTGATATAATGTATAATCCATTCCGCTTCATCTGTGTAACGATGTTCCTTTTCTCACACAAGATACACTTCTCTAGCAGCTATTTATGATCTAGGAGAGGTGTAAGTAAGTGCCAATTCATTGAGGTTGTTTCATGGTAATTGGTAACTGATTTGACTATATAAATACCCAGACTTGTCCTTTAGACCAAGGTCTTGGTCTCGAGTGCACTCGAGTTCGTTTTTAAAAGTCTTGGTCTTGAGACCAAAAGTCTTGGTCTTGGTCTTGAGGTTCAATGTCTTGGTCTTGGTCTTGAGGTTCAAAGTCTTGGTCTTAGTCTCGCAAGACCAAGACCGGCTGTCAATATGAACAGTGATTTAACAAAAGTCAAGAATTTAAAAATTCATCAAGCCTGTTTGCATCATAGCCTACGACAAATACCTACAGACAGATGCAAGTCTTGTTGGTCAGGAAACCCATCGGCAGCAGCAACAGTTATAAATGCTGTATTTGGAAGCCCTGCCGAGATTTTTCTGAAGTCAGACGGTCTGATAAACCATGGGAGGATTTGAAAAAGGCTCATGATTTGTACATTTACATCCAGTGCTTGAAAAGCTACTGTGTGTGCCAGCGACTTCAGCACCTGTGGAAAGTATTTTTTCACATGGCGGAATTTTAATTGGCCCCACAAGGCATGTCTTGGTCAGAAAATTCTGAGCGAATTGGTTTTTATAAAATACAAAAGGCATTTGAAATAACATTTTGCATGAAGGACTTTTGTAACTTTATACGAATTCGGAATTCTCTTCAATCTGCATTTAAAGTTAGTTTGCCTGAATAAGATAAAAGACTCATGGTTTCATTAAAATAGCGATCGAGTAGTCCGACTTAACAATTTTTTTGTAAAGAAAAAAAGCTGAAAGTGATTTTTTGGGTTTTGGTCTTGAGGTTCAAAGTCTTGGTCTTGGTCTCGAGGTTCAATGTCTTGGTCTTGGTCTCGAGGTTCAAAGTCTTGGTCTTGGTCTCGAGGTTTAAGGTCTTGACAACAAGACTGTAAATACCTTGACCTTATGAATAATTATAGGGGCTTGGATTGATAACAAGTAACGGGACATATGATCAATGTCTGTTCCCTAGGCTATAATAATCACGGAACTAAAAGTTACAATCTGAAGTTAACAGATTGTTGTTTGTATCATTGTATGTAAAACAAACTGTTACAATTGTGATCAAAACCCAAAGGTCATTCAGTGTACATAGGGGCATTGCAGACTTTTGCAGTTGGACTCGTACGGTCGCGGCATCGTGGTGGTCACGACTTCATACACTCATGGCATTGGGTGGTCATGACTTCCAATGTGTTTGGACTCCCACTCATTATTTCTGGCTAAGGGCCTGAGGTGATGGAAGCCTTCAGCCCTGTACTGCCGCTGGTATTGCATTGGGATGGCAACATTACAAAGGACTTTACAGATCCTTGAAGAAAAAGAGTAGACCGACTTCCAAGTCCAATCTCAGGACAGAATGTAGTGACGCTATAGTCTGTCCCAAAACTTTTCGATGGAACAGCAGTTTAAATGTCAGATCAAGGGTACGTGCTTTGATACTACTGCTTCAAGCACTAGAACAAAAGGTGAAGCTCGCTTTATGTTAAAGACAGAAATACAAATGACAGGAAGGCTGCACATATATTTTCTTCAACAGCTACATCAAGGCAGCTCCAGAATGATCCAGGGAAAGCCATCATTAGCCCATTGGTCTCATTGGAGCTCCTACATTTACCATGCCGTCATCACATTTCAGAGATCATGCTAGACAAGGTGGTTAGCATCCATCATGTCTCAAAGTCTGCCGGAAAAGAACTGCTTGTCATTTCACAGACTGCTAGCATAAAATAGATCAGTCTCCATTTTCCACAGCCCTTGCAGACAGAATATGGCATCCATTATCGCTCCATGGAAAGATAGTGTCACACAGTTTGGATTAGCTCAGCTGGAAACATTCCCAGTGCCAGATGACTACCGCGAACTGCTAGAGCTGTCTATTGTTTTCTTTTGCTGAAAAAATACGGAAGTATCTCATATCACAAAACATATAAGGAAGCATCTCATATCACAAAACAAATAAGGAAGCATCTCATATCACAAAACAAATGAGGAAGCATCTCATATCACAAAACAAATAAGGAAGCATCTCATATCACAAAACAAATGAAGAAGCATCTCATATCCAGTGATGGGCAATAGTTAACTAAAAAGTTGCTAACTTTTAGTTTAACTAAAAAAATTTAGTTAAGGAAGAAGTTTAACTAAAAAAAAATAGTTTAGTTAAAACCATAGTTTAACTAAAAAATTTTAGTTGCTAACTAAAAAGTTTAACTAAAAAAATCAGCAATGTGCAACTATTTATCCACTGTGAACATTGAACACTGTCAGCAAAAAAACATTTTAACACTGCATGGTTAACAGCCTGTGTTTTCAAATTCATACACAACTTACAGTACACATGTAAATGTACGCCAGAACAGTACACATTGCATAGTTTGAAGGTGAAATTGTCATTGACGCTTTGCATTATTACAGTTAACTTAACGTCTTTTATTGCAAAAATGTTTGTCATAAATAGTTGGAAAATAGTTGGAAAAAGTTTAACTACTTTTTTTTAGTTTAGTTAACTACTTTCCAAAATCAGTTGCCAACTTTAGTTTAACTATTTTTTTTAGTTGGAAAATAGTTTTAGTTTAACTAAAAAAAATAGTTTAGTGCCCATCACTGCTCATATCACAAAACAAATGAGGAAGCATCTCATATCACAAAACAAATGAGAAAGCATCTCATATCGCCGAACAATTAAGCAAGCATCGCATATCGCCGAACAAATACTTAGGGAAACATCTCATAATTTATAGCCAAACAAATAAGTCAACATCTTTGTGATGCCTGTCTCTTATTGACTGCTGTGTATACCAATACTGGTTCCAGAACCCATCATCTGCAGCTGCTCCAAGAAATGGCCTGTCCCCTTGCCATGTGCTCTGTCAGCAGACCGTAACAGGGAGGTCGCAGAGGCCGCCACCAAAGCATTTGGTTGCCATTTATGGTCCCTGTCTGAACTGCTGGTAGGATTTGGATTCTTCATCGATAATGTCTCGGTGGAAGAGAAGATATTACTGGTCATGGCTCTCAGAGATACTAAGGAGTATGATGAACCTCGAAAATGAAGTCCACTATTCGTCAATCCATAACGAAAGGGATTACATGACTTTGTTACGACAACAACAAGGCGTTTTTTTTTCAAGATCGTCAGTGAAGAATTCTTGCAGATTGACCCCCATCGAATGGCAACTCTAAGATTTCATATCTAAAGGACAGATGGTTGTCAACTCTTGGAAGGTTGTGAACAATCTAGCAGAACGTGGAGGTGCCTTGGTTCAAGAATTCAATGCCTTTTTACACGCAACGAGGAACAGAAGCTGCATCTCATGTAAGTAGTCAAGGGCGAAAGAAGCAAGTTTAGTGTCCCAAGAAAGGCGTGAGCTATCAAGAAATCCAGAGAAATTGGCAACATGAATTACTAATCCAAGGCCGTAGCCAGGATTTTGTTTTGGGGGGTGTTTACTCGTCCTTGAGCAAGCCGACAAGCAACAGAGTCAACCGACTAAGGGTTTGAAGGAGCATTGTGAGCTCTCATAGCGGGTAAATGCTTTATTTCATTTTTACATTATTTAATTTCGGGTGGTGTACACCCAAAACACCCCCTAGCTACGGGCTTGTACTGATAGACTGATGGTAGCTGCATTTTAAGTTTAAATACAGGGCATGTTTTGTATGACATTTGCCATTCACTGCATTCAGTAGATGTTACATCAACTGCTACATTTTAATGATTGTACTGATTGAATATTCTGTGTACTTTCTACAACTACACTGCAGTTAATATGTTGTCACGTGTGCTTACTGCTTAGTGTGTTTGTTGTTTTAGCTGTTTACCATTTCACTTGACAATTTTACGGACACAAAACTATAACAAGCTTTGATTGCCTTGAGCAAGTCTTAAATATTATTCTATCATGATAAAAAGATTTCACTGCTGACTTTTACAAGTTAGCATCATGCAATAATAGGTTGGATAGTAACTTTCTAACACTTTCATTTTCTGGAAGCACGTTACTACCCATCAACTAAACAGATGAAGCTCCTGAAAACTTGTATTACTAAGAATGGCTGAATTCTGTTTTTAACTAAAAGTACTAACACTGTTCAACAGTAGTCTGAACTTGAATTATTACTGGAAATATAAAAAGACAGGATCAAATTGTACCACAGCAAGTGATTGGTGAAGTGCATAAATTTTATTTTAAAATTTCAAATTGGCAAAATTCTCAACTTCCTACACGTGAACTGTTATGAGCTCAAACAAAAATGCCTCTCCTACTGAAGAGGCTTTCAAAACATTCACGAAGTTAACTGAACTCAGAACCAGTTGGTTAATATCTCAAACGAAAACTTATGAACTTTGAATGACATCTCATTTAAGAAACAGATACCTGACATTTAACTGAACCCATGCCTTATTTAAACATGGTTTTTCTAGTCCCCAAATATAACAATAATTGTTAGTTTACTCTCACACACAATAACTTATAATTGTTAATAAATAATAGGGCGATCATGTACAATCGGGCTGCCTATGTACTATCTGGATGGGTTTCTTTGCATCGTGAGGGTCGGTTAGGGGGGATCAACCCGAATCCCCGAAACCCGAATCCCCAAAAACGCTGAAAATACACAAAAGCCCGATTTCGCGAAAAGAGTTTTATAGAAAGCGGCAGAACTCTCTAAAACTATTCAAAGTTAAATTGTAAACTCATACGTGACGTACACCTAGCGTGGTGTTGATGTAACTCAATATACTGCCTATTCGCATGTTTATTTATAATTTTAGTATAAAATCGATTTCGGGGATCCGGCCGAAATTCGTTTCGGGGATTCGGGTTTCGGGGATTCGGGCCAGACCCGGTTAGGGTCAGGGTAAGCGTCGTGAGGGTCGGTTAGGGCTTAGGGTTAGGGTCAGTGTAGCCTAGATGTATTTGTGCGACTAAAAAGCTATACCTGCGAGTGGAAGCTGGATTTTAAAATTCAGGCACCCCGATTGTACATGATCGCCCAGTATTGTTTAGCTGACATATCAAGAAACAAGGATAAAATTTCCTCATTCAGACTCATCTTATTCAGCGCACAGAAAACTCTTTAAGAATGTAAATTTCGCTATTGTGTAAGAAAACCAACCTAATTCCTGCATTTCTGTCTCCTCTTCTTCCGACTTCAAATGTTGTAACTCTGATTTTACCGCAGAATCCATATTGCATATCCAGAACTAGCATCAAATGCAATAATGTGACACACGCGCAGAAACCCTGCGTTATATTTCTTCGCCGGCTAACGAAGTTGCTCGAAAAGGGCACGACTTCATCTACGGGCACAACAATGTTTAACAGTTTGACGACCGGTAATAGTTTCACAATTCTATATATTAACTCAGACTTTTATTCCGATGTACTGCATAATAACCACATAAATTTTCATTTAATATTAATATTTGTAAATTATAATTTTATATCATCGCTCTTCACAGAGCCGTATATTGTAATATACGGCTCTGGCTCTTCATATTAGTATGCACGTATGCGCCGCGAAGATAAGGCGCCGACGGCGGAGCGCTATGTTCAAGCTGCTGCAGCAAATATATTTTAACAGAAATCTTCGAAATTATTCGCCGCCACAAAAATCACGTATGGAGACCAGTGTATTTTTCGTTGCTAAACGTAAGTCATTTCCGAACCTTTGTATCTTGACCAGGAACCGACTCGACCTAACCTGCCTATCGATTTTATTTTGATTGCGAGCCTGTGGTAAGCTGGTTCCCGCGACCTAATTAGCTCAAAATATGGGCTCTGTAGAAATCTCGAGATCACAGATCACGATCTGTAGAGACCATTATGGTTCGACCGTGGGCGTCCGGAAGGGAGCAATGGGGCATTTGCACCCTGGATTTTGAAAATATTTATTAAAAAATAAAATCTTTTGATTATTGATTATTCCAACGGTCCCAACATGATTGTCAATGCTAAAAAACACTTAATTATTTAGGTAAGTCAGATATTCCATGCAAAAAAGTGATTTTGCTCCCCTACAAAGTTTTTTCCCCCAGAAAAATTCCTGCGGACGCCCATGGGCTCGACCCTGCTCATTCTTTTTCAATGAATTTATTGATTCTTCCCCGCTGTTAGTTTGAATGAAAGCAACGCCAACTATAAAATCGTTGTAGCCTACATGGACTAGCCTATAACAGCAGCTATTAGGCCTAAGCCTACACAGCGAGTTCTGTTTCGACTTCGTTCTCGATATCCGCGGTATTTTTAAATTAATGTGGCGAGCCACGGTAAACCTAATCACAGTATAAATAATTTATACTGTGACCTAATGTCAAACAAGACGCTGACAGTGGGCTTAGACATGGTGTCGATGGTTTGGGACCGTTTGGCGCATCCATCCAAATAGGGCCTACTGGTTTAACCCATGGGCGTGTTCGATGTTCGTCTCGATTAGCCTACGAGGAGACACCAATGAATTAACCGAGGCATGAGTATTTAGGCTGCTTGGAGTAGGCCTATATTATTTGCCGCCCAGTCGATGTCTATCCTAATTTATACATTCTGTTGCCAGTCACGCGCATTGTTTAAAAAATGGCGAGTACGGTACCCCTCAGTTCAAAAAGTGGGAGTGCGGGTACCCCTAGCTCGTACCCCCACAAATTACGCCTATGCACTAATGAATCGTCTTCTCAACGAAGCAGATCTCCCCATATATCCTGCATCACTGTTAAGGAATGAACAGGAACGTAGCAAGCTATAATAATATTGAGCTCTGCGCCAAGCGTAAATGTAGTGACTCCCAAAGTTATTGGGAGTCACTACGTTATTGGTTAAGTTCAACTTAACCAATAACGACTAAATTTTCCTGCACTCTTAGGTATCTATCTATAAATATTATATATATATATAATTATATATATACACACATTTTTATTTGTCGTTATTTAATTTTATTACATTTATTTCATTTTAAATGGATATTATATATTTCAAAATAAATTAGGGGTCGTCCATAAAGGACGTCCGCAAAATATAACCTACTTTGGACCACTCCCTCCCCTTGTTCGCATTTGACCTTACCCAGCCCTCCCATTTGCGGACGTCCGCACGCCTAAGCCATTATCATCATTTTTACAATTATTCCAGTTTCTGTGCATGTTTAAGTGACAGTTTGGGTTTCATATCGCAGGATGTGCAGTAATAAAAGCCTCTTTAAAGTCGCAGTAAAGGTTACACCATGCAAGAGGTTTTAGTCAATCACTTCACTGACCATTTTGTCTTTCGGGGAAGGTTGAAATAAGGTGGTGTTTAAAAAACTATAAAATTTAAAAGTTTAGATGCGGACGTCTGTACTGGTCATAAGTTCATAACCCCTCCCCTAGTCCACATTTTTATGACCCATCCCTCCACCTCATTGTGGACATCCTTTGTGGATGACCCCTTAGCTTAATAATTAAATCTTTTCATCTCAAAATTTGCACCCCTCTCTCTCGAGTTGTGCCCTGTTCCATGGCATTGGTGGAACACCCCTCGCTACGGCAATGAATCCTGGTTTATTGAACTGATTACAGCTTGATTTTGGAGTGCCACCAGTTCATGCTCTGTGCATTAGGAACTGGTATATTGTAAAAATTTACATTCGATATTTAAATATTACACAGTTGTAATGATAGGCCCCAATTATAATAATGAGAATAACAATAGTAACACAATAATAGAGCATTATTTTTATTAAGACAAGACAGAAACTCCCTTAATAGATAAAAGTTTGGTTTCCCAGTTGCTTTTAGTACACAATCGCAGTCTTGTTGTCAAGACCTTAAACCTCAAGACCAAGACCAAGACCTCGAACCTCAAGACCAAGACCAAGACCTTGAACCTCAAGACCAAGACCAAGACTTTGAACCTCGAGACCAAGACCAAGACCTTGAACTTCAAGACCAAGACCAAGACCCAAAAAATCGCAATCAAGTCAAGACTTCTAAAATTGTCAAGTCGGAATATTCGCTATTTTAATGAAAACATGAGTCTTTTATTTTATTCAAGCAAATTAACTTTAAATGCAAACTGCAGAGAAATCCGAATTTGTATTCAAAACTCCTTCATGCAAACTATTATTCCAAATGCCTTTTGTATTTTATAAAAACCAATTCGCTCAGAATTTTCTGTCCAAGACGTGCCTGGTGGGCCTCATAAAAATTCCGCCATGTGAAAAAATACGTTCTACAGGTGCTGAAGTCGCTGACACACACACAGAAGCTTTTCAAGCACTGGATGTAAATGTACAGATAGTGAGTCCTTTTGAAATCTTCCCATGGTTTATACCGTCTGATACAGAATAACTGTTGCTGCTGCCAATGGGTTTTCTTGACCAACAAGACTTGTATCCATCCATAGATATTGGTCATATGATGCAAGCAGGCTTGACACAGAATTCTTGAGTTCTGTTAAATGACTGTTCATATTGACAGCCAGTCTTGATCTTGGTCTTGCGAGACCAAGACCAAGACTTTGAACCTCAAGACCAAATGATTGATATATATATATACATATATATATATATATATATATATATATATTAGGGTGATTAAAAAAAATTTTTTTTTGAAAGTTAATGTGCATAGTTGTTTATTTTGTTCCTTTTGGGTTCAGATTAAAGTCTGTATAAAAAAAAAAAAACAAAAAAAAAACCAAGACCTTGAACCTCAAGACCAAGACCAAGACCTTGAGCCTCAAGACCAAGACCAAAAAAACGAACTCGAGTGCACTCGAGACCAAGACCTTGGTCTCGAGGACAACAAGACTGCACACTCGTCGTTAAAGTGTTAATAGATAAAGAGTTTAAATTTCTAGCTACGTTGACAATCTTACACGAATAACAATTGCAGGAAAAACATGAGTATTAGGTATAATACAATAAAATTTTGAAATTTATACTCATTCTAAAAAGTACATTGCCAGTTTAACATAGACTCAGAGTTAGTTGGCAGTGTTTCAACAGCCATATCGATTCAGCAGCTGTCTACCTGATTGAATGGGCAATGAGCTTTCTAAAAAAAAACATAAGACATTTTTGTAATAGTGAATTAATAATATACAGGGATAGTGCTAATGATTAGCAGGCTGTGCTCATTGGCACATTTACAGATTCAAATAAGGATAATAATATTACATTTTGTGTTTATTGACAAGCTGCATGCAGTAAGTTACACTGAAACAATTGACAGCACAATTATCAAGATTTTAATTAAAACGCATCTTGACAGCCTGTAAGGCGCCCACTCACTTTACTGTTGCCTTTTAGCAGTGTTGGGTAAACTCACACAAGCAATGAGTTAAATCAAAACTCAACTCATGCACCTCAAAATGAGTTTAAACTCAAACTCAACTCATCCTAAGTGAAATGAGTTAACTCAAACTCAGTTGTTAAATGAGTTAAATCATAAACTCACACGTTTCATACTAGCACGTTCTAATCGAGCAACAATTTTTCCATCACGCCTACTTGTAACAGAAAAATATTTTCCATCAAGAAGACACGGTACTTCAGCCATGTTGTTCTTAACTGTTCACAATATACAAAATATGCAGTGCTTAAACACTGTCCGCTAGCAGTGTTTACGACCCTCCCTGCCGTCACCACCACCAGTATGGAAAGCCGACGATATAAAAAAGGCTTGTTTCAACATAATATGTGCCGAGTGCCGAAGAGTGAGTTGAGTTTAAAATAATTGACAGTTACAACTCAAACTCACAGAAAATATGAATTAACTCAAACTCATAAATCACAGCAAGTGAGTTAACTCGTGAGTTTAAACTCATCTGAGTTAACTCATACCCAACACTGCCTTTTAGAGAGTGGAAGGCCGAGTCGACCTACAGGGGGCTTAAAGGTATCGAACAGCAACTTTTCAAGATCTAATGCTCTTCAGGCCAGAGTGTTATGTTCTCATTCATATCTATCACCGCTCCCTCTGGCATGGGGGAGATGGATGAATGGTAGCACGTTGGCACAAAAGATCAGAAGGACGCGGGTTCAATACCCGCTAGCCCCACAAGGTTAACTCAGCCTTCACTCCCAAGGTGGCGATTGTAAATGCATTGCATGTCGGCCGTACAGTTAAATTCGACTCCTGTTAAACTTGTTATCGTCTGTTACTACTATATCATGTGATCTTACTGCGTACTTGTCAGTTTGAATTAATAAACGAAGATTATTATTTTTATGGAGTAGGCATGAATATTTATTTACCTGATGTAACTACCATTAGCTGTGTAGTAAATTTTCTAACAAGTCTGCATAAAAGTCAAGGCAAATCTGAAGGAGAAAATGTAGAGTTCTGAAGAATGACCATGGCATATTGTTCCCAGTACATGTATATGCCAATAGTTGTTGTGAAATATTTAATTGGCAATGATTTGCCAGTGAAACTGCTTACCTTGACTACTGGTGAAAACCAGGAGAACATGGTTAAAAATGAAATGGACACTTTAATTTAGACTTACTTTAGACCAGAGGATAGCTGGCCAAAGAAGCAACACCACACATGTTCTTCTTGTTACGTGCTATGAGGGCATATCCATTAATGCCCCAGCGTTGACCCCAGCTGTAAAATGAACAAAGCTTCAAAATCAAAAAGAGCATGTACACCAATAGTGACCTCAGGCAGAAATTTAGAATCTTTGGTGATTTGCCTAACACGTCATCGAAGCATTCAGAATTGACCATCAAGAACATTAAGCAATAGATGAATGATTAGAAGGAAATTGGAACAACATAAAATTAACATAATTTTTACTATTGCTCAGCAATGTTTAGCAAAAGCAGCAAATTAATCATTTGCGAGCATTTGTACAAGCTTCGTAACTATAAAATATCTCTCGAGAATACAGGTTACAACTCTTATAAGCTCCATGTCAGGCAGACGATATGAAATGTAAGCTCTTTCTACCACAATGTTTAAAACTCCTAAGGACTAGTCTTAGATAAAAGCCTCACAGACCAGAATAGTAGAAAAGGTTATTCATAGAGAATTTCCTATGGCTATAGGCCTGTCAGGGGCACCCAGAGGCCTGGGTAACCACTGAAGGGTGACACATGTTTATAACAAGAATATTGTAAATGTAATTCATAACTTTTATCATGCCCATGTCTAGAGCACAAGGCATCATCCAATGGTGCACCAAAACCAAGCCATAATCAGGTCAGTATCCAGAAGATTAGTCCGTACTATGTTAATATAGTGCCAACCTGATAGTAAGAGGAAAATATAAACTTTTGTCAATATCTGCTAACCTGTTCTTAACGAGCCAATAGTCTTTCCCATCTAGTGTTCCATATCCAACAGCAAGAATACCATGGTTCAGCTTTTCTGGGTCACAATCGTTAGCTTCATAAACACCTAAATACAAAAGAGTACATTAAATAAAATGCTAAGGTATTTACAAAACACAGTAAATAAATTGTTTATTGATACCAGAGCATAAGTTGAATTTAAAACCATGCAGTAATGAAAACCTATTAAGTCTGGTTCCAACAAACGTAAACTTCATGAGTATAACGCTCCTGGGCATCTAAATGTAATATGATTGGGCAAAGGGTTTCCAAATCACAACTTTCATTTAGTTTTAGAACTTTCTTATTATTACACTAACCCGAGTGCATCAATAGTTTATTAGAAGGTGTCCCAAGCGTAGGTCCAGAAGTAGAACTTCACATGTTCTCATTCATGACGACTTATACATATGTATGATATGTAGAATGACAATAGAATAATCAGGTGTAGAATTTCAGTTTGTAAAGGCTATAAATACCCCCTTGGTACTGGAAGAATGAATCCAAGGCATTGATGGCCACAGATACTGGACCAACTGTTGCAACAGCTTGCATCAGCAAGGACTCGCTTCCACTTTGAACATCAACAAACCCAGTCACAGTGGCACCCAAGTTTTTCTTTTTGTACCGGCATGCTCCATCCTGCAAACATTTCAAAACAACAGACTTGTGAAGAAGTCTGGAAAATGTTCATAATTGTTCGTAATTTGGCTGATCATAAATTAGCTATAAATCTAAATTCTAGTTTTAGATTAAAGCAGAATAAAAAATTTCAAATATTCTGATGCAATCTGCTGTAAGCTAACACTGTAGCTAACTTATATATGCACATATGTTAAAACATAGCAAAAGGAAATTGAAAAAGTCCTCAACACAATCTACTGCTTGGTAATAAAAATATCTTTTGCAACCACATAAAATTTCTTAACGAATTAAAAAATTTAAAAGTATTAGGTCAGTTTTACATTCAGAATTATTTGTTTTGGGAAGATTCAAAAGTCATGTCAAAATATAGTTAAACATTTCAAATATACAATGCACACCTTATAAATGTTACACTTTTAAAATATATTTCCTGTTATTGGAAGAATAAACAAAACAAAAACGTAACTGGTGAAATAGTGAAAAATTTTACTTACAACTGCTTCGTATGGGTAAGACTCCTCAGTGTCTATTCCACCATTTTCCTTGATGTATTTGAATGCCTCATCCATTAAACCTCCCTTACATCCTTCGTTGCCCTGAGCGCTTGAACAGTCCACCAGATTCTGTTCGCTAAGTGAAACCAGTTTACCCGTCTTCCTAAAATGCTGGCCTTCAAGAGAACCAGTCTAGACAAAAACAGTGTGTTTTAGAAAAATAGTAATGAGAGATTATACAATAGGTAAACTGAAACTTTTCTAGTAAGGTTTCTGCAAAAAAATATGCAAAAATGATAAACCAGAAACAGCAGGTTACGAAGAAACAATCATTCTTTCAGTATGATGCAGAAATTCTGTTGATAGCTAGTCAAACTGGTTATTTATAAGTGTCTTCCATAGGTTAATGAAGAAGACGAATAAGAGCAGTCCCTGAGGAAGCCATATGTATGAAATGTTAGCGACTTCATTTTCTTCACCTTGGCATATTAGGGTGCGTGGCCAGTCCTCTCCCTCGCTATCACATCTTCCCACCGACAGTGTACGACCAGCATACTTATTATAGCCAAGTTTGGTAAAGGCGCAGGTGAAGCAGAAATCTTGAACCAAATTTCTGCCTTGGTTGGGGTTTGAACCCCCGACCTCTTGACTGACAGTCCAGTGCACTAACTACTATACTATCGAGCTTATTTTAATGAACCCATATAATTCATCAATATCATCCGTGCCATATTTCTGGCTTTCCACAATACACGTGTACAAATTTTGCCATCACCAATAAAATGCAAAGAAATAAATCTTTGTAGCAGTTGCAACTTGAAATGTTTGGCTGATGACTCAGTTGCAATATACTACCAACATGGCCATCTCTAGAACCCAGTACCTAGCAATTTGTGACACCTTAAACCTTCAGACAACTTTTCCTGTTTGGCTCACAGCTGAATTACCAAGTACACCTTATGCACTGTGGTCTAACATTGGACACGAAAGGAAAAGTAATTGAATGCAACGGTGGTCTTAAGTATTAAGCAATAACACTGTTACAGTGGGTGAATACAGGCAGCATGGTTTTCATAATGACTACTCAAGATACCTAGATAACTGCAAAGGCATTTGGTCTGGCTTTGAGAGAATCATGAAGTGAGAATTTAGATTGCGTCCCACTGCTTACAAATTTTAACCAGTATATAGATAAACAACTTCTTAGTATACTTACAGCACTGAATGCCCAGCATGATCCACAGCCACGCTAAAAATCATTTTTCAAATTAATTAAAATTTAAGGCTTAATTTACACATTAATGACACATAAAATAAGATAATCTTTTCTCGTTTAATAAATACTTCTATTTGAATGAAAGACAAACAAACAAATAAGCTATCAAAACTAAATTATATCAAAACGAAATAACATCATAAACCTACATGAAAAACCAGAATATTAAGATTCTGAACCATGTAAAATAATGCAATGTTACGTTTCGTGGCAAACTACACTAACATAAATGTCCAATCAAGTAAACGTAAAATTTTATGCACGTGTTATTCTATATACACCATATGGCCTTGACCATTTTCAATGAATTTATCAGCTGATTTCCAATGTTTCACAACAGCTGCCTATTTGAAAGAATGTCTTAGCTAGAGATTGATTCAAATCTTATAAATAAACCATGATCGGTACACAAACTGGATTCATAATGTCTAGATATATGCTCTAAAGAAACAATGTAGCTACCCAGGTAAGTATGCATGCAAACAAAAACTTAATATTGAACCTTTCAAGTACTTCTCAAAAACATAACATTTAATTCTTGCCACATTGCTTACAGCATATACACTTTATATATATGTATACACTTTCACGACGAGCTGCATTGGTTTCCAAGTCGCTTTTAGTGCACTCTCGTCGTTAAAGTGTAAAAACCCAGTAAACTTAGCAATTCTTAACTTTAAACAGTGTTTAAATATTGGAATATGTATATGTAAAGTAGAGAATAAAGTCTGACCTGACTTTTCACCGTTGTAACATAACCTTTATCCCTCCAGTCAACAGCCTTGGGCAGGACAACATTATTTAACGACAGGTAGGTGGCATGATCATTCTTTGTCTTCTCAATTTGCCTCAAGCCGGTGAAATTTCTTATCTCTGCAGGTGACTTGAAACAAATTTTAAAATTCTCAACAGTGAGCAAACCATTGCAAAATAACAATAGCTTTATGCAGCCTCTACAGCAATCTAACAATTTAGCTAATGTATAAATTGAAATGCTAATAAGTTACAGATATATTCAGACCTAAAAAGTATATGAAAAACAGGGTACTACTAATGAAAACCCATA
Source organism: Allolobophora icterica (assembly GCA_963556255.1). NCBI lineage: Eukaryota > Metazoa > Annelida > Clitellata > Crassiclitellata > Lumbricidae > Allolobophora > Allolobophora icterica. The sequence continues at coordinate 26,807,362 of OY744616.1, forward strand.
AAATGATTTCAACATGTTAGCATGGATTACAATGATTGCATTTTGGCTATGATTAAGACATTTACATACCAAATTAACAAAACATATACTTACAACTGAGTTTTTGTAACAAAAGAAATTATCAAAGTAGTAAGTTTGCACTGTCAGCAGGAAGACAGCTGGAAACGAAAAGTTGCAAAAATGTACTAATCTCTTTTAACAAAAATTACACCAGTAGTTAAATTTAAACGAAGTCCAAGATTAGTCAAAAAACAGATTTGTTGACTTATCCTATATTCATATAATGAATTAGTTCTGCTTCAACTCATTCTGCCATCAGTAACTTTAGATTCACTGAATCTACATACCATATCAGAGAACTGGTTGATACCCATTTTGTAGCTTTTCAACCCCATCTCAAACAGGTAGTTATGACTTTCAATTTTTCTGAGGTTGTCTGCAAAGAGATTCCTACGGAGGTGTTCTTCCTGTTGTGAAGCGTAAGCCTTGCCTTAAATAATATACAATACAGGAAAATGAATGTATAGTAATCAGAATACATGATAATTTTTTCATTAATACTGTTAAATGTTACTAAAAAGAAAAAGGTTCCAAATAATCATAGTTGTTATTTGAAAGAGTTAAAGAACTTCTTCTAATATTACATGTAGATTTATAAATTTAGCAAAACACTGTCTTTAATAATTTTACACCAATCAAAAATTATTTTATTGTAAATAAAAATTAGGTTCAAATTATACAAAAAGTTAAAGAAAATTAGGACTCCCATCACAGTTTTCTTTAATTAAATATCATTTTATTAGTTTTCTCTAGTTATAAAGAGCAAACATCTTTTTAAAATTGCATATACCATGTTGAGACTTGAAAATATCCCACGCCTGTTGGAATGGTAACTCAGGTTCACTTGCAAAGAAGTGCAAATCTCCTGGAGCTGCATAACTAACAGCCACACATAAAGCAGCCAAAAGGAAATATATCTTCATGTTCATCTGCAAAGAAAAGTTGATGTCATAAGCTGTAATGTACAAGAAGCTAAAGAATTTATGTGTATATATGCCAATTAAATACAGTTCTGGAGTTTAATGATCTAAATGAGGCTACCTTATTACAATCTTGCACGATGCAACTGCAGAGATGAATAGTTTGCCAATATTAAGCAACGCAATTACAGAATTCCATTCATGAATGCAATCATGAACAACTTATTTAAGCTTCCATAACTTATCCATAAGACACGAAGAAAGTTCCGATTATTTATAAGTTAATCCTAAGATATCAATCAAGTCTCATCGATGATTTAATTAAAACTTTTGAAATTCAAAGTCTTTTCATATTTTTTTTAATATCTGGATCGCTGCTACTTGGTGAGGCCCTAAGCTATATAAAGCTTGGAAGCCCCTTGTAAAAATTACACTTGAAACTTGAAAACATATGTGACTTTTAACTAAGGCATTTAAAGTGAAAAATTCAAATTATTTTCAAATGAATGCATTTACTCAGGCAAGATGGAATTGGCTACACAAGCTGTTTAAAAAGGGTCTATTAATATATATTATATATATATATATATATATATATATATATATATATATATATATAATTTCATATAAACCATATATAAATTTTAAAAGCCCCAAACAATTCTGACTTTTTTCAGGCCTCTGCGGATTTTAGTTTATGCCTAAATCCGGCACTGACATGGATGAATCATTCTTAATATGTTAAATGATCCAAAAGTACTGTTGACTTATTGTAAAAGATAGTGACGGGCTTCACCACACAAGAAACTGAACTTCCACTTCCAATTTGTGGTATCAGAACTTATAAATATGAAAAGGCCAAAAATATTAAGACAAGGAAATATTGCTAAAGACATGCAGTGTGTAATCTAGTCCCCCTGTTCTGGGGGGGGGGGAAACAAGGTTTCTCGGGGGGGAATTTCCCCCCAAAAAGGTCTCTGCCTTACAATATTGCTGAGTTCTGGGGGGGAACTTCAATCCTGGGGGGGGAAATTTCCCCCCCCAAAAGACGTCTAGATTAAACACTGTAAGACATGTATCTAAAATTATTCTATGTATAGTCTACACATAAAGTATAACTTATTAAATTTACTGCAAGCTGTTGACTTATTTTAGAAGCTACAGTGAAGGATTTCGCCATAAAAATGAACTTTCACTGAGCACCAATTTATGGTATCAAAACTTATAAATATGAAAATATCAAGAACATTAAAACAAAGGAAATATTGCTAAAACATACTAAATTTAGTGCAAAGTCAGCCTTACCATGGAACATCAGATTCTGCTTAAAGAAATTTCTAAGATTACCAAGGTTCTACTAACTTTTGCTACTACAATACTGCAGTGTGCTTATGGTGTAGGCGCAATAGACAATAATGTTTTGCTATGAAATGCCAAAAGCTTGGATTTCTATCGCGCGTATGACTTAGCGATCATATTTCTGGAATCCGCCAATTGAAACAATGATTCCATTGTTCCAATCACACTCACTAACTCCTACAAGGCAGCTGATATCGTCATAGGCCTACTCTGAACTACTAACAATTTAATACTTGTAGTTCATACGCAAATACCAAATCTGGGAAAAATTATAAGTTAGCTCGAAGCACATTTAGTTCTTTAAACACAGACGGCAATTTTCGATCAAGTACTTTTACAAAGCCGATGGTGCAATACTTGCGGCCTTTCCACACCAATTCAACTCCAATTTTGTTGTTTAAACTTTTAAAGTTGCAAAATCTACTCTAAGTCTTCTAACAAACGAACTTATTGCTATTGTCTGACGTTAACGAAGCCGATTTTAGCAATGTGAATTAAAAAAGACTATCTTGGTAACTTTATCAAACACAATGCGTCAAACTTACTTTGCGACTGTTGTAATGCGGTCGTCTCGTCGAGCAGAAAGTCTCAGCTGATTGCGTCAAACGTCAGAGATGAAATGACAGATAGTCTTCGAGTACCAACTTATAAAAGGCGAGGTCAAATGTCACTGGTCACGTGACAGTTCACCCACGTTTCCGGATCTTCTTTCCGGTTCTCGTTTCTGACAGTTCCACTCAGAAAACACTTGTAGGCCTACGAGTAAAAGTTCCAACACATTATTACAGCCATAGCTTTGTTGTTATATTGTAGGTTCATAGGCCTATGAAATGACTTTCAATCTAGTTTCACGCACAACTAAGCTGCTTATAATCAGACAGTGTTTAATCTAGACGTCTTTTGGGGGAAAATTTCCCCCCCCAGTATTGAAGTTTCCCCCCCCAGAACAGAGCAATATTGTACGGCAGATACCTTTTGGGGGAGGCCCCCCGAGAAACCTTGTTTCCCCCCCAGAGCAGGGGGACTAGATTACACACTGATAATCAGATACACAAAGTTACTTTCTGAATATTTAAACTTCTAAGAACTAACTTCCTAAAGCAACTTAGGCTATTCCAGATCTGAAAAGTCGCATTTAAAAACTTTGTAGACAAAAGTCTGTTACATTGTAAGCGTTCACGTAGCATTCGCATCTTCTTTATCCACAAGCCTACAAAACATTTTGGCCTATGTATAGGCCTATTCATTTCCTCGAAAAACTTAGCCTACGTTAGCCGTCTGACTGCTTGACTGACAGCTTTGGATCTTCATCTGGAACCGATTTCACCCGCACACCCCCGCCTATTGATTATGATTTGACTGAGCGCCTGTGAATTAAGCTGGTACCGGCGACTTCGCTTATTGGAAGCTGTGGAAATCTCGAGATTAGGCCCTACTATTACTATTTATAATCTGTCGAAAGCCTTTCAAGAGAGTGATAGTTCAACCTTTCTGTTCCACTGGCGCCATCTAGCGAACTAGGCTGCAAAATAGGTACATCGTAATTCGACAGTGGGACGCGGGGGTGTAACGGTATGTTATGTGCCTTGTAACCGAAGGGTCGCAGGTTCGAATCTACCTCAAGCACACTGCGTAGCGACCTTGGCCAAGTTGCTCACCCACAATTGTCTGTGAGGAAGGCAACGGGAAACCACGTCACTCATCTCATCCCCGGGTGGCGTAAAGCCAATGAACCTGCCTTCGGGCAGAGAACTCATCAATTCGACAGTGTGAGGAATGGCCCCACGCCTTTATATATGCCGAGGCCAAGAAAATGAAATTGAAATGAACACTTTAAGCTATTTATGATCGCTACAGAAATTATAATCATGAATTAAAGAAGTTGGTTTGGCAGGGGCAAATTTATGGTTGTTGCTCAAGTTGGGCCACTGGCGGCGATGATGTTTGACAGGTGAGGGGGACACTTTTGAACTGATCTGCTCAAAAAAGAGTTTGAGCTGATCTGCTCAAAAAAGAAGTCAAACATTTTTTCCCGCTCAAGCGACTATTTAGACTATATTTACCCATTCCCTGGGAAATTTCTATGTTTTAAGCTTATTTCTAGAAGTATTATAGGGCCTACGGCTTCCCCAACCAGCACTGACATTAAGCCTACACTGACTTGTGCTTGTGATCATTGGAAAAAACTATCAGTATTGTAGTAATAGGCCTATAGAAGCACTATGAGTCCCCTTTCTCTAGTCTAGGCCATCCAGCTCCTTATGTTTACTTTATATGTGTTTTACTGCACACGTCATCTTCATGAAATTTGGCATGCATTCATCTGAACTAAGCTGGGTCGTCTTACTTGTTTGGCCCCCGAAGGGTTTAAGAAATCGTTTAGTGGCCCTTGGCCGAAACAGGATGTGCACAACTTTTCCACGTAATAGGGCCTGTATGTGCAGTAAACATAAAATTCTAATTTTTTAGGCCCTTGCGGATTGTGGGCCCTAATTAAACTGTAGCTTTTTTTAGCTCAGAGGTTAATCCGGCATTGACTGTTCTAGACCTGTTTATAGCGCTAAGAAGTATGAAACAACATAGCGAAAGCCATTACCAATAGGCCCCTATTGATCGTTGGCTCGTCTGTCTCGACTGGAACGCTATAATGGGTCTCTGCCACCCTGGTGTATTAAAAGCCCAACAAATAGAGGATATAAAGTCTAACGCCGTACGTTTACGACAGACTGCGTTTGAGCAGATCTACGGGAGAATGTAAGCAAGTTGATTACATATCAAAAGACAGTTTTCAGCGTTTTTGCGATGTAGTCTACTTAAAATGCGGTATATTAATTGTCCTAATACAATGTCATGCATACATTCAATGTTGAGATCAGACTGTTTGTGGCTTTTGTATTTGAAACTTTGCAGGCTTGTAAGGATGTTGATGTAGGTACGTCGTATTAGGATTAAAATGTAAGTAGGCTTACGATAGATAGGCATTGAATTTGAGTTGATTCAAATATAGTCTAAGTCAGCGGTTCTTGAAGTGGTGGTCCGCGGACCGGCGCCGGTCCGCGAAGCTCTGGTCACCGATCCGTGAAGCAGTCCTTACAAATTCATAATTTTTCAACTTATTCGCGAAAATGTATAATAAACGGTTTAGACTGGCAGCAGTAATAATAATATATTCGTTATAAACAGTGACAAAGTTATATGAAATCTAATTTTTAATATAACATGTCAAACATGTAAGCTGATGCTGAAAAGCACCGGTTCGCGAAATGGCTGGTAAAGCAATTACCGGTCCGCAGTATCCGAAAGTTTAAGAAACACTGGTCTAAGTCTCAATTAAAAGTAAATTATGTCATTCCAGTTCTACCGCAATCCGAAATCACAGCATGTTTGGATTGGCATTCAACAGACGAATGATAAACTCGTTAAGGGCTCATCTCCCCTCCTGGGACTAGGTTCTACAATCTACAGCATATTTTCCTTGACTTGAGAAGCAGTGTTTAATCTAGTCCCCCTCTTCTGGAGGGGGAGGGGGACATGGTTTGTGAGGGGAGGGGGGACCAACGATCGTCCGAGTAGGGGAAGAGGTTTGGCAGTGCGTCTGATTAGAAAAACTTCGTAGCCGGGTTAAAAATCGATCGAGCGGTTTTTGGATTTTCGGAATTTCGTCTTAGAAATATTTGATGACCTTTTTTAGGAATTTCGTCTTACAAAACTGTGATGACCTTTTTTGGGGAATATTTTTCTCTGGGGAACCTAAATCCTGGGGAAATTTCCCCCCAAAAAGGTATCTAGATTAAACACTGCTTTGGAACTGTTTGTGCATGCATGGGTGACCGCAGAGACTAACCAACTGAATCAGATTCTAGAGATTCAATCATTTAGATGTCCGTTCATTCATTCACTCATTCATTCAATATGCCTCTTCAAGATTTCTACTCCTAGGCACAAACCCCTAATTCATTCCCGGCGAAAAAACAGTTTATCAGAAAAAAAACGAGCATAATTAATGTGCTATAGCCACGGAAGAGATGAAAATGTTGTGAAGAAAGAGTTGACAAAGCTTTCAAGTGACGTTGTGGTTGTGTTCATCAAGTGAGGAAAAGAGGCGAATAGTAGGCTCTCTACTTAATGTGTGAAGCCATGACTTGATGTTATTTGATGGTGACAGAATTAAGTGACGCAAGTGCTTTCACGCTTCGTTTTGGGCAGTTTGACAATATAGGCTAATGGTGCTATAAACCGTTAAAATTATTAAAGACGCATATCGAAAGTTTTAATAGTTTTAATTCTTCCATAAAACAATGAAAATGTTCTTTATCGAATGGCAAATCGGATCATCTAACAGTAGGCCATATATATACGTGCACGGTGACCTTAAATAAGCCTAGGTTGTGGCGCCCATTCAAACGAGCAGCGATGGTGAAGATCTCATCCGATCAGTTCATTGAAAATGAGCAGTGTCGAGGCCACATGCAGTCGCTATAAAAACTGGTAAATTTACATTTATATGCGACACAAATAGTTTAGCAATTAGGCTAGGCCTATAGCACGGTCCGACTCAATCTAGCTGTTCTGCTTCAGGCTTTCTTTATCCGGCTGTCAGCGACGGCATATTTGAAAGTTTCTAAAACAATACATAACGTTTCATTTAGTCATTATGTCAAAGGTTATTTTGCGCTTACTATCTATAAATATTGTTTAAATATCCAAGCAAATGACATTTACCTAGGCCTACTTACAGAGATAGGCCTATGCTAGATTAACAATTTGTTGAGAGTTGTATGTATGTCTCTGTTATCAGAAAATGTATGTATGTATGTATGCATGTATGTATGTATGTATGTATGTATGTATGTATGTATGTATGTATGTAGGCCTATATGCATATATATTTATGTGTATTGTGTACGGAGGCCTATGTATGTGTATATACATGTATGTATGTATGAATGTATGTATACATGTAGGCCTATGTATGTATATACGTGTATGTATGTATGAATGTATTTATGCAGGCTTGTGTATGTGTAGACCTATGTATCTATCTAGGCCTACGTAGGTATGTATAAAGAAAATTAACGCCTTAATTAATTAATTACCTGAAAAGCGATGCACATGTTTAGGCTATACTGTGGATTTAACTGGATGAGCGTCCTGCAGTATTTTAAAATGTGGCTTTAAATGTATAGTGAATAGAGACAAGTGCAACGTATACATACTTATTAAACGAGTGGGTAACTGGCTGAGGTTGCAATTCCACACATGTTGTTCTTGTTCCTTGCCATACGGATATATCCATTTTCACCCCAATCAGAGCCCCAGCTGAAAACAAATTATGGAACAGTTAACCACAAATTGTAATTGAAAATCAAGATTAATAGGCCTAATGTGTATTTAACGAAAATGTTCATTACAAGTTAGGAAAATTATTGTGGATCTTTCTAAGACAAGCTAACCATTGTTAAGAGATGTCAGTTCTAAAATCTGCTTAATTTATTCATTTAGGCCTACTCTTTAATGGAGAATTTAAATACGGCGCCTTCAGCTTCAAATCTCGTCAAACAATTTCGAAGCTGAAAGCGATGCGGTGTATTATAAATATTATCTCGCTCATTGACTTCATTATTTTTAGCATGCATGCGGGATCAATAGGCCTAATCAAATTCCTAGGCCCTTTGTTTAATTTTGCGACCAATATTCTTTCATTCTTTGAGGTAGGCCAAATTGGCCAATACCGGTACATTCTCAAGTCTCTGCTACCTTTCTGTCTGCACTTGAGTTTAAAATTACTTAACTTTAGACTTAATTCTATAGTCTGTGCACATACACTCTTAAGATATCGAATTATAGGGCTACCTACGTGCGCCACAGCATGCCAACGTTTTGCCAGGTTCACCAATTTAACTCTTATGTATATTGCCCCAGAAATGCAATACATTGAAGAATTTAAAGAATAATTAAGATAGATGTTATGAACCTGTTTTTAACAATCCAGTAATCCTTTCCATTTTCTGATCCATAGCCAACAACCAATACACCATGATCAAGGTTCACAGAGCTGCAAGTGTCCTCTTCATAGATACCTGAATAGGAAACATACACAAATAAATATTAGGAACGGCAAATCTGATAGCACTCGCTTGTTCCACAGGTTATTTAGGGGCTCATACGCCTCTATTGTTGACGCAAAACGCGAAGCAGCAACAATCGGTATAAAAATATAAAAAATAGACCAAGCTTCAAATAAAACGAAGTCTGAACTCATTTGATGAATGAATAAGAAACCATTCAAAAAGTATACACGGTGCCGCTTTTATTTGATTCACAGTAAATTAAGCGTTTTAAACTCTACTGCATGCAAGTGAAATTCTTACTGTTAAGTTTACAATATGTGATGCACTTATAAGGCCTGATAAACCAATAGCTTCCTATGAGTAACCGTTGTCAAATTGCTTAAACTGGTCTATCAGGAATAGTAATCGTAATTAAGCTCTAACTTTGTAAACCGCTACTCTAAAGCTAAGCGCAAAGCATCAGCTTATTCACGAGCGCTGCGTCGTATCAGAGGGGTTGTCCAGAGATCGGTGTTCATTGGAGCCTCCAATTTAGAGGTCCGAGTCCGTTGCCAGAGAGACCAGAGAGAGACAGAGCAGCTGTTACGGAGGGTTTCGTTGAGGACGAGTAAGCTTGGAAGGCTTTCACGTAATTTGATTAATATTGTTACAGGTTACTGTTGCATAAAATTCTTGCCTGAGGTTCCTAAAACGGAACCATTCCATAAAATATGCGAACATAAGACGCTTCTGTATGTGCATACCTGCTGAATAGTCATTAAACGAAGCTTTGCTTGCGTCAATTCCAACGGACACTGGACCAATCGTAGCAATGGCTTCCGCAAGCATCGTCTCATTTCCAGGCTGAATATCGACGAAACCGCTAATGGTGGCACCGACATTGTTCTTTGTGAACAGACAGTTGGGGCTATCCTGAAAACGAAATATAGACAGAGTATGTACATGAGCAAAAACATACGTTCATCATTATTGATGAACACGAATAATAGCTTTCAAGTTTACGTTTCAGATCTATGCTTAGTCTCAAACTGAGTTGCGATTCTTGGAATTACCATTGAGTTGAATAAAACTTGATTGCAATCGTAATCTCAAGATTTATCCAGCGCTCCGAAAGCGAAGTCGCGGGAACCAGCTTGTTCACAGGCGCTTAGTCAAAACAAAATCGATAGGAGAGGGGTAAAAATCGGTTCGAGGTCAAGATGAAAAAGGTCGGCATTAAATACTAGTTCCAGAGCATCCATTATTTCCAAATGATGTACTGCAGTCCATCAGACGACTAAGGTGGATGGTGTTTAGAATTGAAACAGCGAGGGAGGTAAGGAGAAGACGAGGAATCAGGATATAAGATTTGTGAAAGAGCAGTGTTTTCAGTTTTGATTGAAAGACCCGTGGAGAGATAGCAAGAGGTGGAGTTATGGTGACTTCGGAGTATGGCGTAATTCTGGTGAGAGTTTATAGATATTCTTGTGAGAAGGTATACATGCATAAAAATCCCAATATTTGACGATATTAACTTGTTCTGTGTAAGGATAAGAATCTTCAGTGTCGATGCCACCGTTGGCTTTGACAAACGCGAAAGCTTGATCCATGAGTCCTCCAGAGCAACCCTCATTTCCAAATGATGTACTGCAGTCCATCAGGTTTTGTTCACTCAGTGAAACCAATTTTCCAGTCTTCCTGAAATGCTGCCCTTCCATAGATCCGGTCTGAAACAAGAGATCGGTCATCATACATGCAAAACGATGACTAGGCCTTTTCTATGGCGTGCAGAATTGTTGACTCATTTTAGACTTGTTAAAACTTTATGATAACCTTAAACCTACAAGAATTTAAGAAACAGCAAACAACTAGGCATTAGAAACAATTGTAAGATATGTGTTTTTTCATTTTTCAAAAGGTTAATTAGGCTATTGATTGGAATATATAGATAATTGTGTCTATCCATCTACTGGTTATTATTATGTTATTAAAACAATTCAAATTGAGCCTGTGCATGACACATCAGGGCACAACATTATTTCTCTAACAAGGTATGAAAATGTGCCAGAGAAGCAATGATTCTCGACGTTTTTTTAGAGCCAAGCACCCTTACTGAAAGTCAACCAGTCAACGGTATCTGGCCTTAATTTTGTTTACCTTTCTTCAGTTAATTTTCTAATTTAATGACGAGCAACGTTCCTTGTTTTCAACCGCAGTTTTAGGACTTATTTCTATACTAATTAAGTTTTAAGAAATAGTTATAGGCCTATTCCAGTAATGATATTTAGTAGTTTTCCACATTGTTGACATAAAAAAGCTGCACAAATATCCAACCGCGGCGGTGGCAACCCCTATATATAGAGCAGAACCGCGGCACCCTTTGGTACCACTGCACCCAGGTTGAATACTTGACCAATCGTGGTTGCACATATAAATTAATTATTTTATCAAGAAATTTAATTATATGTGCGTTTATGACACTCATGCAATGAAATTTTGTTTTATTAATTTGATTTCAAGCCCTATAGAGGGACGTGTACTCACAGAACTAAATGCCCAGCATGATCCACATTGACCCTGAAATAAAATATATCACATGGTTAAAGTTAAGGACAATTCAGGTTATATGCAGTTGTGGCAGGCCCTACTTGATAGAACATTAACGCATTTGTGGTACTTGATAGAACGTTAATGCATTTGTGGTACTTGATAGAACATTAACGCATTTGTGGTACTTGATAGAACATTAACGCATTAAGCAGAAACTGTGAAAGGCCTTAAGTAATAGTTCGTTGTAGCCTACTGAAAGGAAACATAGGGGGCTACATCAAGATATACAGAATTGAAGCCTTAAAACAGTTTAAGCTGATAGTTCAATGCTTAAAGAATGCTGCAACAGTACATTTACGAATAATTTAAAAAGATTTGATTGCCTGTTTATAACATTAAGTACACATAGGCATTTTAATTTTTGTGATTTTATGAATGAATTAGAGGACTAGGAATCACATGTAGAATAGGCATGAAAGTTCGAGTATAATAATTCAGTCATTGAAAAAGAATTTGGCGTTTGTAGTATCTTGAAGATTTAAGTTGCTACTGCCAAACCTGAAGCTCATCATCATCACCACTAGCGCGCCTCTCTCTGGAACGCTGTCGTTTTCACGACTTGCGTTGGATAATGTATTATGGAGAAGGAGAAGAAGACGAAGAGGAAGAAGAGGAAGAGGAAGAGGAAGGGGAAGAGGAAGTAGAAGAAGAAAAGGAAGAAGAGGAAGAAGAGAAAGAGGTAGATGAGGAGGAAAAAGAAGAAAAAGAGGGAGCAAGAGGAAGAGGTAGAGGAGTAAGAGGAGAAGGAGGAAAAAGAAGAAGAGGAAGAGGAAGAGAAAGAAGAAGAAGAAGAAGAAGAAGAAGAAGAAGAAGAAGAAGAAGAAGAAGAAGAAGAGGTAGAGAAGGTAGAGGAGGAGGAAGAAAAGGAGGAGGAGGAGAACTGCTTGGAACCTCATTATTGGTGCTCAAATCGAAATATGCTTCGCAAATCTCACCTGGTCTTTAACTGGAGTGACATATCCTTTTTGTCTCCAGTCAACTGCTTTGGGAATAACAACATTATTCAACGGAAGATGATTTATTCCGTTAATTTTCTTGTCACTCATTCTGAGCCCATTCAGTTTCTTGACCTCTGAGTTTTCCTGTAGAGAAATGCAAAGAAAATATGAAATATCAAAACTGCATTTGAATCGAAAGGTAACATTGAGAATTTGATATTTCATCTCAATCCATTCAGGCTAGGCTTTTTCCTTCTATATGACCGTCGTGTATTTCGTATTTCGTATTCTCTAGGCCTAACCAATTCACCAATTCATCATTATCATCATCATCATCATCATCATCATCATCATCATCATCATCATCATCATCATCATCATCATCATCATCATCATCATCATCATCATCATCATCATCATCATCATCATCATCATCATCATCATCATCATCATCATCATCATCACCACCACCACCACCACCACCACCACCACCACCACCACCACCATCATCATCATCATCATCATCATCATCATCATCATCATTGTAATCTCTACGTTATCGCCAAAAAATCATACAATCGGCGATAGGCACATTACGTTATATTTTACACACCTTAATCAAAATTAGCACTGTTCTCTTTTACTTTGTCCCTTTCGTGATGTTCAATACCTCATAGTCTTCGAACTTTATTAGGTTTAAATAACAACGAATCACATCCGACAAGCACACTTGGTGATTTATGACCTGATTAAACGATGGGAACCGGGTCAGCCGAATGTATATTCCGAAGGGAATAACTGTTGTCTTTCAACAAGCTAAAGAGATCATCTAAAAGATAAGCCGCAGGGATCGAAACTGAGTAAACATTGCTGACATATAAGGAAAGGCTTTCTACATAATCAATAGTTTAAACCAATTCAGGTAAACAGTCTAGGAAAGATATATAAGAAGAAGAAAAACAGCAGTCCCTTAAGTTAACCTTGAGGCAGTGTGTTAGCGACTTTATTATCTTGGCCTCGGCATATGAGAGCGGTTGGCCACTTGCCTCCCTCGCCGTCTCATCTTTCCACCGACAGTGTACGGTCAGTGTACTCATCATAGCTGACTTGGCTAGGGAGTGCAGGTGGAACAGAAATCTCGAACCAAATTTCTGCCCTGGCGGGGATTTGAACCCCCGACCTCTCGGCTGACAGTCCAGCGCGCTAACCACTAAACTATCGAGCACCCCATAAATTTAAAGTAAATTCATAAAATAATAATTTATATATTGAAGTTACAAAAGCAGTTCTCACCATGTCTGTGAACCTGTTGACTCCCATTTTGTAGCTCTTCAGACCCATGTCGTAGAGATAATTGTGGCTTTCGATCTTCTTAAGGTTTTCCCCAAAAATCTTTTGACGGATGTATTCCTCCTCCACAGACACGTAGGTTTTACCTGTAATGAATAAAGCATTACAAGATAATGCATATCTGATTGCACAACAAACAAAAAACTAAACAGAATTAAATGAATGAAGCCATCCAATAAATGTTTACTAGATCGACACAAAAATTACATTGGAATAAGACAAATGTTTATATTAAATATACCTTAAGTTCTTACCCTTCCTTGCGATTTAAATTTAGATCTATGTTATATTTCAATTTGCTTCACCTGCAACGTAGTATGCCATAGCAATTTAGACGCTAATGAACATATTTGAGGATTTTTGAAAAGGTGTATATTTACCATGTGCAGCCTTGAACAAAGTCCAGGCCTGCTCAAATGCAGGGTCAACCGAAGAAAAACGAAGATCAAGAGGCACTGCTTGGCTGGCAACGCACAGAGCGGCAACAATTACGGCGTAAATCATCTTGGTCAGTTACTGTAAACAATTAATGCAGTTATTTTAAAAGTAGCGACTTTGTTGCTTTGTTGGCAAGTTTTAAACAACTGAAAATGTTATATTTGGGCGCTGTTGAAATGCTGGTAATAGAACTACGAAATGTTTCGCAGGCAATGTCGTTTAAATGCGTCTATAATCGCTAAATGTAGGGGCCTAGGCCCAATATTCAATAATCTTAATGACCTGAGAGCGAATCAGTCACCTTTTGGTAGAACATGATAAACATTGACAGTTGCGGGTGCCAGCCTTATAGGCGGCGTCTATAACAATCTTCAGTTATTTATGCAAACAATTAAGTTGCCTCCTACACCAAGCAACAGTTTATTAATAAAGTTTGGCCCCTTGTACAAGACTGATATCTACCAAGACTGATATTTACACTTTACCTAAGCAGTACCTGAAATGAACGACGTACTGCTGCGTTGAATATCGGGTCTAGTATTTCAGAGTAGAATTCACAGAGCAAGCTTCTATACTTACTATAGTTCTGCCCCAGCGGAAAATACAAAAATACAGGTTTCAGCTGTGCTGTGCAGAACTTTTATAGTCGGCAGTCGAGTCGACCGGTCATGGGTTATAGTCATGTGCTGTGAAATGTTAAGGACTCTTTCCGTGTGACTGTTCCACACGAGCAATGCGTGAACTGTAGCTGACCAAAAGGCGCGTATAGAATCTCAAGGGGTGCGGTTAAATGCTAAGGACTCTTTCCGTGTGACTGCTCCACACGCGCAATGCGTGAACTGCGGGTGACCAAAAGGCGCGTGTAGAAATCTCAAGGGGCTTTTCTAGCACCACAGATAATTACTATTTGATTGTTGGCCCGGGAATGAATGGACTTGCTGATAGGCGTAGTGTCATGTGCATTTAGCTTATGTGAAATTGACGCTAGGAAAGTTTCAGTCGTTGAAACAAACAACTGTCTTGTTTTTTACACTATGACATAAGACCATTCATTCTGAGAATTTATATAGCGCCTCTTCAAGAGACCAACTCAGAGGCGCTCCCAGCCCAGCCACAGCTGAAACAAGTGCGCTTTGAGAGACTTATAAAAGCAGGCAAGTTTAACCGAGGCATCAGGAGCAGGTCTAGCGGGAGGCCATTGACAAGGGCCTCCTTGAAAAGGCCCGACGCTGTCTAATAGCAGTGCGAGCACACGAGACCCAAGGTTCCCACCTTGCCGAAGCGGAGAGTTCGACGGGCTGCGAGGTCAGAGACAGGTCGACAAAGATCATAAAGGTAGGGTGGAATACAGCCAATTGAAGCCACCGTCAAACAAGTGCAGCAACTCGATAGGAGATTCGCTGAGAAACAGGGAGCCAGTGAAGGACATCATGCATATACTGTAGGCAGAGACAGAAGCATGTTTATGAAGGCGACAATGATTTGTATTAAAATACATTTTCATATTTTAATTATAATTACAGATTAATTAAGTTTTGGCCATAACCCATAACCCACGTTTTATTGCGATTTTACTATTAACCTTTGTGCCGCAACCTGTAATTGAACAAATCATTCCGCAACCTGGGAGAAACTTGCGCTGATAGGATATGGAGCAGCTACAGACGACAGCGCTTACAGCACACGATGACGCTGCCGATAGGGAGTACATCAAAGGTAGAAAGTGATACTTGACCTTCATTTTCAAATATTAATATCTCGGTATCTGTGAGGGATAACGAGATGTTCTCGGTCAAAGGGAGGTTTGTCGGGGTCGTGGAAATCAATCATCGTCGCATGGTCATCATATGACGATCACGTGACTTTGTAGTTCAAGGTAGCAGCTTGAACTGCTACGTATGACCTTTGGTTTCACAGGAACTAAAACATGTGAAACAATCGTGTGTTGGTATTTATTTTAGGGTTTTCGGGTCGGGGCATTGAAACAACGGTAGAGGCCTATACTGAACATTGTACTACGACCATCACATGATCTCGAAGTTCAAAGTTACTTTACCTGCAATGGTTGACTTTTGGTCTCTCAGAGACTGCAAGCGATGAAATTGTGAATCTGGTTTTGCTTTGTGGTTTCCAGAGTCGTAGAATCGCATCCCCATATGTAACAGCAGTGTCAATCGCATTCATTCGTGTGCATAATTCCCTTGCATGTAACTGGTAGATAACAACCATGTCTTACACCTCACTTGGCAATGTGGTTATTATGCCTACCATAAAATCACCTACTTAATAAAATAAAGTTTGCACAAAATATCCTGGGAGGATCCGAGAAGGGATTACAGTCACTGCTTCATAAAATTGAGATTAGTCATTACAGCGTGAAGATTCACAGCCAACTTTATGCGGCTATCCAATTACCTTGAATGTCAACGTCATTTGAACAGTCGGGGGAGGGGGATTGATGAATGCTCGAAGAACATAAGATCTTGAAAGACTCTTTTCGATACCCTATAGGTTGACTCAGCCTTGCATTCCCTAGGGGGCAGTTGTAAAATGAGCGAGTGCCTAACAGGCTGCCAAATCGTGTGTTCTATAAGATCTTGATAATTGTACCGTCATATGTTTGAATGTTACTTACTGCGGTTTGTCAGTGAGCTTGTGAATAAACACGAATATTATAGTTCAAGCAAGATCAATGGATCTGGTTTTTTGGTATCACAGACCATGGAATGTAATTACTGCATAGGGTCAGACACGTATTCTCCGAGTTTCTTGTAGTTGATAGCCCTAAACCAGCTACCGAAATCACCTTTATATATAGCTGTGGGGATATGACAGATCACTTCAAACGTGATCCGTAGAATACGATTACCGTACTGCGCCAAACATGAGCTTTTCGAATTCCTTGTAGTAGAAAACCCTAGCGTGGACACCGAGATCACCTTTCAATGACTTATGGTTGTGGAGATATATATTGTCACTTCAAGCGTCACGGTGAGTGACATTACGTCACGTGTTCCACAATAAGTAATTACCAGAGGGAGTCAAAATAAGTTGTGTGAATTCCTTCTCCCAAAAACTATAACTTGGCACAATATCATCTTTCTAAGAACAATGTTTTGAGAGAAATAATTGAACCAATGCAATTTCAACTGTCACGCCCAAGTTTGCAGGGGCTTCTATCCCTATTCAGGGTGGGCGCAAGTTGAGCCCAGTGAAAAACAGAGGGGGAAGTATTTCTTTTCAATTTTTATCACACTCCCTACAAGTTACAGTCTTACAGAGTCTTTGCTCACAGTTCTGTGCAGGGCCTACTAGGTAGTTGGGGAGGGGGAAGAAAGCAGACTGCTTCCAATTTGTGCCAGAGGGAAAGTTCCCCCCCCCCCCAGTGAAATGGATGTTTCTATTCCACGGACAGTACTGACTCAGGCCAGCAAAATGCTTTATCCTGCAACATCCAAGGATTGAACATTGTAGATTAAACATTGCTATTGCCTATTGGCCATTATTGGCTATGTTGCGAAGGCCTTCGAACGGCATTTTTCAACTTCGTATTTTGATGTATTACTATTATGGGTCATGCAATATTTGCTTAGGATACAGTTTCTAAGCAGTATTGTCATTATTATATGTATCAGTATTATGGGCCATGCAATATTTGCTTAGATTCAGGGGCGTGACTTTGGTCTAAAAAGTGGGGGTACCAATTTCGTCTCTACTTTCGCTTTTCGCATGGAGACCATTTCAGACATTTTACCCTGCCAGTATTCTCATTAATTTTTGTGTCAGTAAAAACAAGTGCAGTAATAATAAAATATTGATTGGCATTATTTAAATAGAGGGGTACGGTCCCCCGTCCAAAAAGTGGGGTACGGGTACCCCTCGTAACTCCCACAAATTACGCCTATGCTTAGTTTACAGTGTCTAAGCAGTGTTATAGTGTATCATTATTAGGCCTACTTGTTTTTCTTTAGCTATGACAATTATGTTCCGCTATTTTTCTGTTGATGTAGGATGCAAAAAAAGTTTCAAAAATTGAAAAAAGCGTTCATAAGGATTATTGATTAAGAAAAACTAGTTGGTCAATGCTACAATTATTGTCGTGTAGTGCAGTGAAAATTGGATTATCGGGTCTTGAAATATTCCAGCAAAATAATTGTCGGCTGGGTAACACTGGGATGGAGCATGTTGCCACTGCATTACACCATTCATAATGCAGTCTTTAAAATCCCCATATATTTGCTTAGCAGTGTCCCATATTGCCCAGTATTTCAACATGCGTCCCATATTTTGGAAATTTTATATATATTACATATATATTACAGTCTGTCCCGTAACATTTTTACAGTGCACTGGGAGCCCTACAGAAATTAATTCAACAGTTTAGTTGACCTAAAATGTAGTTTTCCAAAACCAGTTTTATTTCTGAAAAAATGCGCTAAAACTCACCTACAGCAATGTAGAAATCCCAAAAAATTTCGGGAAGGACCCCTCCGCTTCAAGGGGAGGGAAGGGGAAGACAGGGAATGGTACAGGAGTGGTAAAGGGAGAGGGGATAAGGGGTGAGGGATGAGGTTGGGAGGGGTAGGGGAAGAAGGGAAGGCGAGGTATGGAAGGGCTTTACAGTAAGGGGAATTGCTTCCAGCTTACAGGGGAGTTCGGTGAAAGGGGGTGGAGATGGATTGAGCCCGGTTGTTTAGGGGGGATAGAAGCCACTGCAAGTTTGACGTCATGTCACATGGCGTCACGCAAGAGTAATCTCATGAAACAGACACTGTTTTGTAGGCAAAACATATGCAGAAAAATTCGTCAAAGGAACTTGGATCACTCTCCACGCTGAAAGGTTTACATGTAAAACCGCTCTGAGGGTAAATTTACACAGGTTTTGGCGCGAAGGTTTAAGTGTCCCTGCGTTCTTGTTGACTTTCTGTATTGCATGTTAATCGGCGACCTTAACTGAGCGGGGCAGTAACCCATTCTGGGTCGGCCTTCTTCGCCCATTGACATGTTTACCTTAGGTTAATGTTCTACCTTAGTCACATTATTTTGAATCAGTAAACGAAGAAGTTGACGATATTGTTGCTGAAGACTTTGAAGACGGATAGGCCTATTGTTTGTTACCGCGATGTTAATAGGTTCAGTAACGATCGTATATGGGAACGAACGATTAGCATCATTGATGTACACTCACTTGTAGCCTATACATTCTTCAGTTTTGCTTTTTAAAGCTTTCTTTCCAGAATAATATAGCATTGAGGTCAAATGCGTAATTGTAGGCTCAGTGTTCCACGGTTAACCCGTCAGCTGCCAGGAATTCAAATCCTTACCAGGACAGAAAGAGTTTAATCACCTCCTATATTCAGAGGCGTCTACCCACCCCCCGAAGTCATTGGAGCAACTTCCCCTCCCCTCCCTCCCTCTTCTTCTCCCTTCCCTTCCTTTTCCCATTAATGATTGCACATACACTGACATTATTTTTTGCTCCAAGGTTTCTATGGAGTAGACGCCCCTGCCTATATTCGATAAACTTTTATTTATTATATAATTCGAGGTTGGGTAGGCTGTCAATCCTGTAGTTGATTCTGCAGCAGATAGTTCTGCGACTGACTGGGTGTAATATCGTATACACTATACACTATACCCGACGCTGTAAGGCTGGGTTTAGGCATACAGAGCTAATAAGGCCATTAAATTATAGTACATCGATGGTAAGTCAGCGTAGATGCAAAACGAATATTTTCGGGTCGCAAGAAGGTAACATGAAAGGTAAAAACGTGAAAAGTCACGTCTACAGCCGTTATTTCCCACTGCATCTGTGTCATGTGTGGTGATTTGACGCAACGACACACATTGGAGTTTCGACTTAAGACATTCATTACGGGAGCACTTTTAATTTAAAAAGCACCGTTTAGAGGACAAAACGAAGTAGTATAACCCTGACATCATGTGCACAAAACTGCACATGTAGCCGATATGGGATTCATATTTCCACATGGGACAAGTATAGAGCCTACGTGTCTCATCTAAAGCCCATGAAAATGCTGACAGGGTACCGGGTATATGTTCTATATAATAAATGCAAATCTTGTCCATACAAAAGCCGGACTTGCAGCTGTATCACCAATTGTCTGTCATCCTCTGCTTAAGTTTATATTTCGCACGAGAGTCAGAACGGCAACGCTCGAGATCGTCTGAAATAAAAAATAAAAATTAGTTTTTAAATGCAAAACGTGTATATGAATTCTAGACATGATGGTAAATACCCAGCATAGTGCTAATAATAACGTCTTCGCAGAGTTTAGTGAGGCGCCCAGGCGATCGCCAAAAGATCCAAGGCGCGTTTACGCATAGGTGCGCGCCTAGGGCCCCAAATCTCGGAGTGCCCCGAAACCAATGAAAATATTTTTTTCAATTATAAAAACTGACATTTTTTTAAATTTTGAACTATTTTAAATATAACCCATTTTCTATTTGTCACAGTTTAGCATTCACATAAAAGTATATTATTGTAATTTGTATTGTTTTGTTCATTTGGGCTAATAAAAAAAATTACAATTCATTTCTGTGCAATTGTGCAAAATAACATCATGTCCAGAAGGGCCTCCAAAAATGTTTGCGCCTAAGGCCCCGTTTTCTGTAAACGCGCCTCTGGTAGCGCCATAGGCGCCGACTTCTTGGGGGCCTTGGGTGCCAATGCACCCAGAGAGAAAGTTCAGTGGGGGCCTGGCACCCAGAAGAATTCAGACCCAAAATTCAATTTTTTACACATCAGCAGTATTCTCACAACGTGAGAAGTACAACTATAACGCAAATACCCAACATTGCATGATCTCACAGTCACACTCCGTACATCAATAAATTATTTATTTATTATTATCTAAAATAAATAAATTATAACGCTGGAACCCTTGACAAGAAAACACTTTTCTTTTTCCCAAAATCCGATAAAACTCACCAACCTAAGGGGAGGGGTATGGAAATGGAGGGAGGACCCATGCCCCCAATGGCACCCAGAGACAAAAGCAAAAGTCGGCGCCTATGGGTAGCGCCTCCTAGCTGCGATCGCCTTGTGTCTTGGCCATTATGATAACGGCGCAATAGAAGTCATTAGATTAAGTGCACACTTAGATAAGACTAGATATGCAGGAGGGTTATGTCAACGAAGGCAACGATTTTAATTTGATGGATTTGGTAAGACGTTTAGTGTATGAATCGTTGATATATGTGACCTCGGCCGAGAGAAGGGACCACTTGTCGCAAATGGACTTATAAGCAGTTTCCACATGCTTACACCTTAGGTAAAATTAGGAAAAAAATTCAGAGCGTTTGACCCATAATTTACGCACTTTTTTCACAAAAATATAAAATATCATTTGGCGGGAAATCGCATAAAAAAATTAATGTGTCTCTATCCAATGCATTAATGCCTAAATTTAGCCTTAACGCATCAGGTAGCATAAGATTCGTTGTAGTACAGTGAGTCCGAGCTACAGATTGACTAATTAGACGTAAAAATCAATATAATCGTTTAGCGTAAAAACGCGTTTTCCGGCTAATCTAGAAAGCGACAAGTGGTCCCTTCTCTCGGCCGAGGTCACATATATGACGAAAAAAACAGTGGGCAGTGTCAATGGAAGATTCAGGAAAAAGCTTGTACCTCTGAATATGTATCGTGTAGCAAGGCGCTTAATATTAATATAGTGCGTGTTAACAACGCGCAAATGCACGTTTTAAGCCCAAAGGCGCGGCGTACGTTATATGACAGAGATAGCTTGGGCCTAAGAAACATTTTAAACCCATAATAAATCGCATACTTTTATATATCCTAGATAGTCATGTTTTAACTCCTTTTTCGATTCTTAACATACATACATAAATAATCACGTAGAAGAACAGACTTACAGTAAACAAGCTGCGCATTTGCTTACTTTAGACGAGAGGGTAACTGGGTCGTCTAGCAATACCACACTGGTTCTTGTTCCTGGCCATGCGGACGTATCCGTGCTCTCCCCAGTGAGATCCCCAGCTGTGAACAATTGGCCAAATAAATGATGCAATGAAACCCAGAGTGTTGCATTATAGCGCCCAAACAGCGCCATCTTTGGAGACATGTAACACTGGGTTTTCCAAAATGATGTTTAAATATGCGAATTGTGAAGCTAACCTTCGCATACCAATCGCCAAAATTAATGTAAATAAGAAAATCGCTCAAAGTTGATAAGTTCTCAGATAATCAAATAGTAGACCTATACTGTAAGGTCACCCAGTGCAAGACTCTGTTGAAGGGACAAAATGGTATGACCTCAAAAGTTTAAATATATATATATAAGTATAAAGTATTGTAGGGAATATATATATATATATATAATATATATAATATCTTTTGGAAGAACCCTGGCAATTCTAGAGATTATTCCAATGTTTTTCGCCACCTTTGACGATGTATGTAATTAATATATATATATGTAATTTATATATATATATATATATATATGACACATTCTGGCCACATCTATATAGAGTGAGTTATTTGCAACCGCTCACTCAGGTTACCATTTAGGCTAACATCAGTAGCAACTGCTTAATGTCTGTCATCATTGCCATGTACTTCATGTGGTTGACTGATATTAACACTCGTTGCCTTTCCACTATATGGTAGCTGTAACAAACTGACACTAGTTGTCGCCAGCATATAAAAACGTTCAAACCATAGCGATCATATCATGGTTGTCACTTCCAAGAGTTCAGCATTGGTAACTTATAGTGAACAATTTATCTCTGATAAAATCAGGGATGGTATCACGAGCCCCAAGTAGCATATACCCAGTTGTCGGTTTCTAACGATACAACTAAACGATAAACTGTTAAAAGAAAAGGGACATGGATTATTAAAGGAGTTTGTTTTAGTTTTACCCCAATGTCTCCGAAAGTTGCTCATTTCCCGGAGCTTTGCATTCACCGAAAACCATAGTGTGAAAAATATAGTAAAAAGTCAAATATACGAGCCGCACATACGTTGTATACGGTTATTTATTTGTATATATTTATGCTTTTTAAATTATTTCTATGGTTTACAAACCTGTTCTTGACGATCCAGTATTCCCGACCATTCTCTGATCCGTAGCCAACGACCAGAACAGCGTGGCCCAGTTTTTCGGTGTTGCAACCATCATCGTTATAGATTCCTAGACAACCGCGTGTCAACGACATTTAGCAGGGAACGGTTTTCTGAATTCTTCAGGAAATCTTAGCGGTCGCTTACAAGATTTACATGTATTAAATTCTAGTTAGAATATCCAGTTTCGCTAGATAATGCTCTTCGCTTTCTTATTGAATTTTCTAAGACTTATTCTAATTGGAAAACATTTGAATGATTGCTAAATTGGTTGTTTTGCTGATTGTAATGATTCATTAGCCTATATTGCATGTAAATTATCTGAGCGATCTAGAGTCTAGACTATTTCGGCAAAATGTTCCTTTTGGGGATAGAGGGCGTATACCCTGTTGATCTCCGTCTCTGCCTCTTCCTTCCCCTCCCTCTACTAAATGGTCTAAATGGACTAAATAGACTAAAATAATGGACTTTCTCATGTCCCGTCTGACTGTAATAAATAGATAAAGACTACGATTATAAGTGTATTACTGTATTAGTCTTCTCTCTGTATGTCTGTCTGTCTCTCTCGCTTCCTCTCTCTCTCTCTCTGTACACCTCCCTCTCCCTCCTTTTCTACACATATCTCTTCCCCCCCTCTCTCTCTCTCTCTCTCTCTCTCTCTCTCTCTCTCTCTCTCTCTCTCTCTCTCTCTCTCTCTCTCTCTCTCTCTCTCTCTCTCTCTCTCTCTCTCTCTCTCTCTCTGTCTCTGTGTGTCTCTGTATGTCTCTATCCGTCTCCCTCTCCCTCTCCATACCTTTCTCCAGCTCTGTCTGTCTGTCTCTCCTATCTGTCTCTCTCTCCTTCTCTCTCTGTATGTATATATATATGTATATATATATATATATATATATATATATATGCGTGTGTGTGTTCATATAATGTATATTTAATTGGTCAATGGTATAATAGGAATTCAGATTTGGAATACGTGAAGTGCTCAACTGCATAGTCTTACACACCTTCCTTGTAGTGCTCGAAGCTCTCCAGGCTGGCATCGATGTCGACAGAGACTGGGCCGACGGTTGCAACTGCTTCCGTCAGTGCCTTCTCATCTCCAGACGCAACTCTAACATATCCAGTTACCGAGGCCGCCTTGCTTTCTCGTTTGTAGCGACATGCGCCTTTCTGTTAACATTTAACAATTATTATCAGAAACCACGAAAGCAGTAAAATAGCGATTGGCAATTAAAGTGATATAGGCCGACTGACTTCATTTTCAATCCATCAATCAATCAATCAATCAATCAATCAATCAATCAATCAATCAATCAATCAATCAATCAATCAATCAATCAATCAATCAATCAATCAATCAATCAATCAATCAATCAATCAATCAATCAACTAGACATTTATATAGCGCGCTCTTCAAGATAACTATTTAGAGACTTCGGCGAAAGAGAACAGCCTTAAGAGCAGAGAAGAAAGAGGCGGACGAGTCCCGAGGAAGAGACATTTTTATGTGTAATGTTATATGTTTTTATGACATTACTCTTATGAAAAAAGCACTACTAGCGCATGGTTACCCATGTTGACGAAAAATATTTACAGTAGCAAAGTGATATATAATGCATACGTTTAGATTTTGTTGTTATGAGGTCTTCATGAAAAGTATTATATAGGCCTATCTGAATGCATTATTACCACCATATTCAGCATTCATTAAAAATGTTAACATCGCCATAAAATTCTGCCTAATCCCTCCGGTGCCAGTTCGACAAAATATCCCTTCAGAGGAAAATATTTTTCCTGTCTGCTAGCTACATTTCCTATCGCTACGTCCCTCTCTTTTCGTACGTTGCTCTCTGCCTTCCTACTTTTCTACGTTTCTCTCGTCCCAAATGATATAACTTTGTTCACATATCATTCGCAAGGTGGGGTTGTGTTTTATTTCGCGTTGTCTGGGTTAGAGAGTGACATGGGGACAGAATTTCTCTCCATCCCCACCCCATTCCCGTGGTTCTGTCCCCATCCCCACCCCATCCCCATCAGGTCTGTCCCCATCCCCACCCCATCCCCATCCGGTCTGTCACCATCCCCAACCCCATCCGGTCTGTCCCCATCCCCACCACATCCCCATCTAGTCTGTCCCCATTCGAAAACAGATAATGCACACAACTGAAACAGTTACTGCTTTTAAAACAGAGCATACTTCAAATTCAAATTTATGATATATGTGCTCACTCTTAAACAGTCAAGATGGCCTGGAAGGTGGAAAGAAATCGAATATTCAGTGATATAGAGCAATACAAAGACATTGAAAAGTGGACCCGTTAGAGTAAATATTAATTATTTCATGCAGTGGACAATGTTAAAACCGTTACCGCGGTAATTACCGTGATATTATTTCCATCCCCACGGTATTACTGTGAGTCTTTATACCATCCCCACGGTATTACCGCCGGTTCTGACATGATCACCGCGGTTTTTACCGCGGTAACCGCGGTAATACCGCATTCCCCATTACCGTGTCACTCTCTAGTCTGGGTATACTAAATCGATTCGCCAAGGCGATGTCACTGTCTGGCCACGAATTGTATGTATTATTATAGCAATGCTTTTTTCACCCGGAACGCGCTGGAACGGTGTTCCGGCGCCTTTATTCAGCTACTAAAAAAATAATTTATTTATTTTAATAATAAAAACAATAATTTTGTTTTCTTAATTTAATTTCAGTGTTGTGAACTGTTTTCAGTGTTTATTGAGACCCTCCCAACTCCCAATCCCGTGTTTTTTCTTTTTCGAGATTTTAACCCTTCCATAATAGGTCAGTTCCAGAACCTTTTTTCTAGAAAGCAAGCACTGTTATAATTATATAAAGTATAAAATTCCGCTGACCCGAGCTTCGTAGGGATAAGACACTTCTGAGTCAATTCCGTTGTTTTCTTGGATGTACTTGAAGGCGTGGGTTGCATAACCTCCGTTGCACCCATAATTGCCTTGTGCTTCCGAACAGTCGACCAGATTTTGCTCACTCAGGGAGACTAGCTTTCCAGTCTTTCTCTTCATTTGGCCTTCGGTGGCTCCGGTCTGCAAGAAAGCGATCAGACCGGTTATCAAGCACAGTTACTCAAAACTGGCTGCCCTGAAATCTAAATTAAAATGCTGTGATGGGTCTACTATTTCCGCTTTGTGGGTAACTCAATCATCAAAAGGCGATTTATACAATCAAGCTGTTGCTTTTGGGGAAAGATTTATACCGAAATTAATGGGTTCGCAATTAAGCTGATATCATTTTTAGTCTCACTATTATTTCATGTAAAAAAATGTTAAATTGATTCATATTCTTAGCCGAAAACAAAACACAATGGCTTGAATAATATTTTTCAAAAGCCAAGCGCAAAAGAAGTATACGAGATTTAGTTAACGTTGTGTGTATTCATGCATTAAGAAACTTAATATAGGACATTTTAATAACCGACCTCAATATATTAGGGCCTATAATTAATATATGTTTCATGAACAAAACACTGATGTAGTTCTTTTAGAAAATTAAAGTCATATAAAACGATGAAGTGCGATTTACTTACCGCACTGAAAGACCAGCAGGAGCCACAATCACCCTGCAATATTGTCATAAGAAGAAATCTAAGACTTCATAATACATGACAGTCAACAGTTGAAGCTGAACTTATAGTTCCCCGCGCGCGGACAGCCACACGGCAGCACCGTGCCTTCTCTGTGGCTGACCCCATGACCTGGAATGGGCTCCCTTCCAAGCTACGTCAAATACCGATTGGTCATTTCACCCTATTTCTTACTGTCCTCAAAACTACTTTGTTCGACCGTGGTTAAGCTGGGAGTGCTCCTGAGTAGGCAGTCTTGAAGGGGCGCTATATAAAACTGCTCTAATAATAAAACTGCTGTTACAGTTGTACCACACCATAGTATGACATCGACAAAACGCCAGTATAAAGATTTCGCATTCAAATAGCTGTTATCATAGCACGTATACAGTTCTCAGGACATATCCTGATTTCTGACGTCCGCGTTAAATATATCATACATATATAGTAATATGTGTAGGCTATATATGTTTTGTATTTTCTAATGTATAAATATTATTTATAAAATATGTGCACGCAAACATGCATGCAAGTAAGCGTGTATATAACAAGGCATTCATTTAGCGCCTTCTGAGAGTCTCCAATATATTCAGACGAAGGGAAGGATAAAAAAAACGCGGGCTCCTCTTCAAACGATACTTGCCTGGTGCTTGACCTCCGTGACGTAACCTCGATTCCTCCAATCAACTGACAAAGGAAGAGAAACGAAATTGGAGCGAAGGAACGTCACGCTCTTGTTATCGGTTCTTTCGAGTGCGCAGCCGGTCATCAGTTTCGTAAACTCGTCAGTTTCCTTTAAAAGAAAAGAAACAGAGTTTTATAGACTCTAACCGTGTCCTGAGAACAAAGACACGCAACTGTAATAAGCCTGTGTGTTCGGAGACTCGTAAAATGTACATAGTAAAGTCTGAGAAAATATTGGAGGATTATAGATGCTGCGTGAATTCAACAATCATCCATATTTAATGTGATGTAATCATGGGCGGCGATCCGGGGGGTCGATGGGGACAAGACCCCACCTTTGACAGTGGGGGAACTCAGTATAGAGTTGTTCGCCCCCACATTTCGAAGAATCACCAAACAAAGTCAAAAGATTTCGCGCACAATTTTTTTCACCTCCTTTTTGACCAGATAACTTCTTTTTTAACCAGATCAGTTCAAAAGTGTTCCGTGTCCCCCCACCTGTCAAACAAGATCGCCGCCGCTGGATGCAATCACCGATTTATATAGCGCCTCTTTAAGAAAACTCATCAGAGTCGTTCTCAACCAGGATCGAACAAAACGCTTATGGAATAGAGGTAAAGAAAGACCGAGAAACTCATGTCGTGAGATGTGGTTACACGTGATCTGGCAAAAGATTAACGTCAGTAGCTAATACGGAAAACGAATAAGCAGAACTCTTTTACTAGTATACCTTTTCTTTGTTACATGAGATTATCTACAGCTACTAGGTGTCATTCAGCACTTTATATCTCTGTTGCAGTTAGTTCCCCCACAAAGTTGCATCGATTTGACAGACTTAAAATAAGCTATCTGGCGTTTACAGTTTTATCAGCGTTAAGTAGACATAATTAGTCGCTACCTAGCGATTAAAGGAAATACATTCTGAATAAGCCTGCTGCTTGAGGATTATCGAATAAGCTGATTCATACAGAAGCAGCAGCAGTGCAGTGACGGAACCACGATTCGACAACGTGGAAGGATAACTTTTTATTGAATGTCCACGAATTGTGTTGCAAGAAATTGCATGGAACCTACTCTTAAGCTTTTGAATTCCTTACGACCTTTTAAAATCACTTGCTTCCTGGCTGTTTCTAAAATTTTCTTTTTAAAATTATTTAGATGACCTCTCTTATTCAAATATCGTCCTCCTTATATTTACTACTGC
The DNA here is from genome assembly GCA_963556255.1 of Allolobophora icterica. Lineage (NCBI taxonomy): Eukaryota > Metazoa > Annelida > Clitellata > Crassiclitellata > Lumbricidae > Allolobophora > Allolobophora icterica. The sequence continues at coordinate 26,835,692 of OY744616.1, forward strand.
AATTATTTAACCATTTCCTTGGGCAACAATCGCTGGGGATCAGTTGGGGGCAGCTCAGTGGCAGCTCCCCAAAATAAAATGTGGGTCGTGGCTGGTTTGGCCCTTCAGCTGCCCTTGTATCATCAGTCTATAGTACAAAACAATGGAATTTACATACACTCTACAATGAAACATTCGATTAATATTATACTGACACAATTCAGTTCTAAATTCTAACCAAATCCGTGAACTGATTGACTCCGAGCTTGAAAGTTTTAAGACCCATATCGAACAGATAATTGTGGCTTTCGATCAGTCTCAGGTTATTCCCAAAGACTTTCCGACGGTGCAATTCTTCTCCGATGCTCGCATAGTACTTGTCTGTTAAATAAAATAAGCTTACGTCTCAGTTCATGCCACCAGGGAGCTAACATCTATCTAACAGGAATTACCGCAGAATAAATGCTTTGAAACAAAATTAATTTCAGACAAGGCAAAAATAATTCAATATACTTGAATTCGACATAGGTCTATGATATGAAAGCTTATGAATATAATAACGTATGTATGTAGCAAAACATTTGATAGCGCCTTTTATGACCAATCAAAACCATTGCGTATATGAATAATATGTATGCTGATTTAAATAGCCTTGATTTGAGGTGAACAGAGCATAATATTCTCAGAACGAATACTGTGATATGGAAAGAAGAGAATTATGGAATAATACAGAATAATAGAGAATTATAGAACGATTAATGGATAGATAAAGAACACCCCTGAAAGGCCATTGGGAGACTACATTCGTATTTAACTATTTTGTAAGCCTTATAGTTCTACAAACTTTCTATTGCATTGTTCACAATCACCGAATAAGTCATATTTGTTATATATATATATATATATATATATATATATATATGAAAAAACCTTAATTAACAGAAGAGACATCTCCAATTGGTGGGCGTGTACGTGCACCGGGGCCCGGCTGTTGAGCCATTTAGTTAAGAATTTAGTTAAGCGAGTTTTTGACCTTAATTAAGAAAAGCCAGCCATGAATTTAGAAATTATAATACGTTGTATGGGTGACCCCGCCTAGCGGGATTATATCCCTTTGGGGCCACCCTTTGCAACCTTTAACCAGTATTTATATGTTGTATTTATAATCGAAAAGATGTATTTTTTCTTGTGGTTTTTTACGTTGATATATGGAAAGCTTGTTACGTTTTTTTTTTTTGGTTGCAATAAAGACTTTTTGATTTGATTTGATTTGATATATATATATATATATATATATAGATATAAAATTATATATATATATAAAATTATATACATATAAAATTATATACATATATATATATAATATATGTGCATAAGATCTGATGACGTTTTCGTATATAGTCTGCATGTATATCTATAATTTAGGAGTTAGACCTAAACTTACTGTTCTGGTGCTTGAAGAGATCCCAGGCCATCTGAAGCGGCACCTCTGGACTTTTGCGGTTGACGTTGCCGGGCGGTGCAGCAACGCTGGCAATGCTCAGCGCCATGAACTGTGAGAGTAGCATCGTGTCTGAATCTGCGACCGTAACTAGTTCTCGCTATAATTATATTCTGCATTCATTAGAGCCTCATTATGACGCTAAACGAAAATTTAAAACTTTACAACATGAATAATTATTGTTACCCTAGTATAATTGACACACGCACTAAGCCAACTTCCAGAGTTCTTTTTCCCAGAGGCTGATTGGTCTAAAAAAATGAGTGATGAGAATCTAATCGAATCGAATCATATACCTGTCTGTGGATGATGGTGTCTTCTTTCCCAACGAATTTGACTGGAGAGAGACTGGGTACGTAACCTTAGTCGATAACTAGGTAAGACTTTGGAAGAGGGAACTTGGTTCAGACAAAGACTTTAATTTCTTAAGTCTAATATTCAGTTAGTTCATCCTCTGCAGAAGTTCTATATTCAGCTGTATAACTTACTCGATTTTTGACAATGCCACGCGCACGTCGTTTTGAGTCACATAAGCGAACCTGGTCATGTGGTAACAGTCCAGACTTATATCTACATGCCAAGAAATACGTAGAGACCTACATGTAATTGCACTAGATCAAAGTTTACTTTCTGGGCAACTTATGCTTATTTTCTCTTTCAGGGTTACAGTAAACCCTGTATTCACCTGATTAGGCCTACAGTAACCGCTTTTCATTTCCATTTTATGAAAATCCTGCTATGCCTCTTCCAATTAAGCAAGGGCATTTTATTTGCATTCGAAAAAAATTGTAATCAGCCTTATCATTAGGCCAATAATTAGTAGTGTCTAGATTGTATATTAATGTGTTCAATCATCTATTATTATTTTATCTTTCAGAGTTACCGTGGTTCCTTTTATCATTCGAGTACAATAAGTGCATTTAATTGTAGGCCAAGTTTTAGTTTTACAATTGAGCCTGACTAATCTAAAAAATATTTACCAGCATTAACTTCGTTCATGACAGGATTTAGTCTTAGTTAGCCTTAGCCTTAACGACACCATGTTAGGCCATAACTTTTCATGACTTTAGTTTATTTGGCCTACTGTTTTAGTTTTACAATTAAGCCTGTAACTTATTTACTCAAATTTCTCAGTTAGTATGATTCCGTAATAGCTTTTTAGTTAAACTAGCGTGCCTGTAACTTGCGTTTTTGCTCAGAGAGTGTAATTTTATCGACGATATATATTACTAGACCACTTAGGCTACATTTCTGCTACTGGAGACTGGTTCCCAGAAGGTCAAACTCAGCAATTGGTTTCGTTGATCGAACAGAATCTCGTCAATTGTTCTGGAATCATGGATGTAAAGTGAGAACTCATGGACAATTCATTTAATGCATCAAGTTATGAAATTATGAAATGGATACAGAAGAGTTCTACTCCTACGAGGGAACATTAATTCTAGTCCTCAGTCTGTGAACCTTTTACAGTTCTTAGAAATATTTTCTTGCATAAGTTTATGCAAAATTACATAGGTCTACATGTGGGAAAATGCTAGCTTTAATTTACATAATTATGATATAATGCCATAATATAAATCTATACCAATCTATATCTTACTTTCTAGCGTTACCAGTATGTAGCACCCCGATTTAAGAAAGTTACAGACCTTACAAGTCGTCCCTAATGTCATAAAAAGCTACTATTTTTTTAGCATAATGTCATGTAGAAAAGTGCCTTAAAATTAATAATAATAATAATAATAATAATAATAATAATAATAATAATAATAATAATAATAATAATAATAATAATAATAATAATAATAATAATATGACAAATAAAAAGGTTATTGAATCGACAAAAACAGTTTAGAAGAAGAAAATTAGAAATCATATGTACCGACAAACCTCAATATCCCCTAAAATCATTTTCAGAAGGTGGAGTACTTGATGTTATTTCCAGACGTTACGAGCATCTAATTTAAGCTTGAGCCCTAGTCCTGCAAGTTGGGCTACATCTATAAACAAAACTACTTCAACTCTGCACACTGACTTTGCAGCCCAATCAAACTCTCCCCCGTTCAGCTAAAGGACTTAATGGCGTGTTAGCCACTGAGTTACTTAATTACTTAATTACTCTAATAAATGGTTAGACATCAAATGATAATCATTTATTATCGCTGCTATGCGGTAATTACGACCATTTTGTTGATAGAATTGTTACTATTGAAAATTAGGAGGTTGTTATCGGCAGATGAGAAAGCATTTGTTCGGCGATGGTTGTAAAATTGTCAGCCTGTAAGCTCGAATAATTGTTCTTGGTTATAAATCTAAAATACGTCGAAAAAGAGACACAGTTGGTGTTTTTGAGTAAACACGTGTAGGCCTACATATATATATAGCCGATATTGTGTGATACTATAAAACGAATTACAACAATAATCGGGCGGTCTTTTGTTTGATCACTTCAAACGTCCACTGATGATAAACTATATATCTTCGTAAATTAAGCGAGTGAAACAGCTCATAATTAAACATGCAGCCCCTATAACCGATGGTTTTGCGGTTCATGGATTAGTGTTGTTGCGCAGCGACAACTTGTACTCTATAATGCTACCTATGTCTAAACGACATTATTATTTTTCCCCTAGGTACCTCAGATCTCTCAGGAGTTAAAAAAATTATTGGAGAGTCTGGGTATAATCATAATATAGTCATAGGGGTCCCAATGTAGTCATAATCAACCCAAATTAAGCGTCTGCGACTCATCTAAGACTCCCTACTACTACTACTACTACTACTACTACTACTACTACTACTACTACTACTACTACTACTACTACTACTACTACTACTACTACTACTACTACTACTACTACTACTACTACTACTACTACTACTACTACTACTACTACTACTACTACTACTACTACTACTACAACTTCTACTACTACTACTACTACTACTACTACTTCTACTACTACTACTACTACTACTACTACTACTACTACTACTACTACTACTACTACTACTACTACTACTACTACTACTACTACTACTACTACTACTACTACTACTACTTCTACTACTACTACTGCTACTACTGCTACCACTACTACTACTACTATTATTATTATTATTATTATTATTATTATTATTATTATTATTATTATTATTATTATTATTATTATTATTACACATTTTTAACGCGCGAAAGGTCACACAGAAGTGCGAATCTGAGATATGTCGGGGCTCTCCAGTAGGCATATCTCGAGAGTAACAATAATATCGCGTAATCGTTTCCCTATAATAATAATAAAACAGAAATGGTCACGGTTCCACAAAATAATGGCGGATTGAAAATCTCTAACAAAATGCGTTGAAAAAGAGAGACTGCCTAAAATAGAATTTTTGAGTAAACATATATACATATGGCCGTTATCGTGTGATACTATAAAGCGAATTACTACGATATCTGGCGGTCTTTTGTTTGATCACTTGAAACGTCCACTGACGATAGACTAGGCCTATATACATCTTTGTAAATTTTGCGGGTGAATAAACAGTTACAAAACACGTATACATATATAGCCGAAATCGTGTGATACTGTAAAACGGTTACTACAATATCTGGCGGTCTTTTGTTTGATCACTTCAAACGTCCACTAATGATAAACTATATTGTAAATTAAGCGGGTGTAACAGCTCGTTATCAAACCATGCAGCCCCTATAAGGAATGGTTTGTGGTTGATCAATTAGTCTTGTTTGTGGAGCTAGAACTTGTACTCTATAAATAGGCCCGGATAACCCAAACGGCGCAACTACCTAATGACCCGCATTATCACAGGTCCCATCTGACGACGCCTAAAATTTTACGCAGTCTTTTATTACCAGTTGCTGCGGGTTACCCTTTTAATTCACACACTGACTCTGCGAAATGCACAAGCTAGTCGACGAATGCGGTATAGCCCATATAATAATCATCAATTATTTGCTTCAAGTGGCCTGCACTTAACAACGTCTGATCACGCAAGTATGAGGTAGCGTGTAGATGGGTGGTTAGCGGAAATGTAACTGTTTATTGATCTATCCAACACGTGAATCGTAATCAAGATGTCGTGCAGAAAGGGCAGAAAAACGTGAAAACTGAATGGAAAGCGCAGGCGGCTAAGTGTTCGCCCCAGACTCGGCCTGGGTACTCAAAACGCCCTCAAACCCTATAGGCCTTTTTGGAGAAGCTTCGCGACGGACAGGAGAAGGGAGGGAGGGAGATGAGAGAAGGGAATGAGGGGAGGAGGAGGAGGAGGAGGAGGAGGAGGAGGAGGAGGAGGAGAGCTTTAGGTACATTTACAAAGAGTTAAAGAAATATCTAAACTATGCTAGAGGTTCGTACGGACAGATTTATTTATTTTGGTAAATAAACGTAGATAGAGATGCAATTCATTTGCCTTAATTATTATCTGACCGTGCATGACTGCGAGCATTTAGACCACCGAATTTTTAAACGGTAATGGTGATTGCAAATTTATATAGCACCACTTCAGATAGACTCATCAGAGGCGAAGATGTTAAATAAGTTCTTGTCAATAAAGTGAACTTGCCAAACATAAATATCACGACACGAGTAGAATAGCAATATTTATTTATCAGAAATGTGACAGATAACACGTAAGCTATTAAATTTTACAAAAACAGGTTCAGAATGTTTTTCATACAACGCTTCTTTACCTTATGTGTACAGGCAAGTCTGAAGTCAATCAGATATGTTTTATTTAATCATGGGATCACAAAGATTGTGTGCGATCAAGACAGAGCGCCCTCGCATGTATTTAAACTTCAGACAAATCTCCACTCTCCAGTGCTTAAAGTCAGCTATTTGTATAAATACCATCAAATTTTTTTTAAATTAATGAAATAATAGTAATACTAGTAGTGTGTTCAGGATAAATAAATGTCCAGTTTTTAGGTCACAATGACTTTGGGATGTGTTATAACAGACAGTTTGGCTGTTTCAGCCACACTAACGTTCACTGGCAAAAGACATTTCACGAAAGAGCGTTTAACTGCTAATAAACACGAACAGAAGATTTTATAGCGCATTTATTTATTCAGGAAGATCTAACGGTTGGCAAGAGGATGTAAGTACTCGGAAGACTTGGATGAATGATTGATAGAGATGGATGAAAGTCACGGATAGACCTATATAAATGTGAGACACACATAGCCTAGATCATCCATCAATATACACATGTAATGTGCGCTTGTATGATTTTTTGATGATTCTCGATCCATCATTTGGAGATTTGTTAGAAGTCAAAACCTATGAAAGGCAAATAGAAACTGGTTTCGTCAAGTTGTATGCATACGATGCACTGCATGGTGGTTCTGGTTCATACAAAATTGTGCTGATGAGATGCATGTGCTTAATTAGTAGGCCTTATCGTTAATTATTCATATGCAATTTTTCATGATTGACCACAATGGAAAAGTACGTGTGTATAGTGATGAACTTGGAAACGTTTTACAAGACATACAAGGACCATGATCGAGAGGCAAACTGAGACAGACTGGTAGATGCTAAAAAGCAGACAGAAAGAGAGAAACATACTAAGGCAGATTAACACAGACCGAGACGGGTTGAGACAGAATGAGAAACATTGTGCGCATTTACAATAGGCTACAGATTCAAAACCATTATATTTATGCAAGCTGATTCAGAAGGAAAATGGTGCAGAGGTAAACGTATCGATTCGAAAATTACACCAGGGGATAGCTGGCCATTGTTGCAATTCCACACTGATTCATCTTGTTACGAGACATCTTGCCGAAGCCACTTTCTCCCCATTTGTCACCCCAACTAAAATGCAAAGCAATAACAGTTACGCGGCATCAATAAGGATCTACGATAGAACAACAACTTTACTATGGTTCACCAGGTCATAGGTTAATCACAGTTCAATCATATGCTAACCAGAGTATGACTTATAAGAGCTTATATTATCGTCTTTTCAGTGTTCTGCCCTGCAGACAGGTCCAGGAATCTAACGATGCCGTTCCTCTCTGTGGCGTTTACAAATTCCAGTCTACTGAAGTCCAGTCTACTTTTTGTATCCATCCTCAAGTTCAACAGTGCATAGTTCTTGGTCTTACTGCAGCTTTCTTTCTTTCAATATTATTCTTCATTCGTGGGTTAATTCTCAAAACAGTATGTGACCTTTCCAGGGTATTTTTCTTGCCTGAATTGTATTCGCCAGTGTTCTGACCTGCACAGCGCGCGGAACCTCTTCATATTATGCCTATGATCTTCCAGTTGAATTTCGCTTGATTTCTCCATATATTTGCATTTCTCAAGCACCATCTGGCTTCCAACTTCTGTCTTTTTGACAGTCCATGTCTCAGATCCGTACAGAGTACATTTCATACGAGTCCTTTCATCGTTCTCTTTCTTAGATCTAGATTCAGCTTTCCTCTCAGAAGAAAGCTGCTTTTCCAATTGCTATTTGTCTTGTCGTCTCAACATGGCATTTGAAGTCGTAGGTCAGGGTCAATAAGGCAGAACGGACGGATTTGCTCATTTATTTTAATATAGTACACTTTTACGACATGATTAATTATGTATGCACAATATTAGCAAACACCCACAAACACACACACACACACCTACACACACATAAAGTGAACTAGGCCTACATATTGCAAAAATACACTAAATGCATAAATATAGACCTATGTAAACTATTAGGCCCTAAGTATACATTGATATACAGTCTAAGCAATTGTCCAAGTATAATTATGATTAGTTTAAATATAAAATGGGCTTAGGCCTATATATCGAGGGTGTCCCAGACCCAGCCAGTTAATGTTCCTAAAACGGCTCAGGTTTCAGTTTGCGGTGACACAACAGAGTAACTCTTAATTTACGGATTTTCACTTTCATTGCAGTAATTTATTGGTTCGTGAACAGAGCTTTCAATCTAAGGTCGACGCATTGTAAAAATGTATAGGCCTAAGTCCTTGCGATAGACGTCACAGAAGCCAAATTTTCCTCTCACTGCTCTCTTTGGCAACCGGACTCGGATTTCCATTGAACATCTCTGGACAACTTCCTGACACGACGAAGCGCTCGTGAATAAGCTGTTTCCCTGCGTTTAGCTTTCGAGAAGCGCCTTAGAAATTTCAAGTTTACGATTACGACGATTAGGAGAAGTTTATTGCAGAAACCTGTTCTTGATGAGCCAGTAGTCTTCTCCATTTTCTGCTCCATAACCAATGACAAGAACACCGTGGTCGAGGTTCTCGCTGCTACACTTTGGCTCATCGTAGACTCCTGTATATGCAGTCGAGTACAAACCCATTGAACAGTAATGTCTGGTAGTAACTTAAATTAATGTGACATTGCAGTCAATAGTTACGTACAATCAGCCGCTTGCACATCCCTGTGGCTTAAATCTATGTTGTCAGATATATACTGTACACTGAACAATAATGTCTGACAGCAATATATATTAGGCCTAATGTAGCCTTAATGCACATCCAGTTAACCATACCAATTCCCAAAGCATTAAACTAGACACTATGTATGACCACACCATAAAATGCCAGGCTGGCTGGCTGTCTAGCTGCAGGTAACGGGTTGAACAGTCGCTAGACAGTAATCCTACACATCAGTGAGCGGCCTACGTTCATTGCGTCTGAGAATGTAATGATAATTGATTGCGACTTGCAATCATAAACGTCACTTCTAAATCCGGGAAACCGATTCGGGAAGCATGATACAAACCATTCTTATTAATAACAAAACTCGGAGAAGCCAACAAAACGCTGATCCGCATCTCAAATGACCGGACAAATTTATCGTTTCCAATAAAACGGTATCAGTCGAAGTTATAACGCATAAACAACACTGACCATAAATCTTCGAGCTGCTGTGGACTTAATCAGGTTGTTTACCAGTGGTGCTTTCAAGAGGTCAACAAAAGGCGCTACATGAAATGTCGTGATATGCATGCATATCTACCATAATGCTCACAGTCGGGGCTCTTGTGGAGCGGTGTGAAGCAGCGGTCTTATTTGTAAAGCGCCTGACATTTCAGGATCTGCTATCAGATGGTCGAGCAGATTAGTCGGTCAAGCGGTCGAGATGGGAAGGTGTTGTTGATTGCATCTGACACTGAAGTGGTTAGAACTATGTGAGTAGGAGTGTGGGAAGAGGGAGGGAGGTTACAGGGAGATAAACAGTGAGGCAGAAAGAGAGGCATGGAGGCAGAGACGGAAGAAGAAAGGTAGGGAAGGAGTCAGAGACGCAAGGAGGAGGGAGTCAGAGGAGGCAGGGAGGCAGAGAGACAAGGAGGTAGACAGAGAGGAAAGTAGGTAGGCAGAGAAGGAGGCAGAGAGGCAGAGAGACAAGGAGGTAGACAGAGAGGAAAGTAGGTAGGCAGAGAAGGAGGAAGAGAGACAGAGAGACAAGGAGGTAGACAGGGAGGAAAGTAGGTAGGCAGAGAAGATGGCAGAGAGGTAGAGAGACAAGGAGGTAGACAGAGAGGAAAGTAGGTAGGCAGAGAAGGAGGCAGAGAGGCAGAGAGACAAGGAGGTAGACAGAGAGGAAAGTAGGTAGGCAGAGAAGGAGGCAGGGAGGCAGAGAGACAAGGAGGTAGACAGAGAGGAAAGTAGGTAGGCAGAGAAGGAAGAAGAGAGGCAGAGAGACAAGGAAGTAGACAGAGAGGAAAGTAGGTAGGCAGAGAAGATGGCAGAGAGGCAGAGAGACAAGGAGGTAGACAGAGAGGAAAGAAGGTAGGCAGAGAGGCAGAGAGACATGGAGGTAGACAGGGAGGAAAGGAGGTAGACTGAGAAGGAGGCAGAGAGGCAGAGAGACAAGGGGGTAGACAGGGAGGAAAGTAAGTAGGCAGAGAAGGAGGAAGAGAGGCAGAGAGACAAGGAAGTAGACAGAGAGGAAAGTAGGTAGGCAGAGAAGATGGCAGAGAGGCAGAGAGACAAGGAGGTAGACAGAGAGGAAAGAAGGTAGGCCGAGAGGCAGAGAGACATGGAGGTAGACAGGGAGGAAAGGAGGTAGACGGAGAAGGAGGCAGAGAGGCAGAGAGACAAGGGGGTAGACAGGGAGGAAAGTAAGTAGGCAGAGAAGGAGGCAGAGAGGCAGAGAGACAAGGAGGTAGACAGAGAGGAAAGGTGAGGAATGGAGGTAGACAGAGAGGCAGGCAGAGAGATAGAGAAGAAGAGAACGAGAGGTTGCTGAAAAGTCATTTGTCATTGAACAGATAACTGAGTTTATCCATTACATCAGTGGTCTCAAACACGCGGCCCGCGGGCCGCATGCGGCCCGCGAAGTCCTTTTTTGTGGCCCGCGACGGCCTTCAGAATTTCTCAAATTATTTCACAATGAAAGTCTATAATTCTACTTTTTAATAATAATAATAATGAAAAAGCTCTATGATATGTTTTTGACTTACTCCGTGACTCTCTAAAAATTATGCTCGATGGTCTCTCTCATGATAATGGCAAAGATTTTAACAAGTAAACAAGATGGCCCACCTACCGTAATTTGGCTTGCGTAGTGCGAAGCTAAGTTTGCATTCTGGTAAAACCGCAAGGGCTTCTGGTCTATTTATGGGTAAAACAACGCAAACATCCTATACCTAACATGTTAAAACCCATCAGTTAAGAGTCATTTTATACGAAAAATATCGTAATTGCCAAATCATATAGAATTTTTATTGGTAGTACTTAATCCAACTTTATATATTTTTGATTCATGTCAAATCAACCGCGTTGAATTTTCTCGTTTTGGATCATTTTAATAACACCTACAATTATCACCGCATGGCAGCCACCACGTAGTTGGTAACAACTAAAAACGAAGAACCTGGCGTTTCCCCGACTCTTAACTGATGGATTTTAACATGGTAGGCCTAGGTATAGGAACTTTTCGTTGTTTTACCCGTGGACAGATCAGAGTCCTTGCGCGCCCTAGATTCGCACTTTTGTCATCATTAGGTCATCTTGTTCCATCTTAAAATCTTTGGAAAATGGTCTCATGTTATACCGCCATCTTGATCGGAAGTGATTTACTAAGCATTTTCATTATCATTCAAAATTAAAGTTTATTAAACCCATCAAAATGACTTCAGAGTGTAAGAAAAGAAAAGTTGTGGAAGAAAAAGATTTTTCCAAGAGAAATGGGAGAACTTATATTTTTTATGGAGGTAAACGATAAAATTCAGTGTCTTATTTGTCAACGAACAATTGCTGTTCCGAAGGAGTACAACGTGCGCCGGCGCTATGACACTATGCATTGCGAGAAATATGACAGGCAAAGAAAAAGTCCAGCAACTTAAAGCTGGATTTGCCAAACAATGAAATATGTATGTTGTTAAAACCGTCAATTTTTCACGTGCACGAGGACTGAAACATAGGCAATTCACTTCGTTTCTAGCAAAAGTATAAGGATGTTGGAATTCCAGAATTCTACAAATTTCTTTGAAGAGAAGAATTTCCCCATTTATTCACTTTTTCTGTGAGGAAAAGAGTTATTCTCTTTGATGAAGAATTATAAATCCGTGTTAAGGTCAAGGCTTACTGATGAACATCTACAGGCGTCTCTTAGATTACTTTCATCTCAGGATATCAATCTTAATATTGAGGCAAAATCCTGCCAGTTAAGTAGCCAAAGACACTGACTAAAATTAGGCCTACTAAAAGTAAGTCCCTATGTATTAATTTTAGGTTTTTAGAAAAGATAATATATTAACTTTAAACAAAATACAGTTCTACTCTTTAGGCCTATTTCATCATTTCTGCCGAACTTTGTTACTTGTGTCACTGAATGAATAGGATCATTCACTAAATACATGCGGCCCGCAAGCTCACATACTGGTCTTCATTTGGCCCTTGGGGTACTTTGAGTTTGAGACCCCTGCATTACATGGTCTTCGAGATTTAAAAAACGCTGAAATATCGTTTCATAAAGAAGACTAACCTTAAAAAACAACATCGATAGATCTTTCTAAATTATTAACCAATGACAAATGCAGAGCAGGAAAGGAAGACTGCAGAGAGAGAGAGAGAGAGAGAGAGAGAGAGAGAGAGAGAGAGAGAGAGAGAGAGAGAGAGAGAGAGAGAGAGAGAGAGAGAGAGAGAGAAAGGGAGGGAGGGAGGGAGGGAGGGAGGGAGGGAGGGAGGGAGGGAAGGAGGGAGGGAGGGAGGGAGATGGAGAGGGAGAGGGAGAGGGAGAGGGATAGAGAGAGGGTGGGGAGGGTGAGGGAGAGAGTGAGAGAGAGGATGAGAGAGAGAGAGGGTGCGAGAGAGAGAGAGAGAGAGAGCTAGAAAGGCAGATGGAAATGAAACAAGTTAGAAGAGTGGAATGGTGAAAAGAAGAACGAAGGAGGAGACAACATGGACAGAGTATGGGATGGCTGGTAGATGACTGGCTGGACAGATGGATGAACGGACGGACGGACACAGGACGGATGGATGGACGGACGGACGGACGGATGGATGGATGGATGGATGGATAGACGTATAGATGAACGCGAAGGATGACTGATGGCAGACGAAAGATTAAACGCAGTAAAGGAAGACGAGTAAAGAAAGGAAGAGAGGATGATGGAAAAAGAGAAGAATGAAAACCGGAAGTACCTCCACTGTACTGCTGAAATGACGGATGCGCGGCATCGATGGCAACAGAGACTGGACCGATGGTGGCAACGACCTCCATCAACATCGATTCGTTTCCTGACTTTAAATCAACGAATCCAACGTCGGTAGCACCTTTGGTAGCAGCGTTGTAATGACACTTGCCATCCTACGAACGGAAACGACCACATGGTACAAAAGAGACCAATAGTCATAACGAGACTTCATAGGCAATGTATAGGTCGATGGTGAGAGAGACAGAGACAGAGACAGAGACAGACAGAGATAAAGACAGAGACAGACAGACAGACAAAACGCATTTATTCATTCGTTCATTCGTTCGTTCATTCAGAATTTCAGCTAATACAGCGCCTTTCTAAAAGAACAAACTATTCGGGGCGCTTGACGATGCAACATAAATAGCCAAACGAGCGCGCAGATCAAGAGGCAGCCTTGGAATAGGTAGACAACCCCCCCTGGAAGGGCAACGCGTTGCATCGTCGAGGGGTCAGTACTCAGTACCCGTTTGGGTGTGGAGTGACCAGCGGCCAGACTAACTTGAAAGAGGTCGACTCCATTTGGGAGATGCCCCACTGCAGCCTACTTGTTAAAGAACCAAATTGGCAGTTGACCTGGAACTGTGATCGGTAGTTGTGTCAGTGCATTCCTCATCCTTCAATATAATATGGTCTACAGCCTGTAGACATCCAATCCATGCAGATTCTGCGTGGTGTATTTTACATGGTTCGCTTTTGATTTCGATTATTTCCATACCCTCAGCGGCTTTGACAGGTCCTCAAAAAACGCTTTATAAACGGTCATGTACACGTATGCATGCACACATACAAATACAATACATACATACATACAAACATAGATACATACATACATACATACAAACATACATATAGAGGGGGCCTATACATACATACATATATGCATACAGGGCCTACTATCCCCCTGTCAGCTGGAAGCAAACCCCTTACTGTAACCCTTTTCCTACCTCCCCTTCCCTTCCTTCCCTTACCCTTCCCCACCCCATGCCCCCTTCCCTTCCCCACCCGTATCCCCTCCCTCTCTCTCTTTTCCCCTCCATATATTCCCTCCAATTCCCTCCCCTTGAAGTGGGAGTCCGGGGGTCCTCCCCCTGAAAATTTTGGATTTCTACATTGCCGTATATGACTTTTAGCGCATTTTTTTAAGAAAGAAAACTGGTTTTGGAAACTGTATATTTTAGTTCAACTGAACTGTTGAATTAATTTCTGCAGGGCTCCCAGTGCACTGCAAAAATTTTACGGGACAGGCTGTATTAAATATGGGACAAAAATTCCAAAATATGGGACACGTGTTCAAATATTGGGCAATATGGGACAATGTTCAGCAGCTATATGGGGATTTTAAAGATTGCACTATGAATGTATATTTCTGGTGTAATGCAGCGGTAACAGGCTCCATCCCTGCCTGTTACAGTGTTATCCAGCCAACAATCATTTTGCAGGAATATTTCAAGACCTCATAATCCCATTTTCACTGCACTACACGACAATAATTGTAGCATTGACCAACTAGATTTTTTAATCAACAGAATTATGAATTTGAACGCTTTTCTTCAATTTATACTCTCACTTCAGGTCATACTAAAAGCGCACCAAGGTATTTTCCAGTAATGTTAAAAGAAGCAGTATGTAATAACGTTTTCTGACAGAACAGAAAATTTATATCAACTTATTAGGAACTTGTAGACAAACATTAACAAGAATATAAAATGTAGAGACTCAATTACAGTCGACGGCCGATACATTGCAACAGTTGAGTCAGTACTGTCAATTGAACAGCAACATACATTTCATTGGGGGGGGGGGAGAACTTCCCCTCTGGCACAAATTGGAAGCAGTCTGATTCCTTCCCCCTATACGTAGTAGGCCCTGTATGCATACATCCATCCATACAAACATCCATACATATATACACTGTGGTCGGCCCTGTGGTATGAAACGGGCTACCCTTGGATGTGCGCTTGCTTCCTAGGACTCTATCCGATACCTTTTATACTAGATCAAAAACTGAACTGTTTAGCCGTGCTGGAGTCGGGGAGCGCCTTTGAGTAGCCCTCTTGAAGAGGCGGAATATAAATGTCCTAATGAATGAATAAATGAATGAATGAATGAATGAATGAACATACATACATACACACGTACAAATATACATACACACATACATATACATACATGTACACACACGTACATCCTGAGAGTCCTCGTACAGATACAGTACATATTATCGATGTATTTCTCTGATTCGCAAGCGCCTACAATAAGAGGCGCGAAGTGATTAATGTCGGTAGGCGTTGTAGCGATATTGGTGTCTGGTGTTACTGGGGATATCCGTTAAATGAGCCGACAGTCCTAGGAGAAGGCGCCAATACGCGTGTCGACTTAATCCTCGCTCTATAACCACGTCGCCGGCATAAATCCGACCACGAGTCAATGAAAATGAGTTGCCTAAGTGGTACGCAGAAGATGGAGACCCGTAAAACATCAGCTGCAGCAGCAGTCTCAGCAGCTCCATCAGTGATGCAGTCAGCGGCCACTCCAGTCGTTAATACCAGCATACTCTGAATGCTAAGACGCATAAATTGCATGGCTCTTGGAGTGGTTTCGAATGGCTTATATCGGGATGCCGACAATGACTCTGATTAGCTCTCTTGAAGAGGCGCTATATAAATTCTCAGAATGAATTGATGAATGAATCTGTGGTTGTTTCTTGGAAATAGACATTTGCTGAGAATCTTTCTGGCTCTTAAAAAACTTTTATTAATGGATCGTTACTGTAGGCCTATATATCTTAGCATATGGGAAAGTCAATCTCACTAGTGTCGATAAACTTTATTTCAAGATTTTAAATGGCTCACTAGTGGAAATACAATAGCCTTATCTGAACGTTTGTGTATATTAATTAGGCCCCATTCACTTTTCTATTTGAATTATTATCCTTTCTGTTTGAATTATTCATTTTTCTATTTGAAATTATTCGTATTTTTTATTTCTAACCAGAGGCAGAACGGCCTGTCAGGAACCAAATCGTTTGGTTTGATTTTTATCTCCTCGTCCCAGTTCCGCAACCACATTTATTTATTTATTTAAAAAATAATATTTAAAGGATTTATACGAGTACCTTGCCGACGTATGGATAGGACATTTCAGTGTCGATTCCGTCGTTGTCCTGGACGTACTGGAAGGCGTTATCCATGAGTCCTCCGCCACATCCCTCGTTTCCTTCTTCGCGCGAACAATCGACGAGGTTCTGCTCGCTCAGAGACACAAGTTTTCCAGTCTTACGGAAGTGCTGGCCCTCAAGGGATCCGGTCTACAAGAAGAAACCACGATCATCGCATCTGTCTTCATTACGCTACGCATACTATAATAATAATAATAATAATAATAATAATAATAATAATAATAATAATAATAATAATAATAATAATAATAATAATAATAATAATGATAATAGTGTTTAATGGCAAGCTCACTGACAAACCGGAGAAAGCTACATTGAAACAATTGAAACATGCCGGTACAATTATCAAGATCTTAATTAACACGCGTCTTGGCAGCCTGTTAGGCGCCCGCTCATTTTACTGCTGCCCCCTAGGGAGTGGAAGGCTGAGTCGACCTATGATGAAGGATTTTTATGAAAGGGCTTACGGTATCGAACCGCGAGCTTTCAAGATCGAGTGCTATCCAGGCCATAGTGTTACCATTCATCTGTCCCCTCCCCACAATACATTGCAACTGTGGCAGAAGTTTGCCACTCTCAACTTATGGGAAACGAAACATACAGCTGCAGGATGAATTGCCGTACTTTATGCACTTCTTCATAGAAATCCTTCATCACTCGTCTACTGTACCAATACTGAAATTGCGGAAATGCTGTCTTAATGATTGATCCAATATCTAACCTGTTAGTTTTAGTTCCAATCGTAGGCCTGTGAAAGGCTTGTGCCGTTAATTGGGGGGGGGGGGCCGTAGAGTAATGGATAACACACTGGCGTGAAGAGCTGAAGGTACCAAGATCGAACCCCGTAGACATCCGTTAACTTAAGGTCAATTCTGCCTTCCACTCGCTAGGCGGCGGCGGTGGTTAAATGAATAGTAGACCGTGATTTGGCGCCGTATGTGGCTGCCGCATAAGCAGTTATATTCGACTCCTGCAAAACTGTTATCATGTGCTTCTACTGTATACATGTATGTAAGGCGCCCTGCGTGGCTGCCGTTTCTACTATATGTATGATCACTGTACAGCGCAGTGCGTTTGCAGGCGCTTAATTAAAGAAAAAAAATTTAAAAATAAAAAATAAAATTGCATCGTTTTTTCTTACTGGCAATGCGCTACTCTTAGACTATTTTCTATACTCTGCATTTCTGTTGTAATGTGAGAGTGTTTGTCTCCTGCTTATGAAGATTGCTTGCTTCTTAAACTGAGATGAAACAAATCTCTGCTGTGACTTACAGAAATAGCACAAACGTTTAAATAGGCTTCTCTAAATATCAATGAAATGAACTTACGGCGCTGAACGCCCAGCACGAACCGCACATTTTCTGAAAAAGTTAAACAAACTCAGAATTAAACGAAATCATAATCAATATAATCGAGATTACAGATTTAAACAGCCTCCAACGGCGATGGATGAACGAAGGTCTGTGCAGTCTGCATATCAATGCAATCTAATATAATATGCATTTGCTTAGCGCCTTTCTTTCTCTCGAAACGCTATTCCTCAACACAGAGTTTTTAGCTGTTCAAGCATTATTCGCCTGCTGATGAGCTTGTCGTTCTTGGCGAACTCCAATATAATTATCAGCTCTCGGGTTTGAAAGCAGCTTAGAATGCGTCAGGGTGGGAATTGTCGGGGATTGAGAGGATTGAGCCCCTAGACTTTCTTAGGACCCCCAGCTAAGTCTTCATTGAGCAACCAGGGGGTCGTTTCCAAAACCTCAGTTGTCATAGTGGGATTTAGCATTATTTGACTCTGAGTCTCTGACAAAGAAAAGACATTTCCATGGTGTAGACTTGCAAAACTGCTAGCGTTGAAATCAGCTGCTTTCAATTTTCGTTGACATCAGTTTGCAAGATACGGATAAAACTTCAACCCTCCAGTCTTTTTTCTACAATTCCCACACTGGCAGGCGCTATATATATGAATTACAGTACATTTCCTACATTACATCACATTGCGTTTTGTCGTATAATGGACAGCATTGCAGGAACATAACAAAACACGGGACAACATGATACAGCAATACAGCATTACATAATAGTACAATTCAGTTTCATCCTCAGGCATTCTTCCCGTAGTCCACCTCGCAGCCTTGTTTTCTTGCAACATCAGCGGCAATCTTACTCTTAAATTAGGCCTATACAGATCATCAGATTAATTATATCAAGCAGGATTGAATTTCTTATGCAAACAAAATATTATAAGGCGTATGCATGCATTCATGTGAGCGTATGTTCCTCGATTATAGTCGTATTGATCTACTCTGTACCTGATTCTTGACTTCGGTCACGTATCCCTTCATTCTCCAGTCAATGTGCTTTGGAAGTTCGACCGCCGCGTTAAGCGGAAGGTAGGCGGATCCTCGCAGCTTCTTTTCTCCTTCCTTCGGACTCCTGAAGCCGTTTATTTTCTTCGAAAATTCGTCGATTTCCTACAAAATGAGACCAATTTTGACGATATCTGTAATGAAACGAAACGGTCGATGCCGGAAAACAGAAAATTACGGTTCTCTCTTCTTACTTCTGTTTGAAATTGGCAAATATTGCAAGTGAAAGTTGAGAATAAGATTGACGAATATGTTCAGCTAAGGAATACTGTAACGCTGTATAATTTGCTACTTATGTAGGGTGTATACTGTTTTAAATAATAGATGGATATTATAAGCGTCCACGCAATGGCGTGATAGACAAGGCACGTGTACGGCACCTACAGACATTGTAGAACAAAGAAGTAGTATTTCTATAGTCTACAGACATCAGCAAAATGAACTTAAGACAAACCTTTGGATCATAATAGTGATTTTTCTATAGCTAGTCAAGTTTCGTTAAATTATAATTTCGTTTAACTTTTTCATGGAATGCGCGGCTAAAAACGACTGGAAGTTTTCAAAGTTTCAAAGAATGTCAATCTTACTAGTGTGAAACCGAATTCAAGAGACGACAGTTTGTTAATAAACGAACTTCTTAACTCTAAATTTGAATAGTTTTTCCTGAAGGATTACAGCTGCACTTACAGTTTACAATAAACCTGTGTGAAAATAGGTAGAGCATTAGGGGCTAATCGATCTTTGATTGCGCAGTTCTAACAAAGGTCGTTCTGTAACGAGTGGTCTGAACATCCTCTCCAGACGAGTTCATGGCTCAATATCGAATTCTCTATTGCACTCGATGCAATACTAGATTCGGACTTAACAATACGAAAGAAACACAACTGCATTTGTTATTGCCTTCATTCCAAAATTCAGAGGTGCCCATGTGACCGTACGACAGAACATCGACGGCGCTGACGAATTGTGTGTGAAAGACTTGCTCCAGGTTCTTGCTCCCATTTCCAGTACACATTGACCGACTGGGGAGGGGAGGCTCGAACCCGTATTCTCCGCGTTTCGACCACCGTGCATCACGAACTTGGGACGCTTAATTTAATAGGCACTGGGAATCTGTCACAGTGCCAACCAATCATGTTAGGCCGCGGTTTGTACTGAGAGAACTGTGCAATATGCTTTTTTTGATCAATCATAATTCTGAAGCAAAACATAAATTGCTCAGCCCGGCGTTTGGAGCAAATATATCCTTTTAAATTGCATGACGATAGCAAGTTGGTGCTGATCAAAAGGCGTAAGTCTTTCTAGTTGTTCTATCATGATATACCGTCAACCTTTAAAACCATTAAATCGGTTCTGATTTTTTGCGAACAAATTAGGCCTACTTAATGAAACTTTTAAGACAGCATATGAAATTTAGAGTGGATATCTAACGTTTAAAAAGTTTCTTTATCACTGTTATCTCATGTGTCATCTAGAAGGGATTACAACGGACAAAAAGGTCAAACTGCAGAGCTTTTGAGGTCAGAGGTCATAGCCTTGAACCTGAGTAGGTTGCTCACCATGTCAGAATACTGGTTTATTCCAAGCGAGAAGCTCTTCAGCCCTTTTTCGTACAGGTAATTGTGACTCTCGACCGTCTTGAGATTCTCGGCAAATATCTGTTTGCGATAAGCCTCGACCTCTGGTGAGTCGTATAGCTTACCTGAAACGGATAAGCAACGTCTTATCTGATCCAGGTATTTTTTTATCTATTCAACAGTCTTTTTTATTTATTTATTACACTTACTAAAGTTAAACTATTTATTAAGCGCCTATACCAACGGCTGTCGTCAGAAGCGTTGATCCGTGGTGAAGAATGGTTTGGCTTTAAGTGTAGCAACAGCTCGACATTTAGACATACTTTCCTTATGGGCTCACTCAATCAATCAAATCTATCAATCAACTAACAAATTAGTCAGTCATTCTTCCATTTAGAATTAATACAGCACTTGACATATGTTTCTACAACATCACAAAGAACAAAATCAAATAGAAGCAGATCAATTCTCACGCAAACACAGTCTTCTAAATTAGGCCTCGATAGGGGAGGGGGGATAGAGTAGTTGTAACACTCATGGCCAGGAGAGCATAAGGTACGCGGATCGACTCCCGTAACCCCATCTAGGGCGGCGCCTTGCAAGGCTGCCAAACCGTGTGTTTAATTAAGATATTGATTGTACTTTCATGTTTCAATGTAATCTTACTGCGTCTGTCGGTTTGAAATAATAAAGAATATTATAATAATTATTATTATTGGAGAGAAAACAGTAAGATAAAGACGGATAACAGACAGCGATATCAATCAATCAATCAATCAATCAATCAATCAATATCTTTTTATTGCAACCAGTCAGTAAAATAACATAAGTATAACAATTCAGGTACATTTATTACTGCTTCATTAAATAAGGTGAGAGAGAACAGTCGGTGATGGAAGCAATGGGTGGCCCCAAAGGGATAATAATCCCGCTAAGCGGGGACACCCGACAGGCCAAGTAACATAATTCAGTGAATGGCATAATATGAGTAATCCTTCCCGACGCGACTAGAAAAAGATTAGAATAGTCTGAGCATTAAACGGGATATATATATATATTTCTCTCTCTCTCAATATTATATATATATGTATATATATCTTTCTCTCAATATATATATATATAAAGAGAGAGAGAGTAACAGAGACAGAGACAGAGTAAGAGAGAGAGAGAGAGAGAGAGAGAGAGAGAGAGAGAGAGAGAGGAGAGAGAGAGAGAGAGAGAGAGATGAGAGAGAGAGAGAGAGAGAGAGAGAGAGAGAGAGAGAGAGAGAGAGAGAGAGAGAGTACACGTGTAATCAAAAGAACACCACCGCCATTACAAGAAAAAGCCAGAAAAAAACGAGAAAAGTAGATTTTCCTCCTTACCGTGCGTTTCCTTGAAGACAGCCCAGGCTTTGTCAAACGTCGTCATCTGTGGATATCTGAGGTAGATATCGTCGGAATTCAGCGATGCGG
>OY744616.1:26858894-26888894 GCA_963556255.1 Allolobophora icterica
ATATCGTCGGAATTCAGCGATGCGGCGGAAATCGCACCAACAAACAGCGTCAGTATAAAGATACTCATTGCGTTGTTCAACCTATGCACGTTACAACATTTCATAATGACAAAACTTTTTATACGGTGACTGTACAGTAATTGTAGTTGCTATTTAAACTAAAAATTTCGAAATTTCTCAGCGCCACACAAAAGCCGCGTCATGAACAACAAATACTCAGTAATAGCCTGTGACAAGCATGTCGATTGCAACTGTTGTGATGTCAAAGTTATCTTACCGGACTATAGGATAAACTTGAAGTTCCTTTTGTCGAACTGCAGTCTCAGTTATATGTGGTAACTGTATTAGATGCTGTGCTTCTATATTCTTGACCAATCAACCAACAGTTTCCTTGGCCTCGCTGTCCTTGCTGAGAGTTTTATACTAAATTCTTTGCACTCGTTGGCCCGTGGATACATAAAAAGTCACGCGCTTTGAAAAAACGCCTATCGAAAACAAATGACTTGACTTGTTTCTGTAAATTGATGGCTGATAATATTTTAGACACAGCCGTTCAGCGTTTAAGCAGTAAATATCTCTTTATCTCGTTTGAACTAGTATAGGAATTTGCTGCCCGTCATTTAAACAAAAGCTGACACTCTTAGCTCAGTATTATATTATTCTGAACGACTATGATCATGCACTTGTATGCAGGGCTATGATAATAGTAGAAGTTCTATACCATACATCATCATTAAGATGATGCATTTATTAAGCGTCACTATCTAATCATCAAGCATCAATCGATGGCGCTGAGGAATTGTGAAGGACTTGCTCGAGGTACAGACAGAGCTGCATATATATATATATATGCATATATATATATATATATATATTGTGTGTGTGAGACAGAGAAAGAGAGAGAGTGTGTGTGTGAGAGAGAGAGAGAGAGAGAGAGAGAGAGAGAGAGAGAGAGAGAGAGAGAGAGAGAGAGAGAGAGAGAGAGAGATGAAGTGAGATACTCTGTAACCGACTTGGGGAGGCTCAGGCCCTTACTCTCCGCGCAACAAAGGCGGGCGCTCTTACCAATCGGTTACTGTCCCATTAGCAGGCTTAATATCTAGATAACAACTTTCTCCTTTTTCCGAGGTGACCTAAGAAAATTTAATTATAACTTATACATGCGAAATGGGTGCATCGTGATGACTGGGGATGGTGTGAAGCTGGTGCAGGTCTTCTAATAGAATCAGACCAATGAGCCATTGCGTGCGTGTGGCTCTTTTCCATCAAACGTCTCTTCTCATTTTATCGGAAATTCAGTATCTCCTGAATTTAGCGACTCTCATATCGGGGATACTTTTCACTCTAAAGTAAAAATCGACCTCTTTCAGTGTCTATGTGGTTCAAAACGTTTCTGTTACTCCGCTTCAATGTGCACCTCTGAACTTTATAGGGAGTACCAAGTACTTTCATTTATATGCATTAATAATAATAATAATAATAATAATAATAATAATAATAATAATTATAATCTTCGTTTAATATTTTCAAACTGACAATTACGCAGTATGATTACAAATCAGTATGAACGGATCATCACAAGTTATTACAGGAGTCGAATTTTAACTGTATACGGCAGCCATTCAAGGCGCCCATCACGTTCTACATCTCATTTTCACAAACGCGCCATCTCGCGAATTGATAGGCTGAGTGGACCTTGGAAGGGTTACGGGAGGCGATCCCGCTACCTACTGCACTTCACGCCAGTGATGTTACCACAACTCTATGGACTCCCCCCTTCCCCAATGATCGATGTTTTTGTTTTAAGCAGATCAATTAGCAATAAAAGGCTACTTTAACTGAAGTATATATATGTCTGTTGCGCCTGAATTCATCAGGGATTGGTTGGAGTTTCTCTGCATAAGTAAGTAAGATGCAGTCCAACAGTTTTCATGAATTATACATTGCGTAGAGCTCCACTAATCTGTAGTCGGGCGGTAGACGGAGAAGAACAGCGAAGAATGAAACAGAGAGAAACAGAAAGAAAGAAAGAGACATGGAGATCTATAGCAGAGTGTAGCCATGGTCTTGAAAGAAAAGTAGATACAGACGAACAGACAGAGACATGGAGCAGAACATAGAGATACAAAAAGATCAATTGTCACAGAGCGTGGGAGGATCTCTAATTTTCTTGTCTCATATAGGCATCCGGTCACGTAGTCTCTTGACGTCAGCCATAAACTGTCTGTCTGTCTGTCTGTCTGTCTGTCTGTCTGTCTGTCTGATAGGGATACCTAGACGGTTGGCAGCTAGGTGGCAGAAGAAGGCACCAGCGAGAAAGGGATGCATGGAGTGAAGAGAACCGAGAGTGCAAGCGGTAACATCGGCTGGCCTCGAAGGAACATCGCTTGAGTGCAACAGAATTTATCCATCCATATTATTTTCCAAAATTATATTGTATTGCATATATATTGTATTTGTTCATCAGTTCATCAGGACATAATATCTTCTTAGAAGTAAATAAGGTGTATTCTTTATTAGCCAATTGATTATTGCTCTTTGGTTTACAGACATCAAATAAACACAGTTCATCAGGACAAATTAAACGAAAATCGAAAGACGTCTTTAAGACTGGAAGCCAGCGTTGGCGACCATGCGACTCCACTAGATCATAATCTACTCTTTAGCATTGACGTTTAGCTACAAATGCATTGATCGATGGCACCCTAGAAATGTGCCCATTATATTTCGTGTTCCCAGAAGGCCCATTAGGAAAGTGCAGATTCGCAGTTTGTATCATCCAGCCACACACATACACGTGCTAGCACGTAGAATCTCGGCTGCAGGCTGCATGATCTCATCCAATGACCTTACGATCAAATCGATGCATATCATCGAACGTCGTGTAGGTCACTCTGGTTAGGGGAAGAGTCGTGCGAGGAATGAGAGCCGAAAAGACGGAATGTGTCAGAGAGAGAAAGACAGAGACAGAGAGACAGAGAGACAGAGAGAAAAGAGAGAGACAGATAGAGACAAAGACAGAAACAGAGACAAAGACAGAGACAGATAGAGACAGAGAGCAGTGGGTAACAAACAGATGAAAAGACAGAAGATGTCAAAGATAGGTAGAGAGAGACAAACAGACATACAGACAGACAGACAGACAGACAGAAACAGACAGACAGACAGACTGAGAGACAGAGAGAGTAGCCTACTGACGCAGCAGACAGAATGAAGACAGAGGATGCCAAGAGATAGAAAATAGGGACGTCACAAAAAGAACGAAAGGGAGCGGGTGCCAGAGGAGAGAGCAATGATGATGATGATGATGATGATGATGATGATGATGATGATGATGATGATGATGATGATGATGATGATGATGATGATGATGATGATGATGATATGATGATGATGATGATGATGATGATGATGATGATGATGATGATGATGATGATGATGATGATGATGATGATGATGATGATGATTGCCGTTCCAGAGTTTTTTGCATGCTCTGGATAATTTTGTAACGTCTGAGGGATCTGAGGTAGCTCGGGACAAAACAAATTATAATGTCGTTTAAACGTAGGTAGAATTATTTTGTGGCGCTTCTAAGGCGCTTGCGTAAGTGTCTAGACAGCTAACACATCGTCTTTACTATGCTCGCTATGTTCTCACGGTCTTCTGTTTGCAAAAGAGCTACACAAATTCCTGCTACATTATGCTGATAATCTTACTAAATGTAACTGTAACCTCACAGTTATATAGCGCCTCTTCTCATAGACACATAAATAGACACATCAGAGGCGTTTAATACTTCTTTGTTACATACTGAGCAATGCATTTTTGGATGTTCGTTAACTGTGCCGCCTTGTGTCTCGAGTCCAGTTAAGAAACTCTAGAAAGCTGTTGTTAGACCGCTAGATGAATACGTTCAGCAGTATATGCAATTTATGACAAAGCGACCAATTTTCGTTCGCTTGAAACGCGGCCGTAACGCCAGGTCTAAGTATAGAAGCCGCGTGACAGGAAACGCCCCCTGGGTCTAAAGACTAGAAATGCAAGTCATCGACATCAGCAGATTTTCCATTTTGCGCTTAGCGGATTATTTATGGCTACTATGTCGATGTGTGCTTAAGCGAGGTAGCCCACCGCTTAAATCAATATAACGCCGGTTTAGAACAACACGTTCTCTTGGTAAAGGCCTCGTGTCCAGGCAATTTGCTTGGTTGATTACGCAACACATTAGGGACAGTGTATGCACTTGCTTGTTTTTGTATGTGTGTGTATGTGCGTGATAACTCTTGACTGTGTTCCAGTGACTTTCTATACATCCTGCTGTGGGCGTGTTTACATGAGTCGTGACAAATATTGCAGTGTTGTGTAACAGCTTCGCCTGCTATGTGGATGAACTGATTGAGCGAAGGATGTTGTCTCATTATTTTTCGCCGATCTTCCATCGATTAATCGTTGAATCATGTGACTGCAACCTGTTGCATCGTTGGTTCACTATTTCAGTGTTTATCTTTTACAGTACCACCCTATCCTCGGACTACTCTTCTAAGACATAACTTTTACGCAAGATATATTCGTTATGGTCGCGCTTGACTCTATCTGTGTGGATGGACAAAGCCAGTTATGCAATACTGCAATACTTAACACGGCTCAAGTGTAAACACGTCCATAGCAGGATGCATAGGAAGTCACTGCTTTGTGTTAAGAGCCAGTGACTCCACTTACATAAAGTATTGGCTTTCTTATGTTTATCTGCATGAGCAGTTGCTTGCACAAAATTTAAGTTCAAATCATCAAATCAAATCCGTTTTTATTAGAACACACAAACTACAGACAAAGAGTGACAGAAAAACAAATTGTTTAACCGGTTGATAAAAGGATGTCCCTAAGGGCCACGTCCCGCTGAATGGGACACCCTGGGAGTGTAGACATGTTCAAGGTATAGGTATTTTCTATCTTAAGAGCCTTAAGTGATTAACTAATGAAATAGTATAGTAATTACGATCAAACACATAACTACAATAGCCCTAGTAAATTATATGTAGGCACTTAATGAGGTGATTTTGTTTATAATATAGGACCTTAGTCGTGCATTACATCGGCTAATTAGTCGAATTAAGGTTAACACAGCAGGTAGAGAGTTCCATATTTCGGGGCCCCGGCATTTGATGGAGAACCTTTTTACATTAATACGGGCAAACTCGGGGCGGTAACTCAGGGCGGAACGCGTCTGGTGCTGATGAATGGTTGCACCAAAAGTAAGAAACAAAGGACAAAGACAGCAAGTTATTATGATAACGGTACATGAAAATACTAATATGAAATATATTTATTTGGTTTATAGTCAAAATTTGTTTATCAAAGAATATTTGCTTAGTACTTGCCCTCCAATGAGTGTTAAATACCATTCGTATGGCAGTTTTTTGCAGTTTACTTACAGGGTGAAGAACAGTCAAATAATTTGACCCCCAAGAGATATTGCATTAAGCAATATAGGGAAAATTAGCGTCTAATACAGATTTATAGCTGTGGGCAGGCAATGCCTAATTCTTCTTAGAACTCCTATGCTTTTCGCTACCTTCATCATTACTAATAAAATATGTGGTCTCCAATTGAGGTGAGAGTCTATGATGACGCCCAGGAACCTAGTAGAGTCTCTAACAAAAAGTTCAAGTATAAATTATAAATCCGTGCCTTATAAATATTGCGAGAGTAACATTAATATCGCGTAATCGTTTCCCTATAATATAAAACAGAAATGGTCTTGTTTTCAGGGAATAATGGCGCATTGAAAATCTCTAACAAAATGCGTCGAAAAAGACAGACAGTTTAAAATAGAATTTTGAGTAAACAAAATACACATGGCCGTTATCGTGTGGTACTATAAAGCGAATTACTACAATATCAGGCGGTCTTTTGTTTGATCACGTCAAACGTCCACTGATGATAAACTATAAATCTTCGTAAATTAAGCGGGTTAAACAGTAGGGTGGAGCGAAAAATGGCAAAAAATTTGTTTAACCAATCGTTTTCTAACAGTGATGGAAAGTTGCCAGAATGTTAGTGTAAATAGTGCTCAAAATATTGCTGATTTTGCTTTGCGTCTTCTGCCCTCTACCGGCGGTAAAATATTTACCATATGAAATTCTTTTAAAACGTCAATGTAGTGCATTATTTTTTCATTTCTTGAACAGACTCCCGTCGAAAGGTCACAATTCATGAAATACACTTTCAAATCAGTTGCGGAAATCGCATCTGATATGCTACAGGATTATGGAATTGTAACCAGTAGGCGTAACTTTGGTCTATAAAGTGGAGTGGGGTACCAATTTCTTACATAAACAAAGCAAGGCGCTGACTGCGATCTCTGGGAAGGCACAATAATAAAATATTGATTGGCATTGTTCAAAAAGGGGTGTGTACCCCCAGTCCAAAAAGTGGGGGAGATACCAGCCACAAACTATGCCTAAGATTGTAACGCCTAATGAATGCAGTGACGTCACTGAAAGGAAGAAAATTAGGAGAGAACGAAAGAAGTACCGAAGCTCTGTTCAAGCAAGATGCGCCAGTATACGACTGTGAGTGTTGAGGGTTTTCCAGAGAGTAGTCCAAAAGAGGTCCGAATCCGGTTTCCAGGGGGGGGGGCAGATCAAGAGAGGAGGCAGAGCAGCTGTGAAGGAGGGTGTCGTTTAGGGCGAGAGGAATTGGAAGACAGAGGATCAGATGAGTCTGGGTATACCGGTATACGAGTACTTGAAAAGGTGAGACCAGTTGTGGAAAGCCCGGAGATAGAGGAACATGAGGAGAAGGATGGAGGACGGGTGGTATGATGATGGAGGAACCGAGAATGTGCGGAATTCAAGGGGGAGATAGTTCCAGAGGCGTGGTGCTCTGTTGGATATGGCTCGGTTGGAGAACTTGAGGTGAGTAGTGATCGGGGATCGAGAAAGACTGAGATAGGAGGATTGGGTAGAGTGGGTTGCCTGGATGGTGAAGAGATCACGAAGGTACTTTGGAATATTGTATTGAGTTGTAAGTTAGTGATAGGATTTTGAAGTGCATTCGCTGGTTTAGCCAGTGGAGTGATTTGAGATTGAGAGTGATATGATGATGCTGGGCGTTCTAGTGACAGCTCTGGCTAGTGAGTTTTGGGTAAGTTGCAGACGCTTGATTTGAGTGGATTCAAGGTTGAGGTAGAGGGAATTGCTGTATTCAAGCTTTGAATGAACAATAGAGGTAACAATGGTAGAGGCAGTTTTAATGTCGTTCTTGGGCCAGATGCGACGAAGGTCACGAATGTGCATGAAGTGGTTAGAGAAGGAGAGGTGTGGATCACAATACCGACTACGGACGGGGGAATCCAAGTTGAAGGTTAAGAAACGATGAGTTAGTTGATAGATGTATCAAAGGGATAGGACTTTTCTTGATATGATCAAGAAGGGCCTAGGATAATGAATTCTGTTTTGGAAGGGTTAAGGCAGAAGAAATTGGACGACATCCACTGTGAGACTATAGGCTAAACACGTTGAAATATTGCATCGACGGTAGAGGGCAGAAGATATCATTTGAAATTTATAACATTTGGTGTGTTTCTTTCTCTACCCAAGTTGCATCTTTTGCGCACTATTAGAATTCAGTTACAAATTTTTTCCCCACTCTACCCTATTAAAAAGCTCATTATCAAACCATGCAGCCCCTATAAGGAATGGTTTTGTAGTTGATCAATTAGTTTTGTTTGTGCAGCTAGAACTTGTACTCTATAAATAGGCCCGCATAACCCAAACACTGCGCAGCTACCTAATGACTCCGCAGCATCAAAGGCCCCATCATCTGACGACTCCTAAAATTTTATGCTGAGTTTTATTACCAGTTGTTGCGAGTTACCCTTTTAATCAGTCTTGTTGTCCTCGAGACCAAGCAAGGTCTTGGTCTCGAGTGCACTCGAGTTCGTTTTTAAAAGTCTTGGTCTTGGTCTTGGTCTTGAGGTTCAAGGTCTTGGTCTTGGTCTTGAGGTTCAAGGTCTTGGTCTTGGTCTTGGTCTTGAGGTTCAAAGTCTTGGTCTTTGTTTTGCAAGACCAAGACCACGACTTTTGTCAATATGAACAGTCATTAATTTTAACAAACGGCAAGAATTTTAAAAATTTATCCAACAAATACTCATACAGTTTGTGAACTGAGTTTCGTGTACAGTCTTACAGTGCGAGATATTAGCGTATATATTTAGTGCGCTTACTTTAGTTTCACGTGTATATGTATATATGATAAATGCATAACGTTTAATTGTACTGTCTTAGTGACACGCGCGGCCGGCCGATCTGGGCAGCGGCGCGCTATATGTATATTATAAGAGTTCGCTTATGCGCACAGAAGACAGGTGTGTCAAGAGGCGCGAAGAATTATGCTGACTAGAAAAGTTTGAATTCGAGTGTGTTCGCTGTAGTAGTGTGGCTGACTAGTTGAGTTGTAATCGAATTGAGTCCTGTCTGTTTGTTTCTTATTAAACTGAAAAGATATTAAACTGTGTTGCTGATTAATTCAGGTTATACTTATACGTAGAATTAGTGTTCAAAAGGTGAACGTTAAATAGGCGTTAAGTACGAAGAGAACAAGGATTTAATCAGAAGGATTGTCAACGGAAGGATTGGGTTGACATTATTGGTGGCAGTGACGGTGTGGATAAGAACTCACGGTGAATAAATACTCACGGTGGATATAAACTCACGGTGGATTAAAATTCACGTTATCACCTCTTTCGGCGGATAAAAGAATCTACGACGGTGATTGAAGAATTTACAACGGTGTTAGAAGAATCTACGCGTTGTTGCTGTGTGACGAGTTTACGATATCAACGACGGTGGAACACGAGAAACGGTATAAAAATTTCGTTGTTTTCCACGAACAAATATAAAAGAAATCCCGTTTGTTTATCGATTCACACACCAAGAAAAACCGTGACTTCTTTGAAAAGAGAAATCACCAAAGTAAACAAGTAAGATGGAGAAACTAAGTGCTGAAAGACAAGCAGATATTAAGAAGATGTCTACGGAAAGGCTAAAACAGCGTTTGTTGAAAGCTGGTTTTAAAGAAGAACAATTAGAAGGTATGTCACGTGGTGACATGATGCAGGAACTCGCCGATGTGTGGGTTAAAGAAGAAGTCGAAGAAGAAGGTGCCGTTGGCGGTGCCGTAGAAAAGGCTATTGAAAAACCTCCTGCGCCTATGTCTATGGAGATGTTGATGCAGTGGATGATGATGACTAGGCAGGAAGAGAAGGATAGAGAGGAGAAACGTAGACAAGAAGAGAAAGAAAGAGAAGATAAACGGAGACAAGAAGAGAAAGAAAGAGAGGATAGACGAAGACAGGAAGAGAAAGAGCTGAGACAAGAAGCAGAACGTGTAAGACAAGACGAATTGCGCTTGCAGAGAGAGAAAGAAGAGAAAGCAGAACGTTTGCAGAGAGAGAAAGAAGAGAAAGAATTGCGCTTGCAGCGAGAGAAAGAAGAGAAAGCGGAACTTGCAAGGCAAGAGGAATTGCGTCTGCAAAGAGAGAGAGAAGATAAAGCAGAACAAGTGCGTAAGGCAGAACTTGAATTGCAAAAGAATCAGTTTGAGATTCAGTTAGAACAGTTGAAAAGAGATAGGGAAGATGCTGAAAGAAGAAGATTGGAGCAGATGATTGAATTTGAAAAAGCTAGAAAAAGTGATGAAGAGGTTCGTCAGCAACAGATTGAAGCAAAGAGAATGCGTGAAGAAGAAAAAGAAAAAGCGCGAACGTTAGAGTTAGAACGCGCAGAACAGATCAGACAAGAAGAACTCAAATTTCAGAAAGAAAGTTTGGAAAAGGCAGAGGCAGAAAGACAGGAACGTCTGAAACTGGAGAAATCAAAATTGACATTGAAAGAAACGCAAATGAGAGAAGAACGGGAAGCAGAAAGAAGGAAGCAGCAAGAAAGTGAAACTTTGGTGTCAAAGATTAAGAAAATAGGTGATGCAATGAAGCATGTATTGCCTCAAATGCCAACTGATATGATGGAGGTGCCATTATATTTTGAAACAGTCGAGAACGCATTTCGCAGTTTTGCTGTGGAAAAGCCGTTTTGGGTGAAATTATTACTACCATTGATGACGCCGAAAGCTCGAACCGTTCTGAATAGATTGTCATACGATGATCTAGACAATTATGATAGAGTCAAGCAGCACTTATTAAAAGAATTTAAATTGACCTCGAGAGAATACAGAGCCAGATTTGTGGATGCTAAGAAGACGACAGAAGAGACTTATACGATGTTTACGGCAAGACTGAAGAACTTGCTAAACTATTACGTGAGAAGTCGAAACGTGAACAGAGAGTATGATACGCTCTTTGATTTGCTGGTAGCGGATAAGCTGAAAGAATGTTTACCGCCAGGTCCACTACAGTTTGTATTGTCGAAGGAAGGAACTGACTGTCTCCAAGCTAGTGCAGTGGCAGACCTAGCAGACATTCATGTAAACAATCGAATTGGGTTTGCATTTCCAAATATAAACAGTTATCCTTCTCAACGTTCCGTAAACCAAAGCCAGAGTGGAAAGTGGAAAAGTAATCCAGGAACAGGGAGTCAGTTCAAAGGTAAAGAAGTCAAGGCTAGTGTCCCTGTACCCAATGAGACCAGAAAAGTGACGTTTGGTCGTCAGGGATTTAACAAATCGTCAGCGCCGTTTGCCAAGAGGGAAGGCAACACATCGTTTACGCAGTATAAGAGATATGAAGGAAATGAACAACGAGGTATTTCACAACCATACCATACAGTTGTGAAGCGTTGTCACAACTGTGGTTCAGACAAACATTTGGTTAAATTTTGTCCAGTTCCAGTGGCAGCAGCTAGTTCTAGCAGAAATCAAGAACACACAAGGGTGAATTTGATTCAAGTGGTTAGTGATACAGATAATCAAACCACGGGTCAAGAAAACCAAGAGACTGAAGTAAAGTCAGTAATGAAATGTGGTATTCAAAAGGAAATTCTATTGGATGCTGGAATTCAGAGAGAAGTCATAGGAAAAGATGACAGTCGAATATTGAAGAAATCGTTCTTGCAATATGTCGAGGTTGAAATTCGTGCAGTAGACGGTAAAGAGCCAGTGAAAGTCAAAGCACTGAGCGACTCGGGTGCAGAGATTCCGGTGATTAGTGAAGAATTACTGGAAGGCATGAAGGTGGAACAAATTGGAAAAGTGAATTTGCAATGTGTGGCAGGAGATGCCATTCCTGCGAAGTTAGTGAAAGTCGATGTTAGATTGTGTGGTAGTGACGTGGAAGAAGGGGGATTTCCGCGTAAAATCCAGTGTTCACTTACACCTTATGTCACCTTGATGTGTGCTAGTATTGCAAAGATGGGCAGTACAGAAAGATTCTTGTTGCATCCAGAGATAATTGCCGAATTAAAAGCCGTACCACAGATGAAAGTTAAAACGATACAAGGAGATGTGAGTGTACGAGCAAATGTAATGACGAGAGCGCAGAGTCGGAAACAGGAAATGGTAGATGTTGATGAGAAGAGTGAAACTGAAAGTTCCAGTGATGAGGAAAACGAAAGTAATGAGCAACGAAGCTTATCGCGAGATGGTATAACATCAGAGATGAACGAGCAAGAGATGGCTGCATGCGAGAATGGCACATTAAATGAAACTGAAGAAGACAATGAATGTGATGTGGGGATAGGAGACTTGTATAGAGATGAAGAGATGGACGAAGAACAAAAGGTGCAGATTGCCGATTCGAGGAAGTTCGAAGAGCAACAGAGAAAGGATGAATCGTTGAAGCCGTGGTGGAAGTTAGCACAAGAGAAAGAATCTGAATTCTGTGTGATCAACGGTTTATTGCATAAGAAATATCAGATATTAGACCAGACGATATATCAACTAGTGTTACCAAAAGAGAGACGAATAAAAGTGATGGAATTGGCACATGAATCAGTGTTTGGAGGACATCTAGGAGAAGAGAAAACAAGAGAACGAATAAAATTATCTTTTGTATGGCCAAAGATGAGAAGAGACATTGTGAAATTTTGTAAGTCTTGCGAGAAGTGTCAACTAAAGGCAAGGAGTCTGGTGATGGATAGAGTGCCTATCACTCCGGTCTCAAGAGAAGAGGTCGCCTTCAGGAGAATGACGATGGACCTCGTTGGCCCGATCGATCCAGTATCTGCTGCAGGTCACAAGTATTGTTTATGCATTGTGGACTCGTGCACCAGATGGCCTACAATCTTCTTATTGAAATCGCTGACAGCGAAGGCTGTGTGTGAAGCGTTGATGGAACTATTCATGAACGTTGGTGTGCCGTCCGTGATTACAAGTGATCAAAGAACGAACTTCACAGCCAGTTTGACAAGAGAATTTCTCGATTTAATGGGCTGTAGTCCACGATTCGACACACCAGGACACCCAGAGGCTGCTGGATTAGTAGAAAGATGGAATCAGACATTTAAAAAGATGATCCATCATGTGATAATAGACAACCCGAGGAAATGGCACAAGATAATTCCTTTCACAGTGTGGGCATTACGAGAAGTGCCGAATGC
Source organism: Allolobophora icterica (assembly GCA_963556255.1). Taxonomy (NCBI): domain Eukaryota; kingdom Metazoa; phylum Annelida; class Clitellata; order Crassiclitellata; family Lumbricidae; genus Allolobophora; species Allolobophora icterica. Next base: position 26,871,446 of record OY744616.1, read on the forward strand.
AACTACTGGAGTATCACCATATGTGCTTGTCTATGGGAAAATTCCGAGAGGACCATTGGCAATATTAAAAGAGAGTTGGACTAGAGAAATAAACTTACCACCTCATGTTGGAGTTAAGCCAGAAAAGTATTTGAAAGAACTCAAAGAAAATATGGAGAAAGCATTATTGTTTGCAGAATCCTACTCTCGAGAAAAGCAATTACAATACACGAATCAGTATAACAAGAGAGCAAAGCACAAAGAATTTGAAGCTGGTGAGAAAGTCATAGTTTTGTATCCAACGTCAACAAACAAACTTATTTCTCGATGGCATGGTCCATGTACGATCATACATCGAAGATCAAAGTACTCTTATTTAGTCGATATGGGTGAAAATGGTCGAAAAATAATTCACGCCAACAAGATCAGAAAATATGTTACTCGAGCATTAAGTTGTGGTCTAATCGTTGAAGAAGATGAAGATTTTGGTTCAGTGGTGGAATTACCAATGAGGAATGAGGTTCAAGATGACAAGAATTCACTTAACCTCGATCCTGAACAAATTAGCCATTTGACAGTAACTCAACAAGAACAGTTGTTAAATGTCTTGAACAAATACTGTGACAGATTTTCAGAAAAACCCGGATTATGTACATTGGTTGAACATGAAATTGAACTAAAACCAGGATTTCGTGAAAAGGAATTTGCAGCATACCGAATTCCTTTGATTTATCGATCAGAAGTGGAACGTCAGATCAAAGAAATGTTAAAAACAAACATTATTAAACCATCATCGAGCAGAATGGCAAGCCCTTTGGTTATTGTTAAAAAGAAAGACGGATCTTTGAGACTTGCCTGTGACTACAGATACATTAATTCATTCACAGTGGATTGTAAATATCCGATGCCGATTGTCAGAGACGTTTTGAACAAAGTTGGAAAGTCTAATGTGATTTCTATTTTGGACTGTCGAAGTGCTTATTGGACTTGTCCTGTAAAACAATCTGATCAATGGAAGACAGCTTTTGTAACACATAATGGACTGTATGAATTTACTCGTGTTCCTTTTGGAATGATAAATTCTGGACGAACTTTTGTTAAAGCGATAAATTTAGTTTTACAGCCTATAAGCGACTTTGCAGAACCGTATGTTGATGACATTGCTGTGCATTCTGACAGTTGGAAAGTTCACTTGCAGCATCTAGATGCATTTTTGATGCAAATGAGATTGCATAACGTTACTTTGAATTTGAAAAAATGCATATTTGGTAAGAGTGAGGTAAGGTTTATCGGTCATGTGGTTGGGTCTGGTAAGATAAAGATGAATCCAGACAGAATTGAAAGTTTGACTAATTTGAAGATCCCAGAAACTAAGAAGCAAGTTAAGCAACTGCTTGGATTTTTTAATTATTACAGACAGTTTATTAAGGACTTTGCACAGATTGCGAAACCTTTATCTGATTTTAACTAGTAAACGTGTTTCTGATAAGATTGATTGGACTGTTGAACATCAGCAAGCATTTGATTTACTTAAAGAGGCTGTGCGATCCAAAGTAGTGTTATATGTTTTTGAAGTGGGAAAACCATTCAATTTGTACTGCGATAGTAGTGACTTTGCAGTCGGTGCTGTTTTAACACAGATGGACGACAAGGGAATAGAACGCCCTGTGTCATTTATCAGTCAGAAATTAACTGATACCCAGAAGAGATGGGCTACTGTGGAAAAGGAAGCCTATGCTATTGTTTGGGCTCTGAACAAGTTAAAAGAAATTATAATTGGATCAAAAATTTTCATTTTTACTGATCACAATCCTCTTACATATTTGACTGAGTCAATGTCTAAGTCTGCTAAACTTGTGCGTTGGGCGTTAGCCTTACAAACTTTTGATGTTGAGGTGAAGTACAAGAAGGGCAGATTGAATATTATTGCTGATTGTTTGTCAAGGTTAAAAGTAATCGTAAGACTGTTTATTGATTAGCTAGATGTATATTTGTTTCATGTATTTTGGTAATTTCGCAATTTTTTAAATTTAATTTGCTCAATTCCAGAAAAAGGAAGGAGGTAATGTGAACTGAGTTTCGTGTACAGTCTTACAGTGCGAGATATTAGCGTATATATTTAGTGCGCTTACTTTAGTTTCACGTGTATATGTATATATGATAAATGCATAACGTTTAATTGTACTGTCTTAGTGACACGCGCGGCCGGCCGATCTGGGCAGCGGCGCGCTATATGTATATTATAAGAGTTCGCTTATGCGCACAGAAGACAGGTGTGTCAAGAGGCGCGAAGAATTATGCTGACTAGAAAAGTTTGAATTCGAGTGTGTTCGCTGTAGTAGTGTGGCTGACTAGTTGAGTTGTAATCGAATTGAGTCCTGTCTGTTTGTTTCTTATTAAACTGAAAAGATATTAAACTGTGTTGCTGATTAATTCAGGTTATACTTATACGTAGAATTAGTGTTCAAAAGGTGAACGTTAAATAGGCGTTAAGTACGAAGAGAACAAGGATTTAATCAGAAGGATTGTCAACGGAAGGATTGGGTTGACATTTTTATTGCTTTAGTATTTACACGGTGTGAATGAGGCTTCACTGTTGTTTTGGACAATTATTTTGACTTCCGGTTATTTACCATGGAATGATTTCAAAACAGACTCATGATTAATTTGTACATTTACATCCGGTTCTTGAAAAGCTGCTATGTGGGCTAGCGATTTCAGCACTTGTAGACCGTGTTTTTTCACATGGCAGAATTTTTATGAGGCCCCACAGGTCACGTCTTGGTCAGAAAATTCTGAGCAAATTGGTTTTTATAAAATTCAACAGGCATTTGGAATAACATTTCGCATGAAAGACTTGTGTAAATACGAATTCGGAATTCTCTGCAGTCTCCATTTAGAGTTGTTTTGCTTGAATAAAAGAAAAAACTCATGTTTTCATTAAAATAACGAGTTGTCCGACTGGACAATTTTTAGTAAGGAATAGAAGTCTGGATACGACTGTGACTTTTTGGGTCTTGGTCTCGGTCTTGGTCTTGAGGTTCAAGGTCTTGGTCTTGGTCTTGGTCTTGAGGTTCAAGGTCTTGGTCTTGGTCTTGGTCTTGAGATTCAAGGTCTTGGTCTTGGTCTTGGTCTCGAGGTTCAAGGTCTTGGTCTTGGTCTTGAGGTTTAAGGTCTTGACAACAAGACTGCTTTTAATCGACACACTGATTCTGCGAAATGTAGACGAATGCGGTATAGCCCATATAATCACCAATTACTTGCTTCAAGTGGCCTGCACTTAACAACACCTGAGTAGATTTCTTGAAGAAGCGCTACATAAATTATCAAAATGAGTGAATGAATCTGATTATACAAATATGACGTAGCGTGTAGATGGGTGGTTAGCGGAAATGTGACTGTTTAATGATCTATCCTACACGTGAATCGTAATCAAGGTGTCCCGCAGAAAGGGCAGAAAACCGTGAAAACTGAATGGAAAGGCGTAGGCGGCTAAGTGTTCACTCCAGACTCGGCCTGGGTACTCAAAACGCCCCCAAGTCCTATAAGCCTTGTTGGAGAAGCTTCACGATGGATAGTAAAAGAGAGGGAGGGGATGAGAGGAGGAGGATGAGAGAGGTGACATGAGGTAAAGAAATATCTAAGCTATGCTATAGGTCCGTAGAAGACAGAATTATTTATTTTGGTAAATATATGTCGATAGAGACACTATTCAGTTTGCCTTAATTATTATCTGACCGTGCATAACTGCGAGCATTTAGACCATCGAAGTTTTAAATGGTAATGGTAATTGCAAATTTATATAGCACCACTTCAGAGAGTTAAGGCGAAGATGTTAAATAAGTTCTTGTCAATAAAGTGAACTTGCCAATCACAAATTTCACGACACACGTAGAATAGCAATATTTATTAACCAGAAATGTGACAGATAACACGTAAACTATTAAATTTTTACAAAAAACAGGTTCAGAATGTTTTTATGCAGCATTTCTTTACATCGTGTGTATATGAAAGTTTGATGTCAGAAGTCAACCAGTTATGTTTTATTTAATCATAGGGTGACAAAGATTGTCTCGCTCAAGACAGAGCGCCCTCACATGTAAGTTTATTTAAAATTCAAACAAATCTCCAGTGGTTGAAGTCAGCTATTTTTATTATTATTATAAAATATTTAGTTAAATTAATTAAATAATAGTAATACTAGTAGTTTGCTTACGATAAAAATTAATGTCCAGTTTTTAGGTCACAATGACTTTGGGATGTGTTATAACAGACAGTTTAAAACTCTGGCGTTTTCAGTCACAGTGATGTTCACTGGCAAAAGACATTGCGTTTCAGAGTTTTCAACTGCTTATAAACACGAGCAGAAGATTTTATAGCGCATTTCCTAATGAAGGCAGATCTAAGACATACAATGACCATGATCGGGAGACAGACAGGGAGATACTCAAAAACAGATAGATAGAGACAGAAACATACTAAGGCAGATTAACACATATCGGGACAGGTTGAGACAGAGTGCGAAACACTGTGCGCATTTACAATACAGATTCAAAACCATTATATTTATGCAAGCTGATTCAGAAGAAAAATGGCGCAGAGGTAAACGTATCGTTCGAAGATTACATCAGAGGATAGCTGGCCATTGTTGCAATTCCACATTGATTCTTCTTGTTACGAGACATCTTTCCGTAGCCATTTTCTCCCCATTTGTCACCCCAACTAAAATACAAAACAATAACAGTTACGTGGCGTCAACAAGGATCTGCGACACGACAAAACTTTACTATGGTTAACCATGTCATAGGTTAATCACAGTTCAATCATATGCTAACCGTAGTATGACTTGTAATAGCTTGCGTTATCGTCTTTTCAGTGTTCTGCCCTGCAGACAGGTCCAGGAATCTAACGATGCCATTCCTCTCTGTTCTTTGGCATTTACAAAGCTCAGTCTACTGGAGTCCAGTCTACTTTTTGTATCCATCCTCAAGTCCAACAGTGCATAGTTCTTGGCCATCCTGCACCTTTCCTTATTTCAATTCTTCTTTACGGATTTTCACTTCTATTGCGGTTGTTTTTTTTCGTTCGTGAACAGAAGTTTCAGTCAAAGGTTGACTCATAGTAAAAATGCGCGAGTCCTTGCGATAGACGTTACAGAAGCCAAATTTTCCTCTCACTGTTCTCTCTGACAACCGGACTCACATCTCCCTTGAACACCTCTGGAGAACTTCCCTGACACGACGTGAATAAGTTGTTTCCCTGCGTTTAGCTTTCGAGTAGCGCTTTATAAATTTCAAGTTTACGATTACGACGATAAGGAGAAGTCTGTTCTAGAAACCTGTTCTTGATGAGCCAGTAGTCTTCTCCATTTTCTGCTCCGTAACCAATGACAAGAACACCGTGGTCGAGGTCCTCGGTGCTACACTGTGGCTCATCGTAGACTCCTGTATATGCAGTCGAGTGCAAACACATTGAAGAGTAATGTCTAGTAGTAACTTAAATTAATGTGACTTTACAGTTAATAGTTACGCGCAATCAACAGCTAGCGCATTTCTTTGGCTTAAATCTATATTGTCAGATATACGGTGCGCTGAATAATTATGTCTGATAGTAATATACGTGTATATAAGGCCTAATGTAGCCTTAATGCACATCCAGTTAACCATACCAATTCCAAAAGCATTAAACTAGATGTTATGTATGACCACACCATAAAATCCCACGTCGGCTGTCTGGCTGCAGGTAACGATTTGAACAACCTCTAGACAGTAATCCTACACATCAATGAGCGGGCTATACATGTACGTTCATTGCGTCTGAGAATGTAATGATAATAGATTGCGACTTGCAAACATAAACGTCATTCCTAAATCCGGGAAACCGATCCGGGAAGCATGATACAAACCATTCTTATTAATAACAAACATCAGAGAAGCTAGCAAAATACAGATTTGCATCTCAAATGACTGGACAAATTTATCGTTTCCAATAAAACGGCATCAGTCGAAGTTATATTGCATAAACAACACTGGCCATAAATCTTGAGTTGCTGTGGACTTAATCGCGTTGTCTACTAGTAGTGCTTTCAAGAGGTCAACAAAAGGTGCTACATGAAATGTCGTGATATGCATGCATATCTACCATAATGCTCACAGCATTAGGAGCGGTGTGGAGCGGCAGTCTTATTTGTAAAGCGCCGGACATTTCAGGATCTGCTATCAGATGGCCGAGCAGATTAGTCGGTCAAGCGGTCGAGATAGGAAGGTGTTGCTGATTGCATCTGACACTGAAGTGGTTAGAACGGGTGAGTAGGAGTGTGGGAAGAGGAAGGCAGGAACAGGGAGATAAACATGGAAGCACAAAGGGCAGGAGAGAAGCAGAAAGGCATGGAGGGAGTCAGCGACGAAAGGAGGAGGGAGTCAGATAAGATGGTAAACACGGAGGAAAAGAGAGGAAAGAAGGTAGGCAGTGAAGCAGAGAGAAAAAGATGTAGACAGAGAGGAAAGAAGGTAGGCAGAGGAGGAGGCAGAGAGGCAGAGACAAGGAGGTAGACACGGAGGGAAGTAGAGGAAAGGAGGTAGGCAGAGAAGCACGCAGAGAGGCAGGGAGGAAGGGAACGAGAGGTTGCTGCAAAGTCGTTTGTCATTATACAGATGACTGAGTTTATCCATTACATGGTCTTCGAGATAGAAAAAGCTGAAATATCGCTTCATAAAGAAGACTAACATTAAATCCAGCTTCGATGAGATCTGTCTAAATTATTTACTTTGGTGAACGACTAAATAAATCCTAAGAATAATAACTAATGACAAATGCAGAACAGAAAATGAAACCTGTAGAGCGAGACAGAAAGACAGACAGAGACAGAAAGAGAGATAGACAGAGAGAGACAGAAAAGAGAGAGAGACAGACAAAGAGACAGAGAGAGACAGAAAGAGAGAGACAGGCAAAGAGACAGAGACAGAAAGAGACAGAGACAGACATAGAGACAGACAGAGACAGACAGACAGAGAGACAGAGAAACAGAGAGAGACACAGATAGATGGGGATGAAACAGCAGTTAGAAGAGTGGTATGGTGAAAAGAAGAACGAAGGCAGAGACGAAATGGACAGAATACAGGATATGTGTTAGATAGCTGGCTGCACAGATTAATGGATGGACGAACGAACGGACGGACGGACGTATGGATGGATGAACGGATGGCTCGACACTAGATGAACGGGAAGGATGATTGATTGCAGACAAAAGATTAAACGCATTAAAGGAAGACGAGTACAGAAAGGAAGAGAGGATGATGGAAAAAGAGAAGAATCAAAACCGGAAGCACCTCCACTGTACTGCTGAAATGACGGATGCCCGGCGTCGATGGCAACAGAGACTGGGCCGATGGTAGCAACGACCTCCATCAACATCGATTCGTTTCCTGAAGATATATCAACGAATCCGACGTCGGTAGCACCTTTGGTAGCAGCGTTGTAATGACACTTGCCGTTCTACGAACATAAACGTTCGCATGGTACAAAAGAGACCAATAGTTATAACGAAACATCATGGGGAAAATAGGCCGTTGATGATACTGCAGTTTTAAAATGCGCCATCTGAATATTGGACCAATATTCACAAACACACACATACATATCCACACACAAACACAAACAGAGATAGAGATAGAGAGAGTAAGCGAGAGAGACAGAGACAGAGAGAGACAGAAAGAGACAGAGACAGTGAGACAGAGACAGAGAGAGGCAGAAAAAGACAGAGATAAAGAGAGAGAGAGAGAGAGAGAGAGAGAGAGAGAGAGAGAGAGAGAGAGAGAGAGAGAGAGAGAGAGAGAGAGAGAGAGAGAGACAAAGAGACAGACACACATGCATTTATTCATTAATTCGTTCACGTCATTCATTCATTCGTTCATTCGTTCACTCGTTCATTCGGATCATAGTGCTCCATCAAGATATCAAATAAGAGGCGTTCATAGCTCATCTCAAGTGATAAATGTATTGTATGGTATTGTATTGTTCTTGTCAATTTATACAGCGTCTTTGTAAAAGAACAAACTATTCGGGGCGCTTGACGATGCAACATAAATTGCCAAATGAGGGCGCAGATCAATAGGCAGGCTATTCCAGGCTATTCCAGTCCTCCCCTGCAGGAGGGGCAACGCGTTGCATCGTCGAGGTTTCAGTTCCCCTTTGGGCGTGGAGTGACCAGCGGCCAGACGAACTTGAAAGAGGTCGACTTCAGTTGGGAGATGCACCAGCCTACTTGCTAAGGAACCTAATTGTTCGTAGACTGTGAGCGGTAGTTGTTGTGTCAGAGCATTCCTCATCTTTCAATATAATAATTATGGTCTATAGCCTGTAGACATCTAGTCCATGCATATGCTGATGGTGTATTTTACATGGTTCGCCCTTGATTCTGATTATTTCCATACCCTCAGCGGCTTTGAAAGGTTCCCAAAAAGCGCTTCATAAACGTTCATGTACACGTATGCATGCACACACACACAATCATACATGCATTCATGTATGCATACATACATACATACAATAAATAAATAAATACATACATACATACATACATACATGCATGCATGCATACATAAATATATATATAAACATTATAAATACAGATATCCATGCATACGTACATACATACATACATACATACAATACATACAAACATACATACATACATACATACATACATACATACATACATACATACATACATACATACATACATACATACATACATATACAATTATACATAATACATATATGCATACACACGTACATCCTAAGAGTCCTCGTATAGACGCAGTACATATTATCCATGTATTTCTCTGATTCGCAAGCGCCTACAATAAGAAGCGCGAAGTGATTAATGTCGGTAGGCGTTGTAGCGATATTGGTGTCTGGTGTTACTGGGGATTTCCGTTAAATGAGCCGACAGTCCTAGGAGAAGGCGCCAATAGGCGTGTCGACTTAATCCTCGCTCTATAACCGCGTCGCCGGCATAAATCCGACCACGAGTCAATGAAAATGAGTTGCCTAAGTGGTACGCAGAAGATGGAGACCCGTAAAACATCAGCTGCAGCAGCAGCAGTCTCAGCAGCTCCATCAGTGATGCAGTCAGCGGCCACTCCAGTCGTTAATACCAGCATATACTCTGAATGCTAAGACGCATCAATTGCATGGCTCTGAAGTGGTTTCGAGTGACTTACATCGAGATTCTGACAATGACTCTGAGTAGGTCTCTTGAAGAGGCGCTATATAAATTATCAAAATGAATGGACGAATGAATGAAACGATGGCTACTTTACTGTTTGACTCGGTCCTTGAAGGGGCGCTATACAAATTCTCAGAATGAATGAATGAATGAATCCTTGGCTGTTGTTTTGAAACTGGACATATGCTGAGAATCTTTCTGTTTTTTTTACAAATTTATTACTGGGCTGTTACTGTATATAAATTTCAGCAAATGGGAAAGTCAGTCTCATTAGGGGCGATAAACTTTAATTTCAAGATTTTAAATGGCTTCACGAGTGCAAATACAATACTCTGAACGTTTGTGTATATTAATTGTTCACTTTTCTATTTAAATTATTCACTTTTCTATTTGAAATATTCACTTTTATATTTGACTTATATAATAATAATAATAATAATAATAATAATAATAATAATAATAATAATAATAATAATAATAATAATAATAATCTTTTCTTTAATTAAGCGCTTGCAAACGCACTGCGCTGTACAGTGAACATACATATAGTAGAAACGGCAGCCACGCAGGGCGCCTTACATACATGTATTAAGTAGAAGCACATGATAAAAGTTTTACAGGAGTCGAATATAACTGCTTATACGGCAGCCACATACGGCGCCAAATCACGGCCTACTATTCATTTAACCACCGCCGCCGCCTAGAGAGTGGAAGGCAGAATTAACCTTAGATTAATGGATGTCTACGGGGTTCGATCTTGGTACCTTCAGCTCTTCACGCCAGTGTGTTATCCATTACTCTACGGCCTCCCCCCCCAATGACTCTGAGTAGGTCTCTTCAATTTTCGATTTGAAATATTGACTTTTATATTTGAATCATTCAATTTTCTATTTGAAATATTCACTTTTATATTTGAATTATTCGCTCTTCTGTTTGAATTATTCGTATTTTTATTTCTAACTACAGGCAGAATGACCTGCAGGAACGAAAAATTTAGGTTTGTAGAAGAAATTGATTAATCTCCTCGTCCCAGATCCCACAACCACCTCTTAATTTTTTTATTTTACAGATTTATAAGAGTACCTTGCCGACGTATGGATAGGACATTTCAGTGTCGATTCCGTCGTTGTCCTGGACGTACTGGAAGGCGTAATCCATCCATCCTCCATAGCATCCCTCGTTTCCTTCTTCGCGCGAACAGTCGACGAGGTTCTGCTCGCTCAGAGACACAAGTTTGCCAGTCTTACGGAAGTGCTGGCCCTCAAGGGATCCGGTCTACAAGAAGGACCCACGATGATCGCATCGTATATCTAATCGCCTCACTTCATTATTCTTACACATAAAATAATAATAATAATAATAATAATAATAATAATAATAATAATATATTAAAAAAAATAATAATAATAAATATAATAATCGTGTTTATTGACAAACTCGCTGAAACACCGTAGTAAGTAACGTTGAAACATATGACAGTATAATTATCAAGATCTTATAGAAGACACGTCTGGGCAGACTGTTAAGCGCCCGCTTATTTTACAGCTGATCCCTAGAGAGTGGAAGGCCGAGTCGACCTAGAGGGGGCTTACGGGTATCGAACCCGGACCTTTCAAGATCGAATGCTCTTCAGGCCAGTATTACCATACATCTATACCCCTCCCCACATTACATTGCAACTGAGACGGAAGTTTGGCACTCTCAACTTACAGGAAACGGGCATTAACAGCTGAAGGCTGAATTACCGTACTTCATGAACTTCTTCATAAAAATCCATCACCGTTCGTTCACTGTACAAATGTTTACATTGCGACAATGCTAGTCTTAATGATTGATCCTATATCTAACTGTAAGTTTAATTCCAATCGTAGGCCTGTGAAAGTTTTATGCTGTTAGTTCAGAGCTATAGATAGGCCTATAACTGTATGCTTAGACCTTTACAACTGTTAATAATATTGCATCGTGTTTCATACTGACATTGTGCTACTTTTACACTATTCAACAGGCCTACTATGCATTGTTGTTGTAATGTGAGAGCGCTTGTCTCGTACTAATAAAGATTGCTTACTTCTTAAACTGCGAAAAAACAAATCTCTGCTGTTACTTATAGAAATAGCAAAAAAGTTTAAATAGGCTTCTATAAATTCTATGAAATGAACTTACGGCGCTGAACGCCCAGCACGAACCGCACGATTTCTGAAAAGTTAAACAAACTCACAATTAAACGAAATCATAATTAATATATGTTAATCGAGATTACAGATTTAAACAGCCTCCAAACGGCGATGCATGAACGAAGGTCTGTGCAGTGTGGCTATCAATGTAATCTAAAGTAATACGACTCAGCAGTTGCTTAGCACCTTTCTTTCTCTCGAAAACACTATTTCTCTATACAGAGTTTTTTGCTGTTCACGCATTTTTCGCCTGCAGATGAACCTGTCGTTCTTATCGAACTCCAACATAATTATATATGGTCTCGGGTTTGAGAGTATCCTGGACGGCGTTATATAAACGAACTATAACTTCCTAGCATTACATTGCATTGCGTATTGTCATATAAAGGACATCACTGCAGGAACATAACAAAGCATGAGACAACATGCTATAACAATACAGCTTAACGGAAGAGTACATTTCGGTTTCATCCTCGCAGTCTTCTTGTCTTGTTTTGGCGCAACAGCAGCGGCAGTCTTACGCTTAAATTATACAGCTCATCAGCTTAATTATATGAAGCCGGATTGAATTTCTTATACAAAGAAAATATTATTAGGCGTATGCATGCATTCGTGTGAGCGTATGATTATAGTCGAATTGATCTACTCGTACCTGATCCTTGACTTCGGTCACGTATCCCTTCATTCTCCAGTCGATGTGCTTTGGAAGTTCGACCGCCGTGTTAAGCGGAAGGTAGGCGGATCCTCTCGTCTTCCCTTCTCCTTCCTTCGGACTCCTGAAGCCGTTCATTTTCTTCGAAAATTCGTCGATTTCCTACAAAATGATGACCAATTTTGACGATATCTGTAATGGAAGGTCGATTCCAGAAAACAGAAAATTGCGTTTCTCTCTTCTAACTTCTAGCATGTTTGAAATTCGCCAATATTGTAAGTAAAAGTTGAGAATAAGATTGAAGAATACATTATTCAGATTAAGATTACCATGACATTAATACGATTTGGCTACTTATGGGGTTGTGTACTGTTCTAATTAATATTTAAATGTTATAAGCAACCACGCAACGGCGTGATAGACAAGGCACGTGTGTGGCACGTACAGACATTGTAGAGCAAAGAAATAGTATTTCTATAGTCTACAGACATCAGTAAATTTAAAATTAAGACATGCCTTTTGATCATAATAGAGATTTTTCTATAGCTGGCCAAGCAAATTTATTTAATTATAATTTCGTTTTGCATTGTCATGGAATGCGCAGCTTCGAAACGACTGGAGGTTTTCAAAGGTGCAAAGAATGTCAATCTTACAGTTTGAAACTTACTGAGTTGAAGAGGTGAGAGTTCGTTTAGCAAACGAACTAATTAACTCTACATTTGATTAGTTTTTACAGCTTACAATAAACCTGTGTGAACTCGAAAATAGGTATACAGCAATGGGGCCTTTGATTGCGCAGTTCTTACAAAGGTTATCCTGTTAAGAGTGGTCTGAACATCCTCTCCGGACGGGTTACATGGCTGAATATCGAATTCTGGATTGCACTTGATGCAATACTGGATTCAAACTTTACAATACAAAAGCAATACAACTTTGTATTTGGACTTGCTCAAGGTCCTTGCTGCAATTGCAGTACACAGTAACCGCCCAGGGGAGGCTCGAACCCGTATTCTCCGCGTTTCTGCCATCGTGCTTCACGTTTAATTTACTAGGCACTAGCAATCTGTCACAGTGCCAACCAATCATGTTAGGTCGCGGTTTGTACTGAGGGAACTATGCAATATGCTTTTTGGTGATCAATCAAAATTCTGAAGCAGAACATAAATTGCTCAGCCGGGCGCTTGGAGGAAATGTATCTTTTAAAATAGCATGACGATAGCAAGTTGGTGCTGATCAAAAGCCTTAAGTATTTCTAGTTTTTCTATCATGATTTACCGACAGCCTTTAAAACCATTTCTTCGCCTGTTCTGATTTTTTGTGACCGATTAGGATTGCTTAATAAAACTTAAAGACAGCATATGGAATTTAGAGAGGATATCTAACATTTAAAGGGTCACTTTAACACAGAGTTATATCTCATGTGTTATTCAGAAGGGATTACAACGGACAAAGAGGTCAAGCTGCAGAGCTTTTGAGCTAAAAGGTCATAGCCTTGAACCTGGTAGGCTGCTCACCATGTCAGAATACTGGTTTATTCCAAGCGAGAAGCTCTTGAGCCCTTTTTCGTACAGATAATTGTGACTCTCGACCGTCTTGAGATTCTCGGCAAATATCTGTTTGCGATAAGCCTCGACCTCTGGTGAGTCATATAGCTTGACTGAAACGGATAAGCAACCTCTTATCTGATCCAGGTATTTTTTTTATCTATTCAACAGTTTTTTTAATTTATTTATTACACTTATTAAACTTTTTATTAAGCGCCTATACCAACGGCTGTCGTCAGAAGCGTTGATTATTGGTAAAGAATGGTTTGGCTTTAAGTGTAGCAACAGCTCGACAAGTGGGACATACTTTCCTTATGGGCTCAATAAGTGAATCAAATCTTTCAACCAACTGACAAATCAGTCAGTCATTCTTTCATTTAGAATTTATATAGCACTTGACTTATGTTTCTTCAACATCACAAAGAACGAAACCAAACAGAATCAGATCGATATTCTTGAAGGTGCGCTATATTAAATGTTTGAATGAATGAATGAATGAATGAATGAATGATATTCACAAACGCAGTCTTCTAAATTAGGCCTCGATAGAGAGAAAACTGTAAGATAAAGACGGATAGCAGACAGAGCGATATCAATCAATCAATCAATCAATCAATCAATATTTTTTTATTGCAACCAATCAGTAAAATTACATAAGAATAACAATTCAGGTACATTTATTACTGCTTCATTAAATAAGGTGAGAGAGAACAGTCGGTGATGGAAGCAATGGGCGGCCCCAAAGGGATAATAATCCCGCTAAGCGGGGACACCCGTCGGGCCAAGTAACATAATTCAGTGAATGGCATAATTAAGTAATCCTTCCCGACGTGACTAGAAAAAGGTAAGAATATATATATATATATATATATATATATATATATATATAGAGAGAGAGAGAGAGAGAGAGAGAGAGAGAGAGAGAGAGAGAGAGAGAGAGAGAGAGAGAGAGAGAGAGAGAGAGAGAGAGTAAGAGAGAGACTGACAGAGAGAAAGAGAGAGAAAGTGAGAGAGTAAGAGAGACAGAGACAGAGAGAGACAGAGAGACAGAGAGTAAACGAGACTGAGAGCAAGAACGAGAGAGAGAGCGAATGAGAAAAAGAGACACAGTAAAAGAGACAGAGATAGTTAGAGAGACAGATAGTAAGAAAGTAAGAGAGAGTAAGACAGAGCGAGAGACAAAGGGGCACAGAGAGAGAGAGAGAGAGAGAGAGAGAGAGAGAGAGAGAGAGAGAGAGAGAGAGAGAGAGAGAGAGAGAGAGAGAGAGAGAGAGAGAGAGAGAGAGAGAGAGAGAGAGAGAGAGAGAGAGAGAGAGAGATAGAGATAGAGATAGAGATAGAGATAGAGATAGAGAGCGAGAGAGAGAGAGTACACTTGTAATCAAAAGAACACCTCCGTAATTACAAGAAACAGCCAGAAAAAACGAGAAAAGTAGATTTTCCTCCTTACCGTGCGTTTCCTTGAAGACAGCCCAGGCTTTGTCAAACGTTGTCATCTGTGGATATCTGAGGTAGATATCGTCGGAAGTCAGCGATGCGGCGGAAATCGCTCCAACAAACAGCGTCAGTATAAAGATACTCATTGCGTTGATCAACCTATGCACGTTACAACATTGCATAATTGCAACACTTTTTTATACGGTGAGTGACTGACTGTACAGGTAGTCGTAGTTGTTATTTAAAATAAAAAGTTTAGACATTTCTCAGCGCCACACAAAAGCAGCTTCATGAATCCCAGCTTACAAAAAAAATACTCGGTAGTAGCCTGTGATAAGCGTGTATGATTTTACCTGTTGTAATGTTGTTAGAAGTTATCTCACCGGACTAGGATAAACTTGAAGTTCGTTTGGTCGACCTGCAGTCTCAGTTATAGCCTATGTGGTAACTGTATTCGATGCTGTGCTTCTATATTCTTGACCTATCAGCCACAAGTTTCATTGGCTTCGTTGTCCTTGCTGAGAGTTTTATACTAAATCGTTCGCACTCATTGGCACGTGTGTACTTAAAAAGTCACGCGCTTTCAAAATACGCCTATCGAAAACAAATGACTTGGCTTGTTTCTGTAAATTGATGGGTGATAATATTTTAGACACAGCCGGTCACTTGCGCTCATTCACGGCTTCAGCGTTGTAGCAGTAAATATCTCGTTTGAACTACTATAGGAATTTGCTGCCCGTCATTTAACCAAGAGCTGACAGTCTTATAGCTCAGTATTATATTATTCTGAACGACTATGATCATGCACTTGTATGCATGGCTATGATAATAGTAGAAGTTCTATACCATACATCATCATTAAGATGATGCATTTATTAAGCGTCACTATCCAATCTTCAAGCATCAATCGATGGCGCTGAGCAATTGTGAAGGAATTGCTCAAGGTCCCTACACAGTTACCGTCTCTGGGAGGCTCAGACCCGTGCTCTCCGCGCAACAAGGCGAGCGCTACAGCCAATCGGCTACTGTGTCTCATTTAGCAGGCTATATATCTAGATGAACAACTTTCACCTTTTTCTGAGGTGACCTAGAAGGTTTAAGAAGATTTAGTTAGAACTTATACATGTGAAATTGGGACTTTATGATGACCTGGGATGTTCTGAAGCTGATACATGACTTCCGATAGACTCAGACCAATGAGCTATGTTGGTCCTGTGGCTCTTTTTCGTCAAACGGCTCTTCTCATTTTATCGAAGTTCTCTATCACCTCTCTTATCGAGGTCACTTTCGTTCTAGAGTGAAAACCGGCCTCTTCCAGTGTGTATGCGGTTCATAACGTGCCTGCCACCCGGCTTCAATGTGCACCTCTGAACTTTGTAGGCAGTACCATGTACTTTTATTTATATGCATAAATGATCGTAGGTGTTGTTTTAAGCAGATCAATTATATACTTCAATTAATCAATACTTCGATCCCGCTACCTACTGCACTTCACGCCAGTGATGTTACCACTACTCTATGGACTCCCCCTCCCCCAATGATCGTTTGTGTTGTTTTAAGCTGAAGAATTAGCAGTAAAAGGCTACTTTAATTGAAGCACACATATGTCTGTTGCGCCTGAATTCATCAGGGATTGGTTGGAGTCTCTCTGCCCAAGTAAGTAAGATGTCGTGCAACAGTTTTCATGAATTATACATTGCGTAGAGCTCCACTAATCTGTAGTCGGACGATAGATGGAGAGAAACCGTGAAGAGTGAAACAGAGAGAAACAGTAAGAGAGATAGAGACATGGAGATCTATAGCACAGATGTAGCCATGGTCTTGAAAGAAAAGTAGATACAGACGAACAGACAGAGAATGGAGCAAAACATAGAGGTACAAAAAGATCAATTGTCGCCGAGCGGGGGAGGGAGCTGTAATTTTCTTGTCTCATATAATTATATGCATCCGGTCACGTAGTCTGTTGACGTCAGCCATAAACTGGCGCTACACGAATTGGCCTGCATCTTTGTATTAACGATTTGTCTATGGCCAATTCAGGCATCTGTTTTGTTCCCTTAATTAGATTTTCTGCTTCTTTTCCTAAAGGACTAATCTCAGACTCAGCAGCCACAACAGAAGCAGAGGCCATAACTCGGCTTGATGCTGTGCGCTGTGCTTGATTTTATGCTGCTTCACCATCGTTATTGTCTGTAGATGTTGATACTGAGCATTGCCAATGCCCTTCCCATTCAGATTGGTCGTATTGATAACAATAATATATTCGTGTTCATTTACAAGCTCACTGACCAATCGCAGTAAGTCACATTGAAACTTTGACGGTACAGTTATCAAGATCTTATTGAACACACGTCTTGGCAGCTTGTTCGACGCAAGCTCATTTTACTGCTGCCCCCTATGGAGTGGAAGGCTGAATCGACCTAGAGGGGTATCG
>OY744616.1:26893894-26926394 GCA_963556255.1 Allolobophora icterica
ATCTGTGTGGATTAGGGTGGTCCAGAAGCCATACAGAAAATGTTAAGTTTGAGGAATCATTTCTCCACAAGGCTTCTTTTTGTCCACTGGGGGTAGATAATTTGCCTGTTAAATTTCAGCCTGATTGTGCAACATTTAGAGGTCAACCCATTCTCAACATTCATCAAGCACATAGAACATCACCAACCGAGTAACTGCTTCTGCTTCTCTTGTGGCTACGGCGTCTGAGATTAGTCCTTTAGGAAAAGAAGCTGAAAATCTAATTAAGGGAACAAAACAGATGCCTGAATTGGCCACAGACAAATCGTTAATACAAAGATACAGGCCAATTCGTGTAGCGCCAGTTTATGGCTGACGTCAAGAGACTACGTGACCGGATGCATATAATTATATGAGACAAGAAAATTAGAGATCCTTCCCCCGCTCTGCGACAATTGACCTCTTTGTACCTCTATGTTTTGCTCCATGTCTCTGTCTGTTTCTGTAAGCATGATCGTCTCTATCTACTTTTCTTTCAAGACCATGGATACATCTCTATTATAAATCTCCGTGTGTTTGTGTGTCGCTCTGTGTCTGTTTCTCTGTCTCTCTCCATGTCTCTCTCTCACTCTCTCTATCTGTCTGTTTCACTCTTCGCGGTTTCTCTCCATCTATCGTCCGACCACAGATTAGTGGAGCTCTACGCAATGTATAATTCATGAAAACTGTTGGACGGCATCTTACTTACTCAGGCAGAGAGACTCCAACCAATCCCTGATTGGCGCAACAGATATATATATATATTTATATATATATACATATATACATATATATACATATATAATATATATATAAGCTTCAATTAAAGTACCGGTAGCCTTTTACTGCTAATTGATCTGCCTAAAACAACACAAACGATCATTAATGTATAAAAATGAAAGTATTTGGTACTCCCTACAAAGTTCAGAGGTGCACACTGAAGCCGGGTAGCAGAAACGTTTTGAACCGCATACACACTGAAAGAGGTCGGTTTTCACTCTAGAGGGAAAAGTGGCCTCGATAAGAGAGGTGATAGAGAACTTCGATAAAGTGAGAGGAGCTGTGTGACGGAAAGAGCCTCTCGCCCGCCATTGCTCATTGGTCTAGGTCTACCTGAAGTCATGTATCAGCTCCAGAACATCCCAGGTCATCATAAAGTCCCAATTTTACATGTATAAGTTCTAACAAAATTTTCTTAACCTTCTAGGTCACCATTGAAAAGGTGAAAGTTGTTCATCTAGATATACAGCCTGCTAACTGGGACACGGTAACCGATTGGTTAGAGCGCTCGCCTTGTTGCGCATAGAGTACGGGTCTGAGCCTTCCAGAGACGGTAACTGTGTAGGGATCTTTAGCAATTCCTTCACAATTGCTCAGCGCCATCGATTGATGCTTGAAGATTAGATCTTCTTCTTCTCTCTCCTCCGTCAGGCGTGCGCCGACGATGAGGCCTCATTTGAGGTTTCTTGGTCCATTACCAGGTGGTGATCATTCCTCTCCTGGCAGGGTAAGGAGGCCGGTGGGTCATTTGTAGACCTCTTTCGCCCTGAGGTGTCCTTCCAACACCTGCCTGCTGCGTTGGCTAGCCGTTTTCTGGGTTCCTGGTGAGCCTGTCCACCTCACGTAACGCCCTAGGTGGTTCTTCGGCCAAGGCCTTCACCACTGATGGCATAGCCTCACCAGGCAATCCAGTACTTGGCTGTTCACCTCCCCCCCCCCACCACGGTGAGGTGCAGGTAGGGCTTTGGGGGGGGGGGGGTAAGATTAGATAGTGCCGCTTAATAAATGCATTATCATAATGATATTGTACGGTATAGAACTTCTACTATTATCATCGCCTGCATGATCAGTGTTGCTCAGAATAATGTAATACTCAGCTTTGGTCAAATGACGGGCAGCAAACTCCTATAGTAGTTCAAATGAGATATAGAAATTTACTGCTAAAACGCTGAAGCCGCGAATGAACGCAGGTGACCGGCTGTGTCTAAAATAATATCAGCCATCAATCAGAAACAAGCCAATTTATTTGTTTTCGATAGGCGTATTTTGAAAGCGCGTGACTTTTTAAGTACACACGTGCTAATGAGTGCGAACGATTTAGTATAAAACTCTCAGCAAGTACAACCAGGAGACTTATGGCTAATAGGTCAAGAATATAGAAGCACAACATCGAATACAGTTACCACATAGGCTATAACTTAGACTGCAGGTCGACCAAACGAACTTCAAGTTTATCCTAGTCCGGTGAGATAACTTCTAACAACATTACAACAGGTAAAATCATACACGCTTATCACAGGCTACTACCGAGTATTTTTTGTAAGCTGGGATTCATGACGCTGCTTTTGTGTGGCGCTGAGAAATTTCTAAACTTTTTATTTTAAGTAACAACTACACCTGCTGTACAGCCACCGTATAAAAAGTGTTGCCATTATGAAATGTTTTAACGTGCATAGGTTGAACAACGCAATGAGTATCTTTATACTGACGCTGTTTGTTGGTGCGATTTCCGCCGCATCGCTGACTTCCGACGATGTCTACCTCAGATATTCAGAGACGACAACATTTGACAGAGCCTGGGCTCTCTTCAAGGAAACGCACGGTAAGGAGGGAAATCTACTTTACGGGTTTTCTGGCTGTTTCTTGTAATGACGGTGGTGTTCTTTTGATTACACGTACTATAATCTCTTCTCTCTGTCTCTCTTACTCTTTCTTACTTTCCCACAATCTGTCTCTCTCTTACTATCTCTCTCTTATACTCTCTCTCTCTCTCTCTCTCTCTCTCTCTCTCTCTCTCTCTCTCTCTCTCTCTCTCTCTCTCTCTCTCTCTCTCTCTCTCTCTGTCTCTCTCTGTCTCTCTCTGTCTCTCTCTCTCTGTCTCTCTCTGTCTGTCTGTCTGTCTGTCTGTCTGTCTGTCTGTCTGTCTCTCTCTCTCTCCCTCTCTCTCTCTCTCTCTCTCTCTCTCTCTTCTCTCTCTCTCTCTCTCTCTCTCTCTCTGTCTCTCTCTGTCTCTCTCTGTCTCTCTCTGTCTGTCTGTCTGTCTGTCTGTCTCTCTCTCTCTCTCTCTCTCTCTCTCTTACTCACTCTTTCTCTTCCCCTCTCCTCTTCCTCTCTCGCACTTTCTTTCTCTTACTTTCTCCTTCTCACGCTCTCTTTCGTCTCTATCTCTCTCTTTCTCTCTTACACTCCCTCTTTCTCTCTACTCCTCTCTCTCTCACACTCTCTTTCTCTCTCTTATATACTGTATTATATCGCTCTCTATGTTGTCCGTCTTTACCTGACTTTTATCTTTATCTAATTTCGCAGTGTGTGTGTGTGTGTCTGTGTGTCCTTCTAGTTGCTCTTGTTCCTTGTGATGTTGAGAAAACATAATTATATCGAGTGCTATATAAATGTGCTATATATTTCTAAATGAAGGAATGACTGACTGATTCTTAGTTGATTGATAGATTTGATTGACTGATAGAGCCCATAAGGAAAGTATGTCCCACTTGTTGAGCTGTTGCTACACTTAAGGCTAAACCATTCATCACCACGGATCAACTCTTCTGACAACAGCCGTTATTATAGGCACTTAATAAAAGATTTAATAAGTGTAATAAATGAAAAAAACTGTTGAACAGATAACAAATACCTGGATCAGATAAGACGTTGCTTATCCGTTTCAGGTAAGCTATATGATTCACCCGAAGTTGAGGCTTATCGCAAACAGATATTTGCCGAAAATCTGAAGATGGTCGAAAGTCACAATTACCTGTACGAAAAAGGGCTCCAGAGCTTCTTGCTTGGAATAAACCAGTATTCTGACATGGTGAGCAGCCTAATAGGTTCAAGGCTGTGACCTCTAACCTCGAAGGCTCTGCTGTTTGACCTTTTTGTCTGTTGTAATCCCTTCTAGATGACACAGGAGATTACAGGCTGTCTTAAAGTGACCATTTTAAACGTTAGATATCCTCTCTAAATTCCACATGCTGTCTTAAAAGTTTCATCAAGTAAGCCTAATTGGTCGCAAAAATCAGAACAGATTTAATGGTTTAAAAGGCTGTTGGTAAATCATGATAGAACAACTAGAAATAGTTACGTCTTTTGATCAGCACCAACTTGCTATCATCATGCTATTTAGAAGGATTTATTCGTTAGAAACGCCCGGCTGAGCAATTTATGTTTTGCTTCAGAATTATGATTGATAACCAAGAAGCATATTGCACAGTTCTCTCAGTACAAACCGCGACCTAACATGATTGGTTGGCACTGTGACAGATTCCCAGTGCCTATTAAGTTAAGAGTTCGAAGTTCGTGAATCACGATATCCGAAACGCGGAGAATACGGGTTCGAGCCTCTTTATAGACGGTCACTGTGTACTGGAATTGGGAGCAAGGAATCAGTTGTTTTATTAGTAGCTGAAAAAAAGGTGTCGGAACGCCGTTCTGGCACGTTCCGGCTGAAAAAGCACTGGAGATACTTCTTCTTTGCTCTAAAATATCTCTGCGTGCTATACACGTGCCGAGTCTATCACGCCGTTGCGTGGTCGCTTATAATATTTAAATATTAATTAGAACAGTAAACAACCCTATAAGTAGCCAAATCGTATTAAAGTCATGGTATTCCTTGATCTGAATAATGTATTCTTCAATCTTATTCTCAACTTTCACTTGCAATATTTGTCAATTTCAAACAGAAGTTAGAAGAGAGAAACGGAATTTTCTCTTTTCTGGAATCGACCTTTCATTACATATATCGTCAAAATTGGTCTCATTTTGTAGGAAATCGACGAATTATCGAAGAAAATGAACGGCTTCAGAAGTCCGAAGGAAGGAGACAGGAAGCTGAGAGGATCCGCCTACCTTCCGCTTAACACGGCGGTCGAACTTCCAAAGCACATCGACTGGAGAATGAAGGGATACGTGACCGAAGTCAAGAATCAGGTACGAGTAGATCAATGCGACCATAATCGAGGAACATACGCTCACGTGAATGCATACATACGCCAAATTATATTTTGTTTGTATAAGAAATTCAATCCTGCTTGATATAATTAATCTGATGAACTGTATAATTTAAGCGTAGGATTGCCGCTGATGTTGCAAGAAAACAAGACTGCGAGGTGGACTTCGGGAAGCATGCCTGAGGATGGAACTGAATTGTACTATTATGTTAAGATGTATTGCTTTATCATGCTGTCCCATGTTTTGCTATGTTCCTGCTGTGCTGTATATAGACCAATACGCAATTTACGTAATGCCAGGAAATATACTGTAATTCATTTATATAACGCCCTCCAAGGTACTCTCAAACCCGAGAGCCTGTGATCATATTGGAGGTCGTCAAGAACGACAAGGTCATCTGCATTCGAATAATGCTTGAACAGCTAAAATATATATATATATATATATATATATATATATAGAGAGAGAGAGAGAGAGAGAGAGAGAGAGAGAGAGAGAGAGAGAGAGAGAGAGAGAGAGAGAGAGAGAGAGAGAGAGAGAAATGGCTTTTTCGATAGGAAACAGGGCGCTACGCAAATGGTGAGTCACATTACATGAGGTTACATACATAGTCAGTTTGTAAAGATCTTTGTTCGTCCATCGCCGTTGGAATTTGTATAAATCTGTAATCTCGATTTGAATTTTAATTATGATTTCGTTTAATTGTGGTTTCGTTTAACTTTTTCAGAAATCGTGCGGTTCGTGTTGGGCTTTCAGCGCCGTAAGTTCATTTCATAGAATTCATAGAAGCCTATTTAAACGTTTGTGCTATCTGTATAATTCACAGCAAAGTATTTTATCACAGTTTAAGAAGTAAGTAAGTAATTTTTATTGGCACGGGATAAGCGCTCTCACTTTACAACAAACCATCATACCGTATTTCAATTGTTTCAGTGTAACTTACTGGGGTTTGTCAGTGAGCTTGTCAATAAACACGGTTATTTTTTTAAATCCCCGAGGTGCGAATAAGGTACTAAATAAGTGAGAATTAATCTCTGAAGTGACCTTCTTCATCGAGATCCGAAAGTGCAAAAGTGTTGCGGAAGGAGGCTGCGTAAAAGCACCGGTGTAGCGATTTCAGATTACCCCCATTTCACATTACCCCCCGGTAACTTGAAATCGCGTTCAGATTACCGGGGGGTAATCTGAAATCGATTTCAAGTTACCCCCGGGGGTAATTTGAAATCGATTTCAAGTTACCCCCTACGATTTCAGATTACCCCCTCAAATTTGTGGGGCTCATTTTCGATTATCTTATATAATACTAATAATAATTGCCAATATTTATCGCTGAACTCTCATTGTCCCCTTATAGCAGGATGTACGATAAGTTCTCTCTCACTCTCTGCCTCAACTCCATAAAACTCATGAAATGGAGCAGCAGACACGCATAAATAGAACTGTAGTTGTCTGGCTGGCTGGGTCTACTGGTCAATGCTTGCAATCAGTGCGTCAGCCGTGGGAAACGTTAATATTCTCAGTCGTTTGAAACAGCTCGGTGGTATAGTTAGCATTTTATGTTATGTGAACATGGCGGGGGTAACTTGAAATCGCGTTCAGATTACCGGGAGGTAATCTTAAATCGCGTTCAGATTACCGGGGGGTAATCTGAAATCGCGTTCACATTACCGGGGGGTAATCTGAAATCGCGTTCACATTACCGGGGGGTAATCTGAAATCGATTTCAGATTACCCCCGGGGGTAATGTGAACAGCGCAGGGGTAACTTGAAATCGCGTTCAGGCTACCCCCGGGGGTAATCTGAAATCGATTTCAGATTACCGGGGGGTAACTTGAAAGAGGGGGTAACCTGAAGTCTTTACAGGTGTCACGAAATAGAGTATCCCCCATACATGCGTATCCCTCTTAGCGAAATGGAGTATTCGGTTTAGTTTGCTTTTTTGGCGGTTTCTAAGTGTATTTAGTCGTACTGTTTGGATTTATTGCACACATATAATTTTTGAATTGCGTATCTTTAGTTTGTACGTCGACCTGAAATCAATTTACTTTGTTTTTGGTGATTTTGACTGGAATTTCGTCGAGGCTATCGTGATGCGTATGACGAGGGGGGATAGAATGGTTCATCCCACCGGATACTCTAAACCGGTTTATTCCATCCGGGGGGATACGCTATAGGGGGGATAGTATATCTCGGGACTGTCACGGCTAAACGTTGGAAGAGAAAGCTCTTGGGTCACCTGAGACCTGGCTCAGACGAGCCAGGTCTATTATTATTATTATTATTATTATTATTATTATTATTATTATGTAAGTATATCCTTTATTAATCCAACTGCTAACCGCATTTCAAACAAACAAAACATCACTCGACAAGTTCTGGCCGCATGAAAGTTCCTATGAAGGCAACAGCATTGAAGCGTTGTATGGTATTATTATTATTATTATTATTATTATTATTATTATTATTATTATTATTATTATTATTATTATTATTATTATTATTATTATTATTATTATTATTATTAGTATAAAGCAGTTAAGTCATGACGCATAGATAGGACCAGCTTGGATGGGCTCGCCGGTTCTCTAGCCCTGGCAGCCCTGACATTGTGCCCTGGTATGCGACTGCATTAAAACGTTGAACTGTTACTGATATGCTCTGGAAGAGGAAGGCTGTATAATATTATTATAATAATAATATATATATAATATATATATTATAATAATAATATTATTATTATTATTATTATTAGGGCCTACCATTTATTATTATTATTATTATTATTGTTATTTTATAATTATTATTATTATCATTATTATTATTATAGTATGCGTAAGTCACGGTAAGTGTAA
Source organism: Allolobophora icterica (assembly GCA_963556255.1). NCBI lineage: Eukaryota > Metazoa > Annelida > Clitellata > Crassiclitellata > Lumbricidae > Allolobophora > Allolobophora icterica. Next base: position 26,901,712 of record OY744616.1, read on the forward strand.
CGAAGACTGCCGATTAGATGTCCGATGCGATCATCGTGGTTTATTCTTGTAGACGGGATCCCTTGAGGGCCAGCACTTCCGTAAGACTGGCAAACTTGTGTCTCTGAGCGAACAGAACCTCGTCGATTGTTCACGCGGTGAAGGAAACGAGGGATGCGATGGAGGATGGATGGATGACGCCTTCCTGTACGTCCAGCACAACGACGGAATCGACACTGAAATGTCTTATCCATACGTCGGCAAGGTACTCTTATACATCCTTTTTAATATTTAGAAAAAATTAAATAAAAGGTGGCTGTGTCAACTTGAACGAGAAGATAAATCATTTTCTTCTACTAACCTAAATTTTCGGTTCCTAACAGGTCATTCTACCTCTGGTTAGAAATAAAAATACGAATAATTTCAAATAGAAAAGTAAATAATTCAAATAGAAAAGTGGACAATTCAATTATTCAAATGGAAAGGTGAAAATTAATATACACAAACGTTCAGAGTTTTGTATTTGCACTCGTGAGCCATTTAAAATCTTGAAATAAAGTTTTTCGCCACTAGTGAGATTGACATTCCCATATGCTGAAATATACAGGCCTACAGTAACGATCCATTAATAAAAGATTTTTTAAAAGCCAGAAAGATTCTCAGCAAATCTCTATTTCCAAGAAACAACCAAGGATTCATTCATCAATTCATTCTGAGAATTTATATAGCGCCTCTTCAAGAGACTTACTCAGGACCGAGTCAAACAGTAAAGTAGCCATCGTTTCATTCATTCGTACATTCATTCTGATAATTTATATAGCGCCTCTTCCAGAGACCTACTCAGAGTCATTGTCCGAATCCCGATGTAAGCCATTCGAAACCGCTTCAAAGCCATGCAATTTATGCGTCTTAGCATTCAGAGTATGCTGGTATTAACGACTGGAGTGGCCGCTGACTGCATCACTGATGGAGCTGCTGAGACTGCTGCTGCAGCTGATGCTTTACGGGTCTCCATCTTCTGCGTACCACTTAGGCAACTCATTTTCATTGACTCGTGGTCGGATTTATGCCGGCGACGCGGTTATAGAGCGAGGATTAAGTCGACACGTCTATTGGCGCCTTCTCCTAGGACTGTCGGCTCATTTAACGGAAATCCCCAGTAACACCAGACACCAATATCGCTACAACGCCTACCGACATTAATCACTTCGAGCTTCTTATTGTAGGCGCTTGCGAATCAGAGAAATGCATTGATAATATGTGCTGCATCTATACGAGGACTCTTAGGATGTATGTGTGTATGTATGCATGTATGTATGTTTATCTGTTTGTATGTTAATATGTATGTTTATATGTATGTTTATATGTATGTAAGTAAGTAAGTAAGTGTGTATGTATGTATGTATGTATGTTTATATGTATGTATGTATGTTTGTTTGTTTGTATGTATGTATGTATGTATGTATGTATGCATGTATGTATGTAGGTATGTATGAATGCATGTATGTATGTATATTTCGTTTATATGTATGTATGTATATATTATGTTTTTCTGGTATGTTTATATGTATGTATGTATGTATGTATGTATGTATGTATGTATGTATGTATGTATGTATGTATGTATGTATATATTATGTTTTACTGGCCTGTGTTTAATTACTGTCATTGAATGTTAGCTGGCTGTCATGTAATATTACTTTTTTATTTAGTACCATAGGTACCCCTAGGTAGCGGGATCATTGATCCCTTTTGGGTCTTCGTCCTGGTAGCCCTACACTGTATATTACATGGTACTTCCATAATTGTCAGATATTGGTAACAGCAAAATAAAATTGATTGATTGATTGACTGATTGATTGATTTATGTATGTATATGTATGTATGTTTGTATGTATGTATGTATTGTATGTATGACTTTGTATATATGCATGCATGCGTGTACATGACCGTTTATAAAGCGCTTTTTGGGAACCTGTCAAAGTCGCTGAGGGTATGGAAATAATCAAAGTCAAAGGTGAACCATGTAAAATACACCAAGCGGCATCCGCATGGACTGGATGTCTACAGGCTATAGACCATATTATATTGAAAGATGACACAACTACCGGTCACAGTTCCAGGTCTACTGCCAAATTGGTTCTTTAGCAAGTAGGCTGGTGCATCTCCCAACTGAAGTCGACCTCTTTCAAGTTAGTCTGGCCGCTGGTCGCTCCACACCCAAAGGGGAACTGACCCCTCGACGATGCAACGCGTTGCCCCTCTGGGGGGGGGGAACTGTCTACCTTTTCCAAAGCCGCCTTTTGATCTGCGCGCTCGTTTGGCTATTTATGTTGCATCGTCAAGAGCCATAAATCGTTTGTTCTTTTAGAGAGGCGCTGTATAAATTGACAAAAACCAATACAATACCATACAAATACAATACAATTACCACTTAAGGTGGGCTATGAACGCCTCTTGTTCGATATCTTGATTGTGCGCTATGATCTGAAATTCTGAGATGAACGAACGAATGAACGAATGAATAAATGCGTTTTTGTCTGTCTGTCTTTCTGTCTGTCTGTCTCTCTATCTCTGTCTCTGTCTCTGTCTGTCTCTCTCTCGTTCTCTCTGTTTGTGTTTGTGTGTGGATGTGTATGTGTGTGTTTGTGAATATTGGTTCAATATTCAAATGGCGCAGTTAAAAAACTACAATGTCACTATCAGCCTACATTGCCTATATGATGTCTCGTTATGACTATTTGTCTTTTGTACCATGCGAACGACGTTTCTGTTCGTAGGATGGCAAGTGTCACTACAACGCTGCTACCAAAGGTGCTACCGCCGTCGGATTCGTTGATTTATCTTCAGGAAACGAATCGATGTTGATGGAGGTCGTTGCTACCATCGGTCCAGTCTCTGTGGCCATCGATGCCGGCCATAAGTCATTTTTTCAGTACAGTGGAGGTGGTTCCGGTTATTCATTCTTCTCTTTTTTCCATCATCTATCCGTTCCTCTCTTCCTTCTTTTTCTCATCTTCCTTTATTGCGTTTAATCTTTCGTGTGCGATCAGTCATCCTTCAGTTCATCTATACGTCCATACATCCATCCTTCCGTTCATCCATCCGTCCATCTGTCTATCCATCTCTCCAGCCAGTCATCTACCGCTTTATTATGATTATTCTGTCCATTTTGTCTCCTCGTTCGTTCTTCCTTTCACCATACCACTTTTCTAACTGCTGCTTCATTTCCCTTTCTGTCTCTCTCTGTCTCTCTTTCTCTCTCTTTCTCTGTCTCGCTCTCGCTCTGTCTCTCACTGTCACTCTCTGTCTCTGTCTGTCTGTCTCTCCCTCTCTATCTGCAAGTTTCATTTTCTGCTCGATGTAATGGATAAACTGTTCAACGACAAACGACTTTTCGGCAACCTCTCGTTAGCTTCCTCCCTGCCTCTCTGCCTGCTTCTCTGCCTACCTCCTTTCCTCACCTTTACTCCCTGTCTACCCCCTTGTCTCTCTGTCTCTCTGCCTGCTTTTCTGTCTACCTACATTCCTCCCTGTCTACCTCCTTGTCTCTCTGCCTCTCTTCCTCCTTCTCTGCCTACCTACTTTCCTCCCTGTCTACCTCCTTGTCTCTCTGCCTCTCTTCCTCCTTCTCTGTCTACCTCCATTCCTCTCTGTCTACCTCCTTGTCTCTCTGCCTCTCTTCCTCCTTCTCTGCCTACCTACTTTCCTCTCTGTCTACCTCCTTGTCTCTCTGCCTCCCTGCCTCCTCTGACTCCCTCCTCCTTGCGTCTCTGGCTCCCTCCCTACCTTTCTTCTTCCGTGTCTGCCTCCATGCTCTCTTTCTGCCTCACTGTTTATCTCCCTGTAACCTCCCTCCCTCTTCCAACACTCCTATTCACTGTACTCACCACTTCAGCGTAAGATGCAATCACAACACCTTCCAATCTCGACCGCTTGACCGACTAATCTGCTCGACCATCTGATATCAGATCCTGAAATGTCCGGCGCTTTACAAATAAGACTACCGCTTCATACCGCTCCAGAAGAGCTCCGACTGTGAGCATTATGGTAGATATGCATGCATATCACGATATTTATGTACCGCCTTTTGTTGACCTCTTGAAAGCACTACTGGTAAACAACCTGATTAAGTCCACAGCAGCTCGAAGATTTATGGTCAGTGTTGTTAATGCAATATAACTTCGACTGATACCGTTTTATTGGAAACGATAAATTTGTCCGGTCGTTTGAGATGCAAATCTGTATTTTTGCTAGCTTCTCTGATGTTTGTTATTAATAAGAATGGTTTGTATCATGCTTCCCGGATCGGTTTCCCGGATTTAGAAGTGACGTTAATGATTGCAAGTCGCAATCAATTGTCATTACATTCTCAGACGCAATGAACGTAGTCGGCTCATTAATGTGTAGGATTACTGTCTAGAGGTTGTTCAAACCGTTACCTGCAGCCAGACAGCCGGCGTGGCATTTTATGGTGTGGTCATACATGGTGTCTAGTTTTATGCTTTGGGAATTGGTGTGGTTAACTGGGTGTGCATTACGGCTACATTAGGCCTAGTACTAGACATTACTGTTCAAAATTGTTTGTACTCGACTGCATGTGTTCTAGATACATGTATGTTCTATATATTGCTATCAGACATTATTGTTCAGTGTACCGTATGTCTGACAACTATAGATTTAAACCACAGGAATGTGCTAGCCTCTGGTTGTGCGTAACTATTGACTGCATAGTCACATTAATTTAAGTTGCTACTGGACACTACTGTTCAATGGGTTTGTACTCGACTGCATATACAGGAGTCTACGATAACCCTAAGTGTAGCACCTTGAACCTCGACCACGGTGTTCTTGTCATTGGTTACGGAGCAGAAAATGGAGAAGACTACTGGCTCATCAAGAACAGGTTTCTAGAACAAACTTTTCCTAATCGTCGTAATCGTAAACTTGAAATTTCTAAGGCGCTACTCGAAAGCTAAGCGCAGGGAAACAGCTTATTCACGAGCGCTTCGTCGTGTCAGGCAGTGATATTTTCGTTAACGAAAACTATAATTAGAAGTAAAATTAAATGATTTCGTTAACGAAAACTAGAAGTAAAAGTAGGAATTATTTTGGCAGAAAAACTAAATTAGGAATTGAATTAGAAATTATTTGCCGAACTAAAATTAAGAACAAAATTAACAATTATTTTAAGAAGTAAAATCATTTTACTTCTTGTGGTAGGCTACCTAACTTGAGATCATGAAGGGGAGTAAAATTGCACGCGATCCAAACACATAATCCATGGGAAAACTTTGGTTGATCAGAGGCGCATACCATTCATTTTTCTCGATGTAACATACTGTCTTTGGTCTTTGTTGTCTAATAGGCCTAATTGTCTCATTTGCATACCAAGGACCTTTTATACATGAAGGAAATGAGCACTTATATAGAATCCTTGCTTGTGTACTAACGACCTGAGTTTCGTACACAAATTTTTTTATTTAGGGTTCAATCGTTAAACTGTAAAATTATGAGTTAATCGAGAATGTTGGCTGGAAGGAAGCGAGATAGGCCGGTTTGGGATTTTTCATTTTGACGAAACTACAGGCAGATTACATGCCAAGAACCAACTGAGAAAATTCCGGACTTTGTGGAGCAGCACTTGCTAGAAAATATAAAGGCATTACAAGTCTTGGGAGGGGAATAGATGCTGCATTGTTAGACTAACGTTCCGCCCCTTGTTTTACTTGAGTTTTTTTCTTTCTCGAGACAAGTTTGGCGCTTTTCTGCATGCAAGCAATGCATACTTTTACAGCGCGGAAATTAATAATTATTTGGAAAACTAAAATAAGAAGTAAAATTATTTGAGAACTAAAATAGGAATGAGAAGTAAAATTATTTGTGAAGTAAAATTAGAATTAGAAGTAAAATTCAGGAGCTCAGAACTGAATTAAAACTGAATTAGGAATTATTTTTAGAAGTAAAATATCACTGGTGTCAGGTAGGTTGTCCAGAGGTGTTCAATGGAGATCTGAGTCCGGTTGCCAGAGAGCGCAGACAGAGGAAGATTTGGCTTCTGTGACGTCTATCACAAGGACTTAGGCCTATACATTTTTACAATGCGTCAACCTTAGCCTGAAAGCTCTGTTCAGGAACCAAAAAACAACTGCAGTGGAAGTGAAAATCCGTTAATTAAGAGTTACTCCGCTGTGTGACAGCAACTGGAACTTGAGTCATTGCTGGAACAATTAACTGGCTGGGACGCCCTCGATACATAAACCTATTTCGTATATAAACTTATCTTTATACTTAGACAATTGTTTACAAATGTGCACCAATGTATACTTTGGCCCATAGTTTATATATATGTCTATGTTTATGTATTTAGTATATTTTTGTAATATGTAGGCCTAGTTCACTTTATATATGTGGGCAGGTGTGTGTGTGTGTGTGTGTGTGTGTGTGTGTGTGTGTGTGTGTGTGTGTGTGTGTGTAGGTATGTGTTTGTGGGGTTGTGTATTAGGGTGGGGCAAAAAGTAATAAAAACTCGAGTTCAGTTCCCGGACAAACCTAAATCGAAGGTCCATGTTAAAGTTGATATTGCACCAAAAATTGATTTTTGATATGTATCACCGTTTTCTAGCAACTTTGTCTGAAACACCAGACCGAAAACGCAATATGTTGTAAAATGAGAGCTGGTTTAATGGTTATGACTTTCAAATTAAGAACCCAAAGTTAAAGCTACAAACAACAATGAGTAATAAAATAAATGAAAAAGCATCTGACACAGTACTGCAATGTATATGTTTTAACTTAGTTCAGGAAATCAGCTTTAGTTTCTGTAGTTGGCAAGTCCAATCTTGATTTCTTCATTTGAATGATAACACCGTGGCGTGAGTCATGTCCGTGAACTCGGCCTCAGACTGCAGAAACTCTACTTAAACTGTCCTCTTATCTCTCCTCTCTGGTTGCTACACTGCGTTTGACAGATCCCAGATCTCGTTGCTTGCTCTATTTGACATCTCTGCTGCCTTTGACATGGTTGACCATGAGATCCTCCTGCAACGTCTCGAGTTCTCAAGTGGTCTCAGGGGCTCATCTCTTATTTGGTTCCGGTCCTATCTTACAGATCGCACACAAACGATAATCTGGGGTGACCATAGGCGTAATTTGTGGGGGGTACGAGGGGTACCCGTACCCCCCACTTTTTGAACTGGGGGGTACTGTACCCCCCACTTTTTAAAGAATGCCAATCAATATTTTACTATTGTGCCTTCCCAGAGAACGCAGTCATCGCCAAAATTACGAAAGTACTTAAGTACACAGGTAAACCGAGAGCCAAAATTAATGAAAATACTGGCAGAGAACATGTTCAAAATGGTCACCATGCGAAAAGCGAAAGTGGAGAAGAAATTGGTACCCCCCCACTTTTTAGACCAAAATGTTGGTACCCCCCACTTTTTAGGCTAAAGTTACGCCCATGGGGGTGACTCCAGAACACACTGGGTTACTGTCAAGTTTGGTGTCCCCAGGGATCAGTACTTGGCCCACTCCTTTACCTGCTTTAATCAGCTGATATTACCTCCAGCTTTGTAACGCATTTAACCACTGGCCGCCTCTATGCTGATGACGCCCAGCTCTACGTGCATGGGTCTCCGTATGCTCAGCTGTTTCTTACTGCTCGCATTGATGCTCTCTTTCATGATCTTCAAGCATGGCTGTCCTTAAACATGTTTTCTTTAAACCCAGCAGAGACCCAATTGATTTAGTTTGGCACTCGTCAACAACTGGCCAAGGTTGACTACCCTCTTTTATCTCAAAGCTTTCCTTTTTATACATTCTCTGCATCTGACCGCAACCTGGGTATAATTCGTGATAGCTGCCTTTCTTTTTCTGACTATATCTCTAATCTCACCCGCTTGTGCTACTACCATCTCCGACGTCTCAAGGCTATCCGAAGATCTGTCTCCTCTCCAGTCTTTACTCCCATTGTCTATGCCTTTATCTGCTCTCGCATTGATTACTGTAACTCCCTCTTTGTTGGCCTCCCAAAGTCCATCTCTCCCCTCTACAATCTGTTCTTAAAGCAGCTGCCAGACAAATCACCCGTCTCCCACGATTCTCCCATATTTCCACATTCATGTTTTCACCGGATTCCTCTTACTGCCCGCATCCAACTAAAGGTACATATATGACTTATTTGTTCCCCAGTGAGAAAGGTGATGGTCCAGTCTCGTTCCAACTAAAGGTACTTATCCATATTTGCCGATCTTACCTGGGTCTTGCTCCTAAATACCTCTGTGACCCACTACGTCTTCCTACTTCAGCTAGCTCCCTTCGCCCTCTTCGCTCCTCTGATCGACTTGACTCATTTGTTCCCCCAGTGAGAACGGTGATAGCCCAGTCTCGTTCCTTTGTTACTATTGGCCCTTCAATCAGCTTCCTCATTCGGCCCGGGCTGCAGTACTATCCGGTGGTCCTGCCACAGCTTTTCGTTGTCTTTAAACTTGCCTTTATTCCCGAGAACCTTCGCACTGGGAGCGCCCTTGATTGGTGGGAACTTGGTAGAGGCACTTATAAGTTTTTAAATACAATACAATACAATACAATACAATACAATACAATACAATACAATATAGTAGTGTACTGTGTAGTGTGTAATTTGTGTATTAAAGTGATTGTGTAATATATTATAGTCGACATTAATGAGTTTCTATGACCTATTGTAATAAGATTAATGCATATGTTATTTATTTCTAATGAACTATATGACGTCACACATTTTTCAAAGTTGCGACCCCTAGACATGATACAAAATATGAAAATTAATTATTTCATTAACCAGTAGATGAGGGAGCTTCTATTTATCGTTGTCTGGTTGAGGCAACCGGTATTTGCCCCACCCTATTGTGTATACACATTTAATTGTGTCGTAAAAGTGTACTATATTAAAAATAAATTAGCAAATCCCTCCGTTCTGCATACTGAATATGTAGTAACCTATGACTGCAAATACCATACTGAGATGATAAGACAAATAGCAATTGAAAAGAAACATTTAATGAGAAAGCAGAGCTTCTTCTGAGAGGAATGCTGACTATAGACTTAAGAAAGAGAAGGGTGAAATGACTCGCATGAAATAAACTTCGCACGGATCTGAGGGATCGACTATCGGTATGGCAGATGTTGGAAGCCAGATGGCGTTTGAGATATACGAATATATGGAGAAAACAAGCGAAATTCAACTGGAAAGATTATTAGGCATAACATGATGAGGTTCTGAGGGTTTTGCAGGTCAGAACACTGGCGAATACTATTCAGGAAAGATATATGACTTGGTAAAAGGTCTAAAGAATTCGCTCCCGAAAGAAGAATTGAAAGAAGGAAAGGTGCAGGAAGACCAAGAACTATACACTGTTAGACTGGATGATGGACGAAGAAAGTAGACTGGGCTTCAGTAGACAGGGCTTTGTAAATGCCAAAGAACAGAGAGGAACGGCATCGTTGGATTCCTGAACCTGCCTGCAGGGCAGAACACTGAAAAGACGATAATGTAAGCTATTGCAAGTCATACTCTGGTTAGCATATGATTGAACTGTGATTAACCTTTGACCTGGTTAACCATAGTAAAGTTCTTGTCCTATCGTAGATCCTTATTGATGATGATATTCGTTTTATTGATTCACCAGATGACAAACCGCACCGTGGCTTACAGAAAAATGAGCCAATAAGATAAGATCAGAAAGAGATTTAACTACAGTGATTAGAATGTTAAGTTTTACATTTGTTGTGTGTGTGTAGGTGTGTGTTTGTGGGGTTTGATGACGCGTAACTGTTATTGTTTTGTATATTAGTTGGGGTGACAAATGGGGAGAAAATGGCTACGGAAAGATGTCTCGTAACAAGATGAATCAGTGTGGAATTGCAACAATGGCCAGCTATCCTCTGATGTAATCTTCGAACGATACGTCTACCTCTGCACCATATTTCTTCTGAATCAGCCTGCATAAATATTATGGGTTTGAATCTGTATTGTAAATGCGCACAGTGTTTCTCATTCTGTCTCAATCTGTCTCGGTCTGTGTTAATCTGCCTTAGTATGTTTCTGTCTCTTTCTGTCTGCTTTTGAGTATCTCCCTGTCTGTCTCAGTTTGCCTCTCGATCATGGTCCTTGTATGTTTTTCAAAATGTTTCCAAGTTCATCACTATACACACGTACTTTTCCATTATGGTCAATAATGAAAAATTGCATTTGAATAATTAACGATAAGGCCTACCAATTAAGCCGATGCATTTCATCAGCACAATTTTGTATAAACCAGATCCACCATGCTGTGCATCGTCTGCATACAACTTGACGAAACCAGTTTCCATTTGCCTTTCATAGGTTTTGACTTCTAACAAATCTCCAAGTGATGGATCGAGAATCATCAAAAATATATAAACGCACATTATATGTGCATATTGATGGATGATCTATATATGTGTCTCACATTTAAATATAGACCCTTAGCTATGATTTCAGCATTATATATTTATATATATTTATATATAGGCCCTATATTATATATCCATCCGTCAATTTCATCCATCTCTATCAATCATTCATCCAAGTCTTCCGTGTACTTACATCCTCTTGCCAACCGTCAGATTTTCCTGAATTAATAAATGCGCTATAAAATCTTCTGTTCGTGTTTATAAGCAGTTGAACGCTCTTACAAGAAATGTCTTTTGCCAGTGAACGTTAGTGTGGCTGAAACAGCCTGTTATTACATATTCTGTTATTACATATTCCACCGTCATTGTGACCTAAAAACTAGACATTTTATTTAACGTAAACAAATTACTAGTATTATTATTATTTCGTTTATTTAAAATAAATTGTAGTAATTTTAAAAATAGCAGACTTTAAGCACTGGAGATATGTTTGAATTTTAAATACATGTTCGGATGTTCGATTTTGATCGCACACCTTCTTTTTGACCCGATGATTAAATAAAACATATCTGGTTGACTTCTGACTTCAGATTTGTCTATACACATACGGTAAAAACGTTGCATGAAAAACATTCTGAACCTGTTTTTGTAAAATTTAATAGTTTGAATTTCTGTCACATTTCTGATTAATAAATATTGCCATTCTACTTGTGTCGTCAAATTTGTGATTGGCAAGTTCACTTTATTGACAAGAACTTATTTAACATCTTCGCCTCTGATGAGTCTATCTGAAGAGGTGCTATATAAATTTGCAATTACCATTACCATTTAAGACTTCGATGGTCTAAATGCTCACAGTTATGCACGGTCAGATAATAATTAAGGCAAACTGAATAGTGTCTCTATCGATATTTATTTACCAAAATAAATAAATTTGTCTTGTATGAACCTCTAGCATAGCTTAGATATTTTTTTAACCCTTGTGTAAATGTACCTAAAGCTCTCATCTCACCCCTCTCATCCTCCTCCTCTCATTCTCTCCTCTCATCCCCTCCTCACATCCCCTCCTCTCATCCTGTCGTGGTCTACGCGGGTGCATGCATCAAGGGAAGAAAACCGACGTGTCAACAAGCTTGTTTACAACGCACGGAAAATTCTGCAGCAAGCTGTCAACATTAATTCGGTGCATGCAACAAGGATATACGTGTTCAGTAGGACTTTCCAGGGAAAAGTACAGTGACGTCACAGAACGTTCTGGAATCCGGGAGAACTCTATATAAGATAGACCTGATGTACATTTGGGGCCTTTTGACGAAGATTTGTAAACGTTGAAACATTGATCGTATAACGTTCAATCGAGACCAGCCAACCTGTGTGCTGTCTACGATTGTGATATTTGATAGACGAGTTGACTTACTCTACACTTAATCGACTTTATTTTTAAATAAAGATCTTTTAATAGTTCCTTCGTTGGTTCGTCGTTGCGATCGAAGGAGTCGACCGCGACATTATTGGTGTCAGAAGTGGGATCATCGGTGTTGGATCCGGTGAAGAAGACGCGAGCCGGCGGAGGAAGGAGTCAACCCGGAGGATCAAGAGACGGTCTGTTCCAGACAGCGAGCGGATCGAGACGCCTTTCTACCGTGGGAGACGGGTGAATCGGCATACGACAGTCGGACGGACGAAGTGCGTCGTTCGGCTGAGACAGCAGAAGACAGCAGTCAACATACGGGTAAGATCCTAGGTGTTGTCGTGGCTGAGAAGGAGAAAAGAGAGTGGAGTTGCAGCCGAGTGGGAGGCAGCCATTATTTCTCTTTCAATATCTGCTGATTATTTCTTTGAAATTTGATCCATTGTTGTGATCGAGGCCAGACTTGCGTGAGCTTGTATAGTTTTTGCGTACTTGGCGAGTGTACTTCTTTGGATACTGCATAGTTGCACTTTGGGTTGTGGAATTTTCCTTTTGTGTGGCGGGTTTGCCGCGTGGTGTCTGTTTTTTTTTTGTTGATTGTTGTTGACTGACTGTTTGTAAAAATGGAAGCGTTGACAACAGAGATGCAAGCGAATATTCGCAAAATGTCGTCTGAGCGCCTTAGGGTGTATCTTATGAAGGCAGGAAGGGACGAAGATGATGTTATGTCATGGGATCGAAATCAATTAATGGAAGAATGGGCCATGGAGATTGGAAAAGAGGAAGAGGAATTTAAGGGTAGTCCAATATCTCCAACAGGAGTGGATTACGAGCTGCAGAAGCGCCGTCTGGAGTTCGAAATCCGTAAATATGAAGAACAAAAGAAAGAACAAAGGGAGAAGGAAGAAAGAGAAAGGGAGGAACGGAAGGAGAAGGAAGAAAGAGAAAGGGAGGAACGGAAGGAGAAGGAAGAAAGAGAAAGGGAGGAACGGAAGGAGAAGGAAGAAAGAGAAAGGGAGGAACGGAAGGAGAAGGAAGAAAGAGAGAGGGAGGAACGGAAGGAGAAGGAAGAAAGGGAGGAAAAGAGGAGAGAGGAAGAAAAGAAGGAACGGAAAGAGAAAGAAGAAAGAGAAAAGAAGGAACGGAAAGAGAAAGAAGAAAGGGAGAGGAAGGAAAAGCAGGAAGAACGAAATGTTAGAGATTCTTTAGCAAGTCGTACTAAGCGTTATAGTGATGCCCTCAAGAATATTCTTTGGAAATTTCCTTCCGACCCTATACAAATTCCAGGTTTCTTTGATCACTTGGATGGTTTGTTTAATGTGTATGAGGTGGATGAAGATGTTAGAGCAAAATTATTGCTAGTCATTTTAAGTGAAAGAGCTAAGGCATTAACCATGCGCCTTACTGAGGCACAGCTCCATGACTACAAATTCCTGAAGGAGTTTTTGCTAAGGGAGTTTAAGATAAGCCCTTCAAATCTTAGAGCCCGATTTTGGTCGTTGCACAAAGCATCGGACGAATCATTTACGATCTATTCATCCAAATTGCGTGTGGCTCTTATGTATTATTTGAAAAGTAGAAAGATAACTGATGAGTTTGATAAACTTGTAAGTTTATTGGTTGCGGATCGGCTTAAGGAGTCCTTGTCGAAGGCTTGTTTAGATTATATCTTGGCCCAAGAAAAAGAGGAGTGGTTGAGCTGTGAAGACATAGCTAATGCGGCTGACATTTATGTAGCGTCGCATGATGGTGGGAATGACTTAGTATGCCGTAGTCATCCGACACCGAAGTATAACAATTGGACGAGAGGTCAACCACATGTTCAAGTCAATAACCAGACAGCTCAACCCAAGTCTCCCAAACCGGAAATAAGGGGTGAAGCCAAGATAGGTGCGAGGGTGTCTCAGGAGGAGGCCAAGGTAAAGGGTCTCTGTTTCCTATGTCATCAGAAGGGTCATAGGGCAAGGGAGTGCCAGACCAAACCAAGTTCTAAAAAGGTGAGTACTTGTATATTTGGGAACCCAACTGAAGAAGTGATCGACTTAGTTGTTGAGAAGGTCAACGTGTTGCATGAGATACCTGAACAGGTAAAGCAAGGGAATTTATTGGATAATTCTAAGCCAATAGGGTTGGAAACTGCTGTAAGGGTATACGAGAATAGTATTGATGGATTACACGAGAGGTCGTATATCAATGTACAGATTGAAGATCTCCCTTCTCAGCCAGCATTATCTGATTCAGGAGCAGAAATTTGTTGTATTGATAAGAAATTAATTGAGTCACTAAACTTACCCGTGATTAAACGGATTAATATAATTGGTTTTCATGGAGAAGGATGTAAGGCAGATGTAGTATACCTACAAATGAAATTAGCTAATTCAATGGAAGGAACGACAAACATTGCGCCATCTTTGTGCGTCATGTTCGCTGCAGTCCCTGAACTAAATGAACGGGTTATTTTGACACCCCATGTTGTGGACCTATTAAGGGATAGTTCGCAATATGTAGTAATGGTAGCTGGCGTAGATCGATGTGTTCAAATAAATAAAGGGGCAGAAGAAGATAACTTAGAAGTTATTATCGAGAAAAGTAACAGCAACGAATCCTTGCCGTCAGAAGTGAATGAATATTCTCAGGAGCAACTAGTTGATGATTCAGATAATTTTCTTGATGTTGAGTCAACAGAGTTCAAGTCTGATGAGGGAGTAGCGAATAATGATACTTTATTGCGTGAGCAACAGAATTGTCACAATCTTATATCTTGCTGGCAACAAGCGAGACAGAATAAAAATAATTTCTTTATAGATAATAACCTCATGTACCACAAAGGGGAAATTATGGGACATAAGGTTAATCAATTATGTTTACCGGAAGATAGAATCGAGGTTGTCTTGCGAGTAGCACACGATGCCCCATGTGCTGGGCACATGGCTTTTAAGGCAACGAGAGCCAGGATCAAATTAAACTTTTGGTTTCCAAGAATGGATGAGAGGATTCGCGAATATTGTGCGTCTTGTCAAATTTGTCAACTAAGAACTCCAGTTAAAGTGGCAGATCGAGTCCCGATCACTCCTATTCCGAGGGCGGATGAACTCTGTTTTAACCATCTAAATATGGATTGTATTGGCCCTATGGTAGTGACTGGAGAATCCAACAAATCGAAACCCCAGTACAATTATGCTCTGGTTCTGGTGGACAAATTTTCTCGTTGGCCGATGGCGTATCCTCTTAGATCGCTGAATGCAAAGGGAGTTTGTGAAGCTCTGTTGCAAGTTTTTACAACTTTTTCTATTCCAAGGATCATCAGTTCTGATTGTGGTACCAACTTTACCAGTCGTTTGACGAAAGAATTCTTGCGGCGAATGGGTTGTAGTCCCAGATTTAATACCCCTGGACATCCTGAGGCAGCTGGATTGGTTGAAAGATGCAACCAAAGCTTGAAAACCATGATCTTTAAGCTTGCTCAATCTGATCCTCGTGGATGGCACCAATTGTTACCGTTTGTTCTGTGGAGCCTTAGAGAAAAACCTTCAGGCACGACTCATATTTCGCCATTCACTATGGTTTATGGAACTCTTCCTCGGGGTCCACTTAGTGTGTTGAAGGAATCGTGGGCTGGCGAACGAAAAGTACCTCTTAACTTAGGTAAATCACCCGAGGAGTATCTCCAATCACTGAAGGAAAACCTCGAATTCGCGAAAGTTTATGCAGATTACTATAGTGATATAGAAACAAAGCGGTATGCAGATTATTATAACTTGCGTAGTACTGACAGAAAATACGAAGTTGGAGATAAAGTAGCAGTATTAGCACCAGATTTTGGTAGTTCTAAATTTTATAGTCGATGGCAAGGACCTGCTACCGTAGTCAAGGTTAAATCCCCATATTCTTATATAGTAGAAATAGAGGGAAAACAAAGACATTTACACGCAAATAAGATCAAGCGATACCATGAACGACTCGAACAAGCGATGATCAATAGCTGTTCAGTAATTGTTGATCAAGATGAAGAATTTGGTATAGTAGAGGTTGTAGATCAGGAAGAACGTGAACAAATAAGCCCGAGTAAGCGAATTGATCCTCTGATTATAGCGCATCTTTCGCAAGAGGAACAGAAGCAACTTTTTGAAGTTTTGGATCGGCACTCGGCAGTATTTGTGGATAAACCTGGGTATTGTCCAGTATTAGAACATGAGATTAAGATAACTCATGATTTCACTCCTAAGCGTTTAAGGGCATATAAAGTACCTGAGCTACTTAAACCTGAAGTACAACGCCAGATAGAAGAAATGTTGGCATTAGACATCATTCGACCATCGAAAAGTGAAATGGCCAGTCCGGTAGTTTGCGTTTTAAAGGGACCCAAAGGTCAAAATGGCGTTCGATTGGCAATTGATTATCGCCATGTTAACAAATATTCTCTAGGTGATTGTTACCCGACCCCAGACATTGCTGACATCTTACAAAAGGTGGGACGGGCAAAGTTTATTAGTGTTTTCGACGCGAAATCGGGGTATTGGCAAATTCCAGTTCGGAAAGAACATCGATGGCTTACAGCATTCGTATGTGATGCAGGACTTTTTGAGTTCACAAGAATGCCGTTTGGACTCAAGTCCGCTAGCAATACCTTTATTCGTGCTATGACCCAAGTTTTACATCCAGTGCGAAGTTTTACCGAACCATTCGTCGATGATATGGCAGTGGTTTCAATGAATTGGAATGACCATTTAGAACATCTAGAAAAATTCTTGCAAACTATTGAGGAAGCAGGACTCACTTTGAATTTAAGAAAATGTAATTTTGCACAAAACAAAATAAAGTTTGTTGGCCATATAGTAGGGTCAGGTTGTATTGAACCTGATCCAGGTAAGATCGCTACGATCAATGATATCCATCCTGCAACAACAAAGAAAGAAGTTAGAAAGGTTATGGGTTTTTTCAGTTATTTTCGAAATTTTATACCTGCTTTAGCTGAAAAAGCACGGATAATAACTGATTTGACACGAGATAACATACCTACGAAGGTGCCTTGGGAGCAAAAGCATCAAGAAGCACTAGATAAGTTAAAGGATGATCTCAGTAAAGCTACCCAGTTGCATACCATTGATTTCACTAAGGAATTTGGTTTAAGTGTTGACGCAAGTGCCACCGCGGTCGGGTGTTGCTTGTTTCAGTGGACCGAAGAAGGTCAAGAAAAACCAATTGCTTTTGCTAGTCTTAAACTTACAGATACACAGATGCATTGGTCTACAATTGAGAGAGAGGCTTTCGCAGTAATTTGGGCACTTAAACGGTTCAAGTCATGGATATTCTTATCAAAGATAATCATTTATTCAGATCATAATCCTTTGTCTTATCTCACAGATGCAAGCCCTAAGAGTGCGAAACTGACTCGTTGGGCGTTAGCATTGCAAGAGTTTAACGTGGACTTTCGATATCGTCCTGGACGTCAGAACACGGTGGCTGATTTCCTCTCTCGGTTGTGACTCGGATGGTGAAGGGGGGAAATGGCCCGACACACAAGGATCGAGCCCGCAAATTGTGTGGATAAGTTGACTAACTGATGTGTTTTGTTTTGGTTGTATATGCTGTATCGAGATGGAGTCTGGAGGCCCGGCTTGATCGTGATGACCCGTTCGGGATGGTACTGAAGACGTGTCATCATCTGAGGGCGGAGGGAATGTCGTGGTCTACGCGGGTGCATGCATCAAGGGAAGAAAACCGACGCGTCAACAAGCTTGTTTACAACGCACGGAAAATTCTGCAGCAAGCTGTCAACATTAATTCGGTGCATGCAACAAGGATATACGTGTTCAGTAGGACTTTCCAGGGAAAAGTACAGTGACGTCACAGAACGTTCTGGAATCCGGGAGAACTCTATATAAGATAGACCTGATGTACATTGGGGGCCTTTTGACGAAGATTTGTAAACGTTGAAACATTGATCGTATAACGTTCAATCGAGACCAGCCAACCTGTGTGCTGTCTACGATTGTGATATTTGATAGACGAGTTGACTTACTCTACACTTAATCGACTTTATTTTTAAATAAAGATCTTTTAATAGTTCCTTCGTTGGTTCGTCGTTGCGATCGAAGGAGTCGACCGCGACACATCCCCTCCTCTCATCCTCTCCTCACATCCTCCTCCTCTCATCCCCCTCCTCTCATCCCCCTCCCTGTCTTTTGCTATCCGTCGTGAAGCTTCTCCAAAAAGGCCTATAGGGCTTGGGGGAGTTTTAAAAACCCAGGCCGAGTCGGGAGCGAACACTTAGCCGCCTACGCTTTTCCTTTCAGTTTTCACGGTTTTCTGCCCTTACTGCAGGACACCTTAATTACGATTCACGTGTTGGATAGATCATTAAACAGTCACATTTCCGCCAACCACCCATCTACACGCTACGTCATCCCATCAACACGCTACGTCATATTTGCGTGATCAGATGCTGCTAAGTGCAGGCCACTTGAAGCAAGCTAGTAATTGGTGATTATATGGGCTTTATACTGCATTCGCCGAATAGCCTGCGCATTTCGCAGATTCAGTGGTGTGTCGATTAAAAGGGTAACTCGCAGCAACTGGCAATAAAACGCTGCATAAAATTTTAGGTGTCGTCAGATGATGGGACCTTTGATGCTGCGGGTCATTAGGCAGTTGCACAGTTTGGGTTATCCGGGCCTATTTATAGAGTACAAGTTCTAGCTGCACAAAAACACTAATTGATCAACCACAAAACCATTCCTTATAGGGGCTGCATCGTTTGATTACGAGCTGTTACAGCCGCTTAATTTACAAGGATACAATTATAGTTTATCATCAGTGGACGTTTCAAGTGATCAAACAAAAGACCGCCATATATCGTAGTAATTCGCTTTATAGTATCACATGATAACGGCCATATGTATAATTATGTGTTTACTCAAAAATTCTATTTTAAGCAGTCTCTCTTTTTCAACGCATTTTGTTAGAGATTTTCAATCCGCCATTATTTTATGAAACCGTGACCATTTCTGTTTTATCATTATTATAGGGAAACGATTACGCGATATTATTGTTACTCTCGAGATAGGCCTATTGGAGAGCCCCGACATGTCTCAGATTCGCACTTCTGTATGACCTTTCGCGCGTTAAAAATGTGTTATAATAATAATAGTAATAATAATAGTAGTAGTAGTAGTAGTAGTAGTAGTAGTAGTAGTAGTAGTAGTAGTAGTAGTAGTAGTAGTAGTAGTAGTAGTAGTAGTAGTAGTAGTAGAAGTAGTAGTAGTAATAGTAGTAGTAGTAGTTGTAGTAGTAGTAGTAGTAGTAGTAGTATTAACAGTAGTAGTAGTAGTAGTAGTAGTAGTAGTAGTAGTAGTAGTAGTAGTAGTAGTAGTAGTAGTAGTAGTAGTAGTAGTAGTAGTAGTAGTAGTAGTAGTAGAAGTAGTAGGGAGTCTTAGATGAGTCGCAGACGCTTAATTTAGGTTGATTATGACTACATTGGGACCCCTATGACTATATTATGATTATACCCAGACTCTCCAATAATTTTTTTAACTCCTGAGAGATCTGAGGTACCTAGGGGAAAAATAATAATGTCGTTTAGACATAGGTAGTATTATTTTGATGCGCTCTAAGGTTCTTTGGTCAGTGTCTAGACAACTAATACACACCGTCTTTACTATGCTCGCTATGTTCTCACGTCCTTCTGTAAACAAAAGCGCTACATACATTCCTGCTACATTATGCTGATAACATCAGTAGATATACTTGTAACCTCACAGTCATATAGCGCCTATTCACATGGACTCATTAATAGACTCATCACTGCCATCAGAAGCGTTTAATACTTCTTTGTTACACAATGAGCAATATTATAATTGTATGTTCGTTAACTGTGCCGCCTTGTGTCTCGAGTCCAGTTAAGAAACTCTAGAAAGCTGTTGTTAGACCGCTAGATGAATACGTTCAGCAGTAATATGCAATTTATGACAATGCGACCAATTTTCGTTCGCTTGAAACGCGGCCGTAACGCCAGGTCTAAGTAGAGAAGCCGCGTGACAGGAAACGCCCCCTGGGTCTAAAGACTAGAAATGCAAGTCATCGACATCAGCAGATTTTCCATTTTGCGCTTAGCGGATTATTTATGGCTATTATGTCGATGTATAAATTGTGTGCTTAAGCGAGGTAGCCCACCGCTTAAATCTATATAACGCCGGTTTAGAACAACACGTTCTCTTGGTAAAGGTTTCCAGGCAATTTGCTTGGTTGATTACGCAACACATTAGGGACAGTTTCGATGTATAATGCACTTGCTTGTTATTGTATGTGTGTGCTAGTGCGTGATAACTCTTGACTGTGTTCCAGTGACTTCCCATACACCCTGCTTTGGGCGTGTTTACACATGAGTCGTGGTAAGCATTGCAGTGTTGTGTAACTGCTTCGCCTGCTATGTGCATGAACTGATTGAGCTTTTTTATTTTCGCCGATTTTTGATCGATTAATCGTTGAATCATGTGACTGTGATCTGTTGCGTCGTTGGTCTACTATTTCAGTGGTTTTTTAACAGTAGGCTACTGCCATCCTATCCTCGGACTCGTCATTCAAGACCTAACTCTTGCGCAAGCAATATCCGTTATCGTATCAAGAAATTAATAAAGCACCTCTCGCAACTATTCAGAGGCGCTCTCAGCACAGAAGCCCCGAAAAATAGAAATGTTTTTAGGGAACGCGAGGCCGATGAGGAAAATCCAGTCAATAGTTCGGCCCTGAGCAGAGGGAAGGTCGTTTCAAATCGCTATGGTCGCGCTCGACGCTATCTGTGTAGACGGACAAAGCCAGGTATACAACACTGCAATACTTAACACCTCTGAAGTGTAAGCACCAGTGACATACGGTCAAGCAATTGTAAGAGTATATAAAAATATTTGCCCATGGTACATATTTGTAAATATGTTTCATAGCTCTATGGTTATGCGTTCTAGTAGATGAATTGGGTTAATCCATGAAAAAATAGAGTGACCGTCAGTGCTTTTTTTTCTAGAAAAAAAGGTTCCAGACCTGAACAATAGGTTCCGGAACAATTACGGAAGGGCTAAAATCCCGAGAAAATCGGGATTGGAGGTTGGAAGGGGTCCCAGTAAACACTGAAAACAGTTCACAACACTTAAATTAAATTAAAATAACTAAATTACTGCTTTTATTATTAAAATAAATATTTAATTTTTTAGTAGCTGAAAAAAGGTGCCGGAACGCCGTTCCGGCTAAAAAAGCACCGGTGACCGTACATCTATATGTCTGTTCGGCTGTCTGTATGTCTGCCTGTCTGTCTGCCTGTCTGTGTCTCGCTACCAACATCTTAGAATGTCACCACATACACGTGTTCGGATCCTGGCAATTCGTGTGAAATATTTACGTCGATTGCTTTTAACCGGAGTAGTTAGTTGTCTGAAACGGGTTGTGTGAAGCTATGCTGAACGAGCAGTTAATTGCCCCCGAAGGCAGGAAAAAGAAATAAAAATATTTCCCAACACTGATAAAAACGAATGTCAAGCGCACAAACAGCGAAAAGTTGTGTAAATCTTATGAATGAATAACAAACAAAGGAGATTATTGTCGAAACATGAAACTTCTAAAGGAATGGATGAGTGGTTGACGTGTCAGCACATCAGACGAAATGTTGTCTTCGTCGTCGTCGTCGTCGTCATCATCATCATCATCATAATCATCATCATCATCATTTTCTCATCGTCGTCATCATCATCATCATCATCATCATCATCATCATCATCATCATCATCATCACCACCACCATCATCATCATCACCACCACCACCACCACGATCATCATCATCATCATCACTTCCAGACGTTAGTCATTTGTGGGCGATGGGTACGAACAAACGATCTCCATTGTCCTCGGTCATTTGTCAAGTC
Source organism: Allolobophora icterica (assembly GCA_963556255.1). Classification (NCBI taxonomy): domain Eukaryota; kingdom Metazoa; phylum Annelida; class Clitellata; order Crassiclitellata; family Lumbricidae; genus Allolobophora; species Allolobophora icterica. The sequence continues at coordinate 26,923,433 of OY744616.1, forward strand.
CTGTGCTCCTCTCAGTGTTATTCATTCTCGGTGTTGTTACGTCCTCTTTTTATATTGTCTATCCAGCGCAGGCTTGGCTGTTGCCTCACCCACTACCACAGTGCGAATTGTTAACGTAGGGGAATCGCAGGATGAATGATATCATGAAGAGTCATCAGGTGTAACATAGGTCTATAATTGCTATGCGTTCTAGCAGATGGATTGGATTAATCGGTGAATACAATGATCATAGATCTATATATCCAGCCGTCCGTCTTTTATACACAGTGGTACTTATTTGTAAACGCGCCTTATACATAGGCAGGGACGTCATTTCAGGTTTTTCCAGGGGGAGGGAAAAATGTTTTTGGTGTTTCTTCAAAATGTGGGGATGACTGTATACTGTATCCCCCACTGCTAAAGGTGGGGGGTCTTGTCTCCCTTGAATCCCGGGATCGCGCCCATGTTTGTATCGAGTCTACATGTGCAAAACTGTAAGCCAATGCTGGAAACGAGTCTCTTTTTTCTGTTTTACCCCTTTCTTATTCCTCCTTTCCTTTTTTACATCAGTTTTTATTTTTTTTCTCAAAAAATCAGGGTGGGGGCAAATGCACCTTGCCTCCAAATGACGTCCCTGTAAAAAGGCCTATCCAGTTACGCTACGATTCATTGTGCTCTGAAAACGTATACAGCGCCTGTTGAGAGCATGTCAAAGGCGTTTACTTTACGATGTACGTGGACTCTTTCCTGTCGTAACAAACGGACTCTTGATAGATCGGTCCTCCTTTAAGGACGTCTGCAAGACGGAGAAGGAGAGGTCACCTACATGCGGACAAATGCGGGCAATGGGAGAGGCTACGCCCTATACGGACGTCCGCATCTGATTTTGTTGAGCACGGCCACTTCAGGACGGCCTGTGCTTAAATACCAGCTTCAGTCAGACACGGAATGTTCTGCGATCTGTCTAATTACAATCCAAAACTGGACGTGACAGTGTCTGAGTGCCACCCACCCGGTAGCACACTGTTAGCCGTGCAAGAACAACAAATTAGTCTAATATAAGCCCTAGTACTCCGCTCGAGTGCGTACGTCCGAAGAGGGAAGGGTGAGGATACTGTGGACAAGGGAAAAATAGGCTGGACGTCCTGTATGGACTACCCCAAACGCTGTCTCAATGTCTAGACCCTAATCTCCCCATTCACCAATACAGCCCTGGTGCAATTGATCTCGACACTCGCTTCCTGTCATCTTGAATTCGATTTACGTTATATCTCTACATTTGCCTAAGCCATATAACGGCATTCTGATTGGACGACGATCTCCCAAATGGCGATTGGACGCCATTCTGACCTCACCCCACTCCCCCACTAATCCCCCTAAACCACTAAGTGCAAAACTGATTGGCAGTAACTTAGAAAGATTAAATACATTACGTTGTTAAGACATGGACATGATATATTCGACATTAAAACTGTAAAAAGTTGTTCTTCTTTAAAAGAAATGGGATTTTTGTACGTTGGTGGAGTAGACTGCAGGACTGAAAATTGCATCGCATTACACAGACTCACGTTTAAATCTACAATTGCTCCAATCACTTTCGTCATGTGTATAGGTGCATAATATATATACGAATACATGCACACGTACATGCACATATATACAGACATACATACGTGCATACATAATTTATATACATGCATAGATACATACACACATACATACATACAAACATACATACATACATACATGCATACATAAATACATGCACGCATGCCTACAACCTGCATACATGCATGTTCACAGCAATGCCGACAGAAGTTAGACAGATAAATGCCACTTGATCCCAGATGATTGTCATTTCCGTGTGAATACATGTAAAATGATAATACATTCTGATGGAAGGAAGACGAAATTACACAGAGCGCTGTGTCAGTCCGCTTAGAGACTGTCCGTTATCTTTTGCTGGCAAATGTTCCCTAGAAAAATCATATAACGTTGGCAAATCGCTGTAAGGTCATAAGTCAAATCGATGCACAAATACATGGCTTGAGTGCAGAGAAGTTACAACAATAACTCGTACATTAATGAATCATTTGTTAAACCGCCATTGTCAGATGGCGAAAGCGTTGCTGTCAGCAGCATCAGCCGAAGACATTACTCTGCTTCCTCATCCATCAGATGAAGAAGATGGAGAATCAGAGGGCAAGAGAAGAAGAAACAGAAGAAGATGGTGGCGATGAGGAAAATGAAAAAGAAGAGGAGGAAAAAGAAGATGAGAGGTGCAGAAACTGAAGATGATTATAGCGATGATCGTGGCTATGTAATTATTATGAGCAGGTGGGGATAAGAAGAAGAAAGAGTGAAGAACAAGACTAAGAACAAGAACAAGAAGAACCAGAAGAGTAGAAATAAGAAACATAAGAAAAAAGAACAAGAAGAAGAACCAAAAAATAGATGATAATGATGATGACGATTATTACTGTGATGGCGATGATGAAGATGATGATGTTATTGGCAATTTAATTATTTACAATCACAATACCCTAGTTGATTTACATTAAACCACCGAAAAACATCTTGCAATTTCCATACTAAATTATTACGATACTGTAATATATCACACAACTCTTCCTATGGACTTGGCGTTCTTCATAGAACAAATCAATTAGTGACAGGAGGCACGCGTCCTACACTTTCTCTATCTCGGCGTATAGGGAATAAGTCGACGAGGCGGAATCCAGTGCAGTCGACCAGTGTGATTCTCGTTAACGTTAACGATAACGAAAATGTTCGTTAACGAACAAAAAATGATTTCGTTAACGATAACTATAACTGTAACTAAAAAATATCATTAACTATAACTATAACTATAACGAAAATAACACTAACGAAAACTCATCGCTATTTTCGTTAATGAAATAAAAAAATGTAAAATCGATAAACAAGAGAACGTGAAAACGAATCAGTCAAAACATTATGTAGT
>OY744616.1:26931394-26945471 GCA_963556255.1 Allolobophora icterica
GTGAGTTACCATGTTGACTGAGGAGCTCAGGGTGTCCTCTGGTCTTCGCGTAAACAAAGTAATAGGAGTTTTATCAGCGTTAAGAGTCTCGTTAGTTCTGCATGGAATTACTGACGAAGCTGTACTTTCAGGCGACTAGGTTCGCGTGAAATGTTCGGGGCTTTGTTTTCGCGAAGAAACAAATCCTCGGGGAACTGTTCAGTGACATGGAAACGGCGCGGACGAAGTCTAAAGGGGCAACTACAGACGTCAATAGCACGCGTCAAGCGATGCTGTCGATGTAGCTAGAATAGTCTGACAGTAGCTGCGGTGTGAAGAGACCGCACAGTCGAGTGCCATTAAGTCCGACACGACGTGGTGTTATCTAGGCAGGCTATTTTCATTTTATTAACCTATTTACCCTTGCCATCGTATAAAGGACGATGAACGTAGATTGGTGGATTCGTGTTAAGACAATGTGCCTACGTCATACATACATGCATAATATTGCATATTACGCTGTTGGTAAGTCATTGGCAAGTACGGTGAATGTAATTAATGTCAAGGCCGATGGTCTTCGACATTTTTGAAGACAATTGGAAAAGGTGCATGATTACTTTAGGTAATATGATTGTTCAATCGCCTTCATTGAAAGTCAGTGGAAGCACGGTTCCGAGGTCTTTGCAAACGTGTGAAGTGCAGTAATCTAAATGCAAGACACCAAGACACCTCGTAACGCGCGTTGAAACTCATTTGCCGTCCTCAAAGACATCAAAGAGATTGATGACTAAGAATCTAAGAATAATCGGGCTAAGTACTGAATAAATTCACTTCGTCTGCAAGAGACTCACCAATAGCGTATCACGCGTGCCACAAAGGGACTTCAATCGTAGTCGTAATCGCCAAACTTCTAAAGCGCCACTCGAAGGCCAACCGCAGGACAAACCACCCTATTCACGAGCGCTGGACAATTGTAGGTGAGCAACTTGTCCAAAGTCGCTACGCAGTGGCTTGAGGTCGTTTCGAACCTGCGACCCTCCGGATAGCAGGCACAGAACATACCGCTAAACCACCGCGTCCCACTGTGTCTTATTTAATCCGCAGTTTTACAGAGCACACTAAAACAAAAGTCATGCAAACATCTTTTATTGTGATTCAAAAGAGAATATTCCTCGACTTGAAAATTATCTAATGTCATTCTGCTATAACATAAAGTCCAGTGAAAAGCATTCTCACTTAATCTGCGATTTAAACTCTTCCTAGTGTCTACTGTACATCGTGGTCCACACGAACCAGCGAATAGTCATAAATCGCTGTACGACAGAAATTCACAAACCTACAATTCTAGCAAACAGTTTTAAAAAGTCTTAAACACGCGACTCCGCAAATGTCAATGATCGCGTTAGCCTTGGTAGCAATGCTGAAAACCGGAAAAAAGATATTGTGCAAAGTGCTTGGAAGAAAACAGAAACAATCAGATGACAATTATTATGGCATTCGAGATTGTCTTCGACTACGTTATTGGTTTGCACTGTGTCGTTAGGAAAGAAACAGTTCACAAGGTTCATCAGTCCGCACTGTAACCGTTTCGGATAAGAAAACTAATTAATTTATCACCGGTAGCAGATAGAAGGAGACATCATAAAACGGACCATGAACATACATATATCTGGCAGAATATTGTAAACTTCTTTCCCTGGCAGAATATTGTAAACGAAATTTAACAAATCTTACTATACTTGATTAAATATTTCCTGAAAAGAAAGTATTACAGTGGTCGTTGATCAGCGTTCTGTCATGCGCTTAAGCACGATCTGATTCCTATGATTAATGATTATATTGATGAACATTCTGACATCGATGATGATGATGATGATGATGATGATGATGATGATGATGATGATGATGATGATGATGATGATGATGATGATGATGATGATGATGATGATGATGATGATGATGATGATGATGATGATGATGATGATGATGATGATGATGATGATGATGATGATGATGATGATGATGATGATGATGATGATGATGATGATGATGATGATGATGATGATGATGATGATACCTAACAATAAAGATGCTATGAAAACAATTATGATGCTATTGATTTATGATAATTATGACAATGATGATGATGATGATCATAATAATAGTAATAACAATATAGAGTAAGATAATAATAATAATAATAATAATAATAATAATGATAATAATAATAATAATAACAACAACAATAATAATAAAAATAATAATAATAATAATAATAGGGCCTAATAATAATAATAATTATAATTATAAATATAATTATAATAATAATAATGATAATAATAATAATAATAAGGCCTAATAATATTAATTATAATTATAATTATAATTATAATAATAATTATTATTATTATTATAATAATAATAATAATAATATTAATAATAATAATGATAAATGATTCTTCCTGCCAGAACCGGATGAGGCTTCAGATATCATTAGCAGTGTTCGGAAAACTTAATCGCTGATGGGATTACGTCGGCCCTAACTGAACTTCTTTCACGCCAATGTCATAATAGTAGGCCTAGTTACATAAACTGTCGATTGGAAACACACTCAATGTCACTCATGACAGAAGACATAGTAACGTTACAGCATGTAATGATAATTAAAAACGGCAATAGTAGTAGTAAATAGTTTTATCTGGGCATTATTTCTGTGTCGAGAGAGTAACGTAAGTAACCTTCTCCTTTTTAGCTCCACATCCGTTAAAGAATTCTCATTGCTTCTCCTTACCATATCGGTCAAGTCTTCTGCCGCACACAGAGTAATTGTAAGAAAGAAAACGCGATCAGCGGCGTTCACGGGAGCAATTAGCCTTATATCATGTTGTCGTAAGAAACTCGTCCGGGAGATCCATAAAGCTTGAACATGGATAAGCCAGACAGATGGCTTTCGGCTTCGGGTCCGTTTTAAGGTTCTCCAGTTGCGGCTGTCTGACAATCGATAAGTCTATCGTTAATCCTTGACCAAGGCAGAAGAACGACCCGGTCGAGCGCCCTTGACGCATAGCGGAATAATAATTTCGGCGAATTGTTTCGTGTTTTCCCCGTGGGCGGCTGAACTCGGTCATGCAAAGAACTTAAAAGAAAGAAGACTCACTGTCACATGCACACTAAACCTTCCCAACTACGTCTCTAGGCGGCGCCGGGATCTTAAGAATCACCTAGCGGACCGAAGAATTCGTATCTCATGTAGTGAAGTTTCCGGGGGAAAAAATCGGCCACCAGACGTAGAAAGGGCCGATTTATTGGAAACAAGTGTAGAATAAAACTCGCGGCTTGAACAGAAATGTCGTTCTAGTTTATTTGCAGTTTCAACCTCGCAATGTGAACGAAATTTTCATTTTAATGGCCAGCCTGCATTGTAATTACTGTCGCGATAAACTGCAGTGAAAATAATGGCCAAAATGCTTTAAAACTAACCATAAAACTTCTCCACCACAGAAGCAGAATAAATGGCATCACACTAAATTCTCGAAAACAGAAGCAGAATAAATGGCATCATACCAAATTCACGAAAGCAGAAGCAGAATAAATGGCATCATACCAAATTCTCGAAAAGCAGAAGCAGAATAAATGGCATCATACCAAATTCTCGAAAGCAGAAGCAGAATAAATGGCATCAAACCAAATTCTCGAAAAGCAGTAGGCAATAAAGTTTAGCCATGATTTGCTGGTGTTAAGGGCTGCGCTTCTAATGTCACGCGTTGATATATTTCACAATAAACGAACTTTTGATCTTTATATGAGAATTTCTGCTACTGTTGAACCTATACTTTTATTCTGAAGTCACAGATGAATTTCTGACGTTATTGTCATATAGGGCGTTGATAGTCTACTGGCGAAAGTCCATCGAGAGGTCAGAGGTTGAAATCCCTGCCAGGGCAGAAATTTGTTTTGGGATTTCTGCTCCGCCTACACCCCCTAGCCAACTCAGCTGTAATGAGTACATTAACCGTACACTGTCGGTGCAAAGATGAGAAGGCGAGGGCGAGGACCCGTCCTCATACGCCAAGGCTAAGGCAAGTGAAGTCGCTAAAACTTTATACCCATGGCTAGCTCAGGGCTAGCTTAAGGGACTGCTATTCTTCTTCATATATCTAGAAACTTCTCCGGAGTCATTTAGTCATTCATTCATTCATTTATTCAACCACTCGCTCGTTCATTCAGATCATTGGAAAAGCGTTTCTTCAAGCGCTCTGCTCAGAGTCGCAGCTGGCTCAAACTCGGCGTAAAATAACAGCTTTCAAGTGTTGATGAAAGGGACTTGCAGTCCGGAAGCAGATTCAGACGTGGTTACTCCACGTAGATTGCACAGGCCATCCAGCCATCAAGACATTTGTCATGCAAGATAAAGCATTACGATTGCGTGTATGTACGGAAATTAGCCAATTAGTGAGACAAAATGAAGACTAGGTGCGCGTGACATCTCAGGCAGCCAAGTATAGCCACGGTAGCTCGATAGAAAGAGCCGTTACCTTTGTATTGATCGTGGTAGTTGGCAGATACGGGCTTCCGCCAAGACGGTCAGATTATAGGCTCTAACGAAAGGAATGGTCTGTAATTTTTGCAACAAGTATCACCTGCTTTCTTGCCTTTCTGTCATTTTCTTGTAGAGAAACATAACAGGTTAAGTAAATAGTTATTAATCCCCAGAATAACTTTATTATTATGAAACCTTTCACGTCTACAGGTATAGGTTTACGCATTACTGAAATGTCTATGGTAGGAACTGCTCTGGATACCTATACAAAAACGCATTGAATTTAATTAAGAGCCTAATGCTCAATCGTAATTGTCTGACGGGTCATACTTTGCTTTATCCTAATGAACGACACATCTCAGACTCATCTATTTCTGGACATAAATGTCTCCTCTCTACCACACAAGATGACCTGGTTGACCACCGATAAGAACTTCCACTATAAATAATTGACGTCTGACAAAAAATCTAGGCCTATTTTACAAATCTAAACTACTGTATTTACAGGTCGGTCATGCTCGCCGGCCACATCAGTCGTTGGCTGTCGTTTAAGCCATTTCGAAGGATTAATTTGTCTACCATCTTGACCTGCGTGACTGCTTGAGGAATAAGGATGGACGTCCTGATAGTCGGTTGAGTCTGGGATTACGGACCGCGTGCGCCGGGTATGTACGTCTCGGCGTAGGAGAGCTTTGGAGTAGCATCAGCCGTTACTTACTGGTGGCGCTGAGATCTACCGATCGGGAGGAGACGAGGAGATGTTCAACGTGCAACCGGCGGCTCGATGGATAACCGTCCAAGAGTCATCTTCTACAAATCACGTACTGCTGGATGGTAGCTTTATCGAGGATCGCGGTTGCTACCGCCCGTCGTTGTTCCAAACTATTGACGGAGTTAGGTTGAGAGACCCTAACAGTGATGATATGTGTCAACTGGATTCGAATCTGCTGGTTGGACTTCACGTGTTCACGTCAACCCAACGCTAGAGACTCGACTATTTTCTGTGCAATGTTTAGCTCACAGGTGAACTTCTCGTTGACATTATTTCAACATCATTTAGGCTAGCACAGAGAGCGCATGTGATCAAGGGAGTTACGATATATAAATTTCCGTAATAAATGAATAAATTTCGTTAAAAATTATTATAATAATAATAATAATAATAATAATAATATTAATAGTAATAATAATAATAATAATAATAATAATAATAATAATAATAATAATAATAATAATAATAATAGAGATTTAAATGCCCTAAAATGATCTAAATAATCTATGAAGGTGATGATGAACAGGGGCTGGTTGTACCGGTAACGGAGGAGGAAGAGGAAGAGGAGAAACATCTTGAGCGTTTCCTGAACATAATACAGTAAGATTTGTCCCCGTCTAAACAGACGACGTGGAATAAATTTCCAAGCGTTGACGAGACTCTAAGAGACGCGATACGTGCTTCTCCAACGAGTGAGTACTAGTTCCCTTCGCTTTTCGACGACCAGACAACCGGTGCCGAAAAATGACGGTGACTTTTGTATGGTGCTCAGACTGACCGCTGCCTACCCTTGCGCGCAGCTGACCACACGTTGGAACCGTGTTGATCCGTTGACGTCACTTCCGCAACAGGTTTTCCGACTGGTACGTTGGGGCAAGGGGGCCCACCGGTCGAGGCGATGGTATCGGCGGTCGAGGCCGAAGCACATGGGGTGCAAAGACACAGCCTACGCGCCAGGATCCTCCGGAACTTTTTCCCGACGAGACAATAGATGATGAAGTTGACAGACGAGTTGACGGACAGCAACATGTTGACGAACGAGTTGGCGCAGTAGACAATGGATGCGTCGAGGTTGACGCGGTGCTGTGCCAGCTCCATCGCCGTGACGGCCACTCGCAGACAGACGTCGGGAAGCTCGCAAACGATGAAGACGGTGATGACGACGACCAGCATCAGGGTGATGTTCTCCTTCTGACGCGTCGAGGACTTGGTCATGCGGTCGTGGCGTTTCCTAATCGACTTCAGTGACCGGATGAGTCGGTGGTTGAGGAAGGTGAGCAGGAGCAGAGGACCGAACGTGCGGAACACGAAGTAGCACAGAGTCTTGTAGACGATGAAGTAGAGACTGCTGGACGTGAACGACGACTTCCGCAGTTCCGCTGAGCTACTTCCGGTGCAGTCGTTGCGAACGTAGACGACGGACCGCTCGAAGAAGTGCGGGATGTTGTAGAGCACAGCGAGGGCGAAGACGACGACAACGGAGACCTTGGCCCTCCATAGACTACGCAGCTTAGTCTTAAACGGTTTGCACACGGCTATGTACCTACAGAGCAACACAGGTCGAGAAAACGTCAAAAACACGAACATAATAATAATAATAATAATAATAATAATAATAATAATAATAATAATAATAATAATAATAATAATAATAATAATAATAATAATGATAATAATAATAATAATAATAATCATAATAATAATAATCATAATAATAACACTTTTTTATACATTAGTTAATATTTAAGTCCCTGAGGGATCCTGTATACCTCGGGGCAAAAAATAAATAAAAATAATAATAATAATAATAGTAATAGCCCACCGGCGAACCCGCGAGACCGCACATTTATTCCAGCGCCATTCAATCTCCTCACAATTGCATTCAGAGGCACATTCATGCACAACACCGGGGACGAGGACCACGAGCCCCAGTAGCAACAGTAATTCTTCGGAATTGCTTCTAGGAGCCTGAGGGATTCTCCCTACCTCGGGCAAAAAAATAATAATAATATCTTCGTTTATTAATTCAAACTGACAAGTACGCAGTAAGATTACATGATATAGTAGTAGCCTAACAGACGATAACAAGTTTAACAGGAGTCGAGTTTAACTGTGCGGAAGCCATACAAGGAGCCCATCTGTACTACTGCTCAGTTTACAATCGCCACCTAGGAAATGAAGGCTGAGTTAACCTTGTGTGGCAGGCGGGTATCGAACCTGCGTCCTTCTGATCTTCGTGCCAGCGTGTAACCATTCAACCATCTCCCCGCCCCATGACATGACAGAGAACTTGTATAAATTCACAAGGGATGATGACTTCGAAGATGATTGTCAGTTTTTTTATGCCCACACTGTAGTCGATGATGCGGGAAAGTTTTTTTACAGGTGCGTACAGAATCGTGAATCAAACTCGCGTTTCAGTTTCTACTTGTATTGTATATTCGTCTGTACGTGTAATATATATATATATATATATATATATATATATATATATATATATATATATATATATATATATATATATATATATATAAAGTACTCGTATGAATGGCATATCTGCCACGACAGGTCTTAGGTAGGTCTAACTTTGATGCATACGCTCATGTGTTACACGTGTAGTGTCAGACCAATTCAGACAGGTTTCTAATGAAAAGACAGTGTAAGATCTCATGCATAGCTAGTCATTCGAGAAGAAATCGTTTTGGCGTTTATTGTTGAGTCGGAAGAACGGATGCGATAAGCCTAATGGAAAAGAAATGTACCGTTGAAAACAGAAGAACAAAAACTAAAAGAATTCAGGAAAAAGTATCCAATGGCTTGGATGCTAAAGTAGGCCACGCTACTGCGTATAAAACAATTATGAGTGGAGTTAAAGCCAGCGAAATTGATCTACAGGCGTGAGACTTTGATGTCAATGAAGAGCTATAAAATTGGGATCTTGATAACTTTCACCTTACAAATGAGATGAGAAGTGTATTTCGTCTAACGACCCGACCAGTAGCAGGTCCTCAGACAAGACATTTGAAAATTGTTTAGCCAAAGTTTGACCCGGTGTGCTTCTAGGCCAACATTGCAGGCCATAGAATGTACAGATGCAACTTGGGTATTGTATTGTATTGTATTGTATTGTATATGAACATTTATAAAGCGCATCTCACAGTATTCGCTTATCAGAGGGTAATAAGGTGATCACATTTGTCTGTGGATCTTCCTAGACTTTAAAAGTTTAAAGGTGCCGTGTTGCGTGTTAATTAGAAATACCTGAATTTTGATGGTAGATCTTTGTTGGAAGGGTGCCACTTGTGGTTGGTCATAGTGGGGAGCAAACCTATAGGCAGGAGTGTATTGGGTGTGTATGTTCAAAGTAAGACAGTCTGACAGTGGCAGAAAGACCCTTGGACAAAAGCGAAATGTGTTGGGAAAGGTATGTTCAGTGGGAAATTGTCCAGTCCTTTCTCTGACAAAACCTAGTTGTGGTTTCTTACCTGTCGACGGTGACCAGTAGGACCATCCAAACAGTCCCCGTTTGTGCCACGGCGGCTGCAGGCCAGAGGTAGGGCTCCATGTGGGGGTAGGCGCCGCTTAGACCCTCCAACCGATTCGTCAGATCGTGCAGGGCCTTGATTGGCTGAATGAAGAGGCACGTCATCAGGTACAGAGAGTCGACGAGTGCCAGACTCTGCAACAGCCATGACGTCGGATTCGATTTCTCGTTATCACGCTTCAACACGAAAATCGTCAGCGCGTTGCCAAGGAAACCGAAGATGCAGACAGACCCCACAACGTAGACGTCGATGACGAAGCGAAATTCGTCCGCCAGGGGGACAGACGAGGGCGGACTGGCCGGGGCCAGCAGCCCAGAGGTGTTGCCGCTGGCGCTCGAGCCGCACATGTAGCCCCACATGGCCGATCCGTTGAGATCGTCGCTGAACTCATCGAAGAAGCTATCGTCGATGTCCTCATCGTCTAAGGGTATGGCAACCATCTTCTGTCTGTCTGAGAACAAAGACAATCTCTTATATAGTTTCCCAGATCTGTGTGTCCTACGATAAACGCCTCTGGAATGTAGCGCCCTCCTTCGTGGCTGCAGTGGAATGTATGGAATGTCATTCCTCGGAGGCCAACGCAATATCACATGGGCTCCCGAAATTGGCTCCCTCCCTTCTGCCTCCCTCATAAAGAAAACCGACGGTCAAGGTCATCTGCTAAATGATGCTCGAATTTTCACTCGCAATGTGACTTATAATCAAGCATTCCAATAAACAAATTCTTTTCTCTCCCTTTTAATCCATTCGTTTTCATTTTCAACCCGTCATAATGACGGGCAAATACTCTAATAAGTAACAATAGCAGAAAACGTTTAACTGTGGATTAACTGTTTAGGAGTAACTATCTGGAGAATCGAAGCGCCGCTTGTCTTAACTCCTTACAGTTGGCAGTGTACTAAAAGTGACTGGGAACCCAAAGTAGCTTGTTATTAAGTGGTTAAACAGTTAACTCGTAATTCGTGACTGTTTAGGATTAATTTTACAATTCAAGAAATAATAACTATTGTCCCATTTTATGCTGCAGCGATATTTTGCCTAATGAACAACTGTTGAATGCATTTCAAAGACACAGACTACTGTTTTTATTTTAATTTTAAACTATAGCAAAAACTGTGCGAATCGTAAATAATAAATCCTAGGCTGTTAAACTGAAACTGCTACGGATCAATTGTATAGGAATAACTAAACAATGCCAAAACAATCAACAATGAATAATCTTAAGCACTTAAACTTGGTCGGATTAAATGTTGAGGTACAATATTGTGCTAAAGAGTTGATCTTTAGCAGTTGCTCTCCTATAGTGTTATAATGTCATAAGCACCTGTCAACAGGGATTTACAGTTGAAGCTTATAGGCCTAAGCTATAAATAAACCTTTACCAGTAATGAGAGGATCGTCCTGCAAATTCATTGCTGTCAACATCATCGCTCAAACCGTATCACTTAGCATCAGTACCTGATATTGTTATCTTTCATTCGGTGCAATTCTAACAGCTTTGCGGCATACCACCACTGGTCGTTAATCTGGACTGCACATCAACATCAGTATCATAAATCACCATTATTCGGATTTACTGCGTTATGCAATACAATACAACTGTATTTGATGATATTGTCCGCCTTCCAAACATCAGAAGTGCAAACGACCATAGGACAGATTGTTGATAGCGCAGAGCAATTGTGAGTGAATGACTTGTTCATGGTCTCTACACAGTAACTGACTCGGGCGAGGCTCGAACCCGTACTCTCTGCGTTACAGGCCGAACGCTCTAACCACTCGGCCACCGTTCCACACACTCTGCGTTGCTCACATGATGCGTTTAAGCGATCGAAATAAAATCAGATTGAATGGATTCTGACTGAAAGTTTAAGAAACGCAGATTCCACATAAAATCTGACCCTAAGAATCTGTCTATCCCAACAGTGTAGGCCTGTATAAGTGTATATCATACATTGTATGTGTGTGTATATGCAGACCTACACTGTTGGGGTGGAGATGGTAACGTTTTGGTTCGTTGTCTCGCATTCAAAAACCAACCCAAGAGGTGGTCACAGTATGCAACCGAACTGAATTATTCTTAAACGATTTTCAGTACTTCCACTGAAATCTTTAATCAAAATTCTTATTCGTGTAATCAGTGGCGGCGATCTTGTTTGACAGGTGGGGAACATTTTTGAACTGATCTGGTCAAAAAAGAGCTTTGAACTGATCTGGTCAAAAAAGAGGTCAACAAAATTTTTCGACCAAATTTTATGACCTTTTTTGGTGTTTCTTCAAAATTTGGGAGCCGATGTATGGCGTTGCCCCCCCCCCCCACTGTTAAAGGTGGGGGTCTTGTCCTCCTCGACCCCCGGGATCGCCGCCCATGCATGTAATCAGCAAACAATTCTTCACGAGCAGTCAAATTCTTAGCTCCACTGTCTTTATATGCTAATCCTCTAATCTATGCCAAGCTCTTCTTTGATCTCTCCTCGTCATCTACTTTTCATATGCATTCTATACTACAAGCATGGGCGTCCGCAGACATATTTTAGGGGCGGGGGGAAAATTTCTGTAGGGGGCTAAATTTTTGAGGGGGTGGGCAAAATGATGTTCTCGCATATAATAGCTATTCATAAACACAGAACACGTGACAACTTTAAAAATAAAAAATAATGGTCAAGGACATTACCTAACTAGTTAAGAATTTTTTCGCATTGAAAAGTGTTTTGGGACTGTTGTAATAATCATAATAATCAAAAATATTTTATTTTTGTAAAATATACAAAATCCGGCGGGCATATACCCCCCCCATTGGCCCTCTCCGGACGCCCATGACTACAGGAATTGTCTGTATCACAAGTGCAGAAACAAAAGTTTCCCAACCTGGCAGCGCTCCTACAAGATAGGCCTCCAGCAGGTGCCTTAGCACATGTTGCAGACGTTGTATCAACACACAATAAAACTGATCACAACATGTAGCTGTTACAACACACAATACTCTGACCTTTGCTCTTTGCGTACCGGAATGCACTTACTACACTCGCAACCTGATTCCCAGGTTTAGATCCAGACGAAGAGGTTGGAGCATTCTAAGAAAATGTCATTCTCTCTCACTTCGAATGCACTCGACACGGTTCCAAGACATCTCACCGGAAATCAAATTTAATGAGCAACCCAGCGGGGGTCAACAGAAGCAGACAAAGAACTCGGACAGAAACAGGCATGTACGCATACATACGCCTTCCTGCAAACATGTAATGATACCAGACAGACTCACACTGACAGAAAAAGACATACGAGTGGCAGACAAAGATCAAAGAAAGCGGCTTCATGTCTTCTATATGGCCTCAGCCTGGTAATTATAACCAGCATCCTAAAAATCGCAGCCGTTTACATGACACGATTTCTTTTCTCTGGTTTTGAATCAAAGAGTTGGTGACACGAATTGTCAAGCCAACCGATTCCAAACACTTTGACTCGACAGACATAAGTAATATTGGGAAAATAGTTTACTTAACTAACTCTGGATACATGAATAATATTGGGAAAGTGGTCTACTTAACTAACTCGGGAGACATGAGTAATATTGGGAAAGTGGTTTACTTAACTAACTCGGGAGACATGAGTAATATTGGGAAAGTGGTTTACTTAACTAACTCGAGGGAATAGGCTAAATAATATTGGGAAATGGTTTACTTAACTAACTCGAGGGAATAGGCTAAATAATATTGGGAAAATAGTTTACTTAACTAACTCGGGAGACATGAGTAATATTGGGAAAGTGGTTTACTTAACTAACTCGAGATACATAAATATTAAATAATATTGGGAAACAGTTTACCTAACAAACTCGAGAGACATAGAGTAATACTTGGGAAATGGTTTACTTAACTAACTCGAGAGACATAAGCAATATCGGAGAAATTGTTTACTGAACTCCTTTAATTAAGTTTTACCGAAATATAAAGCATAACAGATTATAATTATAATTATTTATTATAGCATATGTGTGTTTGCAGTATGTATGTGTACATTCATATTGCTGTACAGCAAGTACATTGAGCAAAATATTGCTACTTCAGACAAACTGAAAATGCACTCATGTTCTGGCGAAACATTAAGTGCAGTCGTACAAGTTGAAATATTATTTTCCAACTAGAGTATTTGCCCGTCATATTATGACGGCAGTGTATAGGCCTATATGTATCGTTGGTTAAAATGCTCTGATCGCCGTCGTCAAGACGGCAGTACTGACGTCACAAACGGTTTCTATTTCACAATAGATTCCAGAGCGTCCTCCGACAGACACACGCTCTATGGATATAATATGTATGATGAAGTTAGATATCGTCTGTTTAGAGTGCAAAGGTGCTATCTCCATTTTGGTCATTTTTCAGGAGAGCAAATCTAAACGTTTGATAGTTGCTACAAATCCAATAGTTTTTATGTGATTGTGATTTATAGTCATTTGGATAATAAATTATTTCCCTAGTTGGAATGTTGTAATTATTTTAAATTTTGTGACGCCTCGCCTTAAAAAATGCAAAATAACAGCAAGTGACCAACGACCTCTCATGCTTGTGACAGACGATAACACCTTTGCACATTTCAAAATATTTTCTTATCTGGAGATAGCTATAATTTTACAACAACTTAAATTTGCGATTAAAAATTACTTTTTACAGAAAAATATTATAAAATAATAAATAATGATTTGTGTAAATTGCGTTGATTCATTTGAATAATTTAATAGAAAATTTAGAACCTGAAAAATTTATTATTGGTAAACACTCGAAGTTCGAAACTAACGGTTAAAAATGATGTTGGCCCTTCATAATATTTTCAGCTGCATACAATTATAGGGTTAAGGAATCAATATTTGCAAAATCTTAATTTATATATTCTGTGACCATAATTGATTCACTGATATCAGTTTCATGAAATTTGGATTTTACTTCAATATTTTCTCTTGACTCAAGAGATTCACCGACATCAAAGTTTACATCGGATTTCTATCGACACGCGAGATTCGTCGACATCAAGTTAGGCCTACCATGATTAAATGCAATAATATTTTCAGAATAATAAGTGTAACTAATGCAAAATGTTACGAACATGATTGTTAGAAACTTGCAATTTTCATTTAAAATACTTTTGGATTAGTCTTCAGCACGACGCCGTATGTAGGCCTATACTAAATTAAACCATGGAACCTATTTTTTGGTAAACACATAGTGCAGTAGGCCCTAGCTCTAT
>OY744616.1:26945671-26948171 GCA_963556255.1 Allolobophora icterica
ACACGAACGAATAAAAGCATCTGGAGACGAGAATAACTGTCAAGAAGCAGCTGCTGAATTAAAAACACGTCACTTGAGCACATACGGATGATTAATTGCTTTGCATGAGGCCAAATTACTTTCACACAGCTACAGCAGACCATAACACAAAAACAGACACAGATGTTCAGACACACACACACACACACATACGAAGGCAGACAACTAATGGTTCTCGTCCAAAAAACTATTTGCTAGCTTGCTTCCTGTCAATCATCAGTTTAAACGTTGCTGCTCAATTTCACCAAAAGCCCAAAGCGCGGACAGATAATCCATGTGCAATTATATGGAGTCGATTGGCTCTTGTTATTTTGTTCAAGCGAACAAGATACGGAAACTGATAACAGAAGGCGGAGAAAACAAGAGAAAAACAAGGAAAAAATCCTCAGATACAATACACGAGCACTTAATGCAATCTGCAGAAGATTAAGCGTTGCAGACAGCGTGTCTTCAGCGATTATATTCAGAACTAGATGGACCTATTATCTTCACAGTCCAATCTATTAGTAGGTAGCTACGTGTAGCATCAGGCCATAAATCAGGGCATATTTTAACTGTATAACTAGTGGGACAAATGTCCCAGTAGTCTTAGGATTTGTCCCAGTAGTTTGGCTGATTTGTCCCAGGCAATGTATGTTTAAAGTATAACTAGTGGGACAGATGTTGCAGGAGTTTTAAGATTTGCCCCAGTAGTAAAATGAGAATTAGTAAAACGCATTGTCATGAAATTCCCAAAAAAGTCATGAACTTTTTCGGGAGATGAATTCCCAAAAAAAGGTCATCAAAGTTTTTCAGAGACGAGTTCCAAAAAAGGTCATGAACTAAGAAAGGTCATGAACTAGACCCATGGCTGATTTTGTCCCAGTAGTCTAAATTCCTTAAAATATGCACTGCCATAAATACATTAAAATAATCTTGTAATTGTCTACTCTCTAACCCAAATACAATACCAACAACATGCAATTTATATAGACTTATAAATATGACATTCATGTTGTCCTCGTATAAATGTGACATGCCTGTTGTCCTCATATAAATATGACATTCCTGTTGTCGTCAAATAAATATGACATTCCCATTGTTCTCATATAAATATGACATTCCCATTGTTCTCATATAAATATGACATTCCTGTTGTCCTCAAATAAATATGACATTCCCATTGTTCTCATATAAATATGACATTCCCATTGTTCTCATATAAATATGACATTCCTGTTGTCCTCAAATAAATATAACATTCCCATTGTTCTCATATAAATATGACATTCCCATTGTTCTCATATAAACATGACATTCCCATTGTTCTCATATAAATATGACATTCCCATTGTTCTCATATAAATATGACATTCCCGTTGTCCTCATATAAATATGACATTCCCATTGTTCTCATATAAACATGACATTCCCATTGTTCTCATATAAATATGACATTCCCATTGTTCTCATATAAATATGACATTCCCGTTGTCCTCATATAAATATGACATTCCCATTGTTCTCATATAAATATGACATTCCCGTTGTCCTCATATAAATATGACATTCCCATTGTTCTCATATAAATATGACATTCCCATTGTTCTCATATATATGACGTTCCTGTTGTTCTCAAATGAATATGACATTCCCATTGTTCTCATATAAATATGACATTCCTGTTGTCCTCATATAAATATGACATTCCCATTGTTCTCATATATATGACGTTCCTGTTGTTCTCAAATGAATATGACATTCCTGTTGTCCTCATATAAATATGACATTCCCATTGTTCTCATATAAATATGACATTCCTGTTGTTCTCAAATAAATATGACATTCACATTGTCCTCATATAAATATGACATTCCCATTGTTCTCATATAAATATGACATTCCTGTTGTTCTCAAATAAATATGACATTCACGTTGTCCTCATATAAATATGACATTCCTGTTGTTCTCAAACAAATATGACATTCCTGTTGTCCTCTGTGCGTGAAAGACTAACTTAATGCCATGATAAAATCTTACTTACTAAGCCTTTGTCGTGTCATCTTTCCTGTAGGCACAGTTGAGACCCTGGACAAGAAAATACGTTGATATCCATCCCTTCGACGATTATTCTACTTTAATCTCTAATAACTCCAGACATTTCCTTTCCATAACAGTTGTTTCCGCTCTCCTTTTCGTATTTTCTTTCCGGGAATCTAGGCATTTGCCTCGTTAACTGGACCACCCACTTCAACCTTCGGCTTCTTGTGATCAAAGTATATGCCATTATTCGTCCTCGTCTTTACATTTCCCGCACAATGTTGTTTGACATCGACGCGGCGCCTTTAGCGGAGACTCCTCTTAGCAATCTGTGTTGGCGGATTTCAATTCCTTCTGGGGGTTTTGAGAACAGAGGGGAAGACGGCAAGAAAGTTCTGCGGAGGATGTGTGATCGAACTAGGTCAAGCATCCGGCTACAAAG
>OY744616.1:26953171-26983171 GCA_963556255.1 Allolobophora icterica
CAAATTAAACAGCTTTGTGGAGGAAAAAGGTGAACAATTTGGCTAACGACTTTAAAAAAGACCATAAAATATCCATTAAAAGGTAATAAATTTGCCTCATCAAAACTTATGTCTTTATCACCACTGCAATGGCAGCCTCAATCCCACCTGCTCCGAGTAAAAAAACGCACAGGTGGCTCAGCCAATCAACGGTTACGTAAGAGCGCGGTATATGAGTAGTTCTCTTTTCTTGGCTGACTCCAGGTTAAGCTTTAGGATTAACTCCACCGCTAGTTTTCCAGGTTAGACATTACTGTCCCTAGACACAGCACTAGGTGTGTTTTTTTGCAATCAGCTTGCACTCAGCCCGTTGTCTGTTTAACCGTAGGTCCTGCGTTCTCCATTAACCGCAAGCCACTGCGCGTGACAAATAGGCTACAGGCGTTCTTGTCAGAACACCTATTTCTCACCATTGCATCATCGCGTGCCTCTCTTACGTGATGTCTGAGGCCCGGCAGCAATTGAGGCGCCGAAATTTGTTGGAAAAAGCTGTGCGTTTTTTTCATGCCTGGTAGTACCACATGTTCATATGGAAAGGCGAGGGCAAGTACTCAAGCTGCTCAAAACTCAAATGGCTTGCGGTATCTTAACCCGTTGAAAGCAATAATTCAGTACGTGTAGGTAACTGCTTCCGCTATATTTAGGCCTACCGGTCACCGGTGCGTCCTTCACCGACTTAACCAGTGTTTAATCTAGACACCTTTGGCGGGGGAATTCCCCCAGGATTTATTTTCCCCCCAGAGGCCAGCAATATTATAATGTAGAGACCTTTTGGGGAGGGTAAATCCCCCAGGATACATGGTTCCCCCCCCCCCGAGAGGTGAGTAATATACTTTTTGAGAGATGAATTCCTAAAAAAAGGTCATTACCGTTTTTGAGAGAGTAATTCCTACAGAAAAAGTGTTAACAGTGGAACAAATGACTAAAAAAGGTCATCAGCTTTTTAAAAAGATTAAATGTAAAATATGAAAAAGTCTGACACTGTTTCAATATGGACGTAGAAATTACCGAAAAAATCTTGTGTTAATTCGTTGGTCTCCCCCCCCCCCAGAAACCTTGTTTCCCCTCCCAGAAGAGGGGGACTAGATTAAACACTGGTCTTAACTCGCTCAGAAGACGTTTACTAAAATGAGATTAAGATCCGTAACAATTTACATTAACTAATATCATTCAGATCAAAACAATCTTGACCACGCCAGTCAATGGGCAACCTAGCTATGTTAAACCTTAAGGCATTGCCATTCAACTATTACATATACTTATCTATTTCGTGCGGTTTACCACAACCATGCCCATCAATAATAATCGGCCAAGCCCTTACAAATGAAACCATCGAGAATTCGAAATAGAACCCGGCAGAAAAGAAAGCGATCATAAAGATCTTGTAACAGGAACTGTCGACTGCATGGTCACTAAGATCTGGAGGCAAAGGTCGACCACATTATTTTATCAGCGCTGTCTATCCAGTGATAATAATTTCTACTCAAGAACAAACGACAGTGCACAAAACGCCATCTATACAGATTTTCAGTAACTAACCGATCCTATTGTTCAGCTGTACAGTCCTGGACCAGAAATTCTCCTACAGGCGGATACGGGAGTAGTTAGTCTCCATAGCTTAACAATGGCTGAGCCTAATTGAAACCAGACGAGGTTTAGTGGATGCAGGAAGCACCCGTAGAAAGCATATTTACATCTGGCTGTTGCCAGCAGCATACAAATGGCGTCGATAATAAGGTTGGCACGCAATTTATCAAGCGCTGAGCAACAATGCTACAAAACAAAGCACGCGTTGGCATAGGGCCTATGTGCATTCTCCTGAAGTTAAGACAATAACACCTTTGTTTTTTAAAGGCGCTGCATAAATGTTCAGATACACGCACTCTATGTAATTTCTTCTAATTTGCGTATTTTTTAGATCTTCACTTTGATGGTTTGCTAATTAGATCGTGACAATGACGTTATTATTCGCCGATGTTCCTCGTCGCCGTCTGCATTGCGTGCTAATGAGCGGTTCTAATTAAGTGAAACTATGGTCTCTTTTCGGTCTGCCTTTTGTACCCAATGACCTGTTTACGTGAAACTCGTGTCTGTGTCAATTTCGAAATCAATAAACGCAGATTAATGAAAAATAAATGAGTGCAGCACAAGCCGTGGACTCGCATATCTTTCCGTCTTTTGATCGGCTACAAATGACACTTTGCAAATTATTGTTGTGTCGTGTCATATCGCAGTCATCGCTTTGCGATTGTAAGTGCAGGAATGGATCAACATTGCCCAGAGTTTTCTATCGCATACTGCGTCCATTAGGCTGGTTCCTCGCCCAATCCATCCTATAACGTTGTCGATCCAGGATATTCTCTGTCTTCCGCGGTTGCGAACCCTTCTATGAGACCCGTCATCAGGCTGCCTTCGATGTTGTCCCTCGGCTGCCTCATGATGTGTCCGTAGTAACGTAGCTTGAGAGCTCGAATGTGGTTCAGCAGTTCGCTCTTGGTCCTCGCCAGCGTGTATACTTGTTCGTAGTCGTACTTTATGTCCAGGGAATTCTAAGTAACTTTCTGACGCACTTGTTCTCGAACGCCTGGATGCATTTCTCTTCATCTTTCCTTATAGCGTCCAGGCCTTTAATCCTTATGTTGCTGTCGGCCGTACCAGTGCCCTCATCATCCGTTATTTGGTGTCATTGCGTACTGACTTGTTCTTCCATATTTTCGTCAGTTTAACCATGATCGTCATCCCCATGACCAGCCTTGATTTAACTTCGTCCGTGCAATTCACCTCTTCAGTTACTCTGCTCCCCAAGTACACAAAGAATTTTACCTGTTCCAGCCCATCGACGTCCACCTTTATCTCGAGTGTTTCCTCTATTTTACTCATTACCTCCGTCTTTGTCGCGTTGATCAACATTCCCTATTCTTCTGCTGAATTCTCGACTCGACACCACAACCTCTTGTAATTCTGTTGGTGATGTAGCCACAAAGACGATGTCATCCGCGTACCTGAGATTGTTGATGGTCGTTCCGCCAATCCTGAATCCTCCGGTGAATCCAGACAGTGCTTTTCGCATCATATCCTCTGCTAGTGTATTAAACAGACATGGCGAAAGCTGGCATGCTTGCCGGACTCCTTCATTGACCCTGAACCACGCTTAACCTGACATTGACGCGTTGTTGTTTGCACAGATGTCGTAGTTATTGTATGAATTGGGGCGGAAAACCCATTTCAAGCATGGTCAACCAGAGCTGATCCTATCCGATCATATCAAAGGCCTTTGCGAAGTCAATAAAGCAATGATACACCGGTTGATTGATTAATGATCATTGTCATGGCGAGCACCTAATCCTAACCAAGATACAATCTGGCGAAAATGATTGCATCGGGCAAAGTCATACGATAAAAATCACTCGTTACTGTGCCTTATCTACGACGAGCAATTAAATACTGCTTAATAGAGAATTTCAGTAATACTGAGAATCATACATTAAAACGTCTTTCGAATCCAATGTCCACAAATGACCATCAAGCCCAAAAAGCCGACACACGTAAAAACTGATGTATACATTAAAAAGCTGCATTTCAGCGATATTAATGTGGCTAACACTGTTTCGATTACTAAACTCATAGACCCAGATGTGCGATAAATCAACATCTATTGCATGATCTTGGTTACAATACAAGTTGACCTACACATGGTTATATAATTATAAGCCTATACTATCTTGCCCAGTTTATTTAATGATAGGCCTACAGATGAACACGTATTATGGGTATGCGGGAGACCTTCTTGTTACCATTACATAGCAATTTCTATCGCACAAGGCATACATCGGTGGCACAAGTTACCGATGTATGTACATGTTTTTATGTATTTAAATACCGCATATATTGTGTGCATTACATGTGCATCAGAGGCTTCAGAGCATTTCTATAGTGTCTTTAAGGTGACAGTAGAAGCAGTTAACCCGCAGTTAAACCCGTAGGTCTGGCTGAATGCCAAAAAGCCCGACGTCGCCCCCAAAGAATCGAATAAATCGAGTTATCGCCCGTCCGTCCTTCCGTCTTAACTGCATTCAGAGGGAGGGTCGATGCCTCTTGGAAGAGCTGTCCCCTCATCAGACATCGGTTGTGTGATTGGAGGGTCTGTTAGGCACACGCGACCTGACCCAGATTTTTTTAACGCCGATGTCAATGTACTTGGCGCCTTGAAGCACGAAGTTACCACTTTGGCCAATTTCCGAATACCTTGGAGACCGTGGTTGCAGCTGCGTTGGTGGCTGGGCGATTGTCGACCGTTGACAAATTGGAATTAGGAGAGGACGATTTGCTCTGATTCTCAAACACCTGGGACTGAGACAGGGGAACGAAGCAGCACTTAATGACATCATACATGCATGTATACATACATACATACACACATACATATATATATACATACATACATACACGCATATATATATACGCACATACATACATACATAAATACGCACGTATACACATACACACATACATACCTACCTACATACACACGTACATGCATACATGCATATATACATAATCTAGCTGATAAATCTAGCCCGTAAAACCTATATATTATAAGGATGATTTACTCACGATAAAACTTTCATGTACACCAAAGTGCTGTTAGCAGTTGATTCGATAAAGGATATACTGACTTACTTACTGACATACATGCGGGCATATAAGAGCCGCATTGGCCTTGTCAAAACGCCCTTTGTAACGGCATGTGTCGTGTTACGGCGCTGTAGAAATCGTCGTATTCATCATCATCATCATCATCATCATCATCATCATCATCATCATCATCATCATCATCATCATCATCATCATCATCATCATCATCATCAGCATCATCATCATCAGCATCATCATCATCATCATCATCATCAACATCATCATCATCATCATCATCATCACCATCATCATCACCATCATCATCATCATCATCATCATCATCATCATCATCATCATCACCATCATCATCATCATCATCATCATCATCATCATCATCATCATCATCATCATCATCATCATCATCATGCGTGTATATACATTTATATACACATCCATACACGTGTGCAATCATACATACACGTGCATGCATAATTTGCAAATACATTCACTGTTCTTTTATGCCAGGACACTTGAATACAGATCTAATAAAGGGAAAGGAAACGATGCTCTCTGGCATCAGTTTACTCTGGCTGGACCAACAATAAAATTGTTCATCTTAGAGTTAGGTACAGCGGTTGATCCTGCTGTTTATCATCCACATTTAATTATCTGTGCCCATTTCATAATCATCAACATAGCCCCAGGCATGGGGAACTCTTGTTCACTGGCCGAAGAATAAGGCCGGCGGTATCACTTCGATTGCACGCTAACTTGGCTTTAAAAATCCTTCATTCAACAATAGAGGTCAAAATATGTCAACAATAGAGGTCAAAGGTCAACAATAGAGATCAGAGGTTAACAATAGAGGTCAAATATCTCTTTGTAGCACGCCGTCACTTGTCGCATTTCGTCCGCAGATTCATTAATTCATTCAAAGTCATGTTATTGTTTGCACTGACAGAGCATTGAGTTCATATTCCTTCTATTGGAAATTTTTATCTCCAATCATTGCATTCTTCTCGTTCCAACGTCCTGCAATGACAGTGTCGAGCACGTCAAAGAGATAAATGAAAGACGAAGGAATTACTTGAAAGCAGAAGTGGACGGAAATATGCGATGGTGAGCTGGAAGCCAGTGTATAAGCTGTACAAGAAGTCTTTAGCGAGGTATAACTGTATAATATGCATAGACATTACAGTTCGGAACATAGCAACTGACCACAACTATTGTGTCTCTGGTCGAGTAAATATGAACCAGCCTATAGAAGTGAAACTTTAAAAAGGTGCTTCAACAACAGCAAGTAGGCCTACTCTTCCTACAAGCCACTGCTAGCCATCTTATCAACGAACCAATTGTTAAGCGGCTGAAGACTGACTCTGGTTGATGAGACTCGTAATCGTAATCGTAAACTCAAAAGTTATAAAGCGCTACTCTGAAGCTAAGCGCAAAGCACCAGCTTATTCACGAGCGCTGTCCATGGAGGTCTGAGTCCGGTTAAGATTCCTAAAGAATGCTTGATTGTAACCACGTTTCTCTTCATGCCAGACAAATTACAGGCGTCTAAAGAAACTATTAGTGTCTGACAAATCTCAGAATGACTAATGTTTGTAACTCAGGCTGCCTCTGTGTATTATTTCAGTAAACGAAAATAATATTGATTGATTGATAGATCACGGAATTTTTGAAATTTAATTAATCTACTTTTTATAAAACTGCAGACCGGACAAATACTGCTCAGCCGTCAGTTTTCATTCGAGATGTGACCGCGGTCTCCAAGAATTCAATTAACTCAGAGGCGCGTTTACAGAAAACGGGGCCCTAGGCGCAAACACTTTGGGAGCCCGTCCGAACGTGTAAACTGAGTCTGAAACTCTGGCGATGTTTAGCCAATCATGTGCAAAAACCCACGAAGTTGAACTTGAACAGGCCCGGTTCGTCCATTTGGGCAACTGGGCAGCCGCCCAGGGCCGCCGATTTTTAGGGGCCGCCAATTTTCCATTTTTGAAAAATGATTTAATATTATTCGTAAAAAATAGGTCAATGACTAAAAAAGTCATGAACTTTTTTTAGTAAGATGAAATATTTTAGAGGCGAATTCCTAAAAAAACCTTCAACTTTTTTGTGCTTAGCGCCGCCGGTTTGCCTAGGGCCGCCGATTTCGCCGATTTGCCCAGGGCCGCCAAATGTCTTGAGCCGGGCCTGAACTTGAAGCAGTTTTTGTGAGTGTTATTGACCCTGTAATCATGATTACTTATAGAAGCTATTTCAAAGAATATGAAGTTATTTGGTTTAAGTTAATTAATGTTCTATTTTATAACTGAAAAAATATTTTAATTCGTTTAGGGGCCATCCGAGATTCGTGGGCTCTAGACGCGCGCCTAGTGCGCCTACGTGTAAACGCGCCTCTGGCTTAACTTAACTGTAATTGTAAATGTAATGACAAATTTCTATAGCACCACTGCACAGAAATAATCAGAGGCGCTGCGGAACTGAAAGCGCAAACCACGATCTAATAGAATGGTTTTAAAACGCTTACAGAAATGAGGCAGAGAATGGACACGAGGCTCATACTGATTTCAAGCTGGACTTAAATAACTTAAGTGGTCTCCGCAGTAATAGTCTGTACACATGCGAAGATGTTGGATATTACTGGCGCTAAAGGATTTATTTTTCCTTTCCGCTCGTTTGGAAGATACTTTTTGTCTTCGCCTGCGTGACTGCATCAGGTAGGTCCATCGTCCGTGACGTTTAATCGAGTCTGGGATACATTGGACGCATGCGCAGTTTACAGCTGGGTAATTTTCGTTTCGGCGGAGGACGACGGGCGCCGGTCATTGAAGTGACCTCAACCGTTAGTCACTGAGTGACAGTGAGTGTGCGCTTCAATCTACCGACCGACAAGCGATGAATGCCTGCTTTACGTGCACCTGGCGCCTGGACGAATAGCCGGACGTGCGTCATCCTCTGTAATTAAGGGACTGTGCAAGGCGACAGGGTTATAGTGTGCTGTGAACACCCGTCGTCGCTTGGTCTAGAGACTCTGAACCTGATGCCATCTGTCAACTGTCGACGGGAATTCGTTGGTTGGTTCTACGTGTATGCGTGGGCCTGCCACTGTTTTTCTTCTTCTAGTTTACTGTGCATTGTTGTGCTAATTGGTGTAATTCTAGTTCTTAATAATATTTATTATTAAGGAACATTTATATAGCGTCCCTTCAAGGCTGTCTACTCAGGAGCATCATATTGGGTAGCGTAGACGAACACATGTTTACGAACACAGGCAAGCATAATGGTGCTGGTCAAATCAGCGATGAAGAAGTAAGGTTTATCATGGAGTACGAATACAGTATTATATTTGACCATGTAATTAAAAACATCGCATGACTGACAATAATAGTAAACTGCGACAATTTTATAGTCAACAACGCCATGGAGAAGCATTCCATAACATGCATATATATATATATATATATATATATATATATATATATATATATATATATATATATATATACAGACATATTTTATGTACATGTACATATATATGCCATCGCATATCCTAATTGATATATATTACTCTCTAATTTACCCATAATTGGCGTACTGCAACATGATCTGGGCTTCAAATTATGTCTCACGCCTTTCAAAATTAATCATCCTACAGGAAAAAGCAATTCTTCTCATTACAAAATCACGCTACACCTCAGACTCACACTTTCCTCATCTTTCAGGAACATGGCATCCGATACATAGTATACTATCCTCGTGAACAATGTACTTAGCGAGCACATCATCATTACCAGTAACATCATCATTATTATCGTGGGGCGTAGTGGCTCAGTGGTAAGTTCGGCGCCTTGTGACCGGAGGGTTGCAGGTTCGAATCCCACTCTAGCCGTTGCGTACGGACCTTGGGCAAGTCCTTCACTCGCAATTGCTCGTGGCGCTTGGGCGTGAAAATTCCGGCACAGTATCAAATGCTGTAGTCAGGAGCGCCTCTGAGTAGTAGACTTTGAGAGGCGCTATAGAATATCCGGAATAAAAAATAAATAAATAAATAAGTTACATCATCATCATTATCAGTAACATCATCATTATCAGAAACATCATCATTATCAGTAACGTCATCATTATTATCAGTAACATCATCATTACCAGTAACATCATCGTAATCAGTAACATCATCATTATCAGTAACGTCATCATCATTATCAGTAACGTCATCTTTATCAGTAACATCATCATTATCAGTAGTAGCATCATGCATTTTGTCTTCATTTCTATTGTTTGTATGATAATTATAATTATTGCCTGCATAAAAGAACAGTTGGAGAGATACTTAGGTTTCCTGGCAACTAATATGCAGACCATTCCTGTCCTTCCCTCCTCCCCCTCCCCAATCGCAGGACAACGGCGTAATTGGGGAACGTGTCTTTTACGGAATGGGGAGAATGCGGGAGGGCTAGGAGCGATAAAAGAGGGAATTGAAGCCTTAAGTGCTTTCGTCGCCTCCAACGGTCTGAGCCGATTGACTGACGCCCTACCAACCGCTAGAGGGCCATACACACCTTCGTTGTATATGGTCGTCTGATTGGCTGTTTGTCTGTGCTTTCATGTCTGTCTGTCTGTCTGTCTAGCTGTATGTCTGCCTCTATCTGGTTGCTGTTGTTTTGTCCTCTTTGTAATTTGTCTATGTGTATGTCTCTGTGCTGTGTGGCAACGTCTGTCTATATATCTGCCTGTCTGTCTGTGTATGTCTGTCTGTGTGTCTGTCTGTGTGTCTTTGTGTCTGTCTATCTATATATGTGTTGTCTATGTGTCTGTTTGTCTGTGTCTGTCTGTGTGTCCCGTCTGTGTGACTGTGTATCTGTGTGTTTGTCTGTGTGCCTGTCTGTGAGTGTTCTGTCTGTGTGTCTGTCTGTGTGCCTGTATGTGTGTCTGTCTGTGTGTCTATGTGGCTGTGTGCCTGTCTATCTATCTGTGTTTCTGTTTGTGTGTGTGTCTGTCGTATGCCTGTCTGTGTGTCTGTATGTGTGTGTGTTTCTGTGTGTCTGTCTGTCTATCTGTGTGTCTGTTTCTCGAGCATTATTCATACCTTTCGAGCACTTCGGTGGTGCATACATACCTAAGGTGTTTCTTTCTTTGTCGCTCTGTATGTTTCTCACTCTCCAATCTCTCGTCTATTTCTGTCTGATTTCTCGTTACTTGATCTGACACTGAGTTAACTTCACATAGATCGACCACAGGTATAATCCACATGCCGTCCTTTGTCTGCCTCATGTCTTACTTAATCTGTCTCTGCGTCTGTCCCAGTGTCCGTCTATCTCACATCTGTCCTCTTTTCTGGCCATTTCTGGCCAATTTGAAGAATTTGTTTACCTATTATTTCCCTCATACACGGTTTAGAAATCATTTCCCTTAATAAGCAGTTGAGAAAGAATTTTGGTTCTGTGCTCATGTGATCGATGTTGTCGGATTTGTACTAGTTTTTGTCGCAGTATCACTGGCGGCGATCTTGTTTGACAGGCGGGGGGGGGGGACAAGGGACACTTCTGAACTGAACTGGTCAAAAAGAGATGAAAATTGTTTTCCCACTCGCGCCCCCCCAAAATTTTTTGGACCTTTTTGGTGCTTCTTCAAATTTTGGGAAACAACTGTATACTGGGTCCCCCACTCTTAAAGATGGGGTCTTGATCCCTCGAACCCCGGGATTGCCGCCCATGCGCATTATGTGCACTTAGAGGCACCAGAGGAACTGCGTAGACGAGAGCGCATTCTATCTTTTTCTCTGTATGCCTGGAAAGAGATCCGTTTTATGGTTCGACCAATTTCTTCGTCTGGATAATCCAACGTCTCTGACATTCGACCATTGTAACCGTATCCGATACCCGTGTTCCAGGGTTGCTAATGATTCCTTTACAGCCATCAGGCTTCCACGAAAGATGCGGGCGAAGACAAATTATAAGCTGCAAAACCCGCGTGAAAACATACGTTTTAATGATGAACGTCACGGGTGCTGCCTCGACGAGGCGGAGTTTGTATCTAAATATCGGGACAAATTTTTAAGGCAACTAGTTTTGAACCCAATCTCTCGCTATATTGGTACGAAATGGTTTCAACCTCCAATTTATTAATTTGACGACTCATATGAAGCTAAGGAAGTGATATGGATATTGTAGGAAATTGAAAGCAAAGAAAGAATTGATAAGAGGGAAAGATATTAAACATGGGAGAAAAGATTTGGCTACGAAGTTGGCAACAAAAAATTGTTGAAATTTCAAGCTGTAGAAAATTACAAATGATGATGTAAGAGGGTTCCTAGATATCCAAACAGTCCTTTTAGTAAATCGTTCAGTAAAAACTTTGATGGTATGGCTATGTGGAACGAATGTCTTTGATCGAATTCCAAACCGGGAATCCGCTTTGCCAACAAGCAGGAATTAGATCATTTGGGTGCAATTATTCGTAAGTTGGTTCGTCTTGGCTACCTCACTCCTTCTTTTCCAACTTTTGAGGAACTCTGCAAAAAAGCTGATCGTGATCTCTTTAATAACATTCTTAAAAACCCTAGTCACCTCCTCCATGACCTTCTACCTCCCGTTCTAAAGACTGGGTATGATTTGCGCCCACGTTCTCATAATCTGGTTCTCCCTAGATTTGACTCGCTCACCCGACGAGGTTTCCTGGGTAGGATGCTGTAAAGTTAGGCTCTGTTGCCATTATTTCATTTTAGATCTGACGTTATTATTTATGTTCTATTTCCTTTCCTCTGTGTGTAATGTTGTATATAAAGCGCTGTGCGTTTGCTAGCGTTTATTAAAGAATATACTTTCTTACTTACTTACTTCACACTGCTCTATACGAAACAGATTTTCGAACGGAATAGAAACAAAGGCAGACATCGAATGCGCTGGAGATACAATAGTAGCGAAGACTCACCAGACATGGACTAAACATGAGAAGAGCACTGAACTTAACAAATTAACGTAAAATGGAGATAATTTATTCATACATACCGCCGCCAAGTGGTTGGTGTCAAGATCATGATGAACGGGAAGTGCTACAGTACATTATAATCCTAAGAATTGTTCCTAATTAGACAGTCTAGTTCAAGATTTTGGCTGAAGAAATATCGAATTGAACCTTGATATTACCTTTCGGAAAGCCTAGAGTTACCATTTCTTGCGGATAACCATAACCCTGACCAAGCTGGTCAAAGATTGACCTACCATACCAAACCTTTAAGACATTGGCATTAGACATTTTCGTAAGCATCTACTTCATTCATTTTCACTTGATATTTACCACAACTTTGACTATATCGATCAGAAACCTATCTTGGTCGGCCAAAACCTTTCACGGAAACGCCTCTGCAACTCTAACACAGACCCCCAGTCACGCCTCGTCAGTTCAAAGAGCCGATGATCGTAACGATCTCGCAGTAGGAACTGTAGAATGATCACAAAGCCTAAATGTCGACCATATTGCATGATTCAAAGCCCAAATGCAAAAATTTCGATCACATCGCATGATCACAAAGCCTAAATGTTGACCGCTTCGCATGATCACAAAGCTTAAATGCAAATGTCGACAGCTTCGCATGATCACAAAGCCGATATGCAAATGATGATCGCATCGCATGATCATAGAGCCCATATGCAAATGTCCACCGCATAGCATGATCACAAAGCCAAAATGTCGATCCCATCGCAGCTTCCATTAACATCAATTCAGAATATTTTTTCAGATAATTCAGTTCAATTCAGTTGTTGTGTTGTTCCTACGTGTGTCTGTCTCGATTATGACTTTCCGATGGCCTCCTCGGGAGTGTTATTGCACGAATGCATCACCACACGTAGAACTATAAAGTTTTAAACGCTGTGGACCAATAGTAAAGAGCGGCACCGGATTCCTTTGGTAGCGCTCTGTCGTTGTAATCCTAACGACCGCTGTTCAAAGCCTGCTGATCAGACTCCATGTGGACGACTGAAACGCATACTGTCCGCGCACACTGTCTCAGATTAAGATTCATTTACCCCACGCATGTATATATCAGCACAAAAAATAACAAATAATAAATAGATAACACATAACTAAATAAAAACTTTCACGCATTATATTATAACTATTAAATGCATGATTTATACAGTGCTTTTTTTCTAGAAAACAGGGTTTCGGAACTGAACAATAGGTTCAAGAACTGAACAAATATGGAAGGACTGAAATCCCAAGAAAAACGGGATTAGGGATTGGGATGGGTCTCGATAAACACTGAAAACAGTTCACAATACTGAAATTAAATTAAAATTACTAAATAATTGTTTTTAATTATTAAAATAAATAAATTATTTTTTAGCAGCTGAAAAAGGTGCCGGAACGCCGTTTTAGCGCGTTCCGGCTGAAAAAAGCACTGGATTTATATATCGCAAAGAGATACAGGTTATGGCGGAAAAGGAATTTGAAGGGAAGTCAGAAAACTCAATTTCTCAGGACCACTTCTAAATAACTACCTAAATTTAAAGAAATTGGTGAAAACAAGAAAATATTTACTTGATAACTCACCTTAAAATCGTCGGTAATTCAGACTCATAGTGAGCGTAGTCCTCTGAATTTCTCGCCTCATATATATTATCTTTGCTGAGCCAAAAATAGCTTCAGAAATGTAATATGCTTTCGAAAATTGTTTACTGAAACCCGATTGAAATGCCTGAGCATCGCCGACAGGAATACATTTCAGAGTTGAACGAACATCGCAATACTATGGCCCATATATAGGGGGTTCAGTGGACGATGCTTTGGTGACGCAGTCTGCGAAGGATGGATGGATGGATGGATGGCAGCATCCCTTTCGCCGAGAGCGTCTCAGTGCCGGAGTGTTCAGATGCTGCTGCTGCTGCTGCTGCAGTTGATGCGGTTACACGAGTGAGTGCAGATGGAACTGTCGCACGAGATTAAGTGATGTGGCGCCGGCTGCTGAGGTAGAGGCGGTTCAGTCCTTACCCATCCCCACCGCAGATAACCTCAACAGCGATTAGAAACTGGTCCGACTGATTTCTCAGGAGAAGGTGCCGTTCAAAACCACGAACATTTGCGCTTTCATGAAAGCAATAATGCCATATATACATACAATATATATATGTGTGTGTAGGTGTGTATATATATAATATGTATATATATATATATATATATATATATATATATATATAGTAACTTCCCAGAGTGGTACTTCCTGAAACCACGGGATTTCACTTTATGATTGACTCTGGTTGGTGAATTACAAATTTGCGCCGACACCACATGAGTCACTATTGTCTATTATTACTGTCATAAATAATATCATTACTTTAAAAAATAAAATATAGCGTCCGAGGTACAACTAGTCCCTCGGGACTTAAAATGACTTTGGAGAATTGTTTATTTTTTTTAAAACTTTTGTTAACTTTTAACATCCAACAATGATGGAAATAGTAGAGCAATTTTCTGTGGAGCAGTTGACAAGATTCATTGTATATGAACTTTTTGCACTCAGCCATAGGCCTAATAGATTATCGTCTTTTTAAATAACATGAGTTTTAAATAATATTCGTTTTCAGTAACTTATCTACACACGAAAGTATGTGCTTACATATATACACATATAAACATGTACAATACATATATACATACATTCAAACATACACACATACTTACATGAAATATTCATTAATGCATACCTAGATACATAGTCTACATACATACATACATACATACATACATACATACATACATACATACATACATACATACATACATACATACATACATACATACATACATACATACATACATACATACATACATACATACATACATACATACATACATACATACATACATCTCAGCTGGGTCTTGCTCCACAGTACTTACGTGATCTGTTTCAACGGCCTTATTCTGCTGCTTCGCTGCGTCGTCTCCGATCTTCTGATCGTCTTGACCTCTTAGTTCCTCGTGTCAGGACAACTATGGCTCAGTCCAGGTCCTTTGCCTGCATAGGTCCCTCACTTTGGAACCGACTTCCTCCTTCTGTCCGCACCACCATTCTTTCTGGTAGCGTTGCTTCTTCCTTTTCTCACCTTAAATCCTGCTTTTTCTCTCGGGGTCTCGCGCACTGGGAGCGCCTCTGAATGGTATATACCGCGAGAGGCGCTTTATAAATGCCCATATACAATACAATACATACATACATACATACATACATACATACATATATACATACATACATACATACATACATACATACATACATACATACATACATACATACATAGCCTATATATATGCATACATACATACATGCATACATAGCCTACATACATACATGTACAATGTTGTACATGTCTGCATACATACATACATGCACATAAATACAGTCATACATGCATGCATATAAACACACACGTGTCACACATACATAAATACATACATGTAAAGACACATACACACATACATACATACAATGTCATACACACATACATGCAAATACATAGATACGATTTTCACCTGGCTGTCTTAAAACTGGTTTTCATCGTCGTTTCGTTAGATTTCCGTCTTATTTCGGGGTTTCTACGTAACACCTTTGACGCAGGTATAATAGCTTCCTTCGGCTTTAATGCGTTACTGCTTAATCCGTCTTGTGTGGGCGATTTCCGCATAATTATAAAGCTATCAGATGCTTCCAATTTATCTGCGTCATGCTGCATGCAGTCTTCGAGACGTCCGCGTAAATAATGTCTCTAAATGACATTTCCGGCCAAATCTGTAATCAAATTCATTAAAGGCCATATTCCAGTGACCCAGTTCACGTTACGTGGTTATATATAGATGTGTTTATGTATAGTAGCTTATCCAGAAGTGCACTGGTCGAAGGGTTATGTATCCGGCCACTTGGGCTCATGATGAGTAGCAGTAAGTGTCCGGATTTAGAAGAAAAGCCCAAGAAAAACATAGAAGTGGCCATAGCTGGATTGTCCTTGGTTCATCATTATATATATATATATATATATATATATATATATTTATTTGTGGGCATACAGCCTACCTCTAAAAATATATGTATTTAGGCCACTGTACTCGTATAGGATAAATTCGTGTCATATAGAAATGCGTAGGCCTATACTTCTGCAGGAAGTATATGTACATGGAATAGATTATCGTTAATTAATTTTACTTCATTAAAAGATAAAACACGCTATATATGTTACGTATAAAGCATTTTACCACGTGCGTATTGGAGTAAGCAAGTAAGTATATTCTTTATGTTAACCACATTGACAAAACGCACTCTGATTTGCATTACATGCAAATTAGCAGTTTGCAAGTTACAATTTCCGGTTTTATTCAAGTACAACATCCTAACCAAGAAAGTCTTTCTCATTAAGCTATCAGCTTTGGGTAATATCCCTCGTATCCGGTCATGTTTATTGGCCGAAAAGTATATACAGTTTTTTCTTTCTTGGAGCTAATAACCCATGCAAAACATAGGTATCATTAAGTATCATATTTACAGTGTCTTCTGCATCATAAAAATGCCAAAATCAGATACTATATTACATTACCGGCAAGTCTTATACGGACAACTATAGGCATTTAAAAGAATTCTTGTGTGCTTTTTTGAGTCCCAGTAAGAGGACAGATATTTGTTATTTGAGAAGTGAGGCAGTAAATGCTGATTGCTTGCACCTCTAGAAACAAATACAGGTGTATGTGATATGCCCTACTTTCAAACCAGGAGTAGACTATACGGCAGATCATCATTGATGCAGAGCATCAATTGTGCGCGAAAGACAAGTTCAAGGTTGCCGCAGCAGATAAACCGCCTCGGAGGACGAGGCTCTAATCCATATAGAAAGGAGAGAGTTATCCCAAAAATTATATGATGAACTCGATATTCAAAGGAAAAGCTGAAGAAGACTCATTAAGATTTCCAGGTAATCGAAATCCTTACAATTTATGCAACGTGATATGTACTCTCTCCTTCTCTTTTTCCATCAATTCTTTCGTTCTCTCCTTCTGACACTCTCGCTCTGTCTGTCTGTCTCTCTGTGTCTCTCTGTGTCTGCCTTTCCTGACTGACACAGTCCGTCTCCCCGTCTCTGTCTCTGTCTCTGTCTGTCTGTCTCTGTCTCTGTCTGTCTGTCTGTCTGTCTGTGTCTCTGTCTCTGTCTGTGTCTCTGTCTCTTTCTCTGTTTCTGTCTCTGTCTCTGGCTCCGTCTCCGTCTCTGTCTGTCTGTCTGTCTGTCTCTGTCTCTGTCTCTGTCTCTGTCTCTGTCTCTGTCTATGTCTATGTCTCTGTCTCTGTGTCTGTCTCTGTGTCTGTCTGTCTGTCTGTCTGTCTGTCTGTCTGTATGTCTGTCTGTCTGTCTGTCTGTCTGTCTGTCTGTCTGTCTGTCTGTCTGTCTGTCTGTCTGTCTCTCTCTCTCTCTCTCTCTCTCTCTCTCTCTCTCTCTCTCTCTCTCTCTCTCTCTCTCTCTCTCTCTCTCTCTCTCTCTCTCTCTCTCTCTCTCTCTCTCTCTAAGTGATTCCGAGTCCAAGTTGAACAGCTGCACAAATATAGGGTATTGATTGATCCGAGAAATGTCTTATGCTTAAACACCTGCATTTTGATCAAGAGCGTAGGTGCGGTTTTGTAAGAGCGACCTGTTGGAAACCTTTGCTCTCCGTGGCTTATTAAGCACACCTTTCAGAGAAAAGTAAAATTTCTCATGCCTTAGTATATAACTCGATACTTTTTTTGTCTGTGCCCTACTTTCATTCCCAATAGACCTTCATATTTTAAATAGTTGTAGATTCAATTAAATCTTTGGAGAAGATATGGTTGTTCTTGACGTTTCGATTCCTATAGGTCTTATTCTTACGTTCGCAAGAACGTAGCCGATAAATTGAGACGAACAGTAATCCATTGGAGATTCTATCTCAAGGGAACTTGCCGTCAAATCTATATTACACCTATCCAGATTTCTTATCAATTTCCAAGTTTGTCACGTCAACTTCAGATCTTTCACACTTGTATAGAAAACGGATCAGAGATTCTCATGTGACTTGAAAAAACCCTCCATTTTAAAATCCATAGTAAAATATCTGCAATTAATCATTCTAATCTTTGACATTTTCAATCTTTCCTGTCATTTTTCGTCTAGGCAACCCTCACGCCACCCAACAAACCATGGAAACGTCATGACATCAGAAACTGCGAGCCGCTGCCCTGATCGTTCGAGAGACATTGAGCTCAGCAGGGTGTATATATATATACATATATATATACATATATATATATATGTATATATGTATACATATATGTATATATATACACGGTGAGTCATAAAAAAACGTGTCCCTACATATTTTACTATAACTTCGTCAGATATCAGAATATGTTAAAGAAATTTTAAATTTAGATAGAAGAGTTATTACTGAGCATCGAGAAAGTTAAATTTGTGTTCAAATTGACCTCCTTGGGCATCCGCGCATGCGCGAAGACGCGTACGCAACTGCTTGGCTGACTCATCAATGATGCGCTGATCCATTTCGTTCCTACCTCCACAATTCCATGACGCAACTCGTTTCTTTAAATATTGCAAATGTAAATCACTCTTAACGATTCTCCTAAATGATGACTGGCTAATTCCTATTTCTCGAGCTATTTGTCTCTGTGTACGATGCGTTTGCGCCATGCGTTCCTGACTGAGCACCAGCGATTCAACCTGTTCAACATTGACGACCTTTCTGGCCGATTGAGGGCGGTCACTACCTGCTTGACGATGAAAAGACCCAGTTTCATCGATATTTGAAAGGAGAGCATTTAATCCACCACACGTCCACCCTTAATCCGAAAATTCTTTTGGAAAACGTTTTGTAACGTAATTTTATTCTGTCTTAGAAGTTGTGACATGTTTATCTTCTTCGGTAAACACCATTTTGTCGGGGTTGTCGTTACGCAATTACAGTCTAGGCTGGGCCAGCTTTTTATAATAAAAAAATAATTTACGTAGTACTTGGCTAGACCATCAAGCGTCAATATTATGAAATTTCATTAAAATTGATGGCTATTTGAATGAACTATGTTAACTTATATAGGGACACGTTTTTTAATGACTCACCGTGTATATATATCCAAAATTCAGTTGCGGTTACCTCATCGATTACAATTCCTTTCAGAAGGGCGACGGCTTCAAACTATGCATGTATTGCCATCGCTATTCAGGGTTTGGCTGCTTGTCAGAATTCGTCTTACGTTTTTGTTCACGATAAAGTCTCCCCAATCGGTCATCTTTCCATACACACCTACACCGCTCATAATCCCTCCTATGTGTGCCTACGCATTTATGCTGGGGTTTCAATAGATTATATTTGCTCTATCCGTCTGTCTGTCTCTGTGTTTGTGTTCGACTGTCTGTATGTCTGGCTGTCTGTCCTCTTTATTACTCTATTACTTCATCTATTCATTCTTTGTACTTGTATTATTGTATATGCTTTCTTCTAAACATATCTGGAGTCAATTTTCCCATAGGCCTTTCTTCTGTGTGCATTTATCTTCGTTCTGACTCTAAGTTATCCTTCCTCCAAACGGTTCGTTCCTTTCATCCTCCCTATTATCCGCCCTTTCGTTGCATTTTTAATCAATCCTTTCGTCTACGGATTCCCTCTCTCTGTTCGTGACGTTCTGTGTCATCTCTGGCTGTATTCATTACATGTGCACTCACTTGCTTACCCATTGCACTTACTCATTTACTCGCTAACTCACTCACTCGGTCAGTGGCTAAATCATTCGCTCATTCAATTGCTCATTTATGCACGCGCTCAATCATTCATAAATCATGCACTCACTCACTCGCTCACTCACTCCCTCATTCACCCCCTCATTCACTCCCTCATTCGCTCGCTCGCCAACTCGCTCACTCACTCCCTCATTCACTCTATCAGTCATTTCCTCACTCACTCGCTCGCTCGCCTACTCGCTCACTCAGTCGCTCACTCGCTAACTCACTCACTCGCTCACTCACATACTCACTCGGTCACTCATTTACTCGCTAATTCACTCACTCACTCGCTCACTCACTCACTCACTCATTCACTCACTCACTCACTCGCTCATTCACTCATTTACTCTCACTAAATCGCTCACACACGCTCACACACTCGCTCATTCCCTCCCTCAATCACTCTCTCACTCACTCGCTCATTCACTCACTCGCTCACTCACTCACTCACTCACTCACTCATTCATTCACTCATTTACTCTCACTAAATCGCTCACGCACTCGCTCACGCACTCGCTCATTCCCTCCCTCAATCACTCTCTCACTCACTCGCTCATTCACTCACTCGCTCATTCATTCATTTACTCTCACTAACTCGCTCACACACTCGCTCATTTCTCCCTCAATCACTCTCTCACTCGCTCACTCACTCACTCGCTCGATCACTCACTCACTTGCTCATTCACTCACTCGCTCATTCACTCGCTCGCTCATTCACTCATTTACTCTCACTCACTCGCTCACACACTCGCTCATTCCCTCGCTCAATCACTCTCTCGCTCACTCACTCACTCGCTAGATCACTCACTCACTCACTCGATCACTCACTCACTTGCTCATTCACTCACTCGCTCATTCACTCGCTCGCTTATTCACTCATTTACTCTCACTCACTCGCTCATTCACTCGCTCGCTCATTCACTCACTCACTTGCTCATTCACTCACTCGCTCATTCATTCACTCACTCGCTCATTCACTCATTTACTCTCACTCACTCGCTCACACACTCGCTCATTCCCTCCCTCAATCACTCTCTCACTCACTCGCTCACTCGCTCGATCACTCGCTCGATCACTCACTCGCTCATTCACTCACTCGTTCATTCACTTATATACTCTCGCTCACTCGCTCACTCACTCGTTTACTCTCACTCACTCGTTTACTCACTCCTTTACTCTCACTCGCTTACTCACTACTTGCTCAATCGCTCTGTCAGTGTCTCTTTCTCCGTCTCTCGTTTCTTTCATCCGACGTCTTCCGATCGATTTGTATCGATCCTCGCATCTGAATTCCAGCTGGTTGCTGCTGCTGCTGGTGCCGTGTGATGCCGGAAGCAGACGCTGCAGCTGAATGCGCCATCACAAAAGTCTGAAACACAAGACGAGGAACGATGTTATTTCGCGACATTAGCACGGTTCAACACAATGACAAATGGCACGATAGAATGTCCTTTCCGTCCTCAGGGAATTCACTTCAGGCTTCAGCTGCTGTTTTTGCATAGGGCAAGGTAGTCGACACGCTAAAACGCTTGGCTTGTTATGTGGAGAGTACAGGTGCCAGTTTGCACTCAGACTTTACTGTGTAGGGACCTTGAACATGTCCTTCACTCACCATTGCTCACCTCCTTCGATTGATGCTTAGTCGTTAGATAGCGGCGCTTAATAAAAGAAGTTATAATAATATTTTTTTAAATAATAAAAAACAACAACAACAACAAAAACAAAAACAATAATAATAATAATAATAATAATAATAATAATAATAATAATAATAATAATAATAATAATATACACAAATTCATACCGCGTCATCTTAACATAGGGCCTTAAATCAAACAATTTAAGACATTGAAAATCTCAAGAGATGCACGCTTTCTGTCCGTCTGTCAAAAACTGTCCGTCCGTCTGTCTCTCCGTTTGTCTGTCTGCCCGAATGTCTATCTGTCTGTCTGCCTGTCCGTCCGTCCGTCTATCTGTCTGTTTGTCTGTCTACGGATTCTCTGCCTGTCTGTCCTTCTGTCCTCTGTCTGTCTGTCCGCCTGTCTGTCCGTCTGTCTGTCCGTCTGTCTGTCCGTCTGTCTCTCTGTCCGATTGTCTGTCTGTCTGCCCGTGTGTCTGGCCGTCTGTCTGTCTGTTAGTGTTTCTACGACTCTGTGGACTTCTTTGTCTTTCTATAATTTAATTCATTTATCATCATTCTCTCCTGCGTGTCTGTCTTCATCTCATTAGAGTGCTCGTTTTTCTTTTCTTTTCCTTTAATCTCTCTGCTTCTTTCGCTTAGTCTACGTCTGTATCCCTTCAATGTGTCTCTCTATCGTCATTCCTTTCCACCATTTATTTTCCCCCGTTTGTGCGTCTTCTCCGTCTGTCTGTCTTCCTCTGTCTCTGTCTGTCTCTGTCTCTCTGTCTCTCTCTATTTTCATCCCACTGTTTGTCTCTTTGTTACCGTAGTTCCGAGGCGTGCAATATATAAACGATTGTGTTCCCTTATTAAGACAGTTTACAAGTAGCTATAGATACACTACATACGTATACCCTATATAGAATGTGTGGATTCAGTGATGTTGACTTCAAAACACCAACCAATCCGATATATATATACATTGAATTTACAGGATACACACGTATTTAATATCGCGGCTAAAATCCAATAAAAACAGCTCATTCAATCATTTACATAATACACAATCGTAGACTTAATCTCTCTCCGCTGTATATTAGTTTATGAAAATGGAATTTACTTCAGCGAGAAATGCTCTTAGCGAGAGCGTCAACATTACGTCCAACGGTCTTTATTGATGTCGGACGATATAAGTTGTTATTCAATGGACTCAATCTCAGGACAATCTAGTCTTTCATCAACAGTCAAAATGAAAGCTGCCCCTAACCGATCTAATCGCTTAAACGGCTCAGCGGCCGATGCAAGATCTCCCTCTGCAATCTCTCCATCACCTAGTAGCCCAAGACACGGGAAACTCGTTCTAATGCTTCCGCTGGAAGTCATATCAAGAACCGCTTCATAACAGCGTCGTTATACTGAGGTTCCTTTCTACAGCTAAACTAATTTTTGGAGCAATGTTCGGGACCGCGTTATGTCAGAATTCGCGCTATAACGAAAAGTGTTACAGTAAGTCTCCGGTGTATGAGGAGCAGAATTCACTCGCACGCGAAGCCAAGGTCAACGACAATCGACGAAGCAGCGTTTGATCGAGAATTTGGTCGAAGAACGCGAAGCTGCATATACGAAAACCACTCGCAATAATGACGCAATGTGCGCTAACCTCTTGCATCACAATATTCCGAAGGCGGTGATGTATCGATATAGCTATCAGTCGTATTGCTTTGTTCGTGCGTCTGCTCATTTCGCCTTGTGTGCATGCCTGTATATCATTATTCAGGTATTAAAATGTGGTTAAATTCGTCTATTGAAATGTAATTTAATAAACAATTTTGTAGCGCTTTTCATGAGTGCATTTTACCCGGTTTAACTATTTGATAGTTAATTAAGAATAATTGGCTGGGAAAGGGGATAGATGAATGGTAACACTCTTGCTCGAAGAACATAAGATCTTGTACGACGCGGTTCGATACCCGTAATTTCCCATAGGTCGACTCAGCCTTCCACTCCCTAGGGGTCAGCTGTGCAATGAGCGGGCGCCTAACAGGCCGCCAAGACGTGTGTTATATCAGATCTTTATAATTGTACTGTCATATGTTTCAATGTTGCTTACTGCGGTTTGTCAATGAGTTTGTCAAAAAAACAAGAATATATATATGTATATGTATATGTATATATATATTAGAAAAATAATGCTCAAATAACTGGAAAATTCACCACTGGTATGCTCTCAGTGGTGAATTTTGTTGTATTCTGACAGCTTGTGGTATATCTGGATGAGATCATGCATGTGTGTGGTGTACATGTACATGATGGACTGAAAAACAATCCGTGGCATATTTCCATAAACTAAGCTGCTTCTTTCAGCAATTTGCGTCAGAGGCATGGGTCTCTATATTACTCATTTTCCTGTGATTAGGCTTATTAACTGGGCTTAACAGAGACATACGTATACCTCTTCTCAGACCTTTGAAAATCCGTAGTCCAACCCGATCCAATGAATCCGATTTTCGCCTATTATCGACTGTAGGAGTATCTTCAAATATTTTCTGCTTGTTTCCTCGGTGTATATGATTTGACACTAACTAGAGAGTGCATCATTGCTTTTAGAGTAAACACTGTCCCCAGGTTGACGAATAAACAACAAGCTTGCATTTTAAAACTTAAATGGAACACCGTTGCAGTTTTACGCACTGGCGGGTCGCTACGTTGTACTCACCCGATCCAAAGACTCCTATTATTCTCGCACAGTCTCAAGCAACAAGCTCTCAGAGGATATTGTGCGTCATCGACTTAGTCGACTTATAGAGCCTGAGGGCCTGAAGTCGATTTTTGCTCCGGTGAAAAGGAAATAAAGAAGTCGTTAAGAACTATGTTGAAGTGGCTCATTACTGACTTAGACCTGACACGGAGACATCGAAAATGAAACACACTGACATACAAAGAAACAGACACGCAGCTGGACATTGCTGTTTTGTAAGTTCCACGAGAAAGTGAGCTAATTGTGGCTAAATCTGTCGGTTGCTTTTTCACCCTTGAGCTCGGGTTTGAAACGAGATGCGCTATATAAATGAATTCATTTATTAATACTATTGTTACCATTTTGTTGTTACTGTTGTTGTCATAATTATTATCATTATTATTTTTTTTGTCCCGAGGTAAACATGATCCCTCGGGCGTCACAAAATTTGTCAGGAGACAAAAGAAAACTAGTTATTCTAGAATGGTTGCATCTCCTCCGCGTCGGGCTCGACGTATTGTTATTATTATTATTATTATTATTATTATTATTATTATTACTATTATTATTATTATTATTATTATTATTATTATTATTATTATTATTATTATTATTATTATTATTATTGCGATGTTATTATTATTATTATTATTATTATTATTATTATCATTATTATTATTATTATTATTATTATTATCATTATTATTATTATTATTATAACTATTATTATTATTATTACTACTACTACTACTACCACTACTATTACAACTACTACTACTACTACTACTACTACTACTACTACTACTACTACTACTACTACTACTACTACTACTACTACTACTACTACTACTACTACTACTACTACTATTTTAGTTATTTGTTTTGGTTACTTTCACTGCATGGCATTCTTTGGTCTTACTAAAAGTTCACCTCATTGAGAGCAATAGTCATGGAGGCAGGCAGCATTGTGATTGTTATCTGAAATCAATATATATATACTGGCGGCTCTTTATATATATATATGACATGTATATATATTATATATAATTATATATATAATATATATATACATGCAAATATATATACATATAGCGTCGCCAGTATGTATATACATGTAGGCTATATTATATATAGCGCCGATTCAGAAGAAAATGATGCCTGATGCTCTTCACGATAACAAACTGATGTCATTTCGTCACGCATGCTTATTGATGAGCCAGAGGTTCATGAATATGTAAGCAATGCTTAGATAGGAAGTCGTTAACTGCTTTTGATGTCATACGACGTCGGTAAACCTGGGAACTGACTGACTGCTCAAGATGATTCGGCGAAGTCGCCACTGTCGGGCTTCCGCACACACTTAGACCCGGTCAACGAATTGATCATAATCTAAATAGAAATCGAATAAATAGAATTAGAGAGTTAGTAAATGGGTCTCATAGGGCGAAACTGCAGCAGCGAAGCTAAGAGAAAGCATGCGTCGATTAACCCAACACGTATCCCTACTATATATATATATGTATACGTTCACCAATCGCACTCGTGAATTTACAGAGTTTCGTTGATATTTCACCATTGTGATCTTGATCTTTTTGTTCCCAGGGCTAAA
Source organism: Allolobophora icterica (assembly GCA_963556255.1). Classification (NCBI taxonomy): domain Eukaryota; kingdom Metazoa; phylum Annelida; class Clitellata; order Crassiclitellata; family Lumbricidae; genus Allolobophora; species Allolobophora icterica. The sequence goes on from OY744616.1 coordinate 26,978,608, forward strand.
ACTGCCCAGCACGAGGCTTTTGCTGTAGTGTCACAGTGTGTCCCTCGATCTGGAATGACCTTCCCCTGCGCTTAGGGCCAAACCAATGACTGACTTTTCCACATCGGTCTCGCTTTCCCTAAAGACATTTCTGTTTTCCCGGTGCTTCTGTGCTGAGAGCGCCTCTGAATAGTTATTCTGCAAGAGGCGCTTTATAAATTTCTAGATACAACACGACAATACAATACAACTGTAGACTTCATGAAAGTTATTTCCTTCGAATGGGCTAAACAGAATGAATGGAATTCTCACATCGACCAGCTCAGTGATCTATTGATCAATCTATTAATTTCGATTTTCTGTTGTAAGGTCGATGACAGGTGTGTTGTTGCTAGCTGAAAAGAGAGAGCTTACCAACAGCCGCGTGACAAATGAGGACGACAAATAATCAGAAGATACTTGAGCAGTTCTGATATCACCGTCTGCATCAATCTGCACCATATTGTTGTTTGCTCGGGATAATGGGGAAAAAGACAGGACTTACGCACACATAAAAAATCATACAAACACATACATATGTATATGTATGTATATATTCGTTTATTGGGTAAACTGGTTGTCATACCGCAGCCAGGAACAACAAAATTAAGAAAAGAAAGGGAAATGAACATTCAATCGGATCAACATAGGGCAATGCTCGGAACTATCGTCTATAAAGTCTACATATATGCATGCATTCATACATACATACATGCATAGACACACATACCTACTACATACACACCTACATAGTAGTACATACATACCCAAAAATACATTCACGCATAAACTCCCTCATACATACAGCGTGCAGATATGTACACTTGCACACACACACACACACACACACACACACACACACACACACACACACACACACACACACACACACACACACACACACACACACACACACACACACACACACACACACACACACACACACACACATACATACACACACACACACACGTATATATAGATTATAGACAGACAGACAGACAGACAGGCAGACAGACAGACAGACAGACAGACCCTTACCTTAGACCTTTGTCCTTCCTGTGCAGGTCTGCACATCGGGCGACGCATCTCCTCCATGCACTCCCCTAGGTTTGTGGATTTTGGCGTCATTTCTGTTGCGAGTGTGTTTTTACCCGGGTGGGTTGCAAGCCCATGGAACCGCGAAACCTCCTTCTTTATCCTGGCTTGGGACAGGCTCAGACCATCCGAAGATAATTTTAGGCGGAGTTAATAATCTGAGGCGGAATTGACAGACAGACAACACCAACAAATAAACATGAAATATTGATGGAACCTTAGTGACATTAAAAGACCTTTTCGCCTTGTTCTCCCTGCCGGAACCTTTGCGGTGATATAGAAATGAACGCAGATGTACCTGAAGACGTATGAGAAAAGTCTGAACTCTCGTTCGATGTTTTCGGTGTCCTTCATCTGAAACTAATGAGAATCGTCTATGAGGATAACTGCTGAAATGGCGCTCAATAAATGCGCCACTAGTACTACCTTATATCACATTATAATTAAGTAAGCTACTTAAGAGTCGTTATGAAACAGTGATACGTGCACACATACATAGACACATGCATACAAATACGTACATATATATTGTCTATTGTCTCGTATGTATATACGTCCTTATATCCATGCACACACATATATACATCATTCATCCATCTATCCAGTCATCCACCCACTCAATCAGATCTGTCATGCCATCTGGGTCCCTCCCTTGCCTGTCCGCTCTTTAAAAGCCTTTCTCTTCCCTCGGGGCTCTCACGTCGAGAACGCCTCTGTATAGTCTCTGTTGTCAAGCGGCGCTTTATAAATTTCCAAATGCAATGCAATACAATACATACATACGTACATGTATACATATTTACACACATACATAATATATACAATTTACATACATGCAAAGGACATAGTAACACACATAATATTATATACATACATACATATTATAGTATTGTTATACATGTCATCATACTCCCACACGTACATACATACAAAAGGAAACACACATACATACATACAAGCTTAATATAAGCATACACACATACGTAGCGACACACACATACATGCATTCATAGACACATACAGGCATAGGCTTACAGGCTGTTTTGTATGCAGCTGGAGTGTTTGTCTCTTCTATTGTCGATGCAGTGAGTCGTGAAGACGGCAGCTGTTCAGGTTCCTGATGCAGCAGCCTCTGTCCAGGTCGTCAGAATCAACTGATGGACTGCATCAGCAGCAGGGATGCTGAGATCGGCGGTCGACCGTTGCAATCAGTGACCATAATCCCAGGGGTGCATGAGCGCTGATTGATTGGGTTTGAACTTTGACCTATCGTACGCAGAGTTGGGCGATGACGCACCGAAGTACGACCAGTTCTCCTGAACCGCGCGCTATATAAATGTCGACTTGCATTAGGCGATGACTAGTTCGTCATAGTTTTCATCTGTAAGTTATTGGTTCATAAAAACGTGACAGGACTTGACGTTGAATTCGGTTTATGATGAACGGCATAGAAGAGTGAACGGATCCTGTTGTGAATCTTCATAATTATAGTTAGCAATTAAATATAGACCTAATTATGTATTTGTATATCTGTATGTTTATGTGTATGTATACTGTATTGTACTTGCATATGTGTATGCATATAATTATGTATGTTTGTATTCATTCATTCAATCAGAAATTTAATATAGCGCACCTTCAAGAAACCTACTCAGAAGCGCTCCCAGCCCAGCCACGGCAATAGAGATAAGACTTGATCAGCTTGTAAAAAGCAGATGTGTATATGAATATGCGATTGTATCTGTATTTGTATGTACATGTTTATGGATGTGTAAACAGTGTGTGTATGTGCATGTGTGTGTGCATGTGCAAATGCATTCGTATGTGTATGTGTGTATGTGCATGTATATATATATATATGTATGCATATGCATGTCTTCTTACAGGCCTTTGTTAGTGTTCTGAGTGTCTTTTAGTGGACTAGGGTAGAGGAATGCCAGTAACAGGTGCTTGGAATACCTGTCGGAGGGCGTAACCATGACAGGGTGTTAGATATTTATCCATCAGTTGAGCATTGTATTTAAAAGTACGTTTGTCTGTCGTCGACAGAGGGAGGAGATAGATAAATAGATAGATAGATTGATAGATAGACAGACAGACAGACAGACGGACGGACGGACGGACGGACGGACGGACGGACGGACGGACGGACGGACAGACAGACAGATAGATAGATAGATAGATAGATAGATAGATAGATAGATAGATAGATAGATAGATAGATGGACAGACAGACTGACAGACAGACAAGATAGATGAAAGAGAGTTGTTGTCTTCGTCTGTAGCGTCTGTTTATTCAAAAGATGTCTTTCTTTATTGTGTCAATGAACCGGGGCTTGTCTTGCTTTGCCTTGCATTGCCATTGTCTTGTTGCCGTACCGTGCCTTGTCTCGCCTTGTTTTGTTTGTTTTGTCTTTTCATGTCTTATCTTGCTGTGCTTTGTCTCGTCTTTCTTGTCTTGTCTTGCTGTTCTTTGTCCGTGTCTTGTCTTATATTTCCGCGCCTTGTCTTGTCTTGCCTTGTTTTTTGTTTGTCCTGTCTTTTCATGTCTTGTCTTGCTGTGTTTTGTCGTTACTTGATCTCACCTGATCTCGTCTTTTCCTGCCTTAAAATTAGTATAGAAAGTGAAGCCTCTTGAGGTATGCCATGTAGGATAGCTCTGCCTCTTCAGATGTGCGCTGGCATAATGACTGACGTCGTCCTATAATCAAAAGTGATTGCTACAGAGCGTGTTCCCGCAAATCTTTTATATGATTTTTGCACCGGGTCCAATAACGAGACGCCAGCGTCCCTGTCCCATTACGTGCAAGCATCTGTAGCCATTGGTCGACTATCGAGAAAGACCTCGCTTCTACCCTGTGTGGACGCCAGTAAATGTTTCGCATTATCCCCCAGACTCACATCTGGCGCCAGACACTGCCAAAATCTTCGATGACTGCAACACATCACACCACTCTGAGGTGTTATAAAACGTCAATGTAGCAGATTCGATGCAAACCCCAAAGAAACGCACGCTAGCAGTATGGTGATACATATATTCTGTCCGCAGATATGCGTTCTGACCGCGGGTATTACTTTGTGGTCGTACGCTTCAGAACTGTTTACGACAAGATATTGATTATTATCGGTGTCTCTATAGACGTGATTTCCTCGTTTTCTGTTTCGAATGTAATAAAAATATCTTCTTGGCTTTCAAGAAAGTGACGGTCGATTCATCCGTACATTTATCGTTACGGTACCCAGTGTGAGTACTGTAAAAAAGACGGTGGGGGTGAGTGGGGGGGGGGGTTAGATTGTGATGAGTTTGATCCATGTGGAGTTGAATATTTTATCCGTATTTTGCAAACTGAGAAAGTTCACAAATACAATAGAAAGCTTAAACTTCTTAAAGTGATAACATCAAAAAATTTATTAGTATACAATTCACATGGTCACAAATCTCACAATA
>OY744616.1:26988171-27048171 GCA_963556255.1 Allolobophora icterica
CGTAATCGGATTCTCTCTCCATCACCGTCCTTCATCCATAATGCTCAGCGGGCATACCACCACCACCACCACCACCACCACCACCACCACCATCACCACCACCACCACCACCACCACCGCCACCGCCACCGCCACCGCCACCGCCACCACCACCACCACCACCACCACCACCATCATCATCGTCGTCATCGTCGTCTTCGTCATCATTATCATTCTCATAACCAGCGTCGTCGTCATCATATTCATAAACATGGAGACCCCAGCGGGGTCCTGTCGTCAGGTGTCGCTAAACGTATCGATCACGTGAAGCAGAGTTCCGGTTTGACCGGAAATGCTGAAGTGCGTCATGTCTTCTTAGTCTATGCATAGATCGCTATAGTTTTATGATCCAGTTGCCTTGATGCATTTCCGGTCTGCTCAGCAGCAGCAGCAGCAGCAGCAGCAGCAGCAGCAGCAGCAGCAGCAACTGATGACTCGACGGATGTCTTACGTTTCCTTCTAGCATCTCCGCAAATCCTTCATCTGATTCTTAACGCTTTAATTAGCGCAGTGTGGACTCAATGTATAAAGCCTGCTTTTAACAAATTAATTTATCGGTGACTGCTCTAAGTGCTCTTAATCTTGAGTGCTTAAGCTCTCATTTCCTCATGAATTATTTAGGCCTACGCTTATAGGACAATAACCCCGGACAATAACCCCCGGACAATAACCCCCGGACAATAACCCCGGACAATAACCCCGGACAATAACCCTCATGCAAAAAATCCCATGGACAATAACTCCGGACAATAACCCCCCCCCACCCTACACTGATGCAGAACATACAGCAAGAGTAGATATGAAAGAATCATCAACCATCCAAGAACTACATATTGGACAATTATTAGCAAATGGTGTAGTGTCGTTTGAGTGCAAAAAGAGGCGTAACAAGGCAGAATGTAAAGCTAAACTAAACATTCCTTGAGAAGAGCTTGTAGGACGGCTCATCGAACATTCTCATGGTCCGGATCCACTTGCTAAAGTTTTCTGCTTTACTTATGCATAGCCTTCAAAACTAAGTTAATCTTTTTCTTGATCAGATTTTATGAATTCCATCATGGATAGGAATAGGTATAGATCATATTTGAAACTTTGCATTTTCCATAAACCATTTCTATTATATAATAGTTGACCTCTTTCATGTTGTATGGTAATTCTTTCATGTCTGTGCCCAATTGTCTACAGCTCGAATGTCAACGGTAAGGTTGCTCCAAAATGGATTGCCCAATGTACAAGAATGCACTGTGTACTCGTGGTGACGAAGGCCGTGGGGACACGAACCAGAGATGGGTCATTACGCAATGGGCAATCCTAGGGACCCCGCATTATCAGGACCCCTATGACAGCTCCTAAAATTTGTGTTCAGCGTTTTTATTCTGTTTTGTTAAGGGCAATAGGAGTTGAACAGAGGAGCAGGGAAAAGAAGGCTGACACTACCCTATGCTATGTCGTCCCAACTGCCCTTAATCCGGACCTTCCTACTCATACAGACCTACATATCTACTCATCACAAGTTCCTACTCTTATTTTGCTGGCATATATATGACCACAACGGAGGAAAGAAACCGCTTACCGATAATAGAATTGTTTATATTTTCCATTTAGCTGTCATAGCTTCGGAAAATCAGGCTTAAAATTGCAGGAGTTTTGGGTCGGAAGTTATACATCTGTTTACGAACTATAAAATCTCATTTGGCGGGAAATAGCGTATGCAAATTCAACCTATCTCTACCCAGTTCGTTAAAAACATAATTTGGCTTTATATACAACATGCGGCGCATATAGCATTTAGTATTGTTAGCCAAGGGATGTAGACGCATCAGTCAGACAAAAATCAATAATAAAGGTCTTAGGGAAAAAGTCCACCTTTCGGCTGATCTGATCAGCGAAAAGAGGTCACTTCTCCGCCTAGGTTACAGATATATTAGTTTCTTTATTGCAGTACAAAATATGTACATTATTTATATATATATATTTATAGGCCCATATATTTATTTCTTGCCCATTTCGTGAAATGGAATTGCAGCGATAAAAACGATTGAGGTCATGACTACAAAGCGAGAATGTCCACTCTGCCCAAAGCTACCTTCCTTGCATTTATGTATATATGTATTATGAATGCATGTATTTATATATATGTAAGTAAGTAAGTACATTCTTTATTAAACCAGCTGCCAAACAGCACTCTGGTGAACAACGTCTGTTAAATAGATCTTCTTAAGTAAATAAACAAACATACATCCGTATATATATTGTATACATAGCATCATGGGCGGCGATCTAGGGGGGACGGGGGAGACATGTCCCCCCACCTTTAAGAGTGGGGGGACACTCCATGCATTTGTCCCCCCCCGCATTTTGAAGAAACACCAAAAAAGGCGGCGAAATGTAATTGCGCGTGAGGGTTTTGGCAGCGTTTTTGACCAGACGAGGTAAAAATAAATTTTTTGAGCAGAAGTGTCCCCCAAAATTATGAGAAAGAAGAAGGAATTCGTCAAAAAAGTTAAAATTTTGTAGACGAAGAAATCATAAAAAGAAAAGGGTTATTGTTGTGAGACGGGAAGAAGTTGTAATACGCGGCGAATGACTAAAAAAAGGTCATCAACTTTTATCGGAGATGAAAGCGAAATTTTTCGGAGATGAAGTGGCATAAAATTTTTTTTCGGACAAGATTTTCCAAAACCGGTCGTCGACGAGATCGTGGCCGACTTTGTCCCCCCCACCTCTCAGACAAGATCGCCGCCACTGCATAGCATTAACCATATATATTATATAATGCATATATTACTATATAGCCTAGGTCCAGTTGGTTAGTAATTATACAGCATTCTGACAATAAAGGTTTTCCTCATGCTATTGTCGGCTTGCGGTAAAGCACTGTAATGGGATCTAGGCCTTAAACCATAAACCCTCGGCTTAACAGGTGGAAGCAGCCTGTGCAGGACATGACCTGGATTGCAAAGGACTGCCGAAAACAGGGCAACATCATGTACGTATGTATCATGTATGTATGTATGTATGTATGTATGTGTTTGCATGTATGCGTAAGTATGTTTCTAACCGTCAAGACACTATATATAGCGCATTTAAACACACCACAAAAGCAATGCAGCGATGAATATCTAACAGATCTTGCTTTTTAACACATATTTCAAATGCATGTTCTACAAAGTCAAAGGAAATAGAAGGCAAACGTAAATGGAAGCTGTTCAAGGAGGGCGCTCCAATGCATAAAGACCGATGGGTAATAGCAAATATGCGAAAGTGCTGCACCTGCATATCTACACAGGTCGCACAGCGCAACGATCGCACCCTACGAGTCGAGACTGAAAATAAGAGCTGCCTGATGGAGTATGCCGAAGCAGGGCCGAATATTGAAGCACTTGTCAACATGATGATCTTGAATGTAATGCGCTCCACAAGAGGAAGCCAGCGTTCCTCCCATGCATTCAGTTATAATATTATATAACATATACGCGAATTCGGATTGTTGGCTACGACCAGAGGTGGAAAAAAACCAAAAATTTTCAAGATGAAAAGTTGGTTTTTTGTTCTTTTTTGTTTGCTTTTTTGGTTTTTGTTGTTTTTGTTTTTTGTTTTAAGATTTTCGGATTTCGGATTATAAAAATCATAAAACTGGCATGGATATGAGCTCCAGCTCAGTTTAATTCAGTTGCGATTTCCGAAATAAAAAATCATTAATCAATATTATTAAAATAACTTCTACAAGAATAAGAAATTTATTTTAAAAAACTTGTGGTTTTCTGGGTTCTTTTGCCCTTTTTAAAACAAAAAACCAAAACCACAAAAACCAACTTTTTCCACCTCTGGTTACAACTCGAGCATCTGGAGCGTCGATATGTAGGCAGAGGTAGATCTGCAATGATGAACGAGTGAACTGAGGTCTCGGCAACGCTGAACGACAGATTGGATCCGTCTCTGTGGTACTGGTAGAAAGTTGATCTGCTTAAGTGGTTCACCAAAGGTCAGCCATTGATAGTTCTTCGTCCAGAAGGGCCCCAACCCGGGGACAACCAACCGTTGATTCCAGTCAGGGTATCGCGATTTAATCAATTCCTCGCCAACCATTTACCGCTCCCAGCAAAAAAGGCCTATACGGAGGGAGTCATTGTCGTATTCAGCCGTCGCCGAATTGAAGACATCCAAATCTCTGCTTCCACCACAGTAGAAAACACATAAATAAGTGCGTCAGGCGAACGCCATGTGATGATGATATTCGTTTATTGTTCATAAAGTAAACACATGCTGACAAACCGCAGCATGGAGCAAAGTTAGAGTTTTGAGAAGTAGATAATGTTGAGTATAGTGTTCGGGAAATAAAGTCTCTTTTGTCTTTAGTAGAGGTCAGTAATACGCCGTCAGCATAGTACTGGATTCCCGCTCCCATACCAATGATGAGTCGAGTTAGACTGGCTATTTATAAAATGTACAGCAGCGGTCCAAGCACTGAGTCCTGTGGAACACTGGTGTCCAAGTCGTGCAGTCCGAGTCGCCACTGCCTGTACTCTGGTAGTGCCAGTTTCGGGCCTGGATAAAAGAGGAGGGCGACGTTAATCATCTCTGTGTGATACGACATCGTTAAACATCAACTAACCAACCCGAGCCGATGGCCGCCATAATTACCCGTCCTTCCAGGAACAAATAAGGCAGTCTAATAAGCTATTTCGGGCGACTTTGTTTTCTACATAAATCCTGATGCGATTACAATTACGTAATATAGAGTAACCAAAGGTCTACATGTGCTGATGCTACATAATGTACGCTTCAGACGTCATTACCAACAGACCCATTATCAGCGGCTACAGGAAAACAAAGACGTGAAGATGTTGACTAAGAAGTGGATTAATGTCGTCCGATGATGACGTCAACGAAGACAGAGAGAGAGAGAGAGAAGAGAGAGAGAGAGAGAGAGAGAGAGAGAGAGAGAGAGAGAGAGAGAGAGAGAGAGAGAGAGAGAGAGAGAGAGAGAGAGAGAGAGAGAGAGAGAGAGAGAGAGAGAGTATCTGTCTGTCTCCCTCTGTCTCTCTGTCTCTGTCTGTCTGTTTCGTCTGTCTCCCTCTGTCTCTGTCTGTCTGTTTCGTCTGTGTCCCTCTGTCTGTGATTAATCGTCAGTGATTGGTTTTCCGATGAGGAGGTCTGAACAACGGAAGAACAGACTACAAGCCCTCGTTCTTCGTTCCCTTGGTGGCTCGGTGTCTCCCTGCGTACCTCCTTCTATGCTTCATTGCCTCCTTCTCTGTATCTCTTTCTGTCCCTCTAACTCGGTGTCTCGTTACCTGCTTCATCCTTTGCCTTCTCTGCTTCTTTTTCTGCCTGAATGAATCTCTCCCTGCTTCCATTTCTGCCTCGGTACTTCTATCTGTACTTCCCTATCTGCCTCAACGACTTCTTCCTTGTATACCTCTCTGCCTCAGTGCTTCTTTCTATGCCTCATTGTTTGTCTCCCTGCTTTCCTGTCTCTTTCTCTGCCTCGATGGATCTCTCTCTGTCTCTCTCTTTCTCTGTATCTCTTTGTCTCTCTTTGTCTCTCTGTCTCTGTTTGTTTGTTTGTCTGTCTGTCTGTCTGTCTCTATTTCTTTCTCACTTTCTCTCTGTCTCTCTGTCTGTCTCTCTGCTCCTGTATCTCTCTTTCTGTCTCTGTCTGTCTGTCTGTCTCTCCTTCTGTATCAGTACCTGCATCCATTTCTACATCATTGCCTTCCTTCCTTTATGCCTCTCTGCCTCAGTGACCCTCTCCGTGCCTCCTTCCTTGCTCTTCCTGCTTCCATACCTCTCTCTCTCTCTCTCTCTCTCTCTCTCTCTCTCTCTCTCTCTCTCTCTCTCTCTCTCTCTCTCTCTCTCTCTCTCTCTCAATGTTTCCCACTCTGCCCCTTTCTCTTCCTCCCTGTATCACTTCCTGCCTCCCACACTCTGTCTACTCTTGGCATCCAACGTCGTCCTAATCATCTCGACGATAAGTGTTTCTTCCCACTTCACTCCGTGTACACGCTCTTGATATCTACCTTTCTGTTTGTCTATGTCTTTGTTCGTTCGTGTCTGTATGTCCAAGGTTGCTTGTCCATTTGTTTAAATATTAGGCCATGGATACGTGTTTGTATCTGCTCGTGTAACTCCACACAGCCCACTGTGCACGCACTGTGAATGATAATTATAATCTCTGTCTACTCTTGGCATCCAACGTCGTCCTAATCATCTCGACGATAAGTGTTTCTTCCCACTTCACTCCGTGTACACGCTCTTGATATCTACCTTTCTGTTTGTCTATGTCTTTGTTCGTTCGTGTCTGTATGTCCAAGGTTGCTTGTCCATTTGTTTAAATATTAGGCCATGGATACGTGTTTGTATCTGCTCGTGTAACTCCACACAGCCCACTGTGCACGCACTGTGAATGATAATTATAATCTCTGTCTACTCTTGGCATCCAACGTCGTCCTAATCATCTCGACGATAAGTGTTTCTTCCCACTTCACTCCGTGTACACGCTCTTGATATCTACCTTTCTGTTTGTCTATGTCTTTGTTCGTTCGTGTCTGTATGTCCAAGGTTGCTTGTCCATTTGTTTAAATATTAGGCCATGGATACGTGTTTGTATCTGCTCGTGTAACTCCACACAGCCCACTGTGCACGCACTGTGAATGATAATTATAATCTCTGTCTACTCTTGGCATCCAACGTCGTCCTAATCATCTCGACGATAAGTGTTTCTTCCCACTTCACTCCGTGTACACGCTCTTGATATCTACCTTTCTGTTTGTCTATGTCTTTGTTCGTTCGTGTCTGTATGTCCAAGGTTGCTTGTCCATTTGTTTAAATATTAGGCCATAGATACATATTTGTATCTGCTCGTGTAACTCCACACAGCCCACTGTGCACGCACTGTGAATGATAATTATAATCTCTGTCTACTCTTGGCATCCAACGTCGTCCTAATCATCTCGACGATAAGTGTTTCTTCCCACTTCACTCCGTGTACACGCTCTTGATATCTACCTTTCTGTTTGTCTATGTCTTTGTTCGTTCGTGTCTGTATGTCCAAGGTTGCTTGTCCATTTGTTTAAATATTAGGCCATAGATACATATTTGTATCTGCTCGTGTAACTCCACACAGCCCACTGTGCACGCACTGTGAATGATAATTATAATCTCTGTCTACTCTTGGCATCCAACGTCGTCCTAATCATCTCGACGATAAGTGTTTCTTCCCACTTCACTCCGTGTACACGCTCTTGATATCTACCTTTCTGTTTGTCTATGTCTTTGTTCGTTCGTGTCTGTATGTCCAAGGTTGCTTGTCCATTTGTTTAAATATTAGGCCATAGATACATATTTGTATCTGCTCGTGTAACTCCACACAGCCCACTGTGCACGCACTGTGAATGATAATCTCTTCTCTTATTATCGCTAGTGAATAAGCTGGTGCCCTGCGATTAGTGTTAGAGTATACCACTTTAGAAATTTGGAGTTTACGATTACAACCCTGTGCCCTTTGTATGTGTTGCCGTGTGGCTCCCTCTGTTTTTCTATGTCTGTTTCTCTGTGGTTTTGTGTTTTAACATTGTCCCTGTCACTTGGTTTGTGGCTTTTTCTGTAAGCTTATCTCTGTGTGTTCTTATATGTTTCTCTGTGTCTCATGTGCCCTTCTCTGTGCCTCGTCTTTCACTGTGTGTTTTCTGCAGGCTCTTTTCCTGTGTTTCCTTGCGTCCTTCTCTGTGCTTCTGCATGCCATTCTCTGTTTCCCTGCATGTCTATCTCTTTGTTCTTGCAAGTCATTGTTCATCCGCGCAGATCACCGCCTACGTAACAAGACGCCATCGCCAATCTTGGCTTCCATGCAGTCGTACAGATTCACCGATGACGGCACCAAGGCATTCGAAATTCGAAGAGCGGCGCACGCCTCTGGATGAAAACAAAGGAAGAGCATGTCTGTCTGACGGTGTCATCCTCAATGCAACCGTCGTTCGATCAAGGCGCCGAAGGCAGGAGACAACGGCGCCAACACCGACTACCGTCTCCTGAAGAGAGCCACTCCACGTAACATTAGGAAGGACATATTAGACCAAGTGCAGGTACATTTGTGGCAAGCGCAAGGCACCGCGGAAAGGAAGGCTATTTCAGGCAGGTGGCTTGCGCGTATGCTCGCTTCCGATTGCTCGACGTGTCGGAGACGATACGGAAGAGAAGACGCGGCCTAATGGAATCCATCCTCCATAATGGCCGAGTGTATGAGGAGCTTCTTCTCAAAGGACAAGTGACAGATGCAGTGGTAAAAAGGGAAGAATTGGAAAGAGAGGAAGTATGGATGGTGTAATCGTCGACTTATTCAGGCCCGCTTACTTAAAAAATACATCTCGTGGGCAAAATTTCCTCTGTCAGCTTTTTCATAGCATTAGATGGAACCCATATGGGCTCTACGCATTAGATGGAGCCCAAATTCAATGTACGCATTAGATTGAACCCATTTGGGCTCTACGCATTAGATGGAACCCATATGGCCTCTACGCGGGTACCAGGTGCAGTGGTTAAATTGCTGATACAGAGCGTGTCTGAGAATCTATAGCAGGGATTCGATATTCGCTGTTTGATACGTATCATCGATCATTGTTATAGAAACAGTTTGATGTAGAGCCCTGCGCCGGCCGCGCCGCGCCGCCGCCGCCGACATTTCGTGGGCGCCGCCGCCGCCGATTTTTGTTCGTCGGCGCGCCGCCGCCGCCGCCGCCGCCGACAATCTGTCGGCGCGCCGCCGATGCCAGTTTGATATGCTTAATTGTTATTGTGCATTTTCCATGTTTTGCATGATATTGCGATGAATTGTTGTCGTGGTGCGAAATGGAAATGGACGTCTTGTACTTATTTACTTCACTTTATTTTTCTGGGGTTCTTTGCGAAACTTGATCGGCAACACGAATTGGTGTCGTCAGTTCTATGAGCGTTCTATGCTCAAAACTCACTATTTCTCCTTGGCTTTCAAACACTTGGATATCTAACTGCATCTTCAGCTGGCGGCTGACTGACTTTCCGCGCCTCAGATTCACATTTCGGTCCGACCATGCACGCGTTACAAATTAATTAATAATTAAAATAATAATCTTGTCTTTGTGCCATGATACACAGTCATTTAAAGCGATATCTTGTTACAAGTAGCCATTGTTTTGATACATCTGTTCCTGTTGCTACTTCCTTAATACGTTGACAACAACAGCAATATGCAATGCATATCTTTGTATATGTACTACAGTGTTCCCTCATTCGTTACCTTCATGTTGAATAGTTTCTATAACTTATTGATTATAGTCTTTGATGACTGAGGTCTTATTACAATGGTGTAAATTTTTGGCTGAATGTTGTAAGTTTAGAGGAGTTTATAAGTGCGATTAATGTAGAAATATGCCATTTAACTAATTCCTGCAGAAGGGAAGGTATAATTGATTAATACTTTTGGCTGGAATCTATTCAGGTAAACAGTGTCAGTTGACACAGGTTTTGGCTTAGTACGTATAGTATCAAGAATGGCCTTTTTCAGTTTAGTCTGATATAAACAATGGTCTATATGTGGAGGCCTTAAATGGCATTTGCCCCCCCTGGATTTAGATTTTCCATGCAAAAACGTCATTCCCCTCTGGAAAAATTTTGCTCCCTTAGAAAATGTTTCCCCCCTTCCGGAAAATTTCCTGTGGGCGCCCATGGTGACTCATGTTTCTGACTAGGGCACGCCGCGCCGCGCCGCGCCGACGCCGACATTTTGAGGGCGCCGCCGCCGCCGATTTTTGTTCGTCGGCGCGCCGCCGCCGCCGACCAAAAATGACCGGCGCGCCGCCGCCGACACTATGACGTCGGCGCAGGGCTCTAGTTTGATGACGGGTCTCCTGTTTTAGGCGGTAGATCTCGTAGGTCAGGTAGCTGGCCTCAAATCACATGTTCCGGATCCCAGAACCGGTGAGATCCAGCTGAATTGCCTAACGGCTGAACTGCCCACATGATAAAAGGGTACAGCTTAGCGCCTCACAATCTGAAGGGGCCTCAAAGACATTAAGAATTTTTGGGAGGCGCCTTTTAAAATTCTTAGGTGTACTGTATATAATATATACATATTATATACAGGGGCGTAACTTTAGTCTAAAAAGTGGGGGTACCAATTTCTAACATACAAGAAGCAAGGCCAAGACTGCGATCTCTGGGAAGGCGCATTAAATAAAATATTGATTGGCATTGTTCAAAAAGTGGAGGGTACGGTACCCCCAGTCCAAAAAGTGGGAGGTACGGGTACCCCTCGTGCCCCCACAAATTACGCCTATGATTATATAGAACCTTTTTAAATTGCATCTCTCCTGATTTGTCACTTTAAAGACCTTGCTATTAAATAATTAAAAGACGTATAGTGTTTCAAGTTTTGTGAGACACTCTGGTGTAATTTATTAGCGAGGGGCCTCCATGCTTTATCTAGCTTAGGGCCTCACCAAATGTAAATCCGGCACTGCCTATATGGGCTTCAAGTGGGCATGGAGGGCGCGTGATATTCTAATGGCTGAAGCACCCAGGTACACCTACACACTAGACAAACTATTTATACATGTGTAGTATAATTCGAACACAGGCTCAACGTCAGTTGTGGATGAGGCCGCGTTGGTTGGGCTGTACGTGTGTGTGTGAGAGCTCACTAATGAAGATTGTTCGAGTTATGTAACCTAAGCCAGTGCTTCTCAATCTTTTTAGGCTACGGAACCCTTTTGACTTGAGTTTTTTTTACGGAACCCCTACCTAAACAAAACACATTCCGGTACACTATTCTTAAACAGTTATCCAGGTATGTAGGTTTTAATCGATGAAAGTTAGACTAGAAATTGTTTTAAATAAATTTGATCTTCCCACAGATCCCTTGTCTTCACCTCAGAGTCTGATTTCTAATGTAACAACACTTCAAACAACACTTTTCCAATTGCGTCACGGAACCCTTGTCTTCCCCCCCCCCCGCTGAATCCACTTTGGGAAACACTGGCCTAAGCATAGCAGCTTACAGATGAACTTTGTTCTTAATTAAGGTTTACAGTAATATACAAATATTATTTAGAAAGCGTAGGCAGCGCTTTTGTGAAGGCCTTTTAAGGCGCTATATTAAGTGTCCTGATACATATACACACATACATACATAAACAAATACAAATATACATACATACATACATATATAAACACACATGCATACACACGTACATACATACATAGTACATACATACATACATGCACACTTACATACATACATGCATATATAAACACACATACATACACACATACATACATACATAGTACATACATACATACATAGTACATACATACATACATACATACATACATACATACATACATACATACATACATACATACATACATACATACATACATACATACATACATACATACATACATACATACATACATACATACATACATACATACACACACACACACAAATACATACATACATACATATATGCATGCATACATACATACGCACATGCATATATACATATATGTATACATGCTGTCACGAACTGCCCTTAGCTGAACTGTTAATGTATATAATGTACAGAGACAGTTACGCTAATACATTGATGGTCGTCGATGGCTTTGGGGTCCAGAGGGATTACCAGGGTCACAGGGTCAACACGCCGTCGAAAAAACGAATAAAAACCGACAACCGGAACGACGTTGCTAGGCAACGGTCAATCAAGGTAGGTCGAACGACAATCAAAGACGTTGCCAATGACAACGGGCGTCACTGGGCGAGACGGAGTACACATGGGAGCTGCGAATCTTCCCTGTGATGGCGGTTTGAGTGCAACCCATCGCCGGAACGTGACCTCGAGCGTCAACCTCGGGCCTAAGGTCGTTTTGCGGACTTTGGAAGGAAGTTAGGAGAGGCTTGGTCGAGTCACTCCTCGAACCCAGGTGTAACGAAACAATCAAGCGGTCGATACGGAAGACTAGATCGACTCAGCCTTCCACTCCCTAGGGGCAGCAGTAAAATGAGCGGGCGCCCAACAGGCTGCCAAGACGTGTGTTCAATAAGATCTTGATACTTGTACCGTCATGTGCAATGTTTCAATGTAACTTACTGCGGTATGTCAGTGAGCTTGTGAACAAACACGAAAATATTATCATCATCATCATCATCATCATCATCATCATCATCATCATCATCATCATCATCATCATCATCATCATCATCATCATCATCATCATCATCATCATCATCATCATTTCTATTATTATTGCTATTGTTATTGCTATTACTTTTATAATTAAGAGTTCTTCGTTCCTTCTTCCGCACAACGCTTCCACGCCAGAAACAGCCCATTATCGATAGAACGGAGTTTTCCCCGAGTTGTTTTTTTTGGGGGGGAGGGTCTGTGGGAAGGGAACAGCCATCGATTCGGGGTCTTGCAGTTAGACGTTTGACTATATGTTATCCATTAGTTTCTATTGGCTTAAAATATGTCTTGTTTCAAAAGACTGTAAATAGACTTTTGGTCTTGCGTTAATTGCCCGGCACTTCTTTCACACACCATTGTTAATTTGGCACAGGACATAATTCGCCATTCCCACGACCTTGGACACGTACGTATACATGCTAGTAGATGGCATGCATGTCCAGGGGCGGATCCAGGGGGGGGGCCAATCCGGCCATCCCCTCCCATTTGAAATTTACACAGGACGTAGCCCCCGTGAGGAAGTAGATAAACCTTCTGGATCCGCCCCTGTGCATGTCAGCAGTTGGCCAAATGCAAAATGCATCGCCTTTTCAGGAGTCAACGCCCGAGGCACATCATTTGAGAGATGGCATTGTGGAGTTGCGTGACTTCACCTATAATCCTAAAGAATGTCTCCTTACATTTCAGTGCATCCTAAAGTTCAAAGTTACAACTGCCAAGTCTGAAAATTGCACCAAGTGACTTTATATAATGCGGCGCTATACAAATTCTCTTCGTGAACATGCGAAGAACAAACGAACGTGAACAGCACCATGCAGATGCGTCTATAGCTTCGTGCACGAAGTGAGTGCAAGCGCATCAGTTAGCACTGGCTTTCGTAACGCCGTGGAGTCGGCGTTTGCAGTACAAACTTCTGCAGTGCGGATGTCGAGCATACTACAATAGGAACTAAGACCGTTTGTTGAAGTATTATATACACTCAAAATAACAGCTAAATAATCTTCAAACCGATACACAGAAAAACCAAAAACAAACAAACAGTAAGACATCAAAAAGCCGAAGGAAACATTGCAGATATAGAAATATAATTATGTCCAGTGCAGCGCAAATCCTTTAAGAGGTATACAGTCATTGGTGATTGTGTGTAACTTCATTTTCTCGGCTTCCGTGTATAGGGCTATTCCTCTCCCTCGCCGACCCGTCTTCTCACCCACATTATACGGTTTTCATGTATGTAGTATTCAGTGTTAGGTAAACTCACACAAGAAATGAGTTAAATCAAAACTCAACTCACGCACCTCAAAATGAGTTTAAACTCAAACTCAACTCATCCTAAGTGAAATGAGTTAACTCAAACTCACTTGTTAAATGAGTTAACTCATAAACTCACATGTTTCATACTAGCACGCTCTAATCGAGCAACAATTTTTCCATTACGCCTACTTGTAACAGAAAAATATTTTCTATCAAGAATACACGGTACTTCAGCCATGTTGTTCTTAACTGTTCACAATATACACAATATGCAGTGCTTAAATACTGTCCGCTAGCAGTGTTTACGACCATCCCTGCCGTCACCACTCACCAGTATGGAAAGCCGATGATATAAAAAAGGCTTGTTTCAACATAATATGTGCCGAGTGCCGAAGAGTGAGTTGAGTTTAAAATAATTGACAGTACAACTCAAACTCACAGAAAATATGAGTTAACTCAAACTCATAACTCACACTCTTTAAGGTGAGTTAGCTCAAACTCATATATCACAGCAAGTGAGTTAACTCGTGAGTTTAAACTCATATGAGTTAACTCATACCCAACACTGGTAGTATTGTAATGTAATGTACCTGAAGTTCTGAACCCTCCAATAGCGCATCTGAAGAGCCTCAGAGGCGCTGGATAGGCAGCCGTCTTAATATTCATTCCATAAAAGTGTTTTTGCTGAATATAATAGCGCAACGTGCGGACCGTTTGCTCCCAAAAGACGTAGCCTACGAGTTATTGTTATCCACAACCGCAACAGGGTTCGATTCCTGAAGTTCAGAAGTTCCTTTTAACTCGGGTTGAAACCTGTCTTACGAGCTATTAACAAGAGCTAACAGAATATTTCGAAATTTGTGAATGTTAATGCCAGCACACGAATAATAATCGTTTATCGCCTGTTCCTGAAAAGCAAATCCCATGATTCGTCCAGTCTTTGCCAGACTCCTATAAGGAGATTCAAACCTCGTCCTATTGTACAAACCGCACAAGAATTTGAGCTCCAGAAGTGAATGATCTTCATTAGGAATCCAATCACAAAGAAAATTCTGACAGCTCAACACAAACGATCCGATTCCAATCATTGAATGATTCCACGTCATCTGTTGTAATGTCTCGTAGGCTGCAGCGTTTGAGCAGATTCAGCAACAGGCGACTCTTCGCTGGCATCCTGAGTGTACCAAAGATGCGGCGCTGTTCTCCTCGGTAGCGACTGCGACCCTTGCTGCTGGGGCGGCAGGATCTCTCCATCTGAAACCCTTCGAGATTTCATCAACGCAGTGCCCTCCGCTCCACTTAAGTCACCTGGAGACTCGCGATTGACTGCAGCGGGCGGTGCGGATGGACTGTTAGCCCCACGGTGCCAGGAGTGACCCTGACGGGGGTGGTGATTGTGGTGATGATGATGGTGACCCCCATGGGTTGCTTCGACATCTTCGTCGCCTTGGAAGGTCCTTTCGTCTCCCGTGGAGCTCTCACTCTCCGGTGATCGCCACTTGACGCTGCTGACCGAGTCTGCTAACCGTACAGGGTCGTCGTCATGAAGTTTGGTCGAAGGAGACGTCCTGCGGCAGCAAGCCATTTTGATCGTGACAGCGACGAGAAGAAGTATGATTCCGAAGCAGAGACTGCACAGCAGATAGAGAATGGACTTCTCGACGTTGTCTGAAACAAATGGAAAATTTGCCTTTTTCGAAATTCTACAGACTGTTGTTTATCTGTGACGGATTCATTCATTACGTGACTCATCCATGCGCTCTTGTCAGGTACAATAAGGGGCTATATTCATTCATTCATTCAAGGATTTATATAGCGCTCTTCAAGGAAACTACTCAGAGGCGCTCCCGACAACAGCACGTTCAAATAGTGAAATATTTTATCTGACCACCACAATCACCACCCCGTCAAATAGACGAGTATGTTATCCTGTGAGCATGCCAAGAACAAGTGGTGGAACCAATATGGCCCCTATATAGGTTCCGTATGGAAAGACGGTTCCCATGTGGGTGACATATGGGCATGCTGTCACGAAATAACATGTATATATAGGCTAACTAGCTAAATTCATTAGCATGGGCGTCCGCAGGAATTTTTCTCGGGGGCCCAAAAATTTATGGGGGCTATATTTTTCTGGGGGGAATGAGTTTTTGCATTGAATAAGCTATTCATGAACACAGAAAACGAGAGAATTTTTAAAATCCAGGGAGCAAATGCCCCCTTATCACCTCCGGACGTCCATGTTCATTAGGGCCACTAACTTTGCGGCCGTGCATTCTCCTCAACTGGTGTGACAATATATGCATACATTATTCAAATATATGCATACATTATTCAAATATATGCATACATTTGAATGTTTACCTAACGCCTTTTCTAGTCTCTAGAAGACGCTGAACTATGGCTATCGAACAGTCCTAAGTGGTAAATTACTAATAGCCGAAGATGTACCTCAGCCTAATCTCCGGTTGCCTTTGAAAGTAGCACTCGTGGACTACTAACGACGACGATATGACAAAGATAAAAGTGAAGAAAACCACAATGATCTTCATGACATATTTAACCACGCATTGAGACAAAATGAACTATGATTCGCATAAAATATTTCAGCTAGATATACGAACATTTGAATGATCAAATAGATAGATGGATGGATGGATGGATGGATGGATGGACGGACGGACGGACGGACGGACGGACGGATGGATGGATGGATGGATGGATGGATGGATGGATAGATAGATAGATAGATAGATAGATAGATAGATAGATAGATAGATAGATAGATAGATAGAGAGATAGATAGATAGATAGATAGATAGATGATAGACAGACAGACAGACAGGTAGACAGATAGATAGATACATAGATAGATAGATAGATAGATAGATAGATAGATAGATAGATAGATAGATAGATAGATAGATAGATAGATAGATAGATAGATAGATAGATAGATAGATAGATAGATAGATAGATAGATAGATAGATAGATAGATAGATAGATAGATAGATAGATAGATGATAGGTAGGTAGGTAGGTAGGTAGGTAGGTAGGTAGGTAGGTAGGTAGGTAGGTAGGTAGGTAGGTAGGTAGGTAGGTAGGTAGGTAGGTAGGTAGGTAGGTAGGTAGGTAGGTAGGTAGGTAGGTAGGTAGGTAGGTAGGTAGGTAGGTAGGTAGGTAGGTAGGTAGGTAGGTATATAGACAGAGTGGAGACCAAGCAGAATTTAGTGAGCTTTCGAAGCATGGAAACCGCAACATAATTCAAACTATAGAAATTCAACTGTTGTGAATTTACAAATGCACCGACCGCTGACAAAAGTAAACGTCCACAGCCATTCCGAGATGGAACGAAGCAGCACTGACGGAGTCCCTGCAGAAGAGTTTTCTCTTGGCTCCATCACTGACACCGAGTCTCCAATTACGTCATCCGACGAATCTGAGCCAAAGCGAACTGAACATGTATCAGCATTTGAAAGCCAAGACTGAATGACAAGAACTCACATCACCTCAGGAGAGATTCTCAATAAACCACCCATGGGAAAATCAAGCATGTCACTCATACAAGTAAACTCCAATAGACATACAGACAGACAGACACGCAGACAGACAGACAGACAAACAGACAGACATCCCTCAGGTTCTGGATAACCTACGTCTGTCTGTCTGTCTGCCTGTCTGTGTCTGTCCGTCCGTCTGTCTGTCTGTCTGTCTATTGCAATTTACTCGAATGAGTGATATGCTTGATTTTCTTATGGTTGTTCATTCAAATCCTGAGGTGTTGAACTGACAGAAAACAGAAAGACAGAGACAGACAGAGACAGACAGACAGACAGACAGACAGACAGACAGACAGACACACAGACAGACAGACAGATAGACACACAGATTGCCAGACAGACAGACAGACAGATAGACACACAGATAGCCAGACAGACAGACAGACAGATAGACAGCCAGCCAGACATAAAAACACTCATATAATTATGCATGCATGCACAAGTAAATATATATATATATATATATACATACATACATACATACATACATACACACACACACACACATAATACCTACATATAAAATGGTAATTGTGAGCTCACCAGCAGCATGGAGCACAGGTGTTGCCGTGTCTGCTTCGATTAGCATCGTGGAAGTGGCATCGGGCGTTGATACAAAACCCTCTCTTGTCTTAATAGCATTCCCTCTGTCCGTCTGTTTTGATTCTTGTGCGGCAGATGCAGAAGATGGATCTCGGATACTGCTGCTGGGAACAGGTGTCAGTGTCACCTGACCCCGCCTCCGATTGTTTAGCGGTGGTGATTTGTGGCCCTCGTCTGGACACGGGTCGTCTGTGTGGACGTTCATACGTGACGTAACGTTGTCGTTCCTGATTTCTTCGACGACAGCTCTTCGAACTAAAAGACATCAGAAAACGGATGCTTCATAGGCGATGGTATCGCTCCTAGTCTTGAAGTCAGACCAAAATAACTGTAGTCATCAGCATAGCCATCGAATCGTCGGTTTGGGGACGTTTCGTCTCCGGACGATTCGTCACGGAC
The DNA here is from genome assembly GCA_963556255.1 of Allolobophora icterica. NCBI lineage: Eukaryota > Metazoa > Annelida > Clitellata > Crassiclitellata > Lumbricidae > Allolobophora > Allolobophora icterica. The sequence continues at coordinate 27,006,254 of OY744616.1, forward strand.
GAATCGTCCTGGGACGATTCGTCACGAGGACGTTTCGTCTCGGGTCGATTCGTCACGGACTGTTCGTCACGTGGGTTGCGTAAATGGACCGTCTTTAAAAGAGGTCTCTGTAAAGAAGTACCGTATTTGATTGCGAGAGTTAGACGTGCGGTTCAGGGCTATAACAGAAAATATGTTCTTACATATCTTCGTGCAATAGTCCATCTCTCTCACAACTAGTAGAACTTTGAAGTATTGGAACTTTTAATGACGATGACACTATCGTTTAATTCGGCTTTTGTCTGTTTTCTCGTTTTAGTATGTACCTATGTCCTTTTTGGACAATCGATCTTTTGTTAGATTTGTGTAGTTTTAACATTAGACAATCGATCTTTTGTTGTTTGTCACTTTGGTAGATTTGTTGAGTTTTAACATTAGTTGAGTTTTATCCTCTGACGAATCGTCCTGGGACGAATTGTCCTGGGACGAAACGTCCTCGTGACGAATCGTCCTGGGACGAATCGTCCGTGACGAATCGTCCGTGACGAATCGTCCGTGACGAATCGTCCGTGACGAATCGTCCGGAGACAAAACGTCCGCATACCGAATCGTCGACGCCGTCGTCGTCATCACCAGCATCATCATCATCACCACCAATATCGTCGTCGTTATCATCGTAATCATCCTCTTTCTCATCATCATCATCATCATCATCATCATCATCATCATCATCATCATCATCATCATCATCATCATCATCATCATCATCATCGTCATCATCATCATCATCATCATCGTCTTCACCCTCATTACCACTCCCATCACATTCAGCATCAGCAACATTGCTAACATTATCGTCACCATCTTTGTCATTATCAACGCCGTCATGGTATGTGCACTGGGACCTTAAAGGGGTGTGACTGCCTTTGAAAAGGGTGGTGAAGGACGTCACCCGATCAATCCATTGAAAATGAGCAGGGTCGAGGCCATATGGTCGCTATAGAAAAACGTGTACATTTAGGGTTATGCTACTTATGGATGTAGTCCATCCATTATTGAGTTTTACATTACATTAATCCATTTACATCATTTTCGTCTTAACTGTTATCCAGTTACAATTTTTCCATCGTCAACGTCAGCATAGTGATGACTGATGAAAAGTAACAATATCAGTATCCAAACAGTCGGTTTTAATTGCCTGTCTGTAAACACAAAAGTAATAAATCGCCCTGGTTGCTAGGTTGTCAAGTCTAGGCGAGAAACAAGCAGAACTGACCGCAGGTGTATCTGATGCGAAGGATACTGGGCTTAGACTCAGCTGCAGCATCCAATGGACACGCCTGACCAAATCGGTCATCGTTGGCACTCAAACTACACCGGTGCTTTCCGAGACACATTGTTTCAACCTCTCGAACGACACAATGGATACCACAATCTACAATGGCAAATAAATACGTGTGTCAGTTGATCAGTTAATGAATCAGCCAATCATTAAAGTGGTCAGTTGGTCACTCAATTAGTCAGTCAGTCAATCATTCAGTCATTCAGTCAGTCAGTCATTCAGTCATTCAGTCAGTCAGTCAGTCAGTCAGTCAGTCAGTCAGTCAGTCAGTCAGTCAATCAATCAGTCAGCCAGTCACTTAGTCAATCAAGCTTTCAATCATTCATTTATCTTTCATTTATTCAACAAGTCAGTCATTGATGAATTAATTCAGGCAGTCAGCCACTCGGTCAGTCAATCAATAATTTATTCATTCGTTCATTCATTCATTCATTCATTCAGTCAATCAGTCAGTTGGTCGGTCAGTCATTCAGTCATTCAGTCATTCAGTCAGTCACTTAGTCAATCAAGCTTTCAATCAATCATTTATTCTTTCATTTATTCAATCAGTCAGCCATTGATTAATTAATTCAGTCAGTCAGTCAATCATTCGTTCGTTCGTTCGTTCATTCATTCAGTCAATCAGTCAGTCGGTCGGTCAGTCAATGAATACGTAAATCGATAATATCATATGTTCATGCATTTTACTGTTCTACGCATGATAACAGTGCGTGAATATTATGCTGATGGATCCATGGCCTCTATTATATTTACGCATACATAAGTTGCCGTGACAAATTGCATTAAGTTAAGAACGTTCAACGCTTAACCTGTGTCGTTTGTTATTTCCGTTATAGAGCACTCCGTAGCAGACTGAGATCTTCCACGTGAGGCAGAGTGGATAGCAATGTACCTTCCCTTCGGACAGTCGATCACTTCCTTTACTTTACCACACGCCGTTGCTTCGAGGAAGTCATCTGAAACGATATTTACCAAAACTGCATTCTAAAACGACGACCATAGTTCAGAGCGAGTCTATTCTTTGTCCCTATAATGCACCCAAGTATTTTTTGGGAAATTCAATATATACAGCTTTCGCTAGGTGGCAGACGTATCATGCAAAACAGGATTAAACTTCATGGCTAACTGCTGGTTTACTACAAGAACAAGCGCAATCCTATAAGTTAACCCTGCTAGGCAGTCCAAAGTATGAAGCGTTAGCCCCTCGTTTTTCTTTGCCTCGGTATATGAGGTCGGTTGGGCAGTCCTCTTCCTCACTTTCCCATTGACGGTGTACAGTTAGTGTGCTCATTTTATATATGAGCTCGCTAGGAGGCGCAAGTGGAGCAGAAATATCGAACATCTTCTGCCCCTACAAGGATTTGAACCCGACCTCTAGATTCAATTTGAAAATTGGGTTAAAATCACTTGCTTTAAATTGGCAAGACTCAGTTGCAATGAATAACTTCAAAACATCAGTATATTCTTCTAACGTGCAGGGGATCACAAATGGGAGTTTTAGTCGTTTCTTCAGATCTGCGTGTTCTCTTAGCTAGGGAATCTGCATACACCTTTTACAAGCATCTGAAAAGTGTTCTTTATCGCCGGAGTTGGACTTGGAGGTTTCGTGGAGGGGCGCCACATTAGAAAGAATGAAATAAATGAAAATTTGCATTCTACTTTGCAGTAGAATCTACATAGATTAACTGATTAACATTCGCACCTCTAAATCTTCTGCAAACCCAGTGATAGAACGAAACTGATTCTAATGCTGTCCATAAATTCACAAGACCGCGAACCTTGACAGCTTCAAATCAAGCGCTCGTGAATAAGCTGGTGCCCTGCTCTAAGCTTTAGAGTAACATTTTAGAAATTTGATGTTAACGATTACGATCCTAAAGTACAGTCTAGTGGTTCGCGTGTTGGACTGTCAACCGAGAGGCCGGGGGTTCAAATCCCCATGCACCAGGTCAGAAATTTGGTTCCAGGTTACTTCTCCATCTGCACCCCCTAGACAACTCAACTACAATGAGTACACTGACCATACACCGTCGTTGGGAAGATGGGCGGCGAGGGAGAGGACTGAACACCCGCCCTCATATGCCGAGGCTAAGAGAATGAAGTTGCTAGCACTTCATACCCATGGGTGCCTAATGGTTAGCTTCAGGGACTGCCCTACTTCTTCTCCTTCCTAAAGCATTTTAACGTAGGACTTGGAATCCGTCCACAACTGCCTGCCAAGCAATAAGCTGAGCAGACTTCCGTGGAAATCTTAAACTGCATTTCTTGGAAGGCAGGTATGGATGGATTCCATGTAATCAAGTATCAGTAGGAGTCTCGCTATAAATTACGTGTTTAATATCATATTTATCCAGATCAAATTTCGTCTTCAATAAATATCCTGAAGCAGAAAGCTTATTCTAACAACCGGGGAACGCACTGTAGAAAAAGTCACATAAATCCTTTAATTAAAGCTAATCCCTCATAATTATACTTGCGAAAATATGCTTATGTAATGTAATGTAAAGTAAATCTCCGAAATTTCTCAGCGCCACACAAAAGCCACGTCAGGGAGACCAGCTTATTCACCGGCGCTATATCAAATCAAGTCCGCAATAGCCATGTCCGCCTTATCCGTTCCGGTGCCAGGTCAGAGTCCGGGGAGGTCAAGCCGAGGAGACAGCAGGGTGCTACGGTGGTAATCGGTGATGATGGCGGTTGTGTGATGGCGTAGGAATGGAATCAGGATAGGATAGCTTGAAGAGTTCGGTTTTCAGTCGTGAGTGGAAAGCAGCGGAGGACAGTGCGAGCGGAGGAGAGGTGATGTCAACAGGCGATATGGGAGGATGAGCAAACTGGCGGAGATCTTTTGGGAGATTGTTCCAAAGAGCCGGTGCAGGATAGACTAAGGAGCGGTTGCAGAATTTCAGAGATGAGGAGACTGAAGGCCGAGATAGAGAAAGATATGATGATGAGCGAGTAGACCCGGGCGGTTGGATGGTAAATAGCTGGCGAATGTAAGAAGGTTGAGAGGTTTGAAGGGCGTTGTAAGTAAGAGATATGATTTTGTAATGGATGCGTTGAGGGACTTTCAGCCAATGAAGTGATTTCAAAACAGGAGTTATGTGATGGTGTTTGGGAGTTTTGGTGACTGCGCGGGCGAGGGCATTCTGAATAATTGTTTGCAGGCGCTTTATTTGGGAAGAGTCGATGTTGTAGAAAAGGGAATTGTTTAGTTTAGTTTACTAGTTTAGGGATATATAGATTTTAACTATTATGTATTTGCTTTCTAATATCGGTTGCATATCGCAACTATCTTACAATGACCAGGTAGCAATAGCTCCCTTGCATTACGGCGCTAGCGAAATTGTCCGTGTTATTTGTACGACTAACACTTTCCCAGGGCCCCTGCACAGTAACCTCGGTCCCAGGGTAGAAATCCCAGCGTGAGAAACAAGCACCTGCTGAAGCTACTAGACCTGAAGGGAGATGATGATACAGGCAGCCTACCTACCAGGCTGGCATCTGTAAGCAACCTGGAGCTGCCGGCGAATCAGATTACGAGGGCAGACGCCAAGGATAAGGTCGTCTTCAAGGTCAGCCGCTGAAATTAATGCCATCTGCAAAGAACAACGATTACAATGGACAGTCAATGAATTATTTTGATTTTGAAAGAGCGTCTTTTGCAAAGGATTTATATAGCGCCGCTCTTCGACTCCCATCAGCCGCTATCTACAGACTGCCATCCTTACTTAGGTAACTTTTGTCTTAAAAGACCACTGTATAAAAATCACATTACATTACAAGATGAATGTAGGTCTATGTTTCTGTAAATATATGTATGCATGTGTGTATGTATGCGTGTATGTATAAATGTATGTATGTATGTACTTATGTATGTATGTACAGATGTATGTATGTATGTACTTATTTATGTATGTATAAATGTATGTAATGTACTTATGTATGGATAAATGTATGTATGTGTGTATGTACTTATCTATCTATGTATGTATGTATGTATGTATGTACTTATGTATGTATGTACTTATGTATGTATGTATGTATGTATGTATGTATGTATGTACTTATCTATGTATGTATGTATGAATGTACTTATCTATGTATGGATGTATGTATGTACTTATGTATGTATGTATGTATGTATGTATGCATGTATGTATGTACTTATCTATGTATGTATGTATGTATCTGGTTATTTGCAAAGTGCCTCTAAAAGATACTTCATGAAACACGGCAATCTAATTGCTCTTAAAAGAAGCGATTTAAGGCATGTTGAAATGTTTTTCAATACATGCATGCTCCGAGAGTGTTCACTGTACACAGGATATAGTGCAGATATCGCATGTATACAGATAGACAGACATACAGGGACATACAAAGAAAGAGACACAGAGAGACAAAGACATACAAAGACATACAAAGAAAGAGACACAGATAGACAAAGACATACAAAGAAAGAGAAATAGAGAGACAAAGACATACAAAGACATACAAAGAAAGAGACACAAAGAGACTAAGACATACAAAGACATAGAAAGAAAGAGACACAGAGAGACAAAGACATACAAAGAAAGAGACATAGCGAGACAAAGACATACAAAGACATACAAAGAAAGAGACACAGAGAGACTAAGACATACAAAGACATAGAAAGAAAGAGACACAGAGAGACAAAAACATACAAAAGAAAGAGACACAGAGAGACTAAGACATACAAAGACATACAAAGAAAGAGACACAGAGAGACTAAGACATACAAAGACATACAAAGAAAGAGACACAGAGATACTAAGACATACAAAGACATACAAAGAAAGAGACACAGAGAGACTAAGACATACCAAGACATACAAAGAAAAAGACACAGAGAGACTAAGACATACAAAGACATACAAAGAAAGAGACACAGCGAGACTAAGACATACAAAGACATACAAAGAAAGAGACAGAGAGACTAAGACATACAAAGACATACAAAGAAAGAGACACAGAGAGACTAAGACATACAAGGACATACAAAGAAGGAGACACAGAGAGACTAAGACATACAAAGACATAGAAAGAAAGAGACACAGAGAGACAAAGACATACAAAGACATACAAAGAAAGAGACACAGAGAGACTAAGACATACAAAGACATACAAAGAAAGAGACACGGAGAGACTAAGACATACAAAGATATACAAGGAAAGAGACACAGAGAGAGATTAAGACATACAAAGACGGAAGCATACATCTCTAGCAGAACCTGGGTCGATAGAGATCACCATGAGAGACTGCGTAGGCGCCCAAGGAACTGACAAGGCATTGACAAGCCTCGGTCTACAGCTGACGATGATGAATGAAAGACTAGATGGCTATATAGGCCAGCAATCGAGACAGCCATACGGTTAGGCTGCATCCTCTGGGTTGCGTAGGCGAAGCTGTCAAAGGCTAGGCCTAAAATTAGCCTCACCTCTGACTGCGAATCTCCCCACTGGTTAACGACCCAGTTTCACTGTGTTTCAGATGCATGGCTTGGTTTTGAGTAAGAGATTTAGGGAAGGGGAAAATGCACAAGATAATGATTATGATGCAGAGGCAGAAGAAGATGATGCAGTTGGTGCAGATGGTGGTGGCTATGATGATGATGATGACGACGACGATGATGATGATGATTATGAGGATGAGGAAGATGATGATGATGATGATGATGATGATGATGATGATGATGATGATGATGATAATGATGATGATGATGATGATGATGATGATAATAATGATGATGATGATTATGAGGATGATTATGAGGGCGAGGAAGAAGATGATGATGGTGACGATGATCATGATGATGATGATGATAATGATGATGAAGGAGGAGGACGAGGACGACGAGGAGGAGGAGGAGGAGGAGGAGGAGGAGGAGGAGGCAGTTGATATTGCAGGTGCAATTGGTGCAGGTGGTAGTAATGATGATGATGATAATGGTGGTGGTGGTGGTGGTGGTGGTAGTGATGATGATCACACATGATTACGACACTTATAATTGATGGTCCAGTCTACTCTGAATGGGGCAGCATTATCGAGCACCACGCTCGATAATGTAGTGGTTAGGGTTAGCGTGCTGGACTGCCAGCCTGGACTGTCGACCGAGACGCCATGGGGTTGAAATCCTCACCAGGGCAGAAATTTGTCGAGATTTAGGCTTCACCTGCGCCTCTGGCCGACTCAGCTATAATGAGGACACCGACCGTACACTGGCGGTGGGAATATCAGACTCTCCGTCTGATATTTCCACCGACCGTCCGATATTCCCACCGAGAGGACTGCCTATATAGGCACAAAATGAAGTCGCTAATACTTCATACCGACGGCTGCCCCAGTGCTAGCTCAAGGGACTGCTCGTCTTCTCGTCTTTTTACTCTGAATCTTAATCTGTATCTTATTTGTTTGTCTGCGTCCTTGACAGTGTTACCCTTTGTGTCTGTTTGTTTGTCTGGTACAATATATCAGTTCTCCTTTGAGTGTTTGCTTGTTTAACTGTTCGTCCTACATAACAACACAAGTAGAAAGCGAACTCACGAAGGCAGAAAAAGAGAGAGACAGACAGAGAGACAGAGACAGAGAGACAGACAGAGACAGACAGAGACAGAGAGAGCGAGATGTACACAGGAAAGAAAGACAGCCAGAGAGACAAAGGGAAAGAGAGAGACAAACACAAGAAAGAAAGACAAACAAAGGTAAAGCGAGAGACAGACAGACAGACATAAAACAAGTAGGCAGACAACACACAGGCAGACAAGCACATACAAACACAGACACAAAGATAAGTAGAAGCAGAGACATGGAAGATGAGAGAGAAATAAAGAGAACCTACTGCAGCAGCCATCCAAACAGCCACAATGGAAACTTGGTGCTGAGCCAGAAGACGCAGCAGCTGCCTCAGCAACCCTTGAAGCATCTCCTCAGTTTCCTCTTCCCGTCTCTTCGGACCTAAAGCCAAATGTAGTTGGTGCCAATTTATGCAACATAAACGTAACTATAATTAATTGCCATCATTAATGTATAAAATATTCAGATTTAAGAAGAATTCTAGAGAACTATATACATATTATATATAATTATGTTTTAGCAGTCCCTTAAGCTAGCCCTGAAGCAGCCATTGGTGTTAAGTGTTGGCCACTTCATTTTCTTAGCCTCGGCATAATCTCCCTATATAGTGGAGATATGATTAATTCCAGTTAAGATAGGGCGCGCGATAGTGTAGTCGTTAGTGTGATGGGTTGTCAATCGAGAGGTTGAGGGTTCAAATATCCACCAGGGCAGAAATCTGTCTCGAGATTTCTGATCCACATGCATCCCTAGCGAACTCAGCTATAATGAGTATACACTGACAGTGGAACTATGACACGGCGAGGAAGAGGACTGTCGAGGCTAAGAAAAATGAAATCGCTTGCACTTCATACCATAGATGTTAAAAAGGTTTTTTTGGTTTTTTATTTTTTTCCAAAAAACGTCGTTTTTTTATTTTTCTTATCGTTTTTTCCGTTTTATTATGTAACTTTATTTATTTATTCATTTACTGTCTGTAAATGTTTTCAGTTTCTGTTTAATTTTTTGTCTGATGTTCTTACGTTGTCTCCGTACTTTCAAGGATTCAGCTGATTTACCTCACTATTTACGTCATCATTTGAGAAATAAATACTTTATGAAATAGCACAGTACAAGAAATAAAGTTATTTCTAAGTTATCTAAAATGCTAAAAGAAAAGGGTGCGGAATGGATTCACGTTACTTTGATAAACGAGAAAGACAAACTCAGCATTGGCTAAATTGAAATCCATCTACTGTGAGAAAGTTTACACTATAGGCCCTATAGGCCGTGGTCTATACCTCCAAAGTTTAGTTTTTAATTGTGTTAGTTTAGTCAGCATGTTTACAATTTAAACTTGAAAAAATTTCAATATTTTTAATTTCTCAATTTCTTATTAAACAAAACTTATAAGTAATAAAATAATTGTTGTAGATTGATGTTACTTAGTGTTTACTAATAAAGTTGTGTTATTTGCTGATTAAATTCTGTAAACAAGGTTGTTAATTTTAAATTTCAGTAGGGCCTACAAGATGCGAGAAAGTCAAATTATTTTCTTTTTTCGTTTTTTTTCTCCATTTTTTCCAGTTTTTTTTTAAAAAAACGACGTTCTTTCCGTTTTTTATTTAGTTTCATTCGTTTTTAACAACTATGCTTCATACCGATTGCTGCCCGAGGCCTAACTTAATGAACTGCCCTTCTTCTTCTTCTTCTTCTTCTTCTTCTTCTTCTTCTTCTTCTTCTTCTTCTTCTTCTTCTTCTTCTTCTTCTTCTCCTTCTCCTTCTCCTTCTCCTTCTCCTTCTCCTTCTCCTTCTCCTTCTCCTTCTCCTTCTCCTCCTCCTCCTCCTCCTCCTCCTCCTCCTCCTCCTTCTTCTTCTTCTTCTTCTTCTTCTTCTTTAGGGTAAAAATGTGACGATACCAGTTGCATGTGTGGCCAATATATATATATATATATATATATATATATATATATATATATATATATATATATATATATATATATATATATATATATATATATATATATATATATATATATATATATATATATATATATATATATATATATATATATATGCAGCGCCTGTTACAAAAACTCCTAACCGTTTAATATTGTTTCTGAAATGAGAGCAATTGTTGAAAAGTCGTACAGAGAGGAGAATATATTCTTTAGATGAGAGAAGTAACAAACAGATGAATACAATAGGCTCAATGACAATTGTACGAGAAGACCGTATACTAAGAACAATTGACGCAGAGGTTCATGGGCGTATTTAGGGATTACGGGTTCAGCCCCCCCCCCAATAAATTGCAAAATACGAAAATACTTAACTGTTTAAAACTGACCCATAGGCTACTCTGCGACCATATCCAATGGAACCCCCCCCCACCCCGAAATTGGAAACCCCCAAATTGTTTCCTGGCTATGGTTCTGCAGAGGCAGAGGTTGACCAACGAGAGACAATGTAAAAGCAAAACCATGCATTTTAAACTGAGCAAACAAAAAAACCAGAAGGGGCAGTGAACAAGGGATAATATACAAGGTATAGTACCAACCGAACTGCACGAGTACCTACGAGAAAAGGCAAGATAACATAGGAATTTCCGAGCACACACATGAATACACACGTACATACATACGTATATACGAACCATGATGTAAAAATAGTACGAACCTACATACGTGTACATAATTTATATACATGCTCACATAGCCTACACATGGTTTCTGTTAGAGGACGTACGTACGTCCTGACCTATAGAGTTTTGGACGCATAGGTCATTTCTAACGGCGATCACACCGGGCGTATATATGACATAACAGATTGCACAATCACACACTTTGTTGTCAATGAGGTCGAAATAATATCTCATTAGCCTAGCAACAGCCGGTGTAATTCCGCCTATAGGCTAAAGCCGCTTATAAGACGGAGAAACGTAACGGTTGTATGTCTTGAGATTGTTCATTGTACCATGCCTAGTGCTTGGCGCGTATACGTCCGACGATAAACAAATGAACGTGTATATATATATATATATATATATATATATGTATATATATATATATATATATCAACTCACCATTGGAATTTTACTTACGCCCAGCCCGACGATTGTGGACATTTTGGATATGGACGTAAAAACGGCCATTTGGGCGCTAACGGAATCACTGTATACGCTTACATGCACATGTATATACACGTAAACAAACGCACGGAAGTATACACAGTGGCGTAACTTCATATTCTGGGCCCCCCTGCAAGATTTTCAAAATGGGCCCCCCTCCATACAGCCGATGACAATCTGATAGACAATTTTATGTTTCAAATTATCGACTCACTTTTGAGGCATACATTTTAATGATTTTAATTTATGATATTTTATTTTATTATTAATTTGTAATCTTATGCCACAACTAAAAATTGTTTTCGATTTGCATTAAAATTGATTAAATGTTATAAATGAAATGTTACTGAATATTGTTTTATTCAATGTTACGAAATCATAAATCAAGAACAGTTTTGTATCTATCTGTAGTTCACTGACTTCACTGCCTCTGGTATCCTCCTGAGGCTCCTGCTCATTTTCTTCATTACGTACATTTGCAACAGATTGTGTTTCTTCCTTTTTAGTCTGTGCCGGTAACAAGAATGAGTCAATTTTACATCGTTTTTTAAGTTCGTTTTGTAAATCCTTCTTTTTCCGTCGTTTAGCTGCTCCACTTAGAGGCTTGCTAGCCATCATTAGTACAATTTTTTATTTTTAAATCTTAAATTTTGTATTGTAAATTGTAATCCGATCTAATCTATTTAAACAAACTTTTTAAATAAATATCAACAACGATGGCCGACGGAAACTTGGCAATGAGACTAATGACGTCAGCATAAATCAAAGACGAAAAGTGAAACTAATTGAGTGAATTAACTGCAAATTTCAGCGTCATCTGGCGATTATAGTTTGCCTTCGAGTCACTGTTCACTAGCTTAAATCAAAGCCTAGAAAAATATGCGCCGACCGCGCATCAATAGTAATATTCCACATCATCTGCCTGCCTGCATGATTTATTGATTTTACAAGGCTAAGGAGTTTACAAGGAGTTTCGGTTTCCGGCTTTCTGCTGTGCATTTATTAATTAAAATAGTTCATTTTTTCAGGTTTGAAAATGGGCCCCTTTTACCTGGGCCCCCCCGCAGTTGCGGGCCCTGCGGGCCCATAGTTACGCTACTGAGTATACATACGCATAATAAGTTTATAATGTACATATATACAATCGTATGTATATAATACTTACTTACTTACTCACTCGCTCTCTTATATACATACATAAGTATCTACGTTACGTAGGTACATACATAAGTACACATATATACATTCATCCTTATACATAAGCTACATACTTCCACGCGAGCTTACATACATACATATTACATACATACATGCATACATACACGGACACAAATGCCTCTGTATACATGTATACAGAGGCACCTGTAAAGTGAGATGCAATTAATTTTGTTAACGGCGAATACTTTCATATAATTTAAACAGAATTTATCCAAATACGTACTTATTTAGAGTTGATACTTGACAATTCACGAGAGAGCCTACTTTCGTAATAGTACATCCGGAGTATTATGATTTTAATAACGCGAATAAGGAGTAATTTTCAGCAGAGTCTCGTAGGCTGTTTTCTTAAAATCCGGTATATTTCTCTGCTGCTGCATACAGACCCCATTCTACTTTGTTCAAGGCTTCAATGTAAGTCGCTCTTGCTTCACAAGCGCAGATAAACAGTTACAACATAAACAGTATGCTGGAGCTTCGTCCAGGGAAACGAAACGAGAAAACAATGGCTGATTACAGAAGACATGAAACTAACATCAAGGCTGAAGGCCCTTAACACCGAAGCCTATCTGTTATCTCAGGTATTTCTGCATATTTGGCAAGTCCATGCCAATGCCCTAAATGCTAGACTTGTGAATCGACCTACCGGGTTGATGGCAATCCAAAATTAGGCCAAAGGCAATTAACGACTATCTCTCGTTCGTATAATATATCTTTCACTGCGAACTCGTCTTGTACAGCCGAGAGGCGAGAAAGATGTTACACAGGCCAGCGCACACTGCGCGCTGTTTGCGAGCACTCGCTTAGTTCCAAAGGGTACTACAGTCATGTACTTAGACTTCAGCGCTGAGCAGTAGGACTCCGTGGCCTATTTTAAAACTCATCTCCCCAGAGCTGTAGCAACAGTAGCAAAATAACGTAGTATGGTCTTTCATCTATGGACCGTGTGTTAAATCATGCACAGTTTTGTTAATGAGAGTCTGTACGCGTACATCGAGCTGTTGAAAGGGCGGCCAGGACGCCCTTGGCAAAACTGAGACTGCCTTACACGGACTTGTTTTAGGAGGTCCATGAAAATGCGTGTATACGATTATCCAGCTACGGACAGCTAGACCAATATTTCAGCGTCGTTTGCATACATGTTTGATTAAACTGTGATTTGAAACAGACTGGTGTACGGATCTATGCAGTAGAAATATACAAGGTCCCGCCGAAATACATGCGGCGGCCCAGGTATACAGACACATGTAACGAGTCAGCCGTAGAAGCATAGCCTAAGCATAGGCTGCCGATTTAATTACGGAGCGGGTCGATATGTAGGTCACAGGCGCAGTCAACAAAGCCGGTTGTAGCGTATACACATCTCTTCGAAGCAGTCGAAGCAGCTTCCTGTGGCCTAAGTGTTTTTACCGATCACCCTAATCCTAAATGCTACCAGCGACGTTTTTATGATTACAGGGCTGTAGGTTTAATTGTATCCATCATTTACAACCAGCGATCTTTATGCATTCAATAAGGCTACACAGAAAAACCCAAAGTACCGAGGATACTGCATAATTTTTTTCGTACCCATCGCCGCCAAATGGCTGCGTCAGGAACTGATGATGATGATGACAAAGCCCAAAGATGTTATGTATATATATGTGTGTATATAATAAATATATATATATATATAGAGAGTGAGAGAGAGAGAGAGAGAGAGATGAGAGAGAGAGAGAGATGAGGAGAGAGAGAGAGAGAGAGGAGAGAGAGAGAGAGAGAAGAGGAGAGAGAGAGAGAGAGAGAGAGAGAGAGAGAGAGAGAGAGGAGAGAGAGTGAGAGGAGAGAGAGAGAGATGGAGAGAGAGAGAGGGAAGATGACAGAGAGAGAGAAGAGAGAAGAAGAGAGAGCAACTATTGCCGGGGGCTCCTACCGGAGCCCGCAATAGTTTTGAGAAGGGGGCCCAGCCATTGATAGCGTCCCGGCGAGATATGAGTTACATAATGAATAAAGGAGTGTCCGTGAGCAGAGGAGTGTCCTGTGTCCATGAGACAGTACTACTAATTCGTACCCATCGCCGCCGCTGTTGCGCACGTTGACATTGAGTAATATCATTAGAGACATTGATAAAAGCCAACGCAGACGTAGGTTGCATGTCAGTCTGTATAAGGTTCTACCGCGTGATGTAGTGTGATGACCTATGTAAACGAAGTACTAACATATTGATGTTGAAATACAAGAAGCATAAAATATGAAAAAATCTGACCTTAGGCACGCAAGTGTTTTCACCTTTATGGGGCCTTCGCCTCAGGACCCCCATACCTGTACTGGGGGCTTCGCACACCCACACTTACGTTATCGGCTGAACTCAGAGCTTGCACGTCTGCGGGCCCCCTAATCCTTGCGGCCGTATTAAGCCTCTACGGAGGACAGTTTGCATGAGATTCTAGACCGGTTAAGCCTCTTCTTATCATGTATCCATCCTGTCTGCAGGCTTAGGACTGGCACTGACACAGTACGAGCAATGACGGAGTTTAAACGTTTCATCTCTCATCGGTAATTGAACCCCCGTCTCCCGTCTGACAGGCAAGGATACTCAACACTACAGAATGAGGTCGAAAATCGTGCGATAGCACGCATCTGTTGACTTTGTTTCGGCAGTCAAGCCATACTGAAAGTGTCTACTAGGCTAGAGTTTTATCTAATAGGCCTAATATTAATCATAAAAGATTTATTATGAAGGTCGGAATATAATGCTTTGCATGCATAGCCAGCCTTCCCAGTGACAGCCGCTGATTAGTTTTCCAAATGGTTGCCACATAATTAGGCTGCGCTAATATATTTATTTATAATCAGCAGAAAATATTATGCAGGAAAAAACCTCTGCTTACTGAAATAAATACAGGCTACCGGTATCGGCGGTATGTTGTGAACAATAATAAACTCCCCCACTGTCCATGGGGACGGGGGATAGATGAATGGTAATACTCTGGCAAGAAGAACGTAAGATCTTGAAAGTCGCGATTCGATATCTCTAAGCCCCAGGCCCGGTTCGTCCGTTAGGCAAACTAGGCAGCCGCCTAGGGCCGACGATTTTTAGGGGCCGCAAATTGTTCATTTTTCCAAATTATTTAATTATTATTCGCTAGTATTATAGTGTTGGTTTATAGTGTTGGTGTAATAAATCGCGCAGGTGTAACCGTGAACTCCTAGAAAAAGGTCATGACATTCATTTGTAAGGTGAATTGCTAAAAAAAGTCATCAACTTTTTTTGTAAGATGAAATTCCAAAAAAGATGGATGAAATTGCCATGACGAAAATCTAAAAATTTTCGGACGGTTTGCTTAGGGCCGCCGGTTTGCTTAGGGCTGCCAAATGTCTTGAGCCGGGCCTGCTAAGCCCGTCTAGGTTGACTCAGCCTTCCACTCCTTAGGGGCAGCTGTAAAATGAGCGAGCGCCTAACAGGGTTCCAAGACGTGTATTCTATAAGATCTTGATAATTGTACGGTCATATGTCTAATGTTACTTACTGCGGTTTGTCAGCGACCTTGACAATAGACACCAATATTATTATTATTATTATTATTATTATTATTATTATTATTATTATTATTATTATTATTATTATTATTATTATTATTATTATTATTATTATTATTATTATTATTATTATTATTATTATTATTATTATTATTATTATTATTATTATTATTATTACTCTGGTGTGGTCAGTCGCAACTTATGGTTGCGAATCATGGACGCTAAAAAAAAGCTGAGGAAGAGCAAATTCAAAATTTTGAGAATAAATGCATTCGAAAGCTTTTGCACATCTGCTGGACGCTCAAGCTTACTACAGAGCAAGTTTATCGGCTTGCTAGAACTTCCCCCGAACTCTTGGGTTCCGTCAAGGCTCGCAAACTCTTCTATTTCGGTCATATCATCAGGCTCCCTCAGGATTCCTTAGAAAATGCCATCATGCTGGGTCACGTTGAAGGATATCGACGCCGTGGAAGACCACGAATTAACTGGATAGACAACATTCTTTCCTGGTCCCATCTTTCTGGATCTTATCTTCTCGCTGCTGCACGCAACAGGCGCCACTGGAGAACCCTAGTCCATGCATGTGACCAACCGTCGCGGAGCGACGTCGGTGTTTGACATGACATGACATGACTCTGGTAGTGCCAGTCGCAAGCCTGAAGAAGGAGGAAGGCGACGCTAATCATTCTTGTTATGACAGAGCATCGTTAAACAGTAACTATATTATGCCCAATAATAATAATTTAGAGCAATAAAGATTTGATCCTAATTTGACCGTCTTCTAAAGTTGTCTCTGACAGAGTAGAACTTTCCTTCTTAAAGACAAGGCTGACGTTAGACTTGTTCCACATTCTTCTGTTCTGCGAATTGTTATGACAGACCGGACAGTAACATAATCAAAGGATAAATGAAGATCTGCATGTGTCAGAAGATAGCAAAGGAGACCTGCAGAGAGTTTTGTGGTAGACGTGCAGTGGCATTCAGTTTCGAAACAAGAGCTGTAAGGAGACGCTATGGGCTGTATAAGGTGGAAACGAGTAGAAATAGAACGGAAACATAAGATGTAGGATATGACTTGTAGGCTTATTATTCCTAAACTAGTCAGGCAGAAGCGGAGGAACCACTTTAACTTCACATGTTCCTTACTATGTTAGTGGTACATGTATTTGCAAATCATCACATATGCATAGTCGTCATATACCCATGTCTGTTAGGATACCTCTGGCAAATGCATTATTCTCCAGTTACTTGGATTACTGTAACTCACTTCATGCTGGTATCTCTAGTGCGCCATTTAGCTAGAGTTGTAACAAATACATCAAGATGTGAGCCGATATATCAAGATGTGAACCTATGTGAGCCAAGATATGAAGATGTGAGCTATCAAGAAGTCAGCCGAGATATCAAGATGTAAGCCGAGATATCAAGGTGTAACCTCTGTACTTAAATAACTGCATTGGCTTCCTGTTCCGCAGAGAATCTCTTTCAGATTGGGACTCATGCTTTCGAAAAACACTGAGGTCTGTCAACCACTGTATTTAAAATCAGTCCTGTTCCTCAGTCTCATCAATATTCAACAAGGTCATCCGATTGTGTCTTTGGTCCTGACTAAAGCTAGAACTGTGCTAGTTCATTGGCTTTGGCGTGCGGACGTCCGCAAAGGCGGAGGAGGTAAGGTCAAATGCGGACAAGGGGGAGGGCTCAAAGTAGGTATAATTTTGCGGACGTCCTACATATGGTGGACCAAAATTTTTGCTATTCTCTCCCTTTATCTGCTCGATTTGTTCAGTCGCTTGTGTCATTTAACAACGAGCTGCATTTCCAAGTCGTTTGAAGTGCACTCTTGTCGTTAAAGTATTACAGCTTATCCGTTTTGGATTGCTTATCCACCATATGTTGTCTCTTTGTTGACCTGTATATGGCTTGGGTTTGGTGTGCCATCAGTTGATGCCTTGTGCATTAGACACCAGTGCTATAGAAGTTATTAACTAATTAATTAAAGACCCAGTCACCGGTCTGCCGAAATGGTAAGAGGCAGCCATCCGTGATCAGTGTTAGTGACTTCATTTTCTTAGTCTCTGCAGACGAGAGCAGTTGGCAGTCCTCACCTTCTACTTCTGTTCTTTCACTGACAGTGTATGATTAGTGTACCCAGTATTCATTTTGTAAACATGTTTGCTAGGGGCGCAAATGGAGCAAAAATCTCCAAACACCTTTCTCCCCATCAGGATCTGAACCCCAACCTCTGGGTTTATAGTCCAGCATGATAGGGGTCATCCATAAAGGACGTCAGCAAAATATGACCTACTTTGAACCCCTACCCCTGCCCGCATTAGACCTTACCCTCCCCTTCTCCTTTGTGGACGTCCGCACGAAATAAGCTACCAGTTCTATAGCCCCTCCCTTTGTCCGCAACTGGGTGACCCCTCCCTCCCCCTTCATTGGGGAAGTCCTTTATGGATGACCCTTAGCCAATATACACTATCATGTACTGAACAGGACCATAGGCTATCTATCAGGCAACTGACAGTAATAAGCTTGATTTGTCTTTCAACAAATAATTATTGTAAAAATTCAGAGACATGCCATAACAATGTCTAACAGTAAAAGCAATTCTAGTTGAATCTATTTAATGTAACAATGCAATGTAATGTAACTAAACATTTATACAGCGCCGTTCAAGCACTGAATGTGCACAAGTCGGCACATATTCAAACCATTCGAATGACACAAGCAGCACAAGATATTCTATAACTCCAGTAATGATTCGTTGTTTTATCTCGAACCATGGCAAGGGGTATTCCCAGATGTCAGAATTCTACAACATGCTACTCTGTTTCATATATTTAGGCCCATCATACAGTATAATTTTGTATTGCATTGCATAAACCTATAAAACATAAACTGGTGACGAGTTCAAATTAGAAAGGTGGGAAAAACAAAAATGGCACTTGTACATGACCAGAGAGGGCAAATGAGGAAAAGCACATAAACGAAACCAATGGTAAATATTAAAGTTTATGTAGCTCAAGTGCTATTGGTAAGATAGCTTTACTTGCAACCTCTGCATTCCAAAAAAAGCAAAATCAACTTATTAACACTCAGAAGTAACACTGCTCATATTTACTCGATGAAATGTACCAAACATAAGATCATTTCAAATAAGGCCTAACTGAATGTAAACTTGATTATTTTTCTGTACTGGCAGAGAATTTAACGAGGTTGTATCTGTCAAGGTGATAGGGTTTCTAATTCCCTAAGACCAACAGTCACATTCAAATCATAAAATGGACCAGTGGATCAGTTTTAAAACATCCCTTGATACCCATGACAAAGTTCAATTCTATCAATCATACAAGTTTACATCCACATGTTAGGGCAAATATGCACAGTCACAAAACAATACAACTCTATCGATCGATAATGCCTTCCCTACACAGTTCAGAGGTGGACACTAAAGACAGGAAAACATTAACAGCCACAAGCAGACTGTCTCAGTAGGAAACTTGCAACATGAGAAGGCAGAGAGTTCCAGATGGAGTGACCAGCAAAGTTATAAGGCCACAAGCCGCAAATAGCTGAAAGACAAAAAAGAAAAATGAGTCTTCAGGTTTGCTTGGATGGAGTGCACCTGTGCTAGACTGTCAAACCAGAGGTTGATGGCTCAAATCCCTGCCAGGGCAGATTTATTTTGCAATTTTGGCCCCACCTGCATCCTCTAGCCAAAGCAACTATAATGAGAACAGTAACCACACACTACCAGTGGGAAGATTAGACAGCGAGGGAAAGGACTGACCACTTTGAAAAATCAAATCACTTGCCCACATATACCAAGGCTAAGAAAACTGAAGTCGATAACATTTCATTCTGATTGGCTGCCTCTCAGAGGCAGCTTACAGGACTTCTCTTCTTCTTTGTGCTTGGTAATTTCAATATAACCTTACAGCACACATTGCCATTTACATTGTATACTGAGAAAAGTTAACCAGGTCTAATTTTACAGAACGTGCTATGAATGTTCAAGCACCTAGGTTAAACAACAAAATATTAACATTTAAAGAGCTTAAAGACCACATCAAAAGTCAACCACTTCATTAGACTCCTTCAGAGGGGGAGGCTTTAACTGGGCTGAGTCATTTATGCAACAAATACCATTCAAAAGTCAAATATTCTACAGAAACTTTTTCAACAGGTCACTGTCTTTGACTTCCACCTTCCAGGTTACTAAGACCATTCATGATCAGGGCTCTGCTGCAGACCATGCTGGCAACTTAGAATGCCCCCAGGTACTCTTGTCTGAGGACGTTGGGTATTTTGCACCCACTTCAAACAAACCGACTGTCAACAACCAATCGTGCTAACCTGGTACATACAACATTTGTTAATATTTACATGATGCAGAAGGTGCTGTTGTAGTCTCTATTATTACATTATGTTATACAATTCAGAAAACAATTAGTTATAATGTAAGACTAGGAGAGGAGTTTCCTTAACCAGGCTGCATAGGTACAAATTTTAGAGTCATTGCACTGTGACGACAAACCCCATTCATTTGAGCCACCTAAGTGGCAAGTCACTGCACACAACTGGCCGACATTAAGCAGTAAAGAGGAACTACAAACACGTTGCAAACCTAGTATGAGCAGAAGCTAGAATATGGCAGGTTATGTGTTGCAGTGGCCGAGTGTAAAAGACTGGGCTTCATCAAACCATAATCGTAAACTTAAAATTCTAAAGTGCTAAGTACTTAAGCGCATTGAACAGGAGCATTCAGAAGCTTTGTGCTGTGTGAGAGGCACTGGCGGCGATCTTGTTTCACAGGTGGGGGGGACACTGTTGAACTGATCTGGTGAAGAGTTTTGAACTGATCTGCTGAAAAAAAGAGGTCAACAAATTTTTTTACCATTTTTGTGAAAAAATTTCACGACCTTTTTTGGGGTTTTTAAAAAAGTGGGGGGTTAAATTGCATGTTGTGTCCCCCACTCTTAAAGGTGGGGAGACTTGTCTCCCTGGACCCCCATGATCGCCGCCCATGGTGAGAGGGGTTGTTCAGAGGTACCAAGTGAAAAATAAAGTCCAGTTGCCAGAAGACCAGGAAGAGAAGGAGGCAAACAAGCTGTCAATGCAGATATTGTTTAGTAATTGAGAGATTTTGAGTTCATGACGAGGATTTGTTTTCTGGAAAGCAGTGGCTCCATTGACTTTGCCACAGCCTCAGTGAACTGTTCAAATGGCACCAAGGTGTGGACTGGAGCCCGCAGGTGACCGCTTTGTGCCATGCCACCAATGTACTTCCACATCTCCTCACTCTTCGTAGTATTCTTGTTCTCATTGTTCCACCGCGTCATCCAGTATCCCCGTATCTTTACATCGTTGAAAATCAAAGAACCAGTTGGCACCATAAGAGGCTGCTTAGACATACCTCCGTACGTTACCAACGAACCTTTCTTTGCGAGATACTTCAGAAGATCTGCAATTTGTTTCCCTCCAACGCAGTTCAAGCCGAGCTTTGGCTTTGGCAACGACTTCATCAGCTCTTGCATTTCGGGTGTTCGAACAAACTCATCTGTAACGACGTGAGTTGCGCCAAGATCCTTCAAAGTCTTCACCAACTGGTCAATGTCCGGACGAAAACGAACAATGTTGACTGTTTTGAGAGACATTTCAGCCGCAAGCTGAATGACCGCTTGACCGACACCACTGTTAGCACCATTCTGAATTACAACATCTCCAGCAGACAACTGTTCGAAATCGTTAAGCATTCGGTATGCAGTGCAAGGATTAACAGACATTGTAGCAGCCGTTGGCAACACTATATCATTTGGTATTTTGATTAGCTCTGCACGAGGGCATACTGCGAAAGTCTTCCAAGTACCCCAACCTGAAAAGCTTGGAATTACCCAGTCGCCTGGCTGTAGTCCAGTAACAGATGAACCAACTTCCACAACTTCCGCTACTCCTTCATTACCGCCGACAGCCGGCAGCTCTGGTCTTACGGGATAAACGCCCTGTATCATGTTTATATCGGCAGGGTTAATTGGTGCGGCCAGCATCTTGAGCAGGACCTGCTCATTCTCCAGCTGGGTCGGAAGGTCGTAAGTAACCCGACGAAGGACTTTACGAGGATCACCATGGTCGCTGTACACAACTGCGTCGTAGTGCGTAGCAAGACCACGAAATTGCTTACAGCACTTGAATGCATCGCTTCTGGCGAAAACAATCCTTTCACATGGGACTGTAAACGCAAGTCCACGAAAGTTTAATCTAGATGCAATTCGCGAAATCATAATTTTCCTTTGTTTACGAAAACAGAAAATGTGCCAGACCTTAAGTAAAAGCCACACAACTGCACCACTGCATACGACATAATTGCAGTTATAACGGGTTCGAGCTGACGAAGCGAGTATCTCGGATTAAAGACCGTGTACAGCTTTTGCTGTGGAAACTGTTTAGCTTCGACCCTGTTCATATTTTCAATAAACTGTACGGGTAAGGTCCTTTATCAGCGCTGCTCGTTTGAATGGGTACCACGTCATTTAAGGGCCCCAGTGTACGGAAGTGTTAGCCCCAGATTTAAATCTAACACCACAGTATAAATAATTTATACTGTGCTAACACGCTTGCTGGCATTCTCATGCACAAGTGTAGCCTAAGCTACGCTTACAAAATGAAATGTAGATAGTCAAGATAATATGAGGATCAAGTGTGAATGCCTCAAAGTGTACACTATTTGCCAGTCTTGTTGTCCTCGAGACCAAGGTCTTGGTCTCGAGTGCACTCGAGTTCGTTTTTAAAAGTCTTGGTCTTGGTCTTGAGGTTCAAGGTCTTGGTCTTGGTCTTGGTCTTAAGGTTCAAGGTCTTGGTCTTGGTCTTGATCTTGAGGTTCAAAGTCTTGGTCTTGGTCTCGCAAGACCAAGACCAAGACCGGCTGTCAATATGAACAGTCATTTAACAGAACTCAAGAATTCTGTATCAAGCCTGCTTGCATCATAGTCCTACGTCCAATATCTATGGATGGATACAAGTCTTGTTGGTCAGGAAAACCCATTGGCAGCAGCAACAGTTATTCTGTATCAGACGGTATGATAAACCATGGGAAGATTTAAAAAGGACTCACTATCTGTACATAACATCCTGCAGTGCTCGAAAAGCTTCTGTGTGTGTGTCAGCGACTTCAGCACCTGTAGAACGTATTTTTTCACATGGCGGAATTTTTATGAGGCTCACCAGGGCCTCCAGGCACGTCTTGGTCAGAAAATTCTGAGCGAATTGGTTTTTATAAAATACAAAAGGCATTTGGAATAGGCCTAATAGTTTGCATGAAGGACAAATTCGGATTTCTCTGCAGTTTGCATTTAAAGTTAATTTGCTTGAATAAAATAAAAGACTCATGTTTTCATTAAAATAGCGAATATTCCGACTTGACAATTTTAGAAGTCTTGACCTGATTGCGATTTTTTGGGTCTTGGTCTTGGTCTTGAGGTTCAAGGTCTTGGTCTTGGTCTTGAGGTTCAAGGTCTTGGTCTTGGTCTTGGTCTTGAGGTTTAAGGTCTTGACAACAAGACTGCTATTTGCGCCTATTTTGCATTAAGAAAACATTTCATTACCTTAATGGAGAGATAGGCCTAGGTCTATAAAAATTCCTATATATATATATATATAGGAATTTTTATGGACCTAGGCCTATCTCTCCATTAAGGTATATATATATATATATATATATATATATATATATATATATATATATATATATATATATACATGCCTATATAGGCTACTCTCTTATGCAGCAGCAGACCTTTTCAGTCGGGACAAAAGTTAATTGTAGGCCTAGACTAGACCTAAATCACCTAATTAATTCCCCACTCGGTTATGGAATTACTTACGAGTGTGCTTGAAATCTGTTGCATATATAAGCTTAAATAAACTGCTAATATTAAGCCTATAGGGGCCTATGCGGCATATTCAGCATAGGACTAATGTTTAATGGTGCTTGACACTATGTGCGCACATGCAGAAATGAAGAAAAAGCAGAAGAAGAACAAGAACAAGAAGAACAAACAGAACAAGAACAAGTAAAAAAGAACAAGAAGGGGTGAGGTGAGGTGAGGTAAGGTCGACGTCAACAGCCTTGGCAGTAACGGGGTGTAGTTGATCAATTGATATTATGAGCTCAGCTGCATATATAAGGAAGAATGGGCAGCCTTCTCCTCTGCCGTCTGGTCTTCCCTCTTACAGCTCAGTCCACATATTAATAGCTATAAGTAGTTCGCTATAGTTTATAAGGAGTGCAAATGGAGCAGAAATTTCGAAATATCTCTGTGTCCTGGCGTGACTACGAATCCCTGACCTCTTGGGTGACAGTCCGGCAGACTAACCACCAGACCATCGAGCAGCGCACAATTGCGTAGAAGCGCAAGTTTAGGCCTAAGTGCGTAGGTCTACTTAAGTGATCCGGCTGTGGAGGTGTCCAGCGAATAACAATAAAACACGCTGTCAAGTTGCTGTCGTGGTGCGTAGATAAACCAGGATTGGGAGTATAGGATTAAGGAGTGGGAAGAAGGAGAGATAAGTAGAGCGGGCGACGGAAGGGGTCAGGGACAGAGACAGGGAGAGGGACAGCGGGAGGGAGAAAACGACATTTACTTTGATACACACAGTATCCGGACAATTCCTCCCATACATTCGCCACGAGAAATACGAGCTATAAATATTAATTACGTGCATTATTATTTAGATTTTTCTGATTATTAAATTCATAATTAATTTTATGTTATCATTAGGCCTACAGCAAAATTCATACTAAGCTTACTACATTTAAATTAATTTCTTTATTAGACGAAGTGAAAGATGGAGAAGTTGTTTATTGAATTTATTTATTAGACGCGTGTAGACTAAGTTAGACGTAGGCCCCGTATAGCCTACATTTCATACGCTTGCCTATGTTTATTGGTTTAAATTAATTGCTTTATTAGACGGAGTGAAAATGGCGCCGTTCTTAATTGAATTTATTATTAAATTTAAAATTTATAATGTAGGTCCTACTGTATTTAAATTTAGAAACGACGTCCAAAATCAGAACAAACACGTCGTCTGCTGTCTGCTGGGAAAGTGAAAAACAGATGGGCCTACCCTGCTAAAATGATAAGGGGCTACAATAGACCTAATCTCAACATTGAAAAGGCTGTAAAGGTCTAAGCTTAAAACAATGAAAAGGCATACAAGCAGAGAATACTTGATTGAAGACTTATCTGTTTGGAATTAGAACTCCAGAGGATCATGAGAATAATAATTTTACAAATAAAACAACGTAGTTGAACCCGATTTAATCCATTTTAATCAAGCTTTTACAATTATGGTTTATCATAAACTCGCCAGGTGGCGGTGGCAGCACGCGGACAAAGCCACTCTTTATTTGAAACGACATGTAGTCACACATACATAATTACATAGGCCTTCATGCGTATACATAGGCCTACATAAATACATACGTGCATGCGTACATACATACATATATACGTACATACATACATACACGCGTACATGCATATGAACCTACATTCATACATATAAACATGCATAGGCTATATACATACACACACATACATAAACACATTCATAATACATACATGCATACATACATACAAACACACATACATACTAACATACATAGATGCATACATACAGACATAGGTACATACATACATACATACATGCGTACATATGCATACATACAAAGTTCTCTGCATGGGTTGTGTGTGATAAACAAATGCGAAATTGGTATCAATTGGTCAACTCCTCAGATTTACGTCTCGATAACTCGATCCGAAATCTGCCCGAATCGGTTCTTCTCCTTCTATGTCAGTCATGATCCATCTGGTTACGTTGTACGCGTATACACTCGTTACCTTCAACTTTACACAAAATTCATCAGGCGAGGGATGTTTCGGGCGTGTACTTACCCTCTCGCTATCAGTCCGTCTCGCGATGTTTCGCAACAGGGTGGACCCAAACCTTGAAATCGGATTCATTCAGTTGATTTCTGAATCGGAGAGTGAACGTTACCGTTTGTGGCTTTCCCGGCAACATATTATATTGACCAGCTTGGTTTTACCTCTTGGAGTCTTGGTATTTAAAGCAGGAAGGGACGCTGCAAAAATTTACCCTCCCTAACCACCGCTGAGGTAAACTTTTTGTTTCATGTATGCCTGTACGTGTAATTGATTCTAACTACTGGGACTTTGACCGTCTGGCCGACCAATCACTTTGGATCAGACTTTACTTTGGTATATATATATATATATATATATATATATATATATATATATATATATATATATATATATATATATATATATATATATATATATATATATATATCCGTCAAAGCGAGTCTTATATATATATATATATATATATATATATATATATATATATATATATATATATATATATATATATATATATATATATATATATATATATATATATATATATATATATATATATATATATACCCTCATCCTTTTGATCGAATATTTTAGGCCCCTGCAGATTGCGAGGCCATAAGCTGTAGCTTTTTTTTTAGCTCATGCCTAAATTCGGCACTGTTTAATGGTAGCTCCAACTTAGGCCTAGGCCTATGTATTAAGTGCTCCCAAAACCCAAACGACTGCCGGTGTCCCGATGTAAAGTCTCCCCAAAATACGAACTGAAACAATGTCTCCCCGTTTCTTTTCAGTTCCCTTCACAAATTTCATGTAATTATTGTAGGCTGTAAATACAGTTTAAAAATACTGAATGGTTTACAACAAAGTTAGAAATCCATCTGCTTAAAATTATAACCAGGCCTAACTTTAAAACAAATGTGACCATCTCTCCAAGAATAGGCCTAAGTCTCCCGAGGAGAGATTATCTCAAGAGAGGATGAAACATCTTCTCCAGGAGACTTTCATTTAGAACATAATCTCCGAGAGGCGAATTTATTCTAAACAGATCCGCCGGGAGGTGAATCTGTTCCAAATTAGATAATCTGGGGAGACTATTATGTGGGCAAACTTTGTTTATGGATACCCTCATCCTTTTGATCGAGCGTTTGCAATTATTTAATATTGGACGATGTGGTGTTGCACAGAAATAAGGACTTAACCATTCGAAGTGCATTAGTGCAATATATTAGGAACAAACGTAAGTACACAGACACTTTTTAAATTTAAGGTCATGTTATATATTTTGATCAAAATATATACAGACAAAATAGGGCGGCCCACATAAAGGCATACAGACGATTTTGTTTATATTAATTGATATCAGAGGAAGAACTTAGAAAGAACCAAGTGTGTACACTTAAATATCACATGAGTTCTTTTGTGTGTTTGCTTAAATAAACTTATTATATTTTAGATCTACGTTTATAGCCTTGTTGCTGGTCCGCCACTCGTATAATCCTATATAATAATTTCCTAGATCTGTGTGTCAGCAAACGCTGACTCATGCTTAGATAAGTGGGCGGAGTCTATATTGTGTGCTGCTCTAGGCCTATTTTGATTGGATGAGGCTTTGACCCATAACCTATTTGGTTGACAGGCACACACAGACATACATGCATGCACAATGCACATATACACATAAATACATACAAGCAGCACTGTGGGCGCAACATAATGTGTGCGGCTCTGGGCCGGCCTATTTGATTGGCTGAGGCTCTGAGCCATGGCCTAATTGACTGACAGTAACACATAAAGGCATACAAGTATATATTAATATATGCATAGTATATACACGCATATATATATATATATATCCTATTATGTAGTTTGCAGCTGTGTGTCAATAAACGCTCTGGATTGTCTGGAATACACACGGCCGCTGCGCTGTCGAATGTATGGAATGCGCCTGAGCCGGCCTTAGGAGTGTTACTGGACCTGGCCCGAAATTGGACAGGCCCACGAACACTAGGCACTAGGCAGATAGACGTACAGACGCACTGCCAGACAGACAGACGGACGGTCAGACAGACCGACAGACGGATTGATAGACGGAGTCAGTGAAGGAGGGAGGGAGGGACAGAGCTACGGCGGGATGGAGGGAGGGAGGGAGGGAGGGAGGGAGGGAGGGAGGGAGGGAGGGAGGGAGGGAGGGAGGGAGGGAGGGAGGGAGGGAGGGAGATAGACGTACTGACGCACAGCCAGCCAGAGAGACGGACGGATGGTGTCTCTGCCTCACTCCCTACCGCACTACCTCTCCCTATGTACACGATCTGACGGGAGCACTCATCAAACCGTCATATATGACGGGTAGATATTCTAATATTTAATATATTAGCCAACACGACCTCCGTAGATTTACCAGATTTCAAAATAAATATTCATTTGCAATTAGTTAGGTAAACTGCAACCTAAACTCTTTCAGAATGTCCTTGTATACAGTAGTCGATTATGAGTTGTCCATCGGAAAGGAGTGTTATAAATGTCAGTTTTATTGGAGATTCAAGAAAGCCACTGCGTCGTGATTCTGCCGGACAATTATTCAGACGCATATATGGTCATATGTTGTGTAGACATACATCATCAATGCTTTAAAAGAGAGATTTCGGTGACTTCAATAACTCCGATTTTATTTGAACTTCTATTTCAGGATAAGTTTCTTCGTGTCTTGGAAATATATAGATTTTGATTAACTTGGAATTTTTTGCTTCTGTTTGACAAGTGTGCCTTTCACAGATGTCAAACAATTCGGCATGTCTATAAAATTATCGATGTAGGCCCTGAGGCTATATTTTAATGAAGGAAAAACCTGAACATAAAGCAATAAGCAATAATAATTATTATTATTGCAATTCATGCAGCGCTCATTTTGAGAGAAATCAATTTACAAAAGACTTGCGGATATTTAATAGCCGTTTGATCACAAACTATGCGAGATATTGCAATATTTGGTAGCAGATGGTAGTTACTATGGCTGACTTATGATATAGGCCTATCGTGGACGAGTAGTTGCCTATGCATGAACGGGGTTCTTTCCAACACCTCAGCCGTTTTGGCGTCGGAATAATATATTAGTTATTAAGAGTTGGATAAAAATGGATTCTGCGCCTACCAGCATTCCTTATACTTTCACTCGCCGCAGTGGTTAATGTACTAAACGGCTAACCCAAGGGCTGCGAGTCCAAATCCAAGTAAGAACAGTGGCACTTTTGTTTTATATTTATATCTTACTGTGGAACCCTTTACGGCACTCTGCTGCAGAATTTATGCATTAACTCAAGTAGGCCTACATTGGCGAATTGACTTTTACGCGGCAAAATGCCCTCATAAGCCAAGGCAAAGAAATGAAGTCGCTAACTATACTGATACCTCTCAGCCTAGCTGCCTCTCTAGACTGCATTTTGGTTCTCGCCTTTGACAACTGTGCACCTAATTGTTTATGAACCAACAAGAACAATTGTGTATAGAATTGCCTCCTCCGTATACGAACCTCTTAAGATTGAGATGTTATTAATTAATTCAAGATTAATTCAAGTTGTTCTTGTGGACCTACAACGACATCTGATTGCATGATGATTGTACACGCAAAAGATACGTAAAGTAATATCATATATTGAGGTAATTTACTTATAGGCCTTCGCTTCTATCAAGATTAGATCTGAGCAGTGTCGTCTTACTCTTAGCATTGTAGGCCATTGGCAAAGCAATGCGCTAGGGCCTTGCCTACCCACGGGGATAAAAAATTAAAAAGGTCAATGAAATTAAACTTATAGATTTATTGGTACTTTCAACATTCACTTTGTAACAAAATGAATGTTTAAACAAAAAGAAACATACTGTAAAGCAAAGATTAGCCTAATCAACACCAACTTTTGAACAATATAAAATAAGCCTTTAAAAACCCAAATATTTCAATATATAAATGTAAATAAATTGGTACACCGTACTGCAGACAGAGATGGTACGCTACCGTGTGAATTATTTATATTAATCAACACAAACGTTAGCGAAATTTCTTACCAGAGAATTTCTTACCAGAGAATTGGTTTATAATTGGCTTGAAGTCAGTTGTCTTCGATATGTCATTTTCTACGCAAATGAGTGAAAGCCAGGTATTCTTAAAAACCGTTTGCCATCCCTGCACTCATAGCTAAGAAGTTTTATATCTGCCGCGCGCGTTGGTCACGCACTCGTTAATAATTTTGATTTTTTTTTATTTGGGGCTCCTAGAATCGTGAGGCCCCTGGCGACTGCCCAGCGTGCCCATGCCTTAAGACGGCACTGGTTCTGAGAATCCCTGTCGTGTCGTATAGAGGAAATACAGTTTTCTTTCGCCGCAGCTGGCTTGGGAGTGCTTCGGAATAGATACCTATATGTAGATGGAGCTCTATGCAATCCTCTGAATGAATGGAAGTAAAAACAAACGAACATGCGAACGAACGACGTATACCGAATGAACGAATGAACGAACGAACTAATGAGGGAATGAAGGAAGGAAGGAAGGAAGGAAGGAAGGAAGGAAGGAAGGAAGGAAGGAAGGAAGGAAGGAAGGAAGGAAGGAAGGAAGTAAGGAAGTAAGGAAGTAAGGAAGTAAGGAAGTAAGGAAGAAAGGAAGGAAGGAAGGAAGAAAGGAAGGAAGGAAGGAAGAAAGGAATGAAAGAAGGAAGGAAGGAAGGTAGGAAGGAAGGAAAGAAGGAAGGAAGGAAGGAAGGAAGGAAGGAAGGAATGAAAGAAGGAAGGAAGGAAGGAAGGAAAGAAGGAAAGAAGGAAGGAAGGAAAGAAGGAAGGAAGGAAGGAAGGATGGAAGGAAGGAATAAACGAACGCAAAAACGAACGAATGAATGAATGAACGAATGAATGAGCGAACAAAAATGACTGAATAAATAAATGAAGAGGAAACACGACAGCAGATGAAGTTCCCTTGGCGTATCGGGATTCAAATCCAGAACTTCAAGGCAAATGGCAAATGCATTATCAGATCTGCCACTATGGCCTACATATACACCACTCGTTGCCTCCACGTACTCTTGCAAGTCGATAGGCAATGTGCCTATCCGCTGCAGCAGCTGCAGCGTTGATCTGCGCAGTTTACAGTATGCCTCGCCCTTTCTTTGAAAAGCTTTGTCGTCTTACACCGAAATTACCTAGAATCAGTTCCGGCATACACGTTCATTGTGTCCGGTAAATGACGTGTTGCAACGTATTTGTCACGTAATATCACATTCGTCTGATCCAGGCGATCGTGTTCATTTCTTTCAACCTATACAAGACCTCCTGTCTCTCTCCCGGCAACCTATTCTGTTCTCCTGAAAAGCCCTCTGGCTTGAGCGTTGTTTTTGTGAATAAGCTCGTCGCCTGTGCTATCCTCTAAGAAACGTGAAACCTACGATTTTTGATTATGTTGGCATAGAGATAGTATTCTTGTCCCCCCCCTCCCCGTTCTCTGATTTGTCTTCAACAACAGAGCGCAGTACCTTGGGCATCGATGGAACTGTCTGTTTGCTATGAATAGCAAGGAATTGCATCAACATTCTTTATCAAACTTAAAAGGGAGGTTTGGTTGGAACGTTCCATGACTGGAGCATCCGCAACAATAATTATACTCTGACCCACTGGTTTTCAAGCTTATTGGACCAGGGACCCTTATTTTTTTCTAGGCATAGCTCGTGGACCAAAGTATTAAAAAAGTAAAATTTATCACTTAAAATTTAATCAAATTTAAACTGTTAACAGTTAACAGGCAGACTATTTCCACAATACAGTCTTACTTATGATGATGAGGCCTCTTAGGCCACTTATAATATAAAAAGTAACACTGAATAAATTGTTATTAACTTCCTGCAATAATTGTGGGACACAGTAATTTTGTAAGAAATCAGTTAACAGTTAGGGCTTAGGCCTACATGCGTAGGCCAACTATAAGTAGTGTATGTCTGAATTTGAAAACACAGGTTGTTAATGATAAACCCACATAGTGTTAGTCACAGTTTATGAATATTTTCAGAACGCTCTAGCGGACCCCCGCCATATCCTTCGAGGACCCCTCTTGGTCCGCAGACCATGCACAGTCGGAAAAGCGCTGCTCTATCCTACGGTCAGTCCCTCGGATGTTCCATGTGCTCCAATCACTGTACTACAGTCGTTTATAAAGTTGGCTTTGCGCTGTTCTTCTTTGTAAACCTCGACTCAACGTTAGTCATGTTGCTAATTCCTGGGATGCGCACTACTACTGCCCAGTCCCGTAGTTTTTGCGGTTGTGGGCCCTTCCAGCTGGAACAGCCTCCCTCAAGGCTTTAGGCTTGTCCTCCTCTCTCTCTCTCCTGCCCAGTTTCGCAAGCGCCTGAAAACATTTCTCTTTGTTAGTGAAGACACTGACCCGGGTCGGGAGCGCCTCTGATTATGAGTGGCGCTATATAAATTCTCGATTACAATTACAATTACAATCAACGGCACTGGGGAAAACACAGTGTCCTACAAACAAACAAAAACTCAAACACACAGGATCCTGAGACACGAAGACAGTCAGACACACAGATATACACAGATACACACACAGTATCACACACACACACACACACACACACACACACACACACACACACACACACACACACACACACACACACACACACACACACACACACACACACACCTACACACACACACACACACACACACACACACATATTAGCTTAAAACACAGGAGTTCATGAACAGACCAATTCGCTGACGTGCACTCAGTCAGTGGTCAATGTCATTGTTATTCGTTAGCTAAACGAACCGGAAATGAACGATACCGGGGAACCACGTCAACAACGTCTCCTCTCCCACTCGGTCCGTCTGCGCATGCGCGGCGGTCAGTCGGCGGTTGATGACGAATATCAAACAAATAATATCCCACGACGTTCCCACGTGCAAGCACCGGTCACAGAACTGGTTTGTCGATAATGCACTGTCGTCCATGGACACCGCAAGAGACTGATTTCCAATTTGACGCCGGACAAGTAACTGTCTCCAACGATCAATAGATGGCAACAGCGCACCTGACTTGGCAGGAAGCGAGATGATTAGGCGAAAATACATGCGCCTATTTCCAGTTCGGAAACCTCTGTTCTCGCGTTACGTCTAGGCTATGTGCCATTCCAAAGCCTAGATAAAAGAGGAGGGCGACGCTAATCATATTATTTTGTTACGACACGGCGTCGATAAAAGCAAATAACCAATCAGCGCTTGCATATGTAGACCTGTGCAAAAATCTTTATTGCCAACTGCATGGAATTGCGCGATGCGGGGCTATTCTCGGTAGCGCGCTGGATCCTTAATTTAACGATTGCGAGTTTGAGCTGCTAAGTGGAAATAGTGTAACGCACCCCAGATTAAGAATTTACTGACCTTGAGCGTATACACTGAGTGCAAAGCGAATAAATAAATAAATAGAACATCGCTCTGGCTTTCTGCCTTCAGCGCTAACAATGCATAAATGCCACGGTGCCTTGATGAATGATGAGCAATACGTAATATCGACATGCTTTCTCCGGTGCTGGATTTAGACTCGATTAGGTCCTAAGCTATAGAAAGCTTGGATGCCCTTGTTAAAAAATTACACGAGAAGGTCTCACAAAACTTGAAAAACATATATGCCTTTTAATTATTTACTAGCAATTAAGGCATTTAAAGTTAACAATTCAAATTATTTTCAAATAAATGCATCTCCTCGGGCGAGTGAAGATATATTATATTGTTGCAACCTGTCCGTCCTGTCTGAAACGAAGGCATTGTTAAACATACTACATCAGGACCTTCTTAAAGCACTGTCTTGTTATATCAAGAATCGTCTCATAACTGTGTCATGTCATAATGAGATTAAAGTTGTGATCCACGTTCCATATAGTCTTGACCGTTCTATATCCGAATTCCTGTCATGAGGACGTTTGTTGTAATAGCGTTACTTCGATTTTAAACCAACGCTGCCCACTTATTGGCTGACTGATAGAAAAGCTACTGCATGCAGAGATCCAAATCGACATGCACTTGATCTTGGCGTCCTCCAATGTTTCCCGTTGCATTTTTGCCTTGCATTAGATTCTAAATTGAAAACGACGAAATAATGCTACGAAAAAATTATAGAGCGTCACTATTGTAAACCATTTGCTTAAATTCTGATCGCAGCACATCTATCTACATATATACATACACACATATATATACGCATATATGCATACATACATTACATACAAACATTCATCCACCCATCTTATATATCAATCAATCAATCAATCAGTCAATCAATCAATATCATTTATTGGCATCAACGACAGTATTTCATCATGTCCTGCGAATGTTTAACATAAGTACTCGATAGTATATGCCGGTTCACGTTATAAAGCAAAAAGAAAATTAAGAATCATTTGTCAATTAACATTACTTTAAACATGCCAGTATAATGATATCTTTAGTACCTGGTTAATAAAACATAGAACTGTCATCAACAGCAAATGGCATCCCCTAAGGCAGTGGTTTTCAACCGGGGTTCCGCGGAACCCAGGGGTTCCGCGGGCGTCGGCCAGGGGTTCCGCGTCAGCAGTCTTAAATTTAAAAACCACCAACTGATTTCACAAAAGGATGATCAAATAACAGAATTCTTCACAGCTTTCAGGCGTTCATGCTAGACACAATTCTATGTTAACATAATTAACATTATTACGGGAATGAATCGTTGCATTTTATATTTGCATTGCATTTTTACGCGGGTAAACGGCGGGGTAGGCTAACTAGGCGCTCTGATATAGCCAACCCTCTTGGCGTGGAATTGGTTTAATTACCCCCGACCTGCTCCCGTTTGGGATAGAGGGAGAATGTGCCAACAATAGCCCTGAATTGCTGAGATGACCTTGGGTCGAGCCGAGTGCCAACCACTTGGTGCAGTTGTGATTGCACCGTGTTAACTGACCGTTGTGTAGAACCTCGTATGTAGCCGGGGCGGAGGACTGGCACATACCATTAGAGTTATTGGGACCACGAGAGAGGACCAAGGGGAGAGAGGCAGGTACCTTAGAGTGGACGGGAAACTGCTATGCGGCCGCCTGTAAGCGAATTATTGTTGGTCCGTTGTTGCCGTTCAGTTGCGTGCAGGACGAAATCTGGAATCCCGATCCCCCAGGCAGGGTGAGAATTGTCGGGGGGTTGGGGGGTTCAACCCCCTAGTCTTTCTTAAGACCCCATTGTAAAGTCTTCATTGCATACCCAAACTCCACATAAATCAAGGTCTAACCATCAGTCTTTTTTCTACAATTCTCATACTGCCCCCAGGGGAGGAAGAAGTGGGCTCACTATTGCCTACCTGAAACTAGCGATGGAAGCTGTATCAAGGCACTCCGTGGACGAGTGTCCCACTACTCATCAGTGCGGGAGGTAGGTCTGGAGAGGGTAGTGATCAGAGACACTTGTCCCCTACCACCACTCCCGTAACAGGGGTAACCGGAGTGGCCACCTACGTCGTGCCTTAAATGTGAAAGTGAAGAAGTTAAAAAAACTCAAGGGTAAAAGCGGTAGTGACTAGTAGGCCTATTCTCTTAAGGATAGTTCAAATTAACAAAATTTTGGAAGTTAATTACTTACAGCCCAGCATTTCTATAAATCTGTTCTGTACTATTTTAAATATTCTATCCATCTGTCAGAATTAGTTGCCGGCAAAATACAGTAAAACTACATGTTGTTTACCGACATTGTTTCTGTGCACTACTCTAGAGTGCTAGACTAAAGTATGTATTTATAATAGCCTGCACCAGAGATGCAAAAAGCTTATATTAAACGTTTAACATTCTAAAATTTAAACATTATCCCAACATTACAAGTTACAATTACTTGAATTTCTTGGAAAAATGGACGGCTAAAACGCCCCGGGGTTCCGCGAGCAAATGAGTGCTTGTGTAGGGTTCCGTCACTACAAAAAGGTTGAAAACCACTGCCCTAAGGGATATAAGTCCCACTAATACAGGGATGCCGATATGACAATGTACATTATTCAAATTGATGCAGTAGGACTGTAGCATCTTTGACGTTTCGTATATATACTACATAATCAAGTGAGATGCACGCAAAGAGTGGATCTTAGCTATCTTATTCATATATTCAATGATCATATTAGATAACCATATCCTAAGGCTGACTCAATTCATATCGGAGGATGAGAGGAAGCATCGCAGTTTCTTTTTAAACAGAAACATACTATTACTTATTCTTATGTCATGAGGTAATGAATTCCAAATAGATGAATCCATAGATTTTATAGAAAACAATCTGATATTAGTGCGTGCTTTGACTGGGCGATATAAAGAGGCTGACCTTGTGTTGCATTCATGCACCGTGGAAGCCAGAGCAAAGTAACCAGCGAATGAGACTGGAAGTGCGTTATTTATATATCTATAGAATAGTACTCCAATTTGAAAGATCCGTATTTGTTTTAATTTAAGGAGATTGAGGTCTTTAAATATAGGTAAAGTATGGGATCAATATGAGGAATTACTTATAATCATTCTTATAGCTTTTTTGCAATATGTGTAATTTGTGAAGGCGTGATTCATAGTTTGAAGCCCATATGATGTTGCAGTAACTTAAGTAGGGAAATATAGATCTATACATGCATGCAGGCTTATAATACGTCAACGTTGTGCAAAGAAAACGTGAATGTATGCATGTATGTATCAATCAATCAATCAATCAATCAATCAATCAATCAATCAATCAATCAATCAATCAATCAATCAATCAATCGCATTCGTTTATTCATACATGAAGCTGACACAGACGCAACTTAGACAAACTAGACAATATAGATCTATTCTGGGGCGCAGAATACAGAGGATTGTCAGTAAGCATTCTTGTACAGTATATGTTTGTATGTATGTTTGTACGTATTAGTTTCCAAAGCCGCCGCCATCCACCGGCGCCGTCGTTAAGCCCTCTGTTTTTGAAGGCCAACCTCGAGTGAAAAATACGTTCCTTGCTTTTCTGATTAAAAACCGAAATGTCAAAATGTCAAATAGTTTCTATACATTTTTTTTATCTCCGGTCCTTCGCGACTTCTTTTTTCATTTCCGACGAAACCTTCGTTGTCATCAACTTCCGATCCTGGTAAAAACTGAATGTCCAGACATTAAAAATTGCATCAGTTCTGCTCCTCAGTTTCTTCCTCTGACGCAATCTTATCTGCAAGTGCACATGCACTCCAATCTGTTCTATAACTGAGCAGTTTGATCAGCGCATTCCTCTCAAATACAAGGAGGTTGTCGTTCGGGACCTGGAGCCTTGGTTTAACTCTGAAATTGTCGACGTAGCCATCTTGAACGCGAAAAGTGCCCAGGCAGCATTAAGGGGGTGCTAAGCGTGCTGCAGCACCCGGGCCCGCAGATTTTGGGGCCCGCATTTTCTGAAGTATATAAAAAATTTAATGTAAGAAGAAATTCCCAGAAAAAGGTCATAAAAAATCCCCCCAAAAAGGTCATGAAAGTTTATGTAAGAAGAATTCCCCAAAAAGGTCATAAAAAATTCCCAAAAAGGTCATCAAATTTTTCTGTGATGAAATTTGCCAGTCACAGCACCCGGGCCCGCACTAGTCTTAATGCGGCCCTATAGGTGCCGCTCACAACTTCTTTCCTATCATGTGCGTTAACAGTACGAAGTTGTTCGTAACATAATTTCCAACGCCAATGCTTCCTGTCTCACAAACCTAGTCTCAGAAAGCTCAACCAGTTCGAGTTCCGTTTGGAAGGCCCTCGATAAGCTGTTCATAGAGAACATCATCCGCCATTCGCTCTGGCTGATGCTTTCATTACTACTCGATGATAAGATATCCATAATCAGACTGAATTTCTCTGGTAGTCCACTAAGGAGCAGCTTTTCAATGCCAATCAACATTTTATTATCGTTGCTTTTTATTATTAGAAATGTTCATACACATCTGGAATAGGAAAGGTCTCTCTCACATACAGGTTCTCATGTGATACCTGAATCTAGAACGGTAAGCGAAAGTGTTTGGACATAGCTGGTATCAGTGGCGTAGCAATGTGTTGTGCAGGTTGTGCAATGCACAAGGGCCCCAGCGGTCAGAAGGGCCCCTGGGAGCTGGTAGAGTCATTTTTAGCCTAAAAGTAAATCGACACGTGCAGCAAGTTACCAACAGCGTACACGGTACTACACACTCAAATGATCAACCATTTTCGAAATTGCACAACTGTTATTCGTAGACTATAGTATGCTCTTTCGTCTACATTCAGCAGTGTTTAATCTAGTCCCCCTCTTCTGGGAGGGGAAACAAGGTTTGTGGGTGACCAACAAATTTACACATGACTTTTTTCATGTCCATCTTTCAAGACTTTCAAACTTTTTCGACTTTCATCTTAGAAAAAAGTTGATGACTTTCTCTTTTTTACACATTCCTCCGACTTTTAAGACTTTTCCTTATCCGAATTACTCTCACAAAAAGTTGATGACCTTTTTTATGAATTCATCTCTCAAAAAATATATTACTCGCCTCTCGGGGCAAAACATGTATCCAGGGGGGAATTTCCCTCCCCAAAAGGTCTCTACATTAAAATATTGCTGGCCTCTGGGGGAAACAAAAATCCTGGGGGGAAATTCCCCCCCAAAAGGTGTCTAGATTGAACACTGTACATTCAGTGATGTCTGCACTGCCTACATGTTGCTGTTGACTGCCTGTTACTGTTGCGATATGTGAACGATTATTTTCGAAATTGAGGCTGATCAAAAACTATCTACGAAGTACAAGGTCAGAAGAGCGGCTCAGCGACTTGGCATTGTTGTCAATAGAAAATGAACATGCCAGAAAGCTTGACACTTCAAAAGTGGTAGATATTTTTGCGCAAGATAAGGCGCGCAAACGAACGCTTTAACTTTTCGGAATTTCGGATTTTTAGACTTCCATAGACCAAACACTAAGTCTTGTCTAATTTTGTTAAATTGTTTCGTTATTTTTATCAACCAACACAACTGTTTCACAATTTGACAGAATTTAAGTGTGGATAATCCATATTTTAGCAGTCATAGCAGATGGAACAATGTTTTTAGATTAATAATCTCTAGTTCAATTTTTCATGCTAGCCTGGAGAAATAAAAAAAATGTTTTATGAAAATAAATCGGAGAAAATAATTAAAATATAATTATTTGATTATTATTTAATTGGGGTGTGATTTATGATATCTGCATATTTCTCACGGTGCGAACTATGCAAATATCGCAAAAGGACCAAGCGTTTTTTGCACACCGTTTTCTTGTTTAAAATTGAAGGGAGCTCAAGGGCCCATCATCGAAGCTCTGCACAAGGGCCCCCAAAAACCTTTCTACGCCACTGGCTGGTATCATAGGCGTAATTTGTGGGGTATACCCGTACCCCACTTTTTGGACTGGGGTACCGTATCCACACTTTTTAAACAATGCCAATCAATATTTTATTATTGTGCCTTCCCAGAGATCGCAGTCTCCGCCTTTCTTCGTGTATGGAGACAGTGTATGTACCACAAAAGTACGAAAGTGCTTAGATACACAGACAAACCGAGAACCAGACGAACTGAGTCATAGGCAGTCTTTCAGCCACACAGGTCACCCGACAGACTGACCGCCGCAGACGCCACAGACCTGGGCCACGGCTACACTCTTCTTAGAAAGATCTGCCATCACCCTCATTCTCCACTTTATGGTTGTCATCCTAGTCATATCGGGATGTGGAGATGTAGGTCAAAGCGCAAGCTTCTATATATCCTTCATCAGTAACAAATCTGTACACAGACCACACTCATACTGTCGGCCTTTATATGACTCCTCACCCCTTAATCCCCTCCCAATCTCAGAATCAATAACACATCTGAGACGGCCAGCTGAAGAAGCTCCTTCCGTTACATAATATGAGCACTTAAGACGTCATTGATTTTGACTTATACATGTAAACGTCGTGTTCCTATTTTGCTGATAGGGAAAATGGATAAATTTGTTCTAAAATGAATACGAGTAGATGACGTTATCGACGATAAAATTGCTGTTATGGAGGTAACCTCATCAGCGTTTCATAATCAGTTACTGGCAGAGTAATATATTATGTCCAAAATGGTCTCCACGCGAAAAGCGAAAGGGGAGAAGAAATTGGTACCCTACTTTTAGATTAAAGTTACCCCCTGAACGCTGGTAATGCGAGGTACTTGGGTTGTGCTTGCGAGGTGCTTGTGAGGTACTTGTGAGGTACTTGCGAGGTACTTGCGAGGTACTTGCGATGTACTTTAAAGGCGCCTGTTTGTCTACTGTGTCTTTATACATATATACATTCAACGCTGCTACTTGGGCCCAATGATGAAAACTCAATCGATGACTGCAAAATAGCGGAATGTAAGGGCGCTATAGAAGTCCACAGTTAGGCTCAGAATAGTCGTGGTAATATGCCTTATTAATAGGCGAACCGTGTAGGCCATAAACGGACATTGTCTCCTTATTCGTAAACCCCACAGACATCTCAGTCCGATGGTTGTGTCCCTTGAAACGAAACTCCGTTTCCTCATTAAACCTGGACCCCACGGGGCAGCCATAGATCCTCAACGAAAGAAAGACTGTTTACGACTCGAGGATCACGAATCGAGTCTCGCGTCGACAGGTTTACGATCATAAGCTGCGGGAGACGGAATTAGAGCACACCCTGATCAACTGAATGCGTGCTACCATCCTTTCAGTGAGCTTAGAATAGCATTGTGTAAGTACTTGTCGACTAACGCCAGTGGACGTTTAAAGGTTCATCCACGTGACCTTGGTGGTGGTACTTGTGGTGGTGGTACTGGTGGTGGTGGTACTGGTGGTGGTAGTACTGGTGGTAGTATTGTTGGTGGTACTGGTGGTGATGATGTTGGTGTCTGTGATGGCAATGGTATTGATGATTATGATGGTAGTGGCGATGATAGTGTTGGTGGTGATGATGGTTGTTGGTGGCAGTGGTGTTGGTAATGATTATGATGGTAGTCGCAGCGATGGTGGTGGTGCTGGTGATGGTATTAGTGTTGATACCGGTAGTAGTGATGGCTTTCAACCCACTGTTCGAAAAGTTGCATTATCGAAGACTGCAACTGGAGTTCAAAAGATCATCTGTTCGATATAATCAATGATAGAGAAGCTCGTATTCATCTGGAAAAAAGCTAATGTAATTTTAATCGTGATGTAGGCCTTTACGGAATCAACTTCATGAAAACGAATAATGTGAGTTTATCATGATATACGGAATTCACTTTGTGACAATGAATCGATTCGAAACGAACCGCTTTTTTCATTCAATACAGTTGTCCTTGAAAATTGCCTTCTAAATGTAGTTCTTTTGCGTGGCAATTGCTTTAGAATTTTTCTTGCTCGTTAGGTTCATAAAAATAGTTTTGCTAAAATCAGCAGGCTTATGGTTTAGTCTACTTTTCTGCCGGTAAAAATTGCCTTCTAAATGTAGTTCTTTTGCGTGGCAATTGCTTTAGAATTTTTCTTGCTCGTTAGATTCCTAAAAATAGTTTTTGCTAAAATCAGCAGGCTTATGGTTTAGTCTACTTTTCTGCTGGCTATTAGCTACTTAATTGATGTCTTCCTTGTAGGCGAGTTTCTGGAAACCAGGCAGAATACTGTCACAACGATATTCATGTGATTCTTCTGGGTCGAAACTAGCTCAAGCAGAAACGCTGTCTTTCTGCTTGACTGCTTCCGTTAATAAGGAACTTAGTAACAAAATATGACGGGTAGATCTGCATTTATGCAAACGGATGGCCAGAAAGACATATAGATATTTAACTAACTTTTATACAGCCTTCTCAGAAGACTAAGCGTTCAGCCAATCAAAATACAGGACGGATGTGTTGAACAAATTTAAGATGATTTAATGAGGTAGCAGACAACTCTTATCGGAACCTAATTAGGTTAATGACAACCCTGGGTGCGCAAGCGCTTTTTGTAAAGCGCTTAACGCTTGAAATGCCGTAAATAGACTATCTGGAGTGCCTCTGAATAGGTATCTTGGAGAGGCGCTATATCAGTTCCACGAATGAATCCGACGTAAGTAAGTAAGTAGGTAAGCAGCCTTCATTTGCATCATGACAATAATAGATGCATTACTTTGTATAAAGCCATTACTGTTAGGCGTTGTC
>OY744616.1:27050671-27080671 GCA_963556255.1 Allolobophora icterica
AACGAACTTAAAGAAAAAACTGGGAACTTGTTATAAGACATTCTCAGCAAGGAAATGTAAATGAAGCGTATGAATCATTTATAGATTCTTACAAAGAAGCTTATGATGGGGCTTTTCCATCTTTTGGAGTACCTCAGGGATCAAACCTAGGTCCGTTATTATTTTTACTATACATTAATGACTTATCTAAAGTGTCTTCAGTGTTCTCATTCATAGTATTTGCTGATGATACGAATATAGTATATTTTAATAAGTCCCATTTAATCCTCATGGAAACGGTAAATAAAGAATTAAACATCGTTAATAATTGGATAATTGGATAATTGCTAATAAACTTACCATAAATGCGGACGAAACTAATTGCATCATATTCAAGTCCCACAGGAAAATAAAGCCGATTAATTGGTCACTATAGCCCTTAATAGCTCATAAATTTCCCAAGTGGAATCCACAAAATTTCTGGAACTTTACGTCGATAATCACTTAAACTGGAAAGTCCATGTTAATTATATTGCTCAAAAGGTCGCAAAACATATAGGAATAATCTCTAGAATTGGGTACCTGTTGCCAGTTGAAATTAAGAGGAACCTCTATTACTCACTAATCTTTCCTTTTTTATTTACTGCAACTTCATCTGGTCCACGAACTATCTAACGAGGCTCGTGAAGTTAATTACTCTGCAAAAAGCTATAGAATGGTTCAGGGAGCCAGGAAATGTGAACACTCAGAGCCTGTTTTTAAAGAACTAAAAATAATGAAAATCAGTCAGATAAACAGCTATCAAATATCAGACTTCATCTATTGCTTCGAGCATGATGTACTACTGGCCTCTTTTGAGAATTATTTTGCGAAGGCTACTGAGGTACGCAAACATGATACGCTGGGAGCCACACTATACCGTCCAATTAAAAGTCGTACGAATGTAAGACGGTTTAGTATCAGATCAGCTGGTCCGCTAATTTGGAACCAGATCCCTGTGGAAATCCGTTCATTGCGAAATAGGGATTTGTTCAAGAAGCAATTAAGAAACTATCTCCTGACGCATGAAATGATACTAGTTAAATAATCAATCAATACGATTTGATTTCAACTTTAGTGGTTTGGTCGAGCCGGGGCCCGGCTCGAGAGTGTTGTTTCTTAAGGATTGTTAGTCAAGTTTAGTTAAGCCATCGGTATCAAACGCCTCCAAGCGGTGAGGGAGTTAGAGGATTGAGTTAGTTACTGAATGTGATACTGTGAGGGGAGCAACTATATTGTGCCATCATTGTAAATGTAATAGCATCTAGCAGGGCATCCCCGGTTAGCGGGATCTAGGTCCCTTTGGGGCGCCCATTGCCTCTTGTGACTCCAAGATTTCAATCAACTGCATAAACTCACCTGTATGATACAGGTGAGTATCTCCTCAAAATTCTTCCTTCCAATCGGGAGTTAGATAAGTATGAATTCATTTTATCTAGTAATTTTTAGTCACTGAGTTTACAGATTCTCTATCAATTATAAAAAATTCTTGTTGTAAATGATTGTCAAATGTAGTCATTGGATGCAATAAA
The DNA here is from genome assembly GCA_963556255.1 of Allolobophora icterica. Taxonomy (NCBI): domain Eukaryota; kingdom Metazoa; phylum Annelida; class Clitellata; order Crassiclitellata; family Lumbricidae; genus Allolobophora; species Allolobophora icterica. The sequence goes on from OY744616.1 coordinate 27,052,222, forward strand.
GAAAGATGTTATGTTATATTATCTATATATGTATTTATGTGTGTTTATATGTATTAATGCATGTATAATTGTATATACGTATGTATATAGATATGTTTTACTGCAAGTACTATATATCGAGGGTCAACTTCACAAACCTCGTATGTGCAAAAACTAAAACTTTTCAGGAGAAGGAAAAAACGTTTTTACAAAAAACCTTTTACTGCTTCATAAAAAGTGAGATAGCCAGAATGTTTATTTTGATTCAACAAACGACACTGTAACTGTATTTCGAGAAACAGATTACTGCAAGAAATTAAAAAGATAACTTAAAGTCATATAATGCATCTGTGCAGTAGGCTATTTTGAAGGTCAACCACACAAACCTCGTATATGCAAAAACAAGAACATTTCAGAAGGTAGAAAGAGATTTGTAACAAACATGTGCATGGGCGGCGATCCCGGGGGGTCGAGGGGGACAAGACCCCCACCTTTAAGAGTGGGGGGACACACCATACATCGGACCCCCAAATTTTGAAGAAACACCAAAAAAAGGTCATCAACAAATTTTTTGGACCTTTTCTTGACCAGATCAGTTCAAAACTCTTTTTTGACCAGATCAGTTCAAGAATGTCCCCACCCACCTGTCAAACAAGATCGCCGCCACTGAACATGTTACTTGTACTGAAAGAGGTGCTTGTTTAATTCAGAGAGATAATATGATACGCTGATCCTGTTTCACAAAAAGTTATTGTAGGCTGATTTCTAACTGAAATTATCATGCATTCAAGCATTAAGCTATCAACTCTAGCCCATACCCTTCGACTGGAAGATTTTAAACAAAATTTTGCAGAAATGTTCAAAATGTTTTTTGTCAGTCGTGCTAGAAGCAACACGTGGCAGCAAATATGCTTCAGCCTCTTGTGGTCTACTGTCTAAGTAAGGTTTTCATAAAATCCATTATGTACTTTAGGAACTATGGAACGGCAAAGTTCAAGCAGATCTGCAAGCTTGGCACGATTGATTGGTATGGAACACTGATACTTTTGTTTTGGAGTACTTCTGTCAGTCGAAATTCGAGTAACAAGTGGTTGCAGTTCTGTTCCGTGAGTCAGCGTGTACTGCATCCCATCCTTAGAGTATTTGAAATGTTTCACATCAGTCACCATAGCATCTCCGGAATTTCTTCCTGGGCGGATAGATTTGAGAAGCACAGGAAAGGTTCTCCAGAATGAATGATCCAGAGAATGTACATTGTATGGTTTCGTATGTCTAGCAGTTTTAATAATAGCCTCCCATTCTATTGGTGTGTAAACTTCAACATGTCGAGCTTTCTGTTCTATGGTGGCATGAACACTGTCTACCTCCATTTGTGTGTGGCCTCGTACAAGATATTTCTGATGAATTTCTTTGAGGTTAGGTTTCATGTTACTGCGTAAGAAATAAAGCAGAGCTGAAGAAATTGTAGCATTCCTGTTCTGATAGGTGCATCCATCAGACCATAGTATAACAGTCTCTATGGTTTCTGGCAAAGTAGTTAGGTATTCTGTCAGAAGTGTAGCAAATTCTGATGCTTCCAGTCCACCTTCTCCCTCATGCCAAACGTAACAGTCGACATTGGATGTACCCAAATTGTACACAGTGAAATTGTGTACGGCTAATTTCCTTTTGTAGTACGTGGCAGATGAGAGGCTCTTAGGACAAAGAAGAACTTGCTGTAGATCCACTGTTGCTACTAGAACTGTCTGTGGGTTTGCTAAGGCAACCTTCTTATCAGCTTCTTTGCAGTTTCTGGCTAAATCCTTTTCACGTACATGATCCATCCAAATTGGTTCTTCTATCAAACCATTCTTGTGAGCTAAGCATCGATCACACTGATCTTTGCGTGGGGTGAAAAAAGAATAGTTCATTGAATGAAATATGGTAGAGAAAACTTTCACTGATACCGGTATCTTGGGTGGTGTGCACAGAGAGCACTCAGATCTATAAAGCTCAAACAGTTTTGCAATTGACAAGCCAGGCTCCAAATACAACTTACTGCTGTCTCTTCTGCAATAGTGAGATGGGACAACAGGCATTCTTTTTATGAAGTCTTTCGTAAAAGTCTCCTCAGCTTGTGGTGTCTTATTTGGTGCTGGCCTCCCTTTTCGACCATCAGGTGGTGCAGCAGCAGCATTACCTAATAAATTTGCACGCTGAACTGTACCCTTTATGAATGCCTCGCCCAAAGCTGTTGTCTGTAAGAAAAACTTCTTGCAAACGCTGATATTGTTCGGATAGTCAGGTTTTGGAAAGTTATATGTGTATGATTGCTGCCTTCTACTGGCATGTGACACAGTTCTTCTTCTTGCTGGCATCTGCTTTACATGTGATACAACTAAATCTCTTTTTCTTTCCCACGATACATTCCAAATTTGTTTGAAAATGTTTTCACGTTCTTCGGATGTAAACTTTACCAGACAGCATTTACAGGTTGCATTTCTCATCTGTTTGTTTTCTCCATGCATTCTCTTTAATTGGTTAATATTTTTTTCCCAACTTGTAGGATCTGCACGACCTCTTTTGTTTCGTTTTCTGTTACGATTTACTAGATCACTGAGAATATGGTTGTCTGACTGCACTGCATTGTTAGCCTCGACGACTGAATGCAGTGTGTTACTCTCTATGGCAACCAACTGAAGGGCAGCATTGTCTTCGATGACTGGCTGATCTGTGTTACTCTCTATGGCAACCAACTGAAGGGCAGCATTGTCTTCGATGACTGGCTGATCTGTGTTACTCTCTATGGCAACCAACTGAAGGGCAGCATTGTCTTCGATGACTGGCTGATGTGTGTTACTCTCTATGGCAACCAACTGAAGGGCAGCATTGTCTTCGATGACTGGCTGATCTGTGTTACTCTCTATGGCAACCAATTGAAGGGCAGCATTGCCTTCGATGACTGGCTGATCTGTGTTACTCTCTATGGCAACCAACTGAAGGGCAGCATTGCCTTCGATGACTGGCTGATGTGTGTAACTCTCTGTGCAACCAACTGAAGGGCAGCATTGTCCTCGACGAGTGACCCAACTATCATATTGTCGCCTTTGATTATTTCATTTGCAGTTTTGGCCACATGAATTCTTGTTACACTCAAGTTCTTTGATTTACGTTGTAACTTAGAGGTTCTATGCGTTTCACTGCTTATTTTTTTGCCTGCTGTATTTGTAACTTTTCTCTCTTTCTCTTAAGTGATGTAGGCAGGTACTCTTCTGAATCATTACTATCATCAGTATCGTCCATAAGCATTTCTAAAAGAACATAATTATGGACTCGTATAAATTATAAAATAATTGCTAAGAAAACTTGGACATAAATTTGGTACTCATAGCTGCTAACTCTGGTTTTAAATTTCTATAGTAAAACTTTGGGAATATAGGTAATAATTGACAAATTTTTAATTTCCGTCCCGTTTTATTGCCAGAATTCTATATCACCAACAATAATATGCCTATTATACCACATTATCGCCCACCGTACTTAATATTGTATTTTAAAACAAAATCAAATAAAAAAAACTTACGAGCAACTTCCTTAGCGCTGAAACGATATTTTATTCGTCGTTTTCCTTCCATTCCGACAGATTACAGTCGTTATTTATTGTAAATAATACTGCATTTGTTACCTCTTATAATTATACGAAACGTGCTATAAACCGTAGATACGATGAATGTGCACAGATAACGTTTGCTTATGCGCGACGTAAAACTGCACAGATCTCGTATGTACATACGAGGTCTGTCACAAGCTGTAAAAGATACGATATTCAGATTCTGAACGATAACTGACTGCTTATTCATCGTATGGACATGCGAGCTTTGTCAGGTTGTGTAAAATAAAAATACGCATCGAATAGCGTCAAAAAGTAAAATTCTGAAAAAATCGTAGATACGAGGTTTGTGAAGTTGACCCTCGATATGTTTATGTATACATACATATATACATGTACATACATACATATATATAGTACGTCGCCATTTGTTCCTGTCCAGTCATTCCTCTGGCATGATCCCACGACAACCCTAAGCACCTTAAATCGTCTCTGAAGATCTTCGGCCATTTCCTCCGTGTCCTTCCTTTCTTCCTTTCTTCTTTGCCCCTCATTTATCAACGTCGCTATATATAGTGCATATATAAATTGCTCGGTTGTTGTGTAGGTCGTATTCTCTAATATAGCTGGGAAGATGAGCGATGACGATGAAAACAAGTCGCCGATCAACTCATCAACTAAGAGGCAGATAAAGGGTCAGATGTTAAAGACAATCAGTAAATGTCATCGACCGTCACTCGGGGGTCATTTCAGGAAATCCAAAGCAGACGACGGAGTCATGTCACAGAGTCATGTCAAAGAGTCATGTCACAGAGTCATGTCACAGAGTCATGTCACAGAGTCATGTCACAGAGTAATGTCACAGAGTCATGTCACAGAGTCATGTCAAAGAGTCATGTCACAGAGTCATGTCACAGAGTCATGTCACAGAGTCATGTCACAGAGTAATGTCACAGAGTCATGTCACAGAGTCATGTCACAGAGTCATGTCACAGAGTCATGTCACAGAGTCATGTCACAGAATCATGTCACAGAGTCACGCCAGCCTCACCATCGAATGAACTCCGTCTGTAAGACTCTCAGTCCTTCTGTCCTACCGTCTGTCGGTCCCTTCGTCTATCCGTCCGTCTGCCCGTTTGTCTATTCTTCCATCTGTCCGTCCATCCGTCTGTCTCTCTGTCCGTCCGTCCGTCCATCCGTCTGTCTCTCTGTCCGTCCATCTGTCCGTCCATCCGTCTGTCTCTCTGTCCGTCCATCTGTCCGTCCATCCGTCTGTCTCTCTGTCCGTCCATCCGTCTGTCTCTCTGTCCGTCCATCCGTCTGTCTCTCTGTCCGTCCATCCGTCTGTCTCTCTGTCCGTCCCTCTGTCCGTCCATCCGTCTGTCTCTCTGTCCGTCCATCTGTCCGTCCATCCGTCTGTCTCTCTGTCCGTCCATCTGTCCGTCCATCCGTCTGTCTCTCTGTCCGTCCATCCGTCTGTCTCTCTGTCCGTCCAACTGTCCGTCCATCCGTCTGTCTCTCTGTCCGTCCATCCGTCTGTCTCTCTGTCCGTCCATCCGTCTGTCTCTCTGTCCGTCCATCCGTCTGTCTCTCTGTCCGTCCATCCGTCTGTCTCTCTGTCCGTCCATCTGTCCGTCCATCCGTCTGTCTCTCTGTCTGTCCGTCCGTCCGTCCGTCCATCCGTCTTTCTGTCCGTCCATCACACAGTCGCACATTGTAAACCTCAGCTTTTCAAAAATTGCAAATGGATTCGCTGAGTCTTACTTGCCGGACAAAAAACGAAGGCTCGGAATGGCTGCGCTGGAGGGGGGATCGATGTGATCTGGCTCCCGATTGAAATACTTTCCAAGGACGTTTCATATCCTGCGCCATGTAATATGCATGAATGTAGTTTTTGTCGGAATACCTTCGAGAAAAGAAACCCTTTATTTTCGACGGAAATTGCAAATTATTGTTCGCGAAAGACTCGAGATATCAGACACGGTCTCTCAATTTGAGACTTATACGGTATGTAGGTCAAGTTGTATAGATACATCACACATACTCGCACACTCACATGCAACACACAAGACATACGCAACACAAACATACATACACACATACACACAAATACACACATACGCATACACACACTTTATTGAAAACATGACCTACTATATATCGTCTGTCGCCTTTGCGCTTCTCCATATCATGGTATATGCACGATTAAACTGTAGTCAGTGTACTAGATATAATTTGAAATAAATCGTGATAAAACTCCATGTGGGGCGCAGTGCGATAGTCGCCGCTTATTTCCCGAGAAAGTTCCGTTGTGGTTTAACAGTGCATGCGCTGATAAGATCCGATTCCAAATATAAATGGATAATATCTAGATGCAGATATATTGCTTCGCTATGCAAGCGTTGTCTTCGAATCGTAGTCGTAATCTCTGGATTTCTGTGATGTTTGAAAGATAAATCGGTGGAAGCAGCCTGTTCATATGCGATCAGGCGAAACGAAATCGTTAAGGCTGCCATGGTCACGTTCGGTTCCAAGTCGAGAGTTAAAGTCAGGCAGGTAATCGTAGTCGTAAACTCCAAATTTCTAAGGCGCTACTCTAAGGGCACCTGCTTATATTTACGAGCGTCATATAGCAGTTGTCCAGATATGTTAGACTCTAACATATCTGGACAACTGCTATGACGCTCGTTAGAGAGTGGAGACAGAGGAGCTGCTAAGGCGATTTCGTTGAGGAAGAGAATTTTGAATGCGGATAACTGGATGGATTAGGATAGGAAGTCTTGATAAGTTGATAGATAGACCGATGTTTACGGTGGATGGTGGTTGGTGTGTAGAACTAAAACCAGGGGCGTCTATCCCCCCTTAAGTCAATGGAGCAACTTCCCCTTCCCCTCTTCTTCCTCTTCCCCTTCCTTCTCCCCCTAAAATGGTGGCACACACACTGAAGGATCTCCCCCCTATTTTTTGGATGGAGCATTTGCTCCAAGGTTTCTATGGTGTAGACGCCCCTGACTAAAACAACTTTCTGTGACGCTAGTTACTTAATTTGGAAGTAATGAGTTTCTTTATTCTTCTACAGTGCAGTTGGATGTTTGACTGGTTTTGACGTCAATTTTATACAAGGGATATTCTTAAATTGAAAGCAGATTGCTAGAAACCGACGTCACTAACTGAAGTAAATTACTTTTTAGTTAGGATGGCATAAACATTGGTTTGTCTCACATAATGAATGCCGGACCGGATTAACCAGTATGCTCAATTTGCTGTAGCGTGGAATCGCCCCGCTTACAGAGGACCTCGCGACTGGAGTCTGAATACTGGAAAACAAAAACATAATTTATTACACCAAGTAATTATTTGTTCACAGGGCAAAGCCATTTGTTTCAGTTTAAGCAAGAATAGACTTTGCACTAAGCATATTGCAAATGGAAATATCCATGCAACCAACTGCGGTGTATATATATATACATATATATATATATATATATATAAATTTTCTACCTTAGCGACGTCAACAATTTGTCTACAATAGCCAATAAGTTTCAGCACGAAACTTATTTCTACCTAGCAAGATGAGCTCGCTGCTATATATAAATATATATATATATTATATATATATATATTATATATATATATTATATATATATATTATATATATATTATATATATATATATATATATATATATATATATATATATATATATATAGTCAATGTACTTGCTAGGTAGAAATAAGTTTCGTGCTGAAACTTATTGGCTATTGTAGACAAACTGTTGACGTCGCTAAGGTAGAAAATTCACGCCCACAATGGAGTGTGTTATAATTATATTACAAGTTGAAGCAGATTTTGACATACTAGAGTCCGACAAAAGTCGATAAATTTCCATCAGACATACGCAAGAGAATTTCAGTCTGACATATTTCCTGACGAATTGATTTATCTGGCTGATTTTGCAACATCAAGAGGTTGTGCCAAACCTGCAGCTTTAGCTGTATGCTGCTGTACACTGAGAACCTTCTCGAAACATTCCATAGGCCTAGTGTTTTTTTCGCTCTGCGTATATGTTCATGCCATTGATGATGTAACCTGTTCGGATGAACGCTGTTAAGTATGATGGGGCTTATTAAAAATAAACTGCGAACTTCTATGACCCACAAACGTCTACCTACAGGAACTTCTTTGTGCTAAGATTGACGTTCCTAACTTGATTTCATTTTATGACATTTTCACGCACTTTGCAGCTGCTAAAAGTCGCAACTGTTTCTGAGCTGTTAACAATGAAGAGAAAAGATTCGAATTTTGATTATAATTGTGGTTCTCAATATACTGAAACAAACATTTGAAGCAACCTTATATGGTCCCAAAACGCAAAGCGTTAAAGCTGTGTTGTATGTATTTACTTCGAATTTGAGCAGCACGGAACACAGAATTGACCCTTCCCTATACTACAAGTTGGCCGTCATGTCGCTAAGACACTCCCATCTTTCCATGCTCGGTACGATAATGGGACCCCGTGTGTAATTAACATGGGCCCCAGAGTGGTTAATCCGGCCTGAATGATAGACTACGGTATATGAAAGAAATGTGAAGGTCACGACCATTGTGTAATTAGGTGCAGCGGTAATTTTGCGCTGATTCTAAGCTTCAGATTTTGCATCACTCGGCTTCCTCGCGGTCTCGAGCGATATCCTAGTAATTAGTTTCCAGGGTTTAACGACATCCTATGGTTTCCAAGGCGGTTGATGTCTTTCCTACCTATAAAGGCGATTATATACGGCAAAGACTATTGACAATAGAAATTTGAGCTGTCTCAATGCCAGTTCATTATAAAATGGAGACGTAACCAGGATTGCACGTGAACATGAATATCTTCTCTGCAGTTTTTCTCCTGCTCCAGGCTAAATAGTTCATAACGATGTAATTAATGAGTTGTCCTAATTCTCGTTTCTTTAGGAAATAATTTTCCTTTTCGCGCTGACTATGGTTCGGGGTTCGTGTCCAGACATTTAACATGGAAATTACTCAAGGAACATATGAAGCAAGAGATTCCTGTTGTTGTTGGATAGCTGCTATATATATATATATATTATATATATACATAAAATTATATATACATACATATATATATATACCGGGCGCTTTGAGGGATCTCAAAATCCGCCTTAAAAAGTCCAGACACATGCATACATACAGACAAACATACATAGACCTATATACATACATACATGTACATACACGCACACAAACATATATACACAGATATATACACATACATACATACATACATACATGCATACATGCAAACAAACATACATACATACATACATACATACATAATTACATACATACATACATACATACATACATACATACATACATACATACATACATACATACATACATACATACATACATACATACATACATACATACATACATACATAATATATACTTTACGACCTAGACCCCATAACTTTGTCCTCCTATAAAAAAGATAACAGAAAATTTAGCACCCGATTCTTATATAGCCTTAAATCCAAACCGTAACTTGCATATTCATTGTTTTTTTAGTTGTACTCTCTGTAACCAGATGCGATCTTGTCATGCTGGATTAATAAACGAAAAATACCATACAATACAATACAATACATACATACATACATACATACATACATACATACATACATACATACATACATACATACATACATACATACATACATACATACATACATACATACATACATACATACATACATACATACATACATACATACATACATACATACATACATACATACATACATACATACATACATACATACATACATACATACATACATACATACATACATACATACATATATGCACGTATATGTACCCATCTTGTTTGCACCAGTCAGGGATTCTTTACCTACAAATCTCGTTGATGCTGATGTATCCTGATGAGAAAGCATCTATTATATCAATACCTTTAAACCTTCCACTGGATGCCTGTCATTTGCGAGTAAAGAGGTGCAGAGGTGAGCACTGAGCAGTCGCATTACCTGTAATCATTTACTTTCATTTCTTGACTTTTAGAAACGAGTCTCGTGTTCGGCCTTGCATTTCTATGCGGATGATTGCTGAAGAACACGGTGTCATTTCCCTCATTTCATCCGTTGGTCCTCTCCTTTTTTCAGTTCATCAGTCCTTCCATCTGTCCGTTATGTAAACATGTACGCACACACACACACACACTCACACACCTACACACACACACACACACACATATATATATATATATATATATATATATATACTACTTATTAGGGTGTTTTTATGATGCACATGATTTTTTTAACTCAAAGATCTTTTAACGGCCAGGTCGAATAATGATGCCAATTAGCGTATAAACGCCATATCCGAAATTATATCGCGATAGCTGAACATTTAGGACTGGCGCAAGGCGACCGAAATTAGGAACCCGGTGACCTGTCTCGGTTTGGCCAAAATTTTAGACGTTACGATGTCTGTTCTTCGTGTTTTCGATCTTCAACATAATTATAATAATTAATTAAGCTATTGTGGATTTCTAGAGGAGACACCTGGTGCTACATCAATAGCATGGTATTTAACGCGAGTGGCTGTCTCCCTTGGTAAGAGTATGTGTTTGATCCCCGAATGAGTTTGTGCCAATCAGATAATGTCGTGGTTTCCAATCGGAGCAATCTGTCTACAACAATAATTCCCTCGCCCATGACGATATCGTGCAAGCGTGGAGGTAGCGACGGAGGTTTCTCTGTTGGCAACATCATCTGAGGAAGAGGCGTCATGAAATAGCTCAGAAAGAGAACCAGAACCTTCATCGTCAGCAGGACCACCAAAGCGGCGAAATGGAACAATCTCTGTAGTTACCCGTGATGTTGCAGCAGCTCTAGATCGTACCAAAACCATCAGCAGGAATGCCTCTCACATTTTCTCTGCTCTCGCTGCATCCAATCTATTATGCAGCACCAGCTGGTGAGCTGATCATCAGTCCTTCTGCTATCCATCGAGCAAGGAAGGACAACCGTGCAGCCCTAGCAGCTGAGATTCGTGAACCTTTCGATCCGAAGGTTCCCCTTACTATCCACTGGGACGGCAAGATCATGCCAGATTTTACAGAAACTGGACGAGTGTGCGTTGATCGTCTTCCAATAATGGCATCTGGCAAGTATGTGACCAAACTATTGGCCATCCCCAAACTCCAATCCGGGACTGCTGCCTTCATGGCAGATGCGTGTTTGGCCGAGAACAGAAGTTGGGGATTGGAAGGCAGAATCGTGGCCATGTGTTTCGACACAACGGCGAGTAACACGGGTTTCAAGGGCGGCGTATGCATCAAGCTGGAAAAGGGAATTAGGAAAAGACCTCTTGAACCTTGCCTGTAGACATCATGTTTCTGAAATTGTTCTGGAAAATGTATTTTCACTGCATGATTCTGTAAGGTCTCCATAATTGGAACTCTTCAGTCATTTCCGTGACTTCTGGCCGCAAATCGATCAGACCACGTATCGCACAGCAATGGAGGATAAAGACGCAGCACAAAGAGTCAAAGAAATTCGAGAGAATGTCATCACCTTCGCACTGCAGCAACTGAATGCTGAATACCACAGAGACGACTACGAAGAGCTACTAGAACTAACAGTCATTTTCCTAGGAGGAATTCCACCGAAAGGAATAAGGTTCAGGTACACAGGGGCATTTCACCGCGCGCGTTGGATGGCACGTGCGGTTTATGCAATCAAGATGTGGCTTTTCAGAGAGCAGTTTCCCATTCAACAACAACAGAGGGCATCTCGACAATCTTACTCTCAAAAGATGTGGAATCACCTACTTCGAGTTTCACTTTTTGTGACCACAACCTACGTGGAGTACTGGTTCACCTGTACATCACCCAATGAAGCCCCAAGGAACGATCTTCAATTCTTGAAGGCAATCCATACTTACCCAGACAAGGAAGTCTCACAGGTCGCCCTAACAGCATTTTCCCGACACTGTCGGAGACCTTGGTTGGCCTCAGCCTTTTTGACGATTCAGTCACCTTCGACGAAAAACAGCGCATGGTCTATAACATGCGCAATAATCAGGGATCCGACGAACCTCCAAAGAGGCTTCCTCCCATACATGATCCATCTACAAAAGCGCTATCCGATTTTTTACCACTTCTACCATCATACTTTTCCAGCTCCTCAAATTCGATTACGCTTTTCTTGATCGAGATCCACAATAATGGGAGTCAGAGCATTCGTTCAATAAGGCGAAAGACATCATATCCGCCCTAAGAGTGACGAACGATTTAGCTAAGAGAGGAGTGGCTCTAATTCAGTCCTTCAATGCAGCCCTGGTTCGAAATGAGGAAGAGAAACAATTTATTCTTCCACAGGTTGAATACCATCGAAATAGATTCCCAAAAGCACTAAAGGGACTAAGTAATGACAAACAACTGAAGGTTCTTGGTTTGCTTTTGCCTTATTTTTTATGTTTAAGTGTTGAAATTGTTTGGATCTTCGAGAATTACAATGTATGACATTGTTTCTAAGTGGTAATTTTTCCCGGGCTTTGCGCCAGTTCTAAATCTCTTTTGATTTTCATCTAATTTGGCAAATGTTAATGTTTCTCAAGGTGGAACACAAAAACAACCTGGCCGATATTAATTTTGAAACTTCAAATTATAGACACACCCTACTACTTATATATATATATTTTTTTAGCCAGTACACGCGTCGATCGGTGGGGCTATGTGGTCAGTTTGTTTTCATAATTATGTTCTTCCTCTTTCTCTCGTCATCTCCTACAATGAACTCCTGGGCTTAAACCGGCTCTGACTGTAAGCAAATTAGCCATATTAAGCTGGAATGGACATCCATTTTCATCATACGTCCTCTATATATAGATGCGCAACCTCGGTGAATCGGCGAACACGATAAAATTACAGGAAGCCCGTTCAAAGCTGACGCCACCAGCGACGCTTTCAGGCAGCACAGCTCCGTAGCTGATGTCTGCATTGCGCTTGTACGTAATTTCTGCTTGGAAAGGGGAGGTTTTTTATTTCCACGGATGTGGAACAAAACAACAAATCTTGTGATAAAAATTGCGGAGAAGAGGCGAGGAGAGGTTGAAGAGTTCATCCACAGATTGCAGTGCAATTTATTCCAGGAGGTTGGATTCGCCACAGCAAACTGCTTTACTGGAGCGTTCGGGCAGGTTGAACAACAAGGTCATCTTGCAATGAACAGCGCCCGAAGACCATTTTCTCGATCACGGTGTTTCAGTTTGTTAGGTCAGGAGCGCCTCTGGTGAGTTTCTCTTAAAGTGGAGCTATATAAATTTGCAATTACGACTACAGATGCACTTTATTAGGTCCGTGCCATTCTAGAAGCTGGGTAGATGAAGTGTTAGTTATTAGTCCATCTGGGAAGAAACTGAACTAAGCCAGAACATTCTAGTTTTCTGATTAAGATAGGATAATATAAAAATATTCTTTATTATACCAATTGCTATCCGCATTTTGGTTTACATACATAGTTATGATCAAACATCTTGGTTGTGATCAAGCATCATCAAAAGCAAATTGTATACCGCTTTTTCTACGCCATCCTGACTAATCCTTTGCAGAACCGTAGCTTGACTGATCAGTATGCTTTCAGGCCAACCGGTTCCACCTCTGCATGCAGTCCTTATATCTCTTACCCATAACATTACATAGATACTTGGTTCCAATCAGTATGTACATCTCATTGCTCTGCATGGACTTCTCCAAAGCTTTCGATACCGTCAGGCATGCTTACCTGGCGGGAATCATAGCTAAGCTACAAATTCCTGATAATGTATATAACTGGATTATTGCCTTTCTGGACGGACTTTAGCATTGCACCAAATTTCAGGAGGAAATTACAGCGTACATAGAAATAAACGCCAGCATCGTCCTACATGGGACCCATAAAATTTATTACTGCGATTTCCAGTCTTAACAGTTTGCTATTGTTAACGGTAGTATGTTTTCTGGGCGGCGAGGAATAGTCCTGATCTGATGAAGTCTTCCGGCAGTGCAAGTTAAGTGGGTCAGCTCTGATGTCACTATTTGTGCGCGCGATATATGCTGTCTGTTCGCTCGCAGTTTGTTCACGCAGTTCCCTAACTGCGGAGAACCTCGTTTAGTCTTTTCAAACATACGGGTGTTCCTGCTTGCCTGTTAATCCTTGCCGCCAGAGCGGTGGCGGCCTCAGCACGCCTCTGACGGAACAATTTGTTCCTTCTTCTCAGAAGGTGTTTAATGACGGGAGTCGTATAAAAGGAGGATCTTTGTTTTTGATTGGGATAGTTCTGACCGAAAGAAAGTATCACACGCAGCCGACATGAATGCGTAAAAGGCTTTAAATGCATCAGCGGGAGTGGTGCATCCGGTGAATAAGTCCCAAGGGAGGTCCATAACGTAAGAATGGAGCGCGGCGAATTGACAGGGAGTGCGCAGTCGAAACCAACCGGTTGTTCACCCGAGAGTCCGCCAACATCGAGGCGTCACCATGCACTAACCAGATCGGACGAAGCAAAAACACGGCAGTGTTTGTTTTTAATGATGGACTTGACTGCCGTGCACGTAGTATAGAATTGGCCGGAGGTGTATAAACTGTATATATACGAGTAGGGTCATGTCTGTCGAAACCGTTCCTCCTTGTTAGTTGCCAAGCCTCTATTATTAGATGCTTTTGTAAAGGATTTCCGGTTATCCCTATTAGGAATTTACGACGTTGCTTTCTGTATCAGCGACCGACAGAGCTTCTGTTATTCGGTGAAAGCTGTTGTTTGTCGGAGATGTTGTACGGTTGTTAAGGCTGTTGTTCGTTGAAGCCGCAGTTATTGTTAAGCTACTGTTCCTTTATTGAAAGCTGTATTTCCTGGTGCATTTGATTTTAGGCCTATAAACAATATATTTTTAACTTGGTCAAACTTATTCAAAACTTATTGTAATCATCCCCTAGACAATCTCTAACAACACACAGTCACACACATATAAATACATAAATGCATGCATGCATACAAACATATACATACATGCATATAAATACATACATACACATATAGTACTATAATATGTATGTATTGTATTTAAACATTTAAAAAGCGCCTCTAGTAGTGTGAACCGTTCAGAGGCGCAGAGTGCGCAAGGCCACAAGAAAAGAAATAAGTTTTGAGGAAAGCAAAAGAAGACGATGGATTACCTATTAAAATATATTATATATATAGCAATATATATATATATACATATGTAAGCATATGAACATTTATATAACGCCTTTCCGGGCCTCATACTTCATAATCAAGCTTTGGTTGCCTAATTGTAATTTAATTTCCTCTACACTGTAGCACATGTAAGCATACGTGTATGAATAAATGTATGTATGCATTTCAGTTTCCTCTATTTTGTCGCTTTAGATTATCATGAACTTCTGCATGCTATCTTCTTAATATAGTTTAGTTGTCTAAAGTAGGCTGATTTTGTATTACTACATCTTAGCTACAAGAAAAAATACTTCAGTTGTTGTTATTGACTGTCATTGATGGCAATAAAAGGATATTGAATATTGAATATATTGATATATGTAGGCCTATGTATGCATGCATACAGGTATGTATGTAGGTAGGTATGTATGTATGTACTTTTCTGATTCGACGTTAGGTGTATCTTATCTATCACCGTTTTAATTCAAAAGTATCTATAGTCGTCTAATTATTTCACCCTGTTATCAGTTTCGAACTGTTTTACTGCAACGTATACCTTTGCCAATCTAGGCAAATCAAGAATCTACCTGATGAGAAACGGCTAACTGCCTTACTTATTTTCTTTGACTTGGAAAGGAAGACTTATGTTTCGTTTATTACAAAGTTGCTTGTTTAATATCTAGGTTGTTTGGCGCAACTAATAATTTAATTTTTATATCTAGACTCTAGAGAGTTTATTTGAAGCCACCGCGGATGGCTGTATACATTTATAGACACATGCTGATTTTAATGATAATATATATATATATATATTATATATATATTATCATTAATATAAATTCTGTTTATTCGTGGTTGCTAACAAGCTCACTGACAAACCGCAGTAAGTAACATTGAAGCATATGACAATACAATTATCAAGATCTTATAGAACACACGTCTTGGCATCCTGTAAGACGGTCGCTCATTTTACAGCTGCCCCTTGGGAGTGGAAGGCTGAGTCGACCTATAGGGAAATTGCGGGCATTGAACCGCGTCTTTCAAGATCTTATTATGTGCTTCAAGCAAGAGCGCTACCAATCATCTATCCCCTTCCCAGTCTTCTGGATAACGGCCTGATTACGGGTTGGTTTTTGGTGTGTCATCGGTTGATGCCTTGCACAGTATAGACACCGGCGCAATAGAAGTTACTAATTACAATTACAAATTGTAGTATAGCGACCTCGCAGTTCTCTGCCATGAGTGGATTTGGTAAGCTATGATCATAGATTTCTGAGGTATTTAGTCGTTGGTTTTCACTGGCGTGCTAGATTGTTTTACCAACCCGAACAAGTGCATGAACACTGCCTCCTCGCCTGTCTTTCATGGAACAGACCTATGCGACCCGTGCTTCAATCTCTATGCATGATCTGAAGCTGTACATCAACCTCAATTAGGTAGCCCAATGTCTCAGCACCCTCAACTCTTTCCTCCCATGTCTTATCGGGCTTGCACATACGCACAAGCGTTGGCAGGGTCTAACATCACCAAAAACAACCACTCAAATAAATAAGCCATAAGCACGGTCTGAAACATGCAATTCCTTACACCGATATGACACTCCAACAGCAATTCTACTGCTTCAACTAAGTCGGTGTTTAAAAATAGTCATAAGTGAACTAATTAAGTTGCTGTGCGCCGAGAACCGACCATTGACTGCAGACAGTGCAGAGTCTCGTGATGTCATGATATGCCTGTCTGTCTAGAAAGAAACTCGATGGTTTATAAATATTCCCATGCACAGGAACACAGGAACCTTATGCAGAGCCTCAATCAACTGGGCTTCAACCGAGTTCAGGTAGACAGCTAAATCATTCTTCTGGTAACTGGCTGAGTCTGAGACTTCCCAAGAGAAAGGTGTTTCGCTTTCAGAGAAGCCATTTGTTAGACGCAAAATATTATAGCCCGCTCCGTGCATTAAACGTGAAATACTCTAAGGTATCGTATGTCTTATAGCTCTTTTTCAGAATCTCACTGCATATACTCTTATGATTCGATACTTAGTCTGCTCTGAACTTGGTAATTAAAGAAGATGAAACGTGCGCGGAACATCACATGCAGCCGATATTTCTTCCCAGAGGATGTAACGATGAGGAGAGTGTGGGAGATTTGGGGGATGCACATATTTTAAGGAATTTAGACTACTGGGTCTAGTTCATGACCTTTTTTTAGGAATTCCTCTCCAAAACACTTTATGACCTTTTTCTTAGGAATTCCTCTCCAAAAAACTTTTATGACTCTTTTTCAGGAATTCATCTCCCGAAAAAGTTGATGACTTTTTTGGGAATTTCATGACAATGCTTTTTTTTGCTAATTCTTATTTTAACTACGGGGCAAATCTTAAAACTCTTGCAACATTATTTTGTCCCACTAGTTAAACTTTAAATATACATTGCCTCGGACAAATCAGCCTAACTACCGGGACAAATCCTTAGACTACTGGGACATTTGTCCCACTAGGTATACAGTTAAAATATGCCCTGACATGCAGAGAGACTGAGTGACGTCATGCAAAGGTATGCAATATACGACGGTTCTCAATAGGGCTATAAAAATGATAGACGTCAGAAGAGATCGATGCGTAGTGATAGAGAGATAGATCTAGACGGCTAAACCAGATCAGGGTCGACTCCTGTCCTGTTTGTCAACCGGTCATGCATAAATTCATCTGAATGAATAAACGTCATCATTCACCACGCCGTTATATATGTAATATGTATGTATGTATGTACAATGTACATATATATGTGTATGTATTTATGTATGCACTTATATACATAGTCATGTATTAATATATGCACGTATCTATAAACGTACCAAGTGCCTCTTAAATACCTAACAAATGCACTGCTTGTGCGAAACTACGTATGTATGTATGCACATTTGTAATTATGCATGCATGCATGTATTATGTATGTATGTGTATACATGTCTGTACATTGCATGTATGCATGTATGTATTGTGTATGTGTTGATGTATGTATGTATGTATGTATATGTGTATGTATGTATGTATGCATCTATGTATGTATGCAAGTACGTATGTATATATGCACTGTGTGTACGCATCTACGTACCTATGTACACATATTTATTCCGGATATTTCTATAGCACCTCTCGAAGTCAACTACTACTCAGAGGCGCTCCCGACTACAGCATTTGATACTGTGCCAGAATTTTCACGCCGAAGCGCCACGAGCAATTGCGAGTGAAGGACTTGCCCAAGGTCCGTACGCAGCGGCTAGAGTGGGATTCGAACCTGCAACCCTCCGGTCACAAGGCGCCGAACTTACCACTGAGCCACCACGCCACGCAATATAATTAAGTACATATGCTTCTCGATATAGTACGATATGGATTACTGAAAAGAAACAGTGAGCCATGCATCTACAACTTAAGCCTGAACAGCTGAGCCTCTGCGTTGGCGATATTCCCCAGACTCTTATGACGCCACTTGGCTAATGGACTGTGGCTTCCATGTAGAGTCATTCGTTCATTACCGACTGCCATCGGCAATTTGTCAGTTGAGCTCTGCTCGATTGGTTTTCGAAACAGAGCTACCTCTATACACGATATAATTTACGTGCGGCCTTTAAAAACGCCGGTCGTGCTGATGAATTACGGTCATCTCAGCGCCTATGTAATATGTATGTATATATGTAGGACGGGGACGCGGTGGTATGGTGTATAGGTCGGTGCCTTGTAACCGCAGGGTCGCAGGTTCGAATCTACCTCAGTCCACTGCGCAGCGACCCAACTGCTTCTGAATTATTTATTTATTATGTTTGTACGTATTTACGTATGTACGTATACGTATGTATGTATGTATGTATGTATGTATGTATGTATGTATGTATGTATGTATGTATGTATGTATGTATGTATGTATGTATGTATGTATGTATGTATGTATGTATGTATGTATGTATGTATGTATGTATGTATGTATGTATGTATGTATGTATGCGGTGGTGTAGTGGTGTAGGTCGGTGCCTTGTAACCGCAGGGTCGCAGGTTCGTATCTACCTAAGGCCATTGCGCAGCGACCCAACTGCTTTTGAATTATTTATTTATTATGTTCGTACGTATTTACGTATGTACGTATGTATATGTATTATGTACTGATATATGTATGTATATATATATGTATTATGCATGTATGTATGTATGCATCTATGTATGTATCATACATAAATCAAATTAAAATAACTAAATAATTGTTTTTATTATTAAAATAAATAAATTATTTTTAGTAGCTGAAAAAAGGTGCCGGAGCGCCGTTCCTGCGCGTTCCGGCTGAAAAAAGCACTGTATGTATGTATATATGCAATTCCGTCGACTTTAGGATCATGCTTTTATAAGATGTTACTATGTCAGGGCTTGTAAACAGATACGCTGGGAAACAATGACGGGGATTAGTAAATTAAAAAAGTATTAGAGTTGGTTCATTATTATTTAGCCTATCATCCATGTTTAAATTATTAATGCTTGTTAATTGTTCTATTGTTATTTAACCTGGTATTAATGTAAGACAAATGCTATGATATTACAAAATAGAGAATTGATGTAGTTGAGTTATTGTCATTCAAGTAAATCCAACAAGGTTCATCTGTAGCAGTTGTTATCACTGGCTTCATTCTGATAAGTAGTTCGAAGAATGGTAGATTTGTTGCTACTCGATTGATGAACGTAAAGGATTTCGAATTCGAGGTAGAATATGGATGTTGTTCCTGTCTCGATCCTGCTAGGCAAATGGCACGTTCTATCTTCAGCCTGTGAAGAACTGCTATAGTCCCGCCCTTACATTCATTCATTCATTCGTTCAGTTATTGAACCCAGTTTTCTTGAAGTTCTTTCTTCAGGTTCCCTGCCCTTTCGAAACGTCCAATGGCGCCACTCCTAGTGTTTACCCATCGCTATCCTCCTTTTTAGTTCATTGTACCATCTTGCATCTGTTAAATTATGCTTTCCAATTTGCAAAACTTCTTGACTTGGTCTACTTGTTCGCAGTTAATTCTTACGGTTGTTTTTTCTTTCCCGCTCATCTTCATAATCATAGTCATTTTGCTATTTAGTTTAATACAGATTCTATCGAAATTCAATTTTAAAAGTTCATCACTCTTCGCAGACCTTCCTGACTACTCGCCATCATTGCCTGATCGTCCACAAATCTTAGGGCTTTCACCAGCCTGCCTCCTGTATTTATTCCCTCCTTCTTGATGACTCTGGCGTCTCTCGAATAAGTTCCTCAGTGATAAGAGTAGACTAGACAAGCCAAGCCTGCCTATACCTCCTTTGCCATTTTCGCCTGATTCTGAATATTCCCCATCTATTCTTCTACTAAACCCAGTGCTGACTTCGTACTTACAATATAACATTATACCTAATAATATATATCTGCCATGGGTCGATCAGTTGAGCGTACATCGCACGCAGGACTAATCCAACATGGTTGAATCAGGTATACTCGGCATCTATAGGACGCTGAACCGGTTCTAAGACGTCAATTTACGACGATTTGGTGAAAGTACATCAGGCTAACGAATCGCGGTCAACCTGATAACACGAAATCGGAAATCATTAAACGAGAGGACGCTTTGACAGCTAGGATCGTCCTGCCCTGGCTTGGAGGGGGTTGGGGGGCGGGGTACGGTCGTCTGCATGATCGGATCCGGATCCATAACGTCCTTTCGTTGTTGTTTGCGAGAGGATTGCTCTCCTTTCGTCCGTTGCATAATATGTTTTCGAACTTAGAGACCAACGACCTCTTTGACCCAGATATGCAGCGACCATTCTCGGGTCTACGGCTAAGACGATTATGCAGTTCGTCGTGCAATCGTTAGTTCTGTTGACGATCGCGAAGTATGAAAAATATGGCCATCAACGAATGTTCCATCTGCGCTTTCTTATGAAGCAGGCTAAAGAACGACGTTTTGTTTTGTCATATATGATGCTTTACACTGTAACGCAGTCTTCTTCTTCTTCTTTACCGTGGACTTCTCTTTTCCAATTTGTTCATCCGCCATCCTTTTGCCTGACAATATTTGAAAACGGATATTTATCATGATCTTCTGTTTAGACAACTCTTGTTGACGTGCAGCAGCTGCGTCAAAAGAAGTACAGATTAAATATTAAATATATATATATATATATATCCGTAACGGCGTCGTACCTTCTGACTTAGGCATTAAGTCAGAAACAAGGCACATATATATATATATATATATATATATATATATGCCTTGTTCTAAGTTAATCCCTAAGTAAGAAGGTACGACGTCGTTACGGATATTACCCCTACTGGTACCCCGATCAGTCATGGAACATACAGTGGTCGTGTCTCGGTGTTCAACTTCTCATATATCAGAAATGACAAATTACTTGTTGAAAATTGTTCCACCTAAAAGTCGTGGATTATTGATGTGTAGGTCCCTTGTTCGTAATCAGAGATGCCGTGAAAAATTGCACGTTTTAGGCGTATACAGCGACGGTAAGATTCATGCTGCGAGACATTTATTCCTTCCGTGAATTGTAATTGTAGTCACAACAAAACAGTATATAGTGCCTTTAGAACTTCTAAGAGAAGTTCTGATGATGATGATGATGATGATGATGATGATGATGATGATGATGATGATGATGAGAACGATGATGATGATGATGATGATGATGATGATGATGATGATGATGATAATGATGATGATGCTGATGATAAGAAGAAGAAGAAAAAGAAATAATAAAAATAATAATAATAATAATAATAATAATAATAATAATAATAATAATAATAATAATAATAATAATAATAATAATAATAATAATAATAATAATAATAATAATAATAATAATAATAATAATAATAATAATAATAATAATGATAACGGACGGCCACTCCAGAATCAATATGCTCAATTAGTATCTTACACCTGAGGGATCACATATACCTCGGGTAAAAAAATAATAATAATAAATGTATGTATAGGGGCATTAGTTAGAAGACGTTCGCTCTACCTTCAAGCTTCCCGAACTGCCGCGCAGGCAGAGTGCAGATCCTTAACTGCAAATCCCTTCAGCTTTATACCTGGGTCCGCCGTGTGTATGATGCGCTCTTCTCTGACGGGGGTTTCTTTGAAAGGCATGAAGTCAGAATGCCGGATATTTCTGCTGACAGTAGCGATTGAAAACACACTGGACAGAACCTGCTTGCAATCGTAATTGCAGCTGTTGTACTGTAATAGAGCAGTTATGTATAATATCGTCTCTTAGTAAAATTACTATAGCGCTCTGTAAATCGGATATGTTGCCTCGTATACATAACAAGAAATCCTTTTCTCATCTACAGCCAAACAGTTTTGATCTTTCGAACGCTCCAAAAATAACTTCGATTCTTTTATAAAGTCTGACGAATTTCAATCAATCAATCAATCGAAATTTATACAGCGCCCACTGAAGGACTCTGCGCGGTGAAATTTCGGTCGAAATTCCGCTCGAATGAAAGAAGAAATATTTGTCCCAAAGGAACCAACAAGTTGTTCAGCAGATGCATCTTCGTTACAATCCGCTTACCAAATTAATGGAGCTTCGGGTCTCGGCTTAGACATAAAACGATTGATGGGAAACATATAGACTCGCTGTTGTGTTGGTTAATCGTCGTCGAATAAGTACAGTGTTGTGTTTGAGCGCAATGTGTCTATGAATTCCAATTACATCCGCGTATAATTAGGCTCTTGGTTTTCAAGATCTTGTTAGCAATGGTCGTTCAGTAATTGCCTTTCCTGTGTAGTAGGCGTCAGTTTTAATTAGCCTGTATTCTATGCAAGCCTATTTTACCCATCTTATATAAAACATAAATTGCTAGAACGCGTCAATTAGCTGAGCAAACTTTTTACCTGCTGCCTCTCTGGATGAAGATTTCCACGTAGGCACGTGAATAAAATCATGGTCTGCGCGCACTTTAACTGAAATCCTTACACGTATGAAAATGTTGACCATGTGAACTGGAATCCTTAGAAAACAAAGAATGGGAATTGTCGGGGAGTTGGGGTGTTCAAAACCGCCAGTCTTGTTTAGGGCGCCCACAGTTAAGTCTTTTTCTTCGCAAAAAGGCTTTTAAATCATTGTACACCCCAGGGGTTGTTTCCAGTAATAATAATTCTAATAATAATAATAATCTTTATTGATTAAAACCGATAAGTACGAGGTAAAAGATCACATTGAAACATGACAGAACAATCAATATCTTAATTTAAACACACGTTTTGGCAGCCACGCAAGGCGCCCACTCTATAGAGGGGGGTTACGGTTAAGTATGTGTTGTGGAAGCGCAGTAGGCCAGTGGTTAGCGTGCAGGACTGTCAATCCTACTAGGTCTAGGGTTAGAGAACCTGCCAGGATAACATTCTCTCCAAGATCTAGGTTCTACCTGCGCCACCTAGCCAACTCAGCTGTGTTGGGTACGCTGACCATAAACTAACAACAAGAAGATCATTTGACGTAGGAGACAAATGGCAACCGACCCTCATATGTCGAGGCTAAGGAAACAAAGTCGTTAAGAATTCATAGTCACAGCTGCCTCTCTTGGCTAGCTTAAGCATCAAAAACTTCCTCATTCTCATCCTCCTCCTCTTCTTCCTTTTTTTTCTTTTTTTCTTTTTTTCTTCTTCTTCTTCCTCTTTTCCTTCCTCTCCTCCTCCTCTTTCTTCTTCTTCTACTTCATCATCTTCTTCTCTCCTCCTCCTCCTCCTCCTCCTCCTCCTCCTCCTCCTCCTCCTCCTCGTCCTCCTACTTCATCTTCAAATTATTCGTCGTAGAGCATTCGGCGTTTTACAATTTCTTCGTAAAAGGCTTTTAAATCTAGTCTTATTCATCTTCGTCGGCGTCGAAGTAATGGCTGTAGACCAATCGTGGCTTTGCACCTTCCTCGTCACCGGATGAAGAGCTAATGACGGTGCTTCACTGAAGCCACGCGAGACCATTCGGATTGGATGACACCGACGCAGCTTTTGAGCGATAGACGTCAACAGAAAAATTGGGGCAACACAAAAACCTCCGTGATCAACTGGAGATCCGCAGTTTCATTATATTTAGGCCTGGTAGCACTGATATATATATATATATATATATATATATATATATATATATATATATATATATATATATATATATATAACATAACATAACATAACATATCGTTTATTGGTCCCCAAAAAAAAAGAACTGCAGATATCACATTTTTTCATAGGCTGTAACAACAGTCAACAAACTCTAAACAATCAACTCAATATAACAAACAGAAATAATATTAATTCTTAAATAAATCAGTTCCTATTCAGGTTAAGAAGGAAAACTCTGTTTGTTTAGGATAATATAATAAATCAAAGTAGAGAAGAAATATGCAAGAAGTAGTCTTCGAGATATAGGGAGTAGGATCTCAATGGGATGCTCAGAAGGGAAAAATTCCCGCTGGGTAGAGCACCCCTAGTTCGGTAATTAATAACGATGGTAGGGTCATAATTAGTACTTCTTTGCTATTAATGTTGAGCCATGCTAGTCAGGACCAATAAACAACAATTAGCCACTAAAGGGAAGTTCTAGATCTGACAATGAGGAGACTGAGATGCCCTCCGAGAGCAGCCATTTCCTGAGATGGTTTTTGAACAAACTGAGGGTTGGAAGAAGTTTGATCCTTTTGGGCAAAAGGTTCCAAAACAAGGGGCCCCTGCATATTATTGTAAATTTACGAGTATTTGTTCTGGCATATACATGCCTCATGTCTGTGGCAGTACGTGTGTTGTGGGAATGAACCAGGGAATTGGTGGTAAAGAGAGACTCATATTCATGTGGTAGTGCTTTGTTCGTGGAGCGGTACATAAAGATACTGACTTGGTAAACTAATATTTGGTCAAGATTTAGGAGTCCTAGTTGGGGGAAAAGACCTTCCGTGTGAGCTAACCAGTGGGATCTTGTAATTATGCGAACGATTCTTTTCTGTAATATCTTAAGCTTATAAAGTCTGGTGGCATAATTCGAGGCCCAAACCATATAGCACAGTAGTTTAAGTATGGGTAGATCATTGTGTAGTAGAGGGTTATTAGAATGCTAGGTTGAATCAGGTGAGAAATTCTTTTTATAACTCCTATGCTTTTTGCAATTTTATGAGAAATATGCTCAATGTGGGTATTCCAGGTTAAGTATTGGTCTAAGTAGACTCCAAGAAATTTTGCAGAGGACACTTGGGGAATTTCAACCTGGTCAATTATAAGTTTTTGGGGTGGATGAGGAGCCTTCTTTTTGTGTGAGGAAAATAGAATATAATTAGTTTTGGTCAGATTTAACGATAGCTTGTTTGCATTAAACCAGTCATATAGCAATTTTAGTTCATTATTTAGTATTCTAAATAGCTCAAGGTAAGAGCTATGAGAAAAAAAGACATTAGAGTCATCAGCAAACAAAACAAAATGTAATACAGAAGAGGCCCTTGGGAGGTCGTTGATGTAAATTAGGAATAACAAAGGGCCTAGGATCGATCCCTGTGGTACCCCAAATTCAATTAGTTTAAAAGTTGAGTAAGTCCCATTACATTTAACTTGTTGAAAGCGAGCAGTTAGATAGTTTTCGAACCAAGCAAGTGGAAGGCCCCTGATTCCATAGTTACAAAGTTTCTTGAGTAGTATATAATGGTCTACAGTATCGAAGGCCTTGGATAAATCTAAGAATAATCCTATAGAAAATTCATTATGATCTATTGCCTGGGTTATTCTGTTATGAATGTTGATTAAAGGCAGATCTGTTGAGTGTCCAGGTCTAAAGCCATGCTGGAAAGGATAGAGAATATTGTGTTTTATTACAAAGTCATTAAGGCGTTGGTATACTACTTTTTCTAGCAGTTTAGCAAAGAAGGGTAGGATAGAAATCGGTCTGTAATTATTCAGTTCTTCTCTATTTCCCTGTTTAAAGATAGGAGTTACAGTAGCTATTTTCATCTGTGATGGGATAATGCCTGTTTTCAAGGAGCAGTTAAATATATGGGCTAATGGAGTTGAGATTAATGATAGGTTAGGACTAATAATAGTGGGATCCAGAAGGTCAGGGCCAGTGCTATGTGAAAGTTTCATTGTGGCATTAATTGAAAGGAGTTCTTCTGGGCAGGTTGGATAAAGAGCAAGGGAGGAAGAAGAGGAGGGAGGAAGATAATCTTTGTAAGTAGCGTTAGTATATGGAATATTATTTCGAAGGTCCCGGGCAATTTGAGTAAAGTAGGTATTTAAACTTTCAGCTATACCAGAACTATCTTGGATATGTTGGCCATCCACAGCTACTGCATCAATTTTAGTCTCAGGTGGATTATAATTAAGCAAAGTTCTAATGGTAGACCAGGTTTTTTTCAAGTTAGCTCCATATTTGGCAAATTCAGATGTGTAGTAGATCTGCATAGTTTTGGTTTTCAGCCCTTTGAAGAGGTTTCTATAAGCTGTAAACTTATGTTTATTTTCAAGAGTAGGATTGTTTATATATTTGAGGTACAACTTATTTTTTTTATTACATGATTTTAGAAGGCCCTTAGTCATCCATGGTTGATGATTAGTTTTGCGGTTACAATTTTTTACTTGGACTTTTGGAAAGGCACAATTGTAGGCCTCTGTTAATTTAGTCAAAAGGGCATCATAGGCTCCATTAGGATCGTTATCGATACAAAGATCATATATGGGGGAAAAATTCAGCTGGGCCAGGAGCAATGAAAACTTTTCTTTGTTAGACTCATTTACTATTCTATTTAAGGGTTGCAAAGCTGGTTTGCTACGAGAGGACAAGCACTCGAACCAAATTATTACGGGTAGATGATCTGATATGTCAGTTACCACAACAGCGGCGTTTACCATTCGGGGCCAGAGATTTGAAATAATATTGTCAATTAAAGTATTACTAGAACCAGTAATTCTGGTAGGGCGTACAATAGCAGGTAGAAACTGGTAGGAGATTAGAGTATCTACAAATGAATTAGTAGGAGTGTGGGTACTTGTTTTCAATAGGTCAATATTGAAATCCCCCAGTAGGATAATTTCTTTTTTTGTGGATGTGAGCTCTACCAGGAGCTGGTCGATTTCTTCATTAAATGTATGTAGTGAGTGACCTGGTGGCCTGTAAATTGCTCCCAGGATGAGTGGGGTACCGTTCTGTTGGGAGGTCTTAATAAATAGACTCTCATATGAATCATGCTCCAATTTTGTATTAAAAGTCTGGTAGGGCAAGGATTGTTTTACAAGGAACCCAACCCCACCTCCACGTTCAGTAGATCTGGGTTTGTGAACAAAATTATAGTTGGAGATATGTAAATTATCGTCCTCACTAAGCCAAGTTTCCGTGACAGCAAGTACATCTACTGGAATCTGTTGGAGAATGAGTTGTATTTCCTCAGTCTTACTCAGTGCCAGATTAACTATGGCGCAACTGGCGCACTTGCGCCAGGCCTTCTTTCGGGGGTAAAAATTTAAAAAAACATTGAGAAATCCGATTATCCGACCGAATTTGTTTATATAAGTCACAGTCCGGCTTATTTAAAATGTTTAATTTCTAAAACAAGCATTGCATATAAAATTTGGTGGCATTATAAAAACAGGCCTTCTACAGTACTACTACTGTAATGATGACGTACTAATTAATTGTGTACTGTAATGATGACGTATGACGTAATCAATTTATGCGCGGATCGACCCCATCACCAAATAAAATATAGATATGCGTACGGTACAGACGACACAGTGTATGTTCCATGTAATATTATTATCTACTATTTAGTGTTTATGTAACTGCTTATTTCTTTTTTTATTTTAATTTTTAAACAAATAAAATAAGTAGGCCTAAAGAAAATGAAGAAATTTGAGTCCGATTGGCAGAAACGTCAAAGAAAACGCGAACTTGAAGAGGTAGGCAAACAGCAACGTGGTAGTATTGATAAATTTCTGGCAGTAAAAACACGAGAAGTGCCGCAATTTATAGATGGTGTCGACTCAGCGTCAGAAGCTGGATGCAGTTCAGGCTTAGGCCGCTCAGCAGTGTCAGCACTAATGCCAACAACAGACACCCTTGATTTCAGCAATGATATCATTGATATGCCTAAATCTGAAACTACCATAGATCTACCAATGCCTACCATTAAAACAAGAGAATCAATCTGTTGGAAACGTGAAACTAGAACAGATGCTGTAAATTTGGTTAAAAAATTGGTAAAACGTGAAACTGCCTTCTTAACATCTTTTTGGAGCACCATACTAGAGCGAATAAATGAAACATCTAAACTTTTCAACGAATGGATACAATGGCGCTCTTTTTTAAAACAACTTCCATCGACAGAAACAGGTACAGCAGCTACTCCACAAAAGATGCTGAATATAATGTACCGCTATAATCTGAAAGACGGCTTTTCAAATGTTTGTATTGCACTACGTATTTACTTAACTTTGCCTGTAAGTAACTGCAGTGGAGAAAGATCATTCAGTCATTTAAAACGCATAAAATCATCTTTGAGGTCAACAATGGGCCAGGACAGATTGGCAAATTTAACTCTTTTGAACATTGAGTCGGAAATCTTGACAGATC
>OY744616.1:27085671-27103171 GCA_963556255.1 Allolobophora icterica
AGCTTTATGCCTTATCAATAATGATATACCTTATACTTTATGCTTTTAGCCTTACCATGATATACCTAATACTTAATGCTTTTAACCTTATCAATTATGATATGCCTAATGCTTTTAGCCTTATCGATAGGGATATACCTAATGCTTAATGCATTTAGCCTTATAATGATATATCTAATACTTAATGCTTTTAACCTTATCAATAACGATGCACATAATACCTAATGCTTTTAGCCTTATCAATAATGATATACCCAGTACCTAGTGCTTTAAACCTATAATGATATACCTGATTCTTTTAGTTTGATCAATAATGATATTGCTAATACCTTATATTACTTTTAGCCTCATCAGTAATGGTATATCTAATAATTGATGCTTTTAGCCTATTATAACATACCTAATGCATTTAGCCTTATCAATAATAATATACCTAATGCTCTTAGCGTTATCAATGACGATGTACCTAATACATAATACTTTTAGCATTATCAGTAATGGTATACCTAATACCTGATGATTTTAGACATCAATAATGATATACGTAATAGCTAATGCTTTTAGCCTTATCAGTAATGATATAAATACCTGATGCCTTTAGCCTTATCATTAATGATGTATCTAATGCCTAATGCTTTTAGTCTTATCAATAATGATATGCCTAATACTTAGTGCTTCTAGCCAATAATGATATACTTAATGCTTTCATCCTTATCGATAATGATACACCTAATACCTAATACTTTTAGCCTTATCAGTAATGATATACCTAAACCTGATGCTTTTAGCCTAATCATTAGTAATGTACCTAATACCTAATGCTTTTAGCCTGATCAATAATGCCCTATGCAGTGCCTCACCATTGTTAATCTTTATTGATTTAACCGCCTGTTCGTATAGGTCTACCGACCTACAACAACGGTCAATGATATGTTCACGCGAAAATAACAATCGAAATAAACAAACTTCCAACTTCTAAAGCGCCACTTTAAAGCTAAAAGCAGGGCACCTGCTTATCCACGAGCGCTAGGTAGTTTTTCATGGTGTGATGACTGAGTAAATTTACCTTGATTTGGTACAAAACACATAACAGAGGACAGGATTTCAGGAAACAGTGAAGCTCTGCTGGTTCTTATTTCCGATCCATTTAAAAAATGACTGCTGTTCATTTCTTCAACTCATTTCGAAGGGTATTTCGCTTGATTTCCTACGACAAATAGACTTTCATGGTCTTCCCAGTACGAAGCTTTGGACGAAAGGAGGCGGATAGCCGACTGGAAAGAAAACGAAAAGAATCCATGGCACATGGTCCGCGAAGCGATTGGGTGATAATGAAGATGATAATGATGATGATGACGACGACGACGACGGATATTACGATGTTGATGACGAAGGGATATGAATGCTGATGATAATGATGATGTCGACAACGGACCTGATAATTATAATGATGATGATAAGATAATGATTAATTATAATGATGACTATGATGTTGATGATGATGACTGCTGATGATGATAATGACGATGATACTGATGATGATGATGATAAGATATGATTATGATAATGATAACGACGATGACGACGACGACGACGACGATGACGACGATGATGATGGTGGTGGTGGTGGTGGTGGTGGTGGTGGTGGTGGTGGTGGTGGTGGTGGTGGTGGTGGTGGTGGTGGTGGTGGTGGTGGTGGTAGTGGTGGGTGTGGTGGTGGTGGTGGTGGTGGTGGTGGTGGTGGTGGTGGTGGTGGTGGTGGTGGTGGTGGTGGTGGTGGTGGTGGTGGTGGTGGTGGTGGTGGTGGCGGCGGCGGTGGTGGTGGTGGTGGTAACAATGACTGAGTGCATTATAACCTTTGAATCCCTTCTGAGACTGAGTGCATTATAACCTTTGAATCCCTTCTGAGACTGAGTGCATTATAACCTTTGAATTCATTCTGAGACTGAGTGCATTATAACATTTGAATCCATTCTGAGACTGAGTGCATAATAACCTTTGAATCCCTTCTGAGACTGAGTGCATAATAACCTTTGAATCCCTTCTGAGACTGAGTGCATTATAACCTTTGAATCCCTTCTGCGACTGACTGCATGATAACAGATGTTGGAGTAAAGTAGGAGGCGTTCATCGCCTCGTTTCTTATCATCTGTGTACCACGCATGACATTCTATTATCGTGTTTTTATTGATCCATCGAAATGTTCGAGAGTTTCGAATTGAATTTGCAGATATGTCAACTGTAGCGATCCATATCCTGGCTAAGTTCATGAATATGACATCGAGATCATTAATCAACAGAAGTTGACCAGTCGCTACAACGCAAAACCGTTAGCGTTTAAATTGAAAACAGTTCGGTCACTCTCGATTGTTTTCAGTTCCACCAGACGCCTCTGCGTTTGCTACATAACTGTCTTCATTATATAACTTTGTTTGTACTCTGATAGTGCCAGTCCCAAGTCTGGAGAAAGGAGGAGGGCGACGTTAATCATCTTTGTCGTGACACAATGTCGTTAAACAGCAACTAATCAATAACTTTAAACAGGGCCACCGACTGATATTCCGGGCCCATTGGCAGAACAGCCACGGGCCCCTAAACTATCATTAGGTTTCGTTAGAAAAGTTGATTGCAGGCCCGGCCCGGGTCCCGGAAAATCGCCTGGCCCCTCTGCCCCTCCCCCATCGGCGGGCCTGACTTTAAATAAGTTAAGTTGTTTTTTGATTATATATTTTCAGTTCGATTTTACGTTTCCGAGTTCGTTACAACTCCGTTCTCAATAGTTCGCATTCAACGACGGCTTAACCAGATACTAAAATGGCGGTCAGCCTTGACCTCTGTAATGACGTCAACATGACTTGGCAGTCTGGCGATGATGTCATCGCCTTGGCAACCAATGCGTCGTCGCATCTCCTGCTGTGCAGCAACGCAACGGTCCAAGTCGGCAGACGGCGGATGTGGGGCCTGACCGTTGCCCTGGTAACCATCTACGGGGTCATCTGCACCGCCGGGCTCGTCGGTAACTGTCTCGTTGTGTACGTCGTTGCTCGCTACACCCGCATGAAGACCGTTACGAACGTCTACATAATGAACCTGTCCGTTGCTGATGGACTGTTCCTCATCGGACTTCCGATGATCATGACGACGTCCATCTTACAGTACTGGGTCTTTGGATCAGTCATGTGCAAGATCTACTACATCCTGACGTGCATCAACATGTTCACCGGGGCGTTCACCTTGACCCTGATGAGCGCCGACCGCTTCGTCGCCGTCTGGTACCCAATCAAGTCGCTCAAGTACCGCAAGCCCAAGTTCGCCGGAATCGAGGCTGCACTGACCTGGATTCTATCGATGGCGGTTATGTTTCCCATCGTCCTGTTCGCCGACATCGTCCCTCAGGGGCCTGGGTCGAACTTCTCAAGCTGCGTCGTTCGATGGCCCGCCGCGCATGCGATGACCGCCGGCCGGATATACGTCATCTACACGCTGATAATCGGGTTTCTATTTCCGGTGACGCTCATCTCCCTCTTCTACGGCCTGCTCGTCGGTCGCCTTCGAGCAAATCGTCACCACATCCGGGCAGCCGAGAAAAGACGTCGTCTGCAGCGAAGGAACGTCACAGGACTCGTGACGATTGTCATCGGAGTCTTCTTCATCTGCTGGCTGCCATATTGGTCCTTTCAGGTCAGTCACGTGGGATTACGTTTGTGACGGGGTTTTGTTTAGGATAAGGTAGAGGTCATATTGGTCCTTTCAGGTCAGTCACGTGGGATTACGTTTGTGACGGGTTTTGTTTAGGATAAGGACATAAGGTAGAGGTCATATTGGTTCTTTCAGGTCACTTACACGGGATTACGTTTATGATGGGTTTTGTTTAGGAAAAGGTAGAGGTCATATTGGTTCTTTCAGGTCACTTACACGGGACTACGTTTATGGTGGGTTTTGTTTAGGAAAAGGTAGAGGTCATATTGGTTCTTTCAGGTCACTTACACGGGATTACGTTTATGATGGGTTTTGTTTAGGAAAAGGTAGAGGTCATATTGGTTCTTTCAGGTCACTTACACGGGATTACGTTTATGATGGGTTTTGTTTAGGAAAAGGTAGAGGTCATATTGGTTCTTTCAGGTCACTTACACGGGATTACGTTTATGATGGGTTTTGTTTAGGAAAAGGTAGAGGTCATATTGGTTCTTTCAGGTCACTTACACGGGATTACGTTTATGATGGGTTTTGTTTAGGAAAAGGTAGAGGTCATATTGGTTCTTTCAGGTCACTTACACGGGATTACGTTTATGATGGGTTTTGTTTAGGAAAAGGTAGAGGTCATATTGGTTCTTTCAGGTCACTTACACTGGATTACGTTTATGATGGGTTTTGTTTACGAAAAGGTAGAGGTCATATTGGTTCTTTCAGGTCACTTACACGGGATTAAGTTTGTGATAGGGTTTTGCTTAGGTCCTAGGATAAGGTAGAGGCCGTATTGTTTCTTTCAGGTCAGTTGTATGGGATTACGTTTCCAATTGGGGTTTTATTTAGGATAGGGAGAGGCCATATTGGTCCTTTGAGGTCAGTTACATGAGATTACGCTTGTGATGGTGTTTATTTAGGATTAGGTCGAGGTCATATGGGTCCTTTCAGGTCATAAACATGGGATGACCGTTGTGATGGGTTTTGTTTAGGAGAAGGTGGAGGTCATATTGGTCCTTTCGGGTCAGTTACATGGGATTAAGTTTGTGATGGGGTTTGTTTAGGATTAGGTCGAGGTCATATGGGAACTTTAGGTCAGTTGCATGGGATTACGTTGGTGATAGGGTTTTGTTTAGGATAAGGTAGAGGTTCCTTCAGGTTAGTCACCTGGGATTATGTTTGTGATAGGGTTTTGTTTAGGATAAGGTAGAGGTTCCTTCAGGTTAGTCACCTGGGATTATGTTTGTGATAGGATTTTGTTTAGGATAAGGTAGAGGTTCCTTCAGGTTAGTCACCTGGGATTATGTTTGTGATGGGGTTTTGTGTAGGATAAGGTAGAGGTTCCTTCAGGTCAGTCACATGGGATTGTTTGCAATGAGGTTTTGTTTAGGGTAAGGTGGAGGTCATATTGGTCCTTTCAGGTCAGTTACATGGGACTACGTTTGTGATGGGGTTTTGATTAGGATAAGGTAGAGGCCACATTGGTTCTTTCAGGTCAATTACTTGGGATAATGTTTGTAATGGGTGTTTGTTTAGGATGAGGCAGAGATCAAATTGGTTCTTTCAGGTCAACTGCTTAGGCATATTCAGGGAAGCAACGGGACAAGTTTTATTTGAATAAATTCACTGTTAGCTAAATAGGGAGTAATTGTTGAGGCTATGGCTGTAAGTCGTTCCTTCTTTGTGACTGGACCGCCTTCTTGGATTGGTTTGCGTGGAGACATTCATCTTCGTCTATGGCTAATGACAATTTTACCGTCGCTTGCGACTACATTCTAGTTCACTGTAGTTGAAAGCATTTTTTCATGCATGCATGTCTATTCATCTCACTTTCTCTGTATCTCTCTCCATCTATCTGTCTATCCCTTTCTCTTTCTCTTTCTCTTTCTCTTTGTCTCTCTCTCTCTCTCTTTCTCTCTTTCTCTCTCTCTCAAGACATTTATATAGCGCCACATGAAACCCTGCTCGATCCGCTTAGACTGCAGTCAGAGGAAGCAGTTGCAGTAAAATTTAATGTAAACGCAAATAGGTTGGGCGCCTCTGTTATGTTCGGATTGGATGCTTCTATTTACTGCCGCAGTTAATGTAATGGCTTCGTGTGCATCAACGTATTCGTTCCCATTACCATGCACCGCGCAGCTTGTCCCACGGTCAGAGGGAAGTGCATTCATCCCGCGGGTCAGCGCACCGTCCGCCAGTGACCAACGGTGCGAAAAAGTGATCACCGGCCGACCCCGCAAGAAGGGATGGGTTGAGTGGGTAGCTCTGGACAACGACTATCAGTACACGGTGGTTGTGTTTACGAACCCATCAGATGAAGGATGAGGGAGGCTGAGGGAAGAAATTGGAAACGGAGATGTACTTTGGGAGGCTAATAGACTGGGATGGCTTGTGTGTGTGTGTGTGTGTGTGTGTGTGTGTGTGTGTGTGTGTGTGTGTGTGTGTGTGTGTGTGTGTGTGTGTGTGTGTGTGTGTGTGTGTGTGTGTGTGTGTGTGTGTGTGTGTGTGTGTGTGTGTGTGTGTGTGTGTGTGTGTGTGTGTGTGTGTGTGTGTGTGTGTGTGTGTGTGTGTGTGTGTGTGTGTGTGTGTGTGTGTGTGTGTGTGTGTGTGTGTGTGTGTGTGTGTGTGTGTGTGTGTGTGTGTGTGTGTGTGTGTGTGTGTGTGTGTGTGTGTGTGTGTGTGTGTGTGTGTGTGTGTGTGTGTGTGTGTGTGTGTGTGTGTGTGTGTGTGTGTGTGTGTGTGTGTGTGTGTGTGTGTGTGTGTGTGTGTGTGTGTGTGTGTGTGTGTGTGTGTGTGTGTGTGTGGCCAGATTTAGAATTATAAGGAGAGATCACTGTGCTATTGTGCGCGCGGATTCTTCAGGCACTGTCCATGATGTTGATGTTGTCGACGACGACGGTGATGATGATGATGGTGATGGTGATGATGGTGATGGTGGATTTAGACAATGGCGATTGCGATGATGATGATGACGATGATGATGATGAAGATGGTGATGATGATGATGATGATGATGATGATGATGATGATGATGATGATGATGATGATGAAGATGGTGATGATGATGATGATGATGATGATGATGATGATGATGATGATGATGATGATGATGATGATGATGATGATGATGATGATGATGATGATGGTGATGATGATGATGGTGATGATGATGATGATGATGATTATGACGACGATCGCCACCGCCAGTCTAATCATTGTTGCTAATGATGCAGGTACATCTCGTCTTCAGCATGGGCGCTCCTCTGCCCCCCTGGAAGATCTACCTGTTCCAGTTCCTGACGATCCTGACCTACACAAACAGCGCCATCAACCCGGTCCTTTACGCCTACACGAACGACAACTTCAAGGCTGCCTTCGCCGGAGCCTTCCGCTGCACAGTCGACCCTCTGCGACCACCCTCTGCAGCCGAAAGTCGCAGTTACCAGTCGAACGCCGTCCTCGCCTGCTCGGCCACGGCATCCGCCTCAGCAGCAGCAACAGCGGTCTGTCGGAACCGCGTCTTTGATGGGGGCGAGCCAGGGCGTCCGGCGCGCTGCCACCTGCGGCGATCCCAGCGACGCAAGCACATGACGGTCGAGTACGAGTTCAGCGTGCTTCGGACCTCCGTCACTGCGCTGCAGCAGCCGGTCACTTGCCATATACAGAGGACGAAGCACAGGGTTTCGAAAGAGGCCGTCATCTTGCTCGCCGACCATGGGGTCTGCTCGCATCCTTTGAACACCGGCAGTCAACAGGTGGCGATAGGTCACATGAACAACGGCAGTCAACAGGTGGCGCTAGGCGTCTCTACTAAGTGCGCGGAAAATGGCCAAGGCATCGATGTCCATGAACTGACGCGTCTGTCCCCTGTCGTGGAAAAGACGTTGCCGTAGAAACCGGTGACATAACAACTGCAGAGATGCGGACTACTGGCGTTGCTCGTGCCACGGACTAATCACCCGTTGAGTAACTAAGTGCATGTGCAAACGCTCTGCGTCAACTAAATGGCACAGAAGGCCTTGGAAAGGTCATTTGATAAGGTGCTAAGTAGATTCATTAGACGTGCGATGGACTAATTAGGCTGACGACGGTTGTCACGTCAAGAACGTAAGATAGCAAAAATGTTTAACATCTAGCGTTGGTAGTTGCCCATAGGAACTGAATCCATATCGAAGGACGTAACTTTGTCCCACGAATTGGAGGTGAAGAATCCCTCCTCCGTCAACTCCCCATCCTCCCTCCCCCTTCTCCTTCTCCTCTCCCTCCTCCCTCTCTCACCTTCCCGTAGAGTCGCATTTAGTATAGTTTGTCCGCTACTTTAAGGTCACTCAAGTTCACGTTTATACTCTTTCACAACTGTTAATATGTTGGAGACACTGAAACCATGAAAGAGCTAAACCACAGTCACGTTGCTTGAACTTGCTTCAAACAAGGGTGCGAATTTTTGGTGGGTTGGGGGTTTAGTTCCCCCAGTCTTTCTAATGACCCAGTGAAGTCTTCATTGCACACCCAGGGATCGTTTCCAACCCCCAGTTATGCTAGTGTGATTATATTGTGCATATATTTTAGCATTTTCTTTGCACAATAATTCACTTCGTGGGTTACTAATAAAGTAATGATCTGGTTTATTGTGAGATATGTGACCATGTGAATTGTATACTAATAAATTTGGTGATGTCATCACTTTAAGGAGCTTCAGCTTTCTATTGCATTTTTTTTATTTTCTTAGTTTGCAAAACACGGATAAAATATTCAACTCCACATGGATCAAACTCATCAAAGTCTAACCTCCCCCCCCCACCGTCTTTTTTTCTACAATTCTCACACTACTTCAAACCAAACAAACGCTGTAACGACACAAAAATATTTCAGCAAAAGACCAAAAAGTGGTGGTGACTGTCACAACCACTTTTAAAAGTGCACGCTGTTGACCGCGGACACCACGTCACATTACAAAGTTACGCCATGTCCATAGTGTTACAATGGTACTCATTGTTGATACCAGGTGAGAGTATTACGGTATCAGACAATGAGGTTGACCTGCAGTTCGTTTTCTCTTTTTTTGGTTTATATTACGTTTCTAACGGACTACAGAACATTAAATTTGTGAAAATAATGCACTGAATCATTAAAGAGTTAATTATATTTTTTCGGCTGACTAGTCAGCCACCGCCTTTGAGTTTGTAGTAACCTGTGGAATTGGAACTGCCTTTGAGAATGTATGATTGTGTGTTAAATGTAGGAGGTATAGGTGACACGCTTGTCTGCATGTTTTCACAGAAACTACCTGGAGTCGCGGTCAGAGAGTTGACAGATCTCTCGGCTGCTGCTGCTGCTGATGATGATGATTATGCTGCTGCTGCTGCTGCTGCTGCTGATGATGATGATGATGCTGATGATGATGATGATGATGATGATGATGATGATGATGATGATGATGATGATGACGATGATGATGATGATGATGATGATGATGATGATGATGATAACGATGACGATTATGATGACGGTAACGATGATGACGATGATTATTATTATGATGATGATGATGACGACGATGATGATGATGATGATGATGATGATGATGACGATGATTATTATTATGATGACGATGATGATGATGACGATGATGATGATGATGATGATGATGATGATGATGATGATGATGGCGACGACGACAATGACGATGGTGGTGATGACGCATTGTCCATACCTACGCAGTTGTCTTTTAATACGTGCCTACATGCTATTAACGTAAAAATGTATGGCAGCCTTGACCGAAGTGCATGTATCAGCTCCTTTTGTCTTTCTTGCGCGAGATGTCCGCCACACGTTGTTAACCTTGGTCCCTTCAAAAGGTTTGCATTCGGCTTGAAGCTCTTATAGTTCGAGGTAATTCGTGTCTTACTTGTTTTCTCGATGAAATGTATCTACTGCATCCACACATCATGCATATACCTGGGTTTTGCTCGACTTCCCTGTGGTTCAATATTCAATATGCTCAAGACGCTAATGTATACCCAACAGAAAAAATCAAAAGGGACTCGATGCTTGGTATATAAACTCGTATACGATTACACTATCATCTTATATATACATCACTTATATACCAGGCATATATGAGATATATTGTAACAAATGTGCGATATAGCTGTGCACTTGATATAGTTCTCTTAGCAGTTCTTTTTAAGAGGCGCTATATAAATCTATGAACGAATGAATAAATGATATATGTTAATGCATGTATAATATATACGTGCGATCATACATAAATGTATGTCAATGTATATACGTGTGTGGGTGTGCTTGTGCGTGCGTGTGATATAGGCCTAATATACTATAGATGCCCATTGCGTGATTCCTGGCCATAGAAGACCATTTGTCCGAGTGTATTTGTTATTGCTCTATAAAAAAATTATAAGTTAAAGCCCTCCTATCAACATGATGCAACAATAACACGCGCATTTATACCCAACATCAATGCGATGGGTGAATGTTATTGCGTCTCTGCAATTCTGCGTATATACTATAGGCCTATACGCGTGTGTGTTAATGCAGGCGTATGTGTGTATGCATGTATGTGTACATGCATGTATGCATAGATTTATGCATTTTTGTATGTACTGTATGCGTCGACGACTTCCGAAGTTGTCATTCATTCAGTCATTCTGAATATTTATCTGGCGCCTCTTCAAGAGACCTATTCAGAGGCGCAATCGATTGTCAATCGAATTTTAGCGTAATGTCTATTGGAGTAGACACGCAGCTTTTCATTTTACTATTATATGTTAATTAAAACGAACGGTTCAGTGACAGCAAACTACCGACAAAATCTTGTCACTCTCTCTCAACCGCGATATCCACACGTACGCCGTTTCCCACCACTCAAGCACACAAGACTCGACATGTTATGACTTATCTCCAACGTCGCGTGCCCCGGAAAATCCCACTTTTATAAAAATGGTTGGTGTTTCTGAAACTTTCCGCTAACGCAAGCGTGTGTTTCTCTAAACTTCCCCTATTGCTCAAGCGTGTGTTTCTCCAAACTTTCCGCTATTGCGCAAGCGTCTGTTTCTCCAAACTTTCCGCTATTGCGCAAGCGTCTGTTTCTCCAAACTTTCCGCTATTGCGCAAGCGTGTGTTTCTCCTAACTTTCCGCTATTGCGCAAGCGAATGTTTCTCCAAACTTTCCGCTATTGCGCAAGCGTCTGTTTCTCCAAACTTTCCGCTATTGCGCAAGCGTCTGTTTCTCCAAACTTTCCGTTATTGCGCAAGCGTCTGTTTCTCCAAACTTTCCGCTATTGCGCAAGGGTCTGTTTCTCCAAACTTTCCGCTATTGCGCAAGCGTCTGTTTCTCCAAACTTTCCGCTATTGCGCAAGCGTGTGTTTCTCCTAACTTTCCGTTATTGCGCAAGCGTGTGTTTCTCCAAACTTTCCGCTATTGCGCAAGTGAGTGTTTCTCAAAATTTTCCGCTCTTGCGCAAGCGTCTGTTTCTCCAAACTTTCCGCTATAACGCAAGCGTACGTTTCTCCAAACTTTCCGCTATTGCGCAAGTGAGTGTTTCTCAAAATTTTCCGCTATTGCGCAAGCGTCTGTTTCTCCAAACTTTCCGCTATAGCGCAAGCGTACCTTTCTCCAAACTTTCCGCTATTGCGCAAGCGTACGTTTCTCCAAACTTTCCGCTATTGCGCAAGTGAATGTTTCTCAAAATTTTCCGCTATTGCGCAAGCGTACTTTTCTCCAAAATTTCCGCTATTGCGCAAGCGTGTGTTTCTCCTAACTTTCCGCTATTGCGCAAGCGTGTGTTGCTCCGAACTTTCCGCTATAACGCATGCGTACGTTTCTCCAAACTTTCCGCTATTGCGCAAGCAAACGTTTCTCCAAACTTTCCGCTATTGCGCAAGCGAATGTTTCTCCAAATTTTCCGCTATTGCGCAGGCGCGGGGTTTTGCAGAAACCCGATGACTCATTTCACCTTTGCATCGTCAGCCAAAATTAGGTTCATAATTTCTGTCTGTTCGTCTGTCTGTATGTTTGTCTGTCTGTCTGTTTGTCTGTGCTGTCTTGCTGTCTACTTAATCGTATCTATCATATTTCTATCCATTTGTTCACATCCATCAATTCTATCCATTATTTGTTCACATCCATCAATTTTTGTCTGCAAGTATCTAGTATAGTGTGCCTGTGTCTTTCTCTCTGCTTGCCTGCCTGATTATATATCTATCTACACATGTCTGTCACATGTCTGTCTGAATGTCTGTCTGTATGTATTTCTGTATGTCTGTAAGTCTGTTTGAGTAAGTGCACAAGTTGTAATACTGAGCAACTTCCCCTTTCCCCCCTCTTCTTCCCCTTCCCCTTCCATCCCCCTAAAATGATGGCACACACTGACAGATCCCCCCCCTAGTTTTGGATGGTCCAAGGTTTCTATGGTGTAGACGGCCCTGAAAGTGTGTATAAGAATTATTGAATTTCCAATGGCACCAACCAATGCAACCTGAATTAGAACTTCTGACCATGAGCTCGTAATAACTGCAATTTTGTAATACTAAAAATAGCAGTAACAAGTCTCTATCCCGTGCAATTGCTTTTGACACCGTCTGGTGATAGCTGCGTTATATAAATAATTCAAGAAGCAATTATATTTCATGAGGGAATACCCAAGGCCAACCTGAGACAGACACGTCAGTTGACAAATTTGTGTCTATCAGTATCGTTTTTTCTCGCAACAAGATGGTGTCCTTCCGTCTTCGGCCTTCAACCGTCACTCCAGGGAAATTAAAGGAACTATTATATCCTTCCTTTTACCAAACAATCGTTTTAATGGAATGTATTTACAACTGGTTTGTCACGACTACGTCTGACAGCTCGAAGGTGAATGGAACGTCAGCGATGCTGAAACCCAGAGACTGGTCGTCGCACACATCGCCACACCTGAGTTTGAATGAGGGCGATGGCGTCGAAGACCTTCAACGTACCGACACTGATTGATCGAGAGCAATACATCATCCACCCGTCTACACGTTCGGCTGCATGTGTCAACAGCAAGCGTGAGGATGAGCGGCGGGGTGTGACCCTAACCCGCAGAGTGAGGACATCTGGTGTCAGCCGCCTCGTCATCATGAAGGCCTTCCACAGCTAGGCGGAGAAAGGGTTTCCTCCGGCAAACTCGACAGACGAACAGACAACCCGAGCAAGATCTGCCGTCAATTCAGCCGAGAGGGGAGGAAGGGGCTGGGGGCGCTAGATAATTTATAATCGACAACTGGACAGAGGAAGCAAGGTTCGGTTGGTGAACTTGAGAGGATCAAGGGAAGGGGAATCCAGCGAGAGGGACAAGGGATAGGAGCTGTCGACGGAAGCAACGAACAAGACACTTCTTTAACTTTTATACTTATATTTCTTTTAATAAATTGCTTACAGTAAGGTTTTATTAAACTTTTAAAAAATCCAACCGAGTCGAGAATCAGAGCCGAGATGGAACACATAAGGCAAGGTAGACCGTGACATAGTTTTAAAACCTCTGCTTGGAACTGCTCCCCTTGTCTCTCCGCCAAGAGCTTCATGCCCTCTCTCCACTCCAGTTCCGCCTGAAAACCTTCCTTTTTGCCCGTGCTGGCTTGATGCGGGTTGAGAGCGCCGCCGATCTGAGTGACGCTATATAAGTGTTAGGTTACACTTACAACATATTATGTATGCGTAAATAAATATGTGCGTGCATATAAGTATTATAAAAAAATATGCATAAACAAATATGCATAAATAAATACGCATATATAAATGTGAATATATACAATACGTATAAATGTTGCTATCGCTAGAGTATCTACCCAGATGCGGTGTCACCTGTTTTTTTTCCATTAAACGAATATGATAATAATTTATGTAACTAGTTGTAGACAGGGTAAGACGCCTGATGGCTACATCGTGTGAATTTTTTTCTGCACGCTCCACTGGGCTCTCCGTTTAGGAGAGAATACATCGTTGAGCAGTCCTCGTTGGTCAGCACCGCATCGACACACACCAGGAGCTTCACGTTCCATTCTCAAGTCAAGCCGATCGACGCTCGGTGCGCTCTAATCCAGGTGGAGATATGCAGGTGTCGTGCTTCCGTACGTCAACTCAAGCCTGCTCTGCTTATGTCTTGGACCATCCTCTTTGAATAGACCTATAGCGTGCTGTTGTATTTAACTCTGTTCGTCAAACATTTTCAGACTGTTTCAAAACACAACTCTTTGGACCAATTAGATTGTCCTGCGTGCAGTGCTTCTGTGAGGAAATAAAATCCGTTATATTAAGTGCCGTATTTGTTAGTATAAGCAGTGAAATTTAAATGCAGTACTTGTGAACAATACAACAGATTTTAACTCGTCCCTTTGCTGAACAGGCAGCCAATAACACGAGTGCAATATGGCTGTGAAATGCTGAAACGTAAATGATTTTATTGTGGCTGTAGCCACAGAATTTGGAAGCCTCTGCAGTTTTTGTAAGTCTTGCGAGCAGTTCACCCATGCAGTTGAGCAGACTTAAGCCAGTAAAATGTGTGGAGATGCTGGTTTGTGCCAATGAGAAGGAATTTGGTCTTAAAAGATATCAGAAGTGATACTATCAAGAAGTGAGTGGCAGTAGTCAAGTTGGCTGGAAGCCATAAAATCAGCTAGTTGAAGTAAAACAGTTTGAGGCATATGAGATCTGATTTTGTGAATGTCCATTATGTGAAATTGCACGGATCTCCATGTGCTCTGAACGTGGTCCAAAACAGAGTAAAAATCAGGTCCGAAATAGATGCACATTCGGTACGATTAGCGAGCATTTCACCCATGCAGTTGAGCAGACTTAAGCCAGTAAAATGTGTGGAGATGCTGGTTTGTGCCAATGAGAAGGAATTTGGTCTTAAAAGATATCAGAAGTGATACTATCAAGAAGTGAGTGGCAGTAGTCAAGTTGGCTGGAAGCCATAAAATCAGCTAGTTGAAGTAAAACAGTTTGAGGCATATGAGATCTGATTTTGTGAATGTCCATTATGTGAAATTGCACGGATCTCCATGTGCTCTGAACGTGGTCCAAAACAGAGTAAAAATCAGGTCCGAAATAGATGCACATTCGGTACGATTAGCGAGCATTTCACCCATGCAGTTGAGCAGACTTAAGCCAGTAAAATGTGTGGAGATGCTGGTTTGTGCCAATGAGAAGGAATTTGGTCAAAAGATAATAGAAGTCTATTACTATTGGTCCAGGACTGAACATTACTGAAAGCAGAAGCAAGTAGTTTGACAGCAGGTTTAGCCAAATGAGGCGCATTCAAGTGTTAGTCTAGAAAGGTGTCAGTGAGTACTGAACCGAGTGGTGTGGTGTATAGGGTTAAAAAGGAGAGGGACCAGTACAGAACCCTGCGGAACACAACATTAGAAGACACTTGGCGCCGAAATGAAATTGATTTATATGAGCTAAAAGAGCACGACGGTGCAGGTAAGACGCGAATCAGCCAAGAACAAAACAGAAAGACAAGACCAGTGTGCGAGACAGTGAAGGAGTATACGGTTATCAACGGTATCCGACGCAACAGGCAGGTCAAGGAGAAGAAGGGTAGTTACTGTACCCTTAACATAGAGCTAACCAGTGCTTTTATTCTGGTAAAAAAGGTTCTAGAACGGAACAATAGGTTCCGGAACGGAATAATTATGGGCGGGCTAAAATCCCAAGAAAAACAGGATTGGGGGTTGGGAGGGGTCTGAATAAACACTGAAAACAGTTCAAAACACTGAAATTAAATTAAAACAACTAAATTATTGTTTTTATTATCGAAACAAATAAATTATTTTTTAGTACCTGAAAAAAGGTGCCGGAACGCCGTTCCGGCGCGTTCCGGCTGAAAAAAGCACTGGAGCTAACTATGATTGGGAACAGGAAGTAGTGGAGTTTCAGTAGAGTGGTCTTATGCGATAGACAGTTTGGAAAAGGAAGATGGAGGTAATCGGATGAAATGTGACAGCTCAGACAATCGGCAACTACATTTCCCAGGAGTTTGGATATGAAATTGAGAGTCAAGTTGGGACGTAGTTTGTATACTTATGTATTTATATATGTATGTATGAAGACAATTAACATGTTGAATTCAGTTGGCTTGTTTCATAGCCAGACATTAAATGTGACAACAGTAATGGCTGCTGTTATTTGAAATGACGTTTAAGATACGGCTGTTGCATTGTATATGATCGAGCAGAGACTCCGTCGTTTTCTCATTAAGCATCATGCATCCAGTAAGTGACACGCGAGTAGGGCCCGCAAAAACGAATCTCAAACTCCACCTATGATATTATATATATTTTTGTATAGGGTTTTTGTTCGTGCATTTGCTAGTTGACTGTGTCTCGTGTATACATTGCAAGAGCAAGTCAATATGCGCATTTTGAAAAAATATGGAGTCAAGGTCTTGTCATCGTGTCAATTTTTTCTAAGCAAATTGCTATCGTTCCTTAGTTTTTATACATATGTAAGTGTCCATGTAATAAATGATTTGTCATCGTGTCAATTTTTTTCTAAGCAAATTGCTAGCGTTCCTTTATACATATGTAAGTGTCCATGTAATAAATGATTCGTGTGTAGGGCCTGTAGGCATATATAATATATATATATATATATATATATATATATATATAATTGTGTGTATATATGCACTTAAACTTTGCGATATAGAATTATCTGTATATATATATAATATATATATATATATATATATATATATATATATGCATAGACAATGGCTTAAGAGTCGTTCTGCTCCGCAATTACAACTGTCTTATGACTAAGTACTTCGGACATCGCACT
Organism: Allolobophora icterica; assembly: GCA_963556255.1. Taxonomy (NCBI): domain Eukaryota; kingdom Metazoa; phylum Annelida; class Clitellata; order Crassiclitellata; family Lumbricidae; genus Allolobophora; species Allolobophora icterica. Next base: position 27,102,185 of record OY744616.1, read on the forward strand.
TGTCAGAAAGTTATCTCGTCAAATCTCCAATGCAGAGTCCGGAATATCTAGAGACGTGCTTGGAACGCTGGTGAGACACTTTCTTTATATATTCGTTCGCTCTGCAATGACCGTCGCAGATCCTCGTTACGTGTCACTCCTCGATGATGTGTCATCTACATTCAAAGGGCAGCCTATAGAGAGAGATGTCAGTGAGTATTGAACTGAGTGGTGTGGTGTATCTATAGTTCACCAAGAGAGGGCTCACTAGTGCCAGTACAAAACCCTGCGGAACACAGCAGGTGCATACATACGTACTTACGTACGTACGTACGTACACACATACATACATAGAAACAGACATACATACACACATACACACATGCATTCATACATACATACTTACACACATGCATGCATGAACACATACATGCATACATAATACATACATGCATACCTACATGAATGCATACATACAAAGTCATGCATGCATGCATGCATACATACATAGACGTTAGGGTTGCCAGGTGTCCGGTAATGAACCGGACAGTCCGGTATTTAGACAATCTGTCCCGTCAGAAATTTCAGACGTTACCGGACATGGCGGTGTCCGGTAATTTGCGGTAAATAATTTTTGTTAACAATAAGTGTTGGAATACATCATTCTCGGAGGGGCTGGACATCATAAATATCTATCGTAAGTTCGTAACAATTACATTTAGAAGTATTTATTAAATTTTATTTGAAATTTACGATGACAAAAAATTACGAACTGTTCTGTACAGTGTAGGCCTACACGCTGTACACTGTACAGTGCGCAAACGTTCGTTTATTACGATTTACGAGTTAATTCATCATAACTGTAATTGTAAATGTAACCGAACATTTATATATCGCCATTCAGATCAGAGGCGCTCTCGACCCACATCAGTGCCAGTACCGCCCAAAAGAAAAATTTTCAAGCGTCTACGGAACTGAACAGAAGAGAGGGCAAGAAGCTCTTGGCGG
>OY744616.1:27115671-27153171 GCA_963556255.1 Allolobophora icterica
TCTCTCTCTCTTCTCTCTCTTCTCTCTCTTCTCTCTCTCTTCTCTCTCTGTCTCTGTCTCTTTCTGTCTCTCTCGCTGTCTCTCTGTCTCTCTGTCTCTGTCTCTCACTCACTCACTCTCTTCTCTCTTCTCTCTCTCTTCTCTCTCTCTTCTCTCTCTGTCTCTCTCTCTTTCTGTCTCTCTCGCTGTCTCTGTCTCTGTCTCTCTGTCTCTGTCTCTCACTCTCTATCTCTGTCTCTGTCTCAGTCTCAGTCTCAGTCTCTGTCTCTATCTCTGTCTCTGTCTCTGTCTATGTCTCTGTCTCTGTCTCTCTGCTTCTGTCTGTCTCTGTCTCTGTCTCTGTGTCTCTGTCTGTCTGTCTGTCTGTCTCTCTCTCTCTCTCTCAGTCTAGGTTCTCAGTTATCTTACATCTACTTCGTATCTATCGGTTTCTGTGCGTGTATGGGTTTGTGTGTTTGTATGCATGTGTGCCTGTTGGTGTTTCACTTTGCGTTTGTGCCTCGATGCCAGTCTTCTGTCTGCTTAAAGTTAATTAAATGTAAGCCCATTAGCGCTTAATTAGGCGACGTCTACTCACTTGATTTGTTTCCCGTCTGCTTGCTTGTCTTTCTATCTCCCACTGATTCTTGCTGCGTTTGTGTGACTGCGTCCACGTGTGTATGCCTGTGCATGTCTTTGCGTGTGTCTATGTATGTCTCTGTGTCTCTGTTTATTTGTCTGTGTGAATGTGCGCCTGTGTTTGTCGTCTGATGAATTAAGAGAATGACACTGAAACGTGTTTCAGGAAAAGAAGCACTGGCGCTTCAGTTGACTGGCAAACATCTTCGCATGACTGCACCTGATTACAACGTAATTTATGTAACGCTTGTGTGGCGTTCTTCATATATGGTATTTAATGCAGTTCCACAGTACCGACGCGTGCAAGACAACAGGACCAGACAACAGGAAGAAGATAACAGGAACAAGACAACAGGAACAAGACAATAAGACAACAGGAACGAGACAACAGGAACGAGACAACAGGAACAAGACAACAGGAACAAGACAATAAGACAACAGGAACGAGACAACAGGAACAAGACAACAGGAACGAGACAACAAGACAACTGGAATAAGACAACAGGAAAACAGGAAGAAGTACTGAAGTAAACCGTCGATCGAGTGTATTAGTTGTCCCTGTACTTCCTCTGCTGACTAATGTTAGGATGTTAAATAATATTATATAACTAATATGGCCAAAACTCGACCCTTTTCTTGCATTGGTCTGGCTCTATGGAATCAATTCCCTCCATTGACAAGAGCCTGTTTATTAGGTGGTAGCCCAAGTGCCTCGCTCCGCTTTCTTAAAACCACTTTCTATTCATTGGGTCTTTCGCACTGCATGAGAGCGCCTGCCTGTGATTAGCGAACACTGTGAGAGGCGCTTTATAAATGTTTAGATACAATACAATACAACAAGGCAACAGGAACAAGACAACAGGAACAGCGTCAAGTTCCAGCTTATTAACCTTTGACCTTTGACCATAGATCTTTGACGTCAATTAGTCGTCTCTGTTCTTCGTATTTTCTCGTCTGATGTTAGGTTTTAGTGTCTCATAGGTGTTGGCATCAGTTGAATATATTTTCCTCTTTCTTCATCATATCTTCCTTCTCCGGTTTACTTTCAATAAAGGAAGCTTTCTTCGTTCTTCATGACGCAGAATTTAATTATGTAAACCTATCTTGCGCGGACGTGGAACTCTTAATAAAAAGACTGCAACAGAAATGAAACTAGGCAGATTTTTATCCGCCACCAGGTAACTAACTTAATAAAAAACGACGCCGCTTCTTCAATGCACGACTGACTAAAAAGTACTTTCGCCCATCTCACAGAGTAGTGGTTAGCACGCTGAACTATCAGTCGATAGGTCGAGGGTTCAAATCCCCGCCAGGGCAGAAATTTGGTTCGAGATTTCTGCTCCCTCTGCACTCCCTATATAGCCAACTCAGCTATAATGAGTACTCTGACTGTACACTGTCGGTGGTAAGATGAGACGGCGAGGGATAGGACTGGCCACCCGCCCTCATTTGCGGAGGGTAAGAAAATGAAGTCGCTAACATTTCATACCCATGGCTGCCTCAGGGCTAGCTTAAGGGTACTGCTTCTCTTTTTCTTTTCATATGAGTTTATTTACGGCGACAACCTTAACATAAAGAAGTCCTGCCTTAGTTGCCAGTAGTAAGCGTATGTTGTGTTCTAGCGCAGTCAAAGACGTCCTATGTTGTGTTCTAGCGCAGTCAAAGACGTCCTATGTTGTGTTCTAGCGCAGTCAAAGACGTCCTATGTTGTGTTCTAGCGCAGTCAAAGACGTCCTATGTTGTGTTCTAGCGCAGTCAAAGACGTCCTATGTTGTGTTCTAGCGCAGTCAAAGACGTCCTATGTTGTGTTCTAGCGCAGTCAAAGACGTCCTATGTTGTGTTTCAGGCCAGGCAAAGACGTCCTATGTTGGGTTTCAGGCCAGGCAAAGACGTCCCATGTTGTGTTTCAGGACAGGCCCTTCTGACAGAGTATTGTTTCTAATTAATTCTTTTATATTTAATTACATTTAATATATTTTAATTATATTTGTAACTTGTACTCTTACACGACTTATTTTATTGACACAGCATATTTCATAGGTAGAATAAACTTACTTCTTGCAGCAATTTTAATTATTTTAGGTATTTTAGAATGTGGCCTAGTGGTTAGCGCGTTGGACTAGCAACCCAGAGGTCGGCGGTTCAAACCCCACCAGGGCAGAAAATTTGAAACCAAACCTCTGTTCAACCCTAGGCAATTGAGATATGTTGTTGATATAGACCAAACCTCATATGCTGAGGCTAAGAAAATGAATACGATATCGCCTCATAACAGCATTTACATGGTCCAGTTTAAATATTGCGATCTATTCAAAGCCCGACGCGCTTGAATGCACACAGTAGAAGACGACCTACAATAGCCATTCAGCCACGCGCCAATGCACACAGTCCTTTCATTGTGAATTCAATGAAATAGCCTCAAGGTATAATCTAGGAAAGAATGGTACACAAAGCTTTGACTGTATGAGTGGACAGTTTTACCTGGAGTTTACACCGGCAATATGTATGCACCTTGAGTTCAAACTCAATTCTCTATACAGACACACATATATATATATACATATATATATATATACATATATATATATATAGTCAATGAAATACACTATAAACGCATCTGATTTATATATATTCAACAATCATGAAATCAGACACACAAATTTCATTAGGCCTATTCAAAGCACATATTCCCAATAACCAATCTAAGTTTCTAAGTCGTTCATTCGAGGATTTATATAGCGCACTCTCAAGAGAAGTGTTCAGAGACGCGCAAACAACACAATTTTAAGATTGATATCAGATCATGCGAAACTCCGAAACCCAAGCTAGACTCTAATTCCCAGACCACAACTGAAAAAGTTATTCTTTGAAGTCTCTATGATTTGAGGCCTCAATAAGTAACATTCGAGTGTCGCTTTAGAAGTTATAATACCCATAGGATTAGAATCTTCTGACAGGTGCAATATACAGGTGTATTCTATAAACGTACAGACGCAACGCCATGACAATGCGTTTTCATAGTCATTCGCTCAAATATATACATATGCATATAAATATATATGCACAGGACTATACTTGTAAATCTCGCACCATGTGCAGCGATCCGTTTAGATCCTATAGATAGACAATAACTCGACATTTTGACACAATACACAGGCCCTATCCACATCAAGGCTGTGAGACGGCATACACATTGGCAATGATAATACATATAAATATATAAATTAATGCATGCGCAAATGCATATGAATCTGATGTGCTTAAATATTTAAACGTGTGATATATTGGGACCAGGCTGCGCATCTACGTGTCACCATGAATTGCAATTTCCACTGATTTGCTATAGATGGATCTCTTATAAAACGCAAACAGTTACCACAGATTTATCATTCGCTTGAAGACGTCGTCGAGATGGATCCAGGAGGCACTGCTGGACATTCTGCTGCACGTATGTATAGGATTCAACATGATTGAGTCTGTTACATTTTGAACTTACAATTTCACATGTCTATAATATTAACGTTTCAGCAGAAGGTTTCCGATTTGAAACCTTCAACGTATTTGTTCAATAGTAAACTATGCATGAAATTACAATCGTTCAGATGTGTTGTGCACCTATATTATCGATAAAGTATAATTGTTGTTACAGCAGTGTTTGAAACTTTTCAAATGAGGTATTTAGATATTTTTATCAGTAGTTAACATAGTACAATTAATCTAAATTAAGTCTAGAAGTTTTTAGTTCAAGTGTTGTTACTCTTAATAGAAGAATGACACACAAGTTCATTATGTTTGTAGCGCACACCGAGTGGAATGAATTGGACGATTTATTGAGCGATGCAGAATTACTCGCACACGTTCAGAACTGGGAGGCTTCGGAAGAGGCCAGACGAAACGCTGAATCAGCTCCAGACATCATCAATCTCGACGAGCTAGATTTCTGGGGCCCAATGTCAGATTCAGACTTATTGGCACATGTTCAAAACTGTGAAGAAGAGGAAAAACGGAAGCAGCACTTAGAAAGACCGCGTGAGAATACAAATTACTACTTACAATGATGAAAAATAATTATTTCGGTTCTGCAATTTAAGCTTTATGTGGAATTCATATTATAATATTTAATATATTTACTATTTTATAGTAAAAAGGAAACTGAATGAAACTGCTCCGTCAACCTCAACTTCTGCAGAAAGTCGAGCGAAAAAACAGAGTGAGCTATGAACATTGTATTTAAATAATTAAACATTTCTTGAATCATTTGCATTAACAGGTGGAGTATGTTTTCATCTGCACAAGTTCTTACTTCATTTATCTAATTCATTTTACATATGGATTTGACTTTGAATAATTTGTTTTCCATCTCACCCGTGAATCGTTTGCATTATCATAATGAGTATGAAGTTTTTCATAGACGTATCTAGTTTGTATTAACATGTAAATAGTTATTTGGTAACCCATTACAATTCATACATGTCCAAACTGTTCCTTCCCGAATCTATCCAAGCTGAAATTGTGTTTCTTTCAGACTCTGGCAATGGTGGGAAGTGTATATCATGTACAGCGTACAAGCGGGTGAATCTATCGATCGAAGGCTTATGTACAACATGTGTCAACCGTAGGGCGTGCACAAGATGTCAAGCACGCAGAACAGCACGATTCTTCCGAGATGGGGTAGATTGCTGCACCATTTGCGAACGCAGCATGGCCTCATCCCAAGTGCAGACTTCGGTACAGAACACGTTTGCTGAGGAAGTTTTACCATCCGAGTCCAGCGCAACCGATGTCGAACTGCAGATACGAGGCCTGGAAGACTCTATCGCACAGAGTCTGGAGCATGGATTGAGAGAACATGGGTAAGTTACCAAATTAATTTATAAAACTTTTACAGCGTAAGATCTACAGAAGTAAAATTATGAGTGTAATTTTTTGAAACTTAAATTTTTAAACTTTGAAATTTTTGAAACTTAAATTTTTGAAACTTAAATTTTTAAACTTTGAAATTTTTGAAACTTAAATTTTTAAACTTTGAAATTTTTGAAACTTAAATTTTTGAAACTTAAATTTTTGAAACTTAAATTTTTGAAACTTAAATTTTTAAACTTTGAAATTTTTGAAACTTAAATTTTTAAACTTTGAAATTTTTTGAAACTTAAATTTTTGAAACATAAATTTTTAAACTTTGAAATTTTAAATTTGTAAACTTTGAAATTTTTAAACTCTGAAATTTTTCAAACTTAAATTTTTAACTTTGAAATTTTTCAAACTTAAATTTTTGAAACTTAAATTATTAAACTTTTAAATTTTTCAAACTTAAATTTTTAAAACTTAAATTTTTAAACTTTGAAATTTTTTCAAACTTAAATTTTTGAAACTTAAATTTTGAAACTTTGAAATTTTTCAAACTTAAATTTTTGAAAATTTAAATTTTGAAACTTTGAATTTTTTCAAACTTAAATTTTTGAAACTTAAATTTTTAAACTTTGAAATTTTTCAAACTTAACATTTTAAATTTGTAACATTGCAATTTTTAAACTTTAAAGTTGTACTTTTTTTTTTTTTTTTTTTTTTTTTTTTTTGATACTAATTCGATTTTATTGGATTCAATTTTAGAGCGTTGAAATGGTACATTGCAGCAGACGTCAGATTCCAACGCGAAAATCCAGACGGCGACGCTAAAACAACTGGATACTTCAAGTCTGGCCCAGCAATCATTCTAAATCCAGGACAAACCCACGAGCAACTCGACCAAGCCGTCGCTAGAGTTTGTTCACTGACAGATGTATTTACATCGATTGGGTCAGGTTGGAAAGTCGATGGTATTGATAATATAAAATTGTGCACGGCCTCATACGAACCAATCGGGGGATCTTCCTTTTTACCTACACCAGCTTGGATAGCCAAGAAGAAAGCTACAATAAATATTAAAAATGATGATGAATACTGCTTTCTGTACAGCTGTCTAGCAGTTTCACACTATCACAAGAATGATCCTCAACGTGTTAACCGTTATAGACAATATTTAGATGAGTTAAACGTTGATGGACTCAGATTTCCACTAGAGATTGCTCAAATTCCAACATTTGAATCGAGCAACCCAGATTTTGCAGTTAATGTAATTTATCCAAATTCTGAGGATAAAACATTTGTACCATTATATGCATCACCTCACAGAAACAGGAAACATGTTGTTAATTTGCTACTTTTGAGCGATGATGAGAAGCGACATTACATTGTAATTCGTAATCTATCTGCACTTTTGACTAGGCGAAATTCTTGTACACTCAAGTCCTTCCCATGTCAATATTGTCTACATTGCTTTAGAGCCGAAGCAACCCTCAAAGCTCATATTCCAGAATGTGGCAAACATGGACTTCAAAATTTAAAATATCCAACAGCTTCCAACAATGTCTTGAAATATGCTAACACCCAGAACGAAATGGCCGTTCCTTTTGTGATTTATTCAGATTTTGAATGCTTTTTGGAAAAGACAAGTTCAAACGCTGGCACTTCTACAAAATTTTGTGACACACATGTTCCAAGCGGTTTCTGCTGTTTAACGGTATCGTCTTTTGATCAATATAACAACGAACAGCCGTTTGTCTATAGCGGTGACGATGTCATGGGTACATTTTTCTCACACATAAAAAGTGAACAGGCCAGAATTAATGAAATTCTCTCCCAAAATGTCAAAATGAAACCTCTGACCAAACTTCAGCAGGACAGTTATACCGCGTGTCAAAATTGTCCTTCTTGCGATGTCAGTTTGGGTCCTACAAATAAAGTGAGACATCACTGTCACATAACCGGCAACTTCTTGTCGGCTCTTTGTACAAATTGCAATTTGCAGATGAAATTTAAGAAGCCGACAAAGACGAAATGGAAAAAGGATGGAAATTACATGATACCGGTCGTTTTCCATAATTTAAAGGGATACGATTCACATGTGATTCTAAAGCACTTGACAAGATTCTTTGCCCCGAAAGATGTAAATGTCATTGCCACAAACATGGAAAAGTATTTGGCCTTTGAAATTAACGGATTAAGATTTGTCGATTCGCTGCAATTTCTAAACTGCAGCCTGGACACCTTGGTATCAAATTTGACGAAAGATGGGCATTCAAATTTCAGACATATGCGTAGACTTTACGACAATGATGAGCAATTTAAGTTAGTTCTTCGCAAGGGAATTTTTCCGTACGAGTACATGGATTCACAGGATAAAATGGGGGAAACCTGTTTGCCAGCCCAAGACGACTTTTACAGTCATCTCACTGAAGAGAATATTAGCGATACTGATTATGCACATGCTCAAACCGTTTGGACAAAATTTGACATACAGACCATGCAAGAGTATCACGATCTGTATTTGAAGACGGACGTTATACTACTTGCAGACGTGTTTGAAGAGTTTCGTAAAATGTCTTTGAATTACTACAAATTGGATCCACTCCACTACTTTTCGAGTCCTGGTCTGAGTTTTGATGCTTGTCTGAAAATGACCAAAGTCTCGCTAGATCTTTTAACAGATCCCGATCAATATCTATTCATTGAAAAGGGAATGCGAGGTGGTGTATCCATGATTTGCAATCGTTATGCCAAGGCTAACAATCCATATCTTGAACATGCATACGATGAAAATGTTGAAAATAGCTACATTATGTATCTAGACTGCAATAACTTGTATGGTTATGCTATGAGCGAACCTTTACCCACTGGAAAGTTTAGATTTTTGGATCCAGACGAAATTGAAGAGTTTGACTTGAATTCTAAATCTGCAGAAGATGCAACAGGTTTTATTCTAGAAGTAGACTTAGAATACCCAGATCATCTACATACCAAGCATAATGATTATCCATTGGCGCCGGAAAAGATTGCAATTTCATCCAGCATGTTGTCTCCATACGCACACGAGTTAGCGCAAAAGTTAGGAACCAATCTTAACAATAAACCTGAGAAATTAGTGCCAAATTTGCAGAACAAGACCAACTACGTTGTGCATTATAGGAATTTGAAGTTCTATCTGAAAATGGGCATGAGACTTGTGAAAATTCACAAAATTTTGGAATTTGAGCAATCCAAATGGTTAAAAACCTACATCGATTTTAATACCGCCAAACGTCAGGCTGCCACCTCATCGTTTGAGAAGGACCTTTTTAAACTTATGAATAATTCAGTCTATGGGAAGACTATGGAAAACAAAAGGCGTCATTTAGACGTTCGCATTGTTACAAATGCCAGGAGAGCAAAGCGCTTTATAGCCCGGCCAACTTTTCACTCGTTTAACATTATTAACGAAGATGTTACTGTTGTCCAATTAACCAAGTCTAACGTTTTTCTCAACAAACCTGTGTATGTTGGCATGTCAATTTTGGACATTTCTAAACTGCAAATGTATGATTTTCACTACGAACATATTTTGAAGGTGTATGGTGAAAGAGCGAAATTGTTGTTTACGGATACAGACAGTTTGTGTTATCACATTCGAACAGATGATGTGTATTCTGACATGCAAAATCATATGAATTATTATGATACCTCAGATTATCCGGCTGACCATTTTCTGTACAGTCGCGATAATGCGAAAGTCATAGGGAAGTTTAAAGATGAATGTAATTCCAAGGCCCCGTTGGAGTTTGTAGGATTAAGATCGAAAATGTATAGTTTGTTGCTCCCTGGAAACAAGGAAAAGAAAACGGCTAAGGGTGTTAAGAGATCATATGTGGCGAAAACAATTCGACACAACGATTACAAGAACTGTATCTTTGACGAGCAGCCCACGTCATCGAGATTCTTTGTTATTCGTAGTAGCAAGCATGAATTGCATACCACCGAAATTTGCAAATCTGCACTTTCACCATATGATGATAAAAGATATCTGCTTAACAGTGTCGATTCCTATGCTTATGGACACGTTAACATTCCTATGATTAATCCTTAGTGCTTATTAGATTTCAATGTTTGCAACTGACGGGTTGATGTGCTTTCTATACAAAAACTGTGAATTGTTTCTTGTGTTTTCAATTTGAATATATAAATATAATTCGATCTTGAATTTGCCATTCTTTAAGATGGATCCTACCTGGCAACACCCTTTTTCTGCTATTGTAAGTGGTCCCTCAGGATGCGGTAAAACGCAGTTTACCCTACGGTTTATAGATCACTTACAACACATGGTAAAGCCAACAGTTGACAAAGTCTTGTGGTGTTATGGGATATACCAGGATATTTTCGATAAATATCCTCAAGTGATATTTCACGAAGGACTTCCAGACTTGAATATGTTTGACGGAAAAGACAGTACACTCCTCATTTTAGACGATTTGATGAGTGAAACGGACGAGAGGGTCACTAAAATTTTCACAAAGATCAGCCATCACAGAAATGTTTCGGTATTATATCTTACACAGAATCTATTTTACAAGAGCAAACATACCAGAACTATCAGTCTCAACGCTCACTATTTGGTCCTGTTCAAAAATGTAAGAGACTCTACACAGATTGCAAATTTAGCCCGACAGATGTTTCCCGGAAAGTCAAATTTTATGCTCGAAGCTTTCAGAGATGCAACGATGGCTCCATTTGGATATCTCTTGGTAGACCTTAGACCCGATACCGATGAGAGGTGTAGAATAAGAACAAGCATATTCCCAGGCGAGACCCATTATGTGTATGTTAGAAAATAAATATATAGTGATGCACAGAACATGATACACTCATTGAGTAAAAATGTCTCCCAAACTAAGGAAGTATCTTGCAAAGCTAAGTCTGCTTAAAAAAGCTTCGGTCAAAGTGAGGAATCAGATTCTGAAGAACTGTAACAAGGAACTCTTATGTTGCATATGCGAATGTTCTAAGAACATTCTAAGAGGTCACGTGCCACTAACTACTCCGCAGAAGAGCAAACTGAGTCGATTTAAGAAGAATTTGAGAAGCCTGGCGTCAAAGAAAACGCTTGATAAGACTAAGAAGAGGCTCATTCAGACGGGAGGTTTCCTCGGTGCACTACTAACTCCCGTGCTTTCCTTTCTAGGCTCGCTTCTAAATCCCAACAGATAACATGGAACATGCAAAGAAAATGGTTTTAGTAGAACCTAGACAGATTGAGAAATGGAAGGAAACCATGTTGGACAAGACACTATCAAGATTGGATGGTGAAATCTATGACATACTACATAGAAATATTGCTGACGACGAAAAAGCTAAACTTTACTCAAACAGTTTAAGTCGATATTTAAATATTGATAAACCTACAGTTATAACAAAGTTTAGTTTAAGCGACCTAGTTGCTAAAGACGATAAGCCTCAGACTGTGACCGAGTCGAAAACTAGCTCTATAGAGACTGAAGTGTTAAACACCGTTCCAGCGAAATGGCGGTCTCATGCATCACGACTTTTGACTCATATGAAAAACAATTCTGAGATCGATTGGACCGAAAAGGGAGAACTCGTTTTGAAGAATACAACGATACCTCAAACCCATGCCGTGGATTTGGTAAACGACCTGCTCAGAAAAAGAATCTCAGCTCCAAATCCAACCGGTTGGAAGCAACTTGCCGACGCCTTGAAGGACGGCAATATTCCACACGAATTAATCGGTAACGAGGACAGATGGAAATATATTAATGCAGCAACCGACGAAAGTCCAACAGTTACTCCAAAGCCCAGTCGCAGAAGGTCTCGTGCAAAAGTTCGTTGGGAAGCGTACTGATGGAGTCGTATTTTGATCCAAAACATGCCGGTAGTTTTGGGGGTGTGAAGACGTTTCAAAGACATGTAAAAGGACAAATTAAATCTAAAGATGTTAGAACTTGGTTACAGAAACAAGATGCTTACACTCTGCATAAACCTGTTAGATTAACATTTAGACGTAGAAAAACATTCACCGTTGGTATTGATGATCTGTGGCAAGCCGACCTGGCTGACCTTTCTGCATTGTCCAAGGATAACGATAAGAATAAATATCTTTTAACATGCATAGATGTTTTTTCCAAATATGCTTGGGTTGTTCCGCTTAAATCAAAGACTGGAACTGCCCTGACTGAAGCCTTTTCAACGCTGTTGGTCGATAGACATCCCGCACATTTACAAACCGATAAAGGTACAGAATTTCTTAACAAAACCTTTCAAGAGTTGTTGCATAGGAATGCTATAGCCTTCTATACCACCGAAAACACCGATACAAAGGCGTCAGTCGTTGAAAGGTTTAATCGCACGCTTAAAACAAAGATGTGGAAGTATTTCACTTACAAAAACACATATCGTTATACAGATGTTTTACAAGATTTGGTACACTCGTATAATAACACATATCATAGAAGTATAGATATGGCACCCAGTCAAGTGACCAAAGAAGACGAACCTGCTATTAGAAAACGCTTGTATGGGGAAAAGAAGAGATCTGCAGCGTGGAAATATAATGTAGGTGACAAAGTGAGAATAAGCAAAGCTCGAGTTGCCTTCAAAAAGGGATACCTACCTTCGTGGACAGACGAAATTTTTACAATTGATGCACGAATACCCTCAGATCCAATCACATATGAATTGACAGATTTAAACGGAGAGAAATTGAAAGGTAGATTCTACGAAGAGGAATTGCAGCAGATTTTGAAAGAAGACGATGTTTACAAAATAGAAAAAATATTAAAAAGTCGTAAGCGCGGAGGGAAAACTGAATATTTTGTTAAATGGCGAGGATATGACAATAATTTTAATTCTTGGACAACCGATATATTCAAGTTGTAGTTGTCTGATTGTTCATTCAAAGAAAGTACTTTGGAGACCTTACACCGTTTGTTCTATCATGGCGCACTTTTACCTTACATTACCGAGTAATAGTTCTATGCACTACTATCCTAACAACACGCTCACACATTATACCACGCGGCTAGAAAATGATATATCGCTGTCCGGCGATTGGGAAGTTGGTTTGGTCGAAATACAATATCAACACACCTGGTTCAATTTAAATAAGCTTGATGGGCGAGTCATATACACACAGACTATAGAAAGAAATGGGGTCATATCTCATCCACATGGTATGTTTGAATTGCCTCCGAAATATTACGACTCGCCGTCAGAGCTTGTAGAAACGTTAAACGAACATATAGAGGAGACGACTTTTAAACATGACAACATGAATTCTACAGAGTTTAAGTATAACGATATCACGAACCGTGTCAGTGCGGTCATTTTTAAAGATGTAGTCATATACTTCTCACCTCATATGCGCGCAATGCTTGGTATATCCGAAAGACAGAGTCCGTTGACGAATCCGAAAACTACTCCATTACTCTGGGAAGCCGATCATAGATGTGATCTAAATAGAGGGTTTTCTTCCATGTATGTATATTGTAACGTCTTGGAGCACATCCCCGTGGGTGATACAAAAGCTCCGTTACTTCGCATCGTTCATGTGTCGGGTAAAAACGGTGACAGCATAAATACGATATATGAAAAACCCCTCTACGTCCCACTGCAACGGAAAAACTTTGACTCTATAGAAATAGATATAAGGACGGATACTGGCAAACCCATACCATTCGAATACGGGAAGGTGATGGTTACACTTCATTTTAGACTTTGTAAAATTCCATATCTTTTACAATGAAAAGACAATTTTGTTGCGATGCGAGTCGACTCGCGTACGAAGATTATTATTTGCAACAGAGTGGTAATGGTATGCCCATATTCCAAGGCGCGCGCATGCAGCGTGGTCATGGAATAGGAAGTTTTCTGAGCGGGCTTTTCAGAAGCGCTTGGCCATTGATTCAAACTGGGGCTAAATCGTTTGGAAAACACTTTTTGAGAACCGGTTTGCAGATTGCAAATGACGTTGTGGAGGGTCAACAATTTAAAGACTCTAGCAGAAGACGTATTCCAGAAGGTATAAAAGCTTTTACCTCGTCCAACGACTTCAATACCCAAAGCGGCAGTGGAAGGAAGAGTGTGAAAAGGACGGGTGTGAAAAGGACGCTAAAGAGACCTATTAAAAGATTGAAACACGACATATTCGAGAAAGATTAAGCATGGCATTCGTTCATCCACAATCTTGTGAGTGCACAAAGAGCGAATTGGATCTGTTTATCGTACCTCCAACGCAGACCAGTATAGAGAGTGGTGCATATGTCGAATATAACCCGATAGCCACAATTTCGCAGGGCACACCTATAGAATTTAGTATTACTGGAGCCGGACAAGACTATCTCGACTTGTCAAACACTCAGTTATACGTTAGAGCGCAAATTATAAAGGCAAACAACGAACCTGTAACCGATGATAATGTTGGACCGATCAACTTATTTCTGCACAGTCTTTTTTCGGAAGTTGACATCAGCTTAAACGACACCCTTGTGACACCTTCAAATAACACTTATGCTTATCGCAGCTACTTGGAAACCCTTCTGAGCTACGGTGATGCAGCCAAAACCTCGCAGCTTACCTCAGCCTTGTATTACAAGGACGTTGCAACTCATTTCGAAGATGCTAATCCGCACGACGCCAATGCTGAAAATCTTGGGTTAAAGAAACGCAGTACATTTACAGACGAAGGACGTGTTGTCGACATGCTAGGATCTATTCATAGCGATCTATTTTTTCAGGATCGATTTATTCCTAACGATATTAATATAAGAGTGCGACTTGTTAGAAATAAAGATGCATTCTGTCTCATGTCGTCCGTTCAAGGAGCTGCCTATAAAGTTCGAATTCTAGAATGCAAGTTATATGTGAGAAAAGTAAAGCTCAGTCCCTCGGTGTTTCTTGCACATGCGAAAGCGCTTGAACAGGGAAATGTAAAATTTCCCGTTAGAAGAGCAGTTTGCAAGACGTTTACCATACCGAGAGGTAATCTGGATGCATCCCAAGAAAGTCTTTTCTCTGGGCAGTTACCTACTAGAATCGTCATAGGTTGCGTGGACAACGATGCATTTAACGGCAGCTATACAAAGAATCCGTTCAACTTTAAGCATATGCATCTGTCTCAGTTAAAGGTATATTTGGACGGTCAACAGCAATCTGTGAAACCTTTGGAACTAAATTTTGCCAACAATCAGTTTATCAATGCATATGCATCATTATTTATGGGAACTGGAAAGTGGATGAGAGACGAAGGAAATCTAATATCTCGAGAGGACTTTCCTGGTGGATATGCACTTTATGCATTCGACTTGACTGCCGATTTAGCCGAGGGTGATCATTTTAATCTGATTAAGCAAGGGAATATTCGTCTGGATATGAAATTTGCCCAAGCTCTAGCCAACACCATCAACGTTATAGCGTTCGCAGAATTTGAGAATATTTTGGAAATTGATCGATCAAGAAACATCATTTTCGACTACAAGAACTGAAAATGAATGGACTTAGAATTGATTCGATACTACGGAAAGATGCAAAGTGTAGCCCTATGTTTTTGGGTGTGTTTGCGTGTGATCGTCTACCTACATCCTTGAACCAAAGTGGACCTCTGCTGATGGTCTGTAACACAGATCCGCACGACAAACCTGGAGAGCATTGGATCGTCTTATACGTTGAAAATTCCTCCTATGGCGAATACTTTGACTCTTTTGGAAGACCTCCCGATACTCTGTTTAGAACATTTTTGAATCGTCATTGTGTAAACTGGATATTTAGCGAGAGACATTTACAAAGTACTGTTAGTCGTTTTTGTGGACACTATTGTATATTTTACTGCTTACATAGGTCTAGAAATAAAAACGTACATGCTATTGCCAATCTGTTAACTTCTGACACCGGACTAAATGATTTTCTGATTCATAACTATGTTTGTAAAACTTACAAATAAAGAAGTCGTGTTTCGGTTTAATAAACTTTATTAAAACATGTTCTGCTTGTCTTTTTCTTATTTGAAGTGTCGAGTGGAGGTTATAAATTTTTTTCTGCCCTGGTGGGGTTTGAACCGCCGACCTCTGGGTTGCTAGTCCAACGCGCTAACCACTAGGCCACATTCTAAAATACCTAAAATATTTAAAATTGCTGCAAGAAGTAAGTTTATTCTACCTATGAAATATGCTGTGTCAATAAAATAAGTCGTGTAAGAGTACAAGTTACAAATATAATTAAAATATATTAAATGTAATTAAATATAAAAGAATTAATTAGAAACAATACTCTGTCAGAAGGGCCTGTCCTGAAACACAACATGGGACGTCTTTGCCTGGCCTGAAACCCAACATAGGACGTCTTTGCCTGGCCTGAAACACAACATAGGACGTCTTTGACTGCGCTAGAACACAACATAGGACGTCTTTGACTGCGCTAGAACACAACATAGGACGTCTTTGACTGCGCTAGAACACAACATAGGACGTCTTTGACTGCGCTAGAACACAACATAGGACGTCTTTGACTGCGCTAGAACACAACATAGGACGTCTTTGACTGCGCTAGAACACAACATAGGACGTCTTTGACTGCGCTAGAACACAACATAGGACGTCTTTGACTGCGCTAGAACACAACATAGGACGTCTTTGACTGCGCTAGAACACAACATAGGACGTCTTTGACTGCGCTAGAACACAACATAGGACGTCTTTGACTGCGCTAGAACACAACATACGCTTACTACTGTTGCCATATAGGAGAAGTCATTGGCTTGAATCCCAAACTGATTTTGGTTAATGTGTTCATTAAAACAGCGACACCATAATACTCTAAAGGAGACCAGATGGAAAAGGGGAAATACAGGAAATCTACAAAATTATAGGTCGCGAAAATGTGAGAAGGTGTGAAAAGAACAAATTAAACCAAAAACCGATAATTTGCGATCACAAGAAAAAGGTTCGAGAAGACAAGCAACGAAAGACGCAGAATCCTACGGTAAACGAAAGCCATGAAAAGTGGATGAGTAACTGAGGCCTTCAGAATGGCAATGGTAATTGAAAATTTATACAGCGCCACATAAGACTATATAAATTGCGGTCATGAGTCTCATCAGAGACGCTAACTCCGCCACTGTTCGTACTCTGACAGTGCCAGTCCCAAGCCTGGATAAAGGAGGAGGGCGACGCTAATCATCTTTGTTATGACACAGCGTCGTTAAACTGAAACTACTATCAGAGACGCTTGACCGCAAAAGTGATGAAAACCGTCGTCATCCAATCAGACATCATCGAGATTTACATGGCGAAGGGCAAACATAGGCTTACATTTTCGAAATTGTCGAGACTTGGTCCTGAACTGTTGTCCTTAAAACTACTGTAAAAACGTCGTCAAAAAGTTGAAACACAATTCGATCATGATAATATTAACCCTACCTCTTCTCCGTTATCAATTTTTTGCACTGGCTTCCCATCTCGCAACGTATCAACGATGGTTTGACGATGCCTGCTTGGCTGTGCCACGGCTCATTTGAGTGAGCTCTGCCGGGACGATTTGGTGGACCGCCGAGCCCTTCTTCTTCTGTGGGTGAGTTTTTGGTCCCCCGTGCCACCATCTCAACTAGACAGCGGATTATTTTGGTGTAGCTGTGGTCGGCCCCTCCATCTGGAATGGACTCCCACTGAAGATTCACCTTCTGTTAGATATAGGTTTCGCACCCACCCCCTACTGCCTAGGAACAACTCGAGCACGTGTTTGAAGCTGATGAAGTCCAGTTTATATTATCGTGGTGGGACTGGGAGCGCCTCTGAGTAGGTACCTTGAGGGGCACTATATAAAATTTGTGAAATTCAATTCAATTCAATTCAATGTCTTTTATTGCATTCCTGACAGTTTAACACATACACATATATCATTTCGTAAGGAATCTAGGAAGGCAAAAGGAAGACCCAAAGGGACTAAGGTCCGCTGACGGGCCGCCTATACATGTAAATTACCAAGACAAGTTAAGATAAGAATCAGGAAGAAAAGCAGAGAAAAAAGATGAAAGAAGAAAAGAAAGAAATTCAAGAAGAGCATAACTAAAAAGAAAAAAAATAACCATCTAGGTAATCTTAACTACTCTTAACTAAATTTAACTCGCGCCAGAGGCCATTCAGCCGACCTCCCCGCACCCCCACGCCGCGCACACACCCACCGAACAGAATGTACCAGAACCTTTCTGAGTGGGGCCACATTTGGGAGTTCCTCGGTATAGATCCAGGTGATCACGAACCAAGTAGAAATTCTTTAAGATTTTTTTTGAAAGCATAATAAGTGGTAGTGGAGCGGATGACCTGAGGGATTGATTTCCATAGCTTAGGGCCTGAAGATTTAATGCTAAACCCTCGTAAATTTGTACGCGCCCTGTCAGGGCGGTACGTGTGAGCATTTCTTGTTTGATAGGTGAATGCGTGAATGGATGAATTTCTGCATCCGCCAGTCATGTTAAGGCTCTTCTGCGTCACCTAGCGAATGCCAGAGCATGAAACCACCTAGCGAATCCCACATCACTTCTCGGTGACGTACTACGGTAAGTTTAAAGCCACATTCACTGTTCTATAGGCCCTAGTGTAACTTTAATTTATTCTGTTATTCATTCGTCATTCGTTCATTCAGAGAATTTGCTTAGGGTCCTTCCAATTATTATTATTATTATTATTATTATTATTATTATTATTATTATTATTATTATTATTATTATTATTATTATTATTATTATTATTATTATTATTATTATCATTATTATCATTATTATTATTATTATTATTATATATATTTATTTTTTTTAAAACATCATTCGACAAGTTCTGGCCGCATGAAAGTTCCTATGAAGGCAACAGCATTGAAGCGTTGTATGGTGATTGACAACCGCTGGAGTAGATAACAAGTCTCCCTAGGGTCTCCGGTGGTTAAAGCTAAGTATCTCCCCAAGTCTTTTATAAGGGCCATGCCGTCGTCATTGATAGGGCCTAAGGTCTCGAAAGCTAGAGGGACAAAAAAGTGGTCTGCGCGGATCTGGCTGTACTTGTTGTTCTTTCTCGTGGCCGCTAGTTCCGCTGCTGCTCCTGATGTCGCGGACGTTGCATGAAGGTAAGAATTATTATTATTATTATTATTATTATTATTATTATTATTATTATTATATTATTATTATTATTATTATTTATTATTATTATTATTATTATTCTCATCATCGTCATCATTTTTCATTCATTCATTCATTCATTCTGAGAATTTATATAGCGCTCCTTCAAGTTACCTACTCAGTAGCGCTGTCAGTCCAGCAACGGCTAAAAAAGAAAGACTCGAGTGAGATTTGTGAAAGGCAGACCAACTGTTCAGAGGTAGTAGGCGCAGTTCCAGCGGGAGTTCTTTCCACGTGGAGGGATCTCCACAACTGAGAAATCCTGCATGAAACAGGAAAAATTGTTTTGGGTCGTATATCGAATCGGCGCTTTTTGGAATCTTTAAGAAGGTGATACAACATGCTTAGGTGCAATTATTTATGAACATTGATCGTCCTCCTGATTATTGACCTCATTTATGGCTTGGTCGCATCTGCGCGATAAAAGTTACTAATTATTAATAACGAGTAGGCCTATAGCATTGGCATGCGTCATTGCATGTCTTGTAACAGATCGGAGACCTATCAGCTGTCCGTTCTGCGCCACTGCTGTTCTTAAGTTCTCTAACCGATCAATATCCCATACTGGTATACTGCACCTTGACTCTGTAACGCTATCCGCCTGAATTCTGCCAACTCTCGGTCCCTCCACCCTCCTGTCATTCACCCAACATCGTCTTTTCCGAGACCCTCTATAGCATACCTCAGGCTTTCCATTCAAACTAAAGCCTCGCCTCTTGAAGAAATCTAATCCTGATCCATCCAGTCTCCCTTAACCTAAACACAACAGGTCGTTAGTTTTCTGGTAACCAGGTAATAAGGTATGTTCTCCAATGGTATCAATGGTGTGTGGACAACCTCCGTGACTTGACGCAGCGCTCGTGAATAAGCTGATGCCCTGCGCTTAGCTTTTAAATCGCGCTTTAAAAATGTTCGATTTTACGATAACGATTATAGTGGCTCAACATCGTGCTTTTGCCATGCTTGGCCCTTCCTTATGGAACGACTTACTCCCCTCAATCCGTAGTAAGATTTTAGTGAGGATTTCGCCCTCTTCCTCCGCTGCTTGAAGACTTTCCTATTTCCTCGAGGCTGTCACGCTGAAAGCCCCTTTGAATAGTCTATACTGTGAGCGGCGCTTTATAAATTCTCATATGCGATATGATACGATAACTTTTTGGAACTGTCTGTGCCTGTCCGCTATGATCAGTCACTCTCGTCATTTCGTTCTCAACTTGAAACTTACCTCTTTCAAATTGCTTATCCACCATAGGCTGTCTCTCTGTCTTCCGGATTGATATTCTGGATATTGACCTGATTACGGCTTGGTGTTGGTGTGGCATCGGTGGATGCCTTGTGCATTAGACACCGGCGCAATAGAAGTTACTAATTACAACTATAATTACTGTCAAGTAGCATTCAGAAGGTAACAACGACAAAATGCTTTTTAAGGCATTATATATTGATATAATATTGTAACTGCACCAGCACTTTATACATAAATCAGAAAGTGCATCACAAATAGCAAAGATCATATATCTAGTTGGCCATTTTGACGCCAACATATGGAAAATCACTTTTATACAGATGCCACCGCAGGTTTTTACATGATGAATCACCCATAAATCCCATAATCAGCTCTTATGCAGAATGCTAGAGGCAGTCATTGATATATGGGAGAATTCATTGACTTCAAAAGATCAAAAGTGCACACGACTATACGACAAAATATCGAAATGTTTGTGAGTGGACTTGCTCAACGTCCCTACACAGTAACTGTCTCGGACGAGGTTCGAACCCGTACTCTCCGCGTTACAGGCCGAGCGCTCTGACCAATCAGCGACAGTGCTATACACCGACGAATATTGCAATATGTCTGAAAACTTCTTGAAAATGCCTTTATTGTTTTCAGGAAAGGCGTAGCCTATACACTGCAGAATAAGAAAGTTAATAATTTCTTACACGCTTCTTTCAACAATAGTCCTTTATGATGCTGGGGCTGGAACAGCACACGACAAAAACTAGGTCCGGAGTAAGGGCTATTGGAACACCCTATGCGAAAGGTAATTTGCCACCCTCCCCTTCTCTCATTCCCCGTTGCGAAACGGTAAGTCCAAAGAAACGTCTGGAGCCTGTTTAGTCCCCACGCGTGGCCTGGGGCAAAGGCCTAGGCACCAACGCCTTTCCAAGCCACCATGATGACGCTTTATATGCTAGATAGGTCATCACTAAATATATTCACAGAGTTCACAGTTGTAATTGGAATTTTTAATCCAGTTTCGTGCCCGCAATTATTCTACCAAATTTATGGGACTGCAACAATATTTATGCGCCATCACAAGGGGCCCCTTGATGCCTCAGGGCCCATAGACAGCCGCCTAATTTGACTATTGGGTAACCCCAAGCCTGAAAAAGCAATGCCATAACTGAAAAATATCATTCAATCATCTTCTTGACTGGATACACATTAAGTTCAACGGTTCTTACACAATCGTTTCAACATAGTCGATGCAAATTAAAGCATAATTCAATTCAATGCCAGATTTAGGAATAAGCTAAACAAAAAAGCTATTGCTTAGGGCCTCACAATCCACATGGGTCTAAAAAATTCAGAATTTGTGGGGCATTAAAAAAATATGTGTACCGTAAATTAATCTAACAAATATTTTTGATATTTTTAAACGGCTTGTGTAGCAAATTCCATCTCGTCTTCAGGAGTAAATGCATTCATTTGAAAACAATTTGAATTTTTCACTCTAAATATAAGCTGGGGCTGTTGTCATTAAATAATTAAAAGGCATAAAGTTTTGTGAGACCTTCTGGTGTAATTTTTTAACAGGGGCTCCAAGCTTTATACAGGGCTTAGGGCCTCGCCAGGTCTAAATCCTGCACTGTGATTCGCATAGCGCCCTGTCGTTTAATCACACCTTAACATACCCTGCCATTGACGCATTTCAGACTTTATATAATAGCATTTCAATCCAAGGTGAGGATTGGCTGTGAGAATCAAACGTTCGATCCATCTGTAGTTGGATTTGAAGTAGACCTACACAGGCAGTGCATTTTTCAGCCGGAACGCGCCGGAATGACTTTCCGGCACCTTTTTCAGCTACTAAAAAAGAATTTATTTATTTTAATAATAAAAACAATAATTTATTTTATTTTAATTTAATTTCAGTGTTGTGAACTGTTTTCAGTGTTTATTGACACCCCTCCCAACCCCCACCCCCAATGCCGTTTTTCTCGGGATTTTAGCCCTCCCATAATTGTTCAGTTCCGGAACCTATCGCTCAGTTCCTGAACCTTTTTTCTAGGAAAAAAGCACTGCCTAAATGTAAATTTGATGCTGGAAAGTAAGCCTCATTCATTCCGCCACAGGTAAACACAGTTTGCATAGGCCTAATATATCGGCTGCATAACTTAGTTCAGTGACAACTGACAACAAGACTAACTGAAATTGACTAAAATAGATCACATCAACGAAGTGCGTTTAACAAATTATATAAATTTAAAATATATTGCACATAACAACTACATGTATATACACACAACAATTGTCACATATCATGTATGGCAACGTAATGCATATGAATGACAAACACGGAAAACGTTTAATATAATAGTATTAATTAATTTAATAGAGACCTTGAGAAAAGATATGTCCTTTGGGAAATTCCACTGCGGCGGGTATTTACAGGCGATGTTTCTTCTTCGGCACAAAGGTGTCTTGCATCAGTTTACATTGCAGATAGCTATAGTGATTTCTATAGCGCCGTTAAAATAAATGCACAATGCATCAATCGATGGCGTTTCAAGTGAACTCGTAAAAAGAAACACGATTCGTTTGAGATGTCAGGGTAAACAAACAAAAACGAAAGTCACTTGAACACAAGAATACAACGGCACCCTCTCGCCCCCTCCCCCGCCTGGAATGGGAGAACAAACACCCCACCCCTCACTCTGGCCGATTTATATAAAAGAGGCTCAGAAGTCA
The DNA here is from genome assembly GCA_963556255.1 of Allolobophora icterica. Lineage (NCBI taxonomy): Eukaryota > Metazoa > Annelida > Clitellata > Crassiclitellata > Lumbricidae > Allolobophora > Allolobophora icterica. The sequence goes on from OY744616.1 coordinate 27,138,288, forward strand.
CTCAGAACTGTACTCTGGCAGTGCCAGTCCCAAGCCTGGATAAAGGAGGAGGGCGACGCTAACGATCTTTGCCATCGCACAGTGTTTTTAAACTGAAATTACTACTCAGAACTGTAAATTACACCGAGATAACATGTGTCTTCGATAACATACATAATACATAAATTAAATATATCATCGGAAATCAACAGCCCCCAGTTTATATCCTGAACGTTAACCTCCCCACTTCTGGTAACCGAGGGAGATCGTTCTCCCAATCCCAATCCCCCGTTGGTAGACGTCACTGCAAGAATGTCAACGATAGTATCCAATGCTTCAAATCAATGTCAACCCAACAACAGTTAAGGCTGCTCTCAGAAATCGATTGAAACTGAGCTTTTGAACCGCATCGATTTCTATATTTACTTCTCTTCATTATTTTTTCTAATTAAGTAGCGCCATTGCCTAATAGCAAGACGCACGAGAGCCTACTCTAGTGTCTAGTGCCTTAAGGACTTGCTCGACGCTACTAAACGATAATTAAGCTTAGTTCTAAGAACACGCAAACGTCAAGAGCACTGTCCAAGCCATTCAGTTTGTCCCATGATGTTCTTGTTGCCATTAAAGATCATTATGTTGTTTGAACCAGCTGTTACAGCGCTGGGCTTAAACTGCTCTGTAATTCTGCAATTGAGAATGTAATAACATTTTCTTTTTCTCCTGACGCATTCTAAACCTGGAGGAATAATCAATGGATCTGGTAAAAAATCACAATATGAGAACAGATTCAACTGGCTTTAAAAGAAATTACAATTGCATAAAATGTACAATTCAATTTTCTTTGGTAATGCCTACCCATTTAACCATATTCAATAAGTTAAAGCTTTAAAATTCAAGATCTGTTTAACGATACAGATGCGATTGGCTTTGGTAATGTGTCCATATTGAACCAGCGAAGACTAAATAGTGCAAACTTCTATAAGATTTGTAACAAATTGATTCGTACAATCTGAAAAAGTATATTCGTTCCGGATTGTGCTCTAAAGCTGAGCCTACCAGTGCCGGCCTAAGGGGTGGCGAATCGTGCGGTCGCACAGTGTCGCCAACTTCGGGGCCCGAAAATGTCACAGAAAATTAACATGCACAGAAAGCAAGGAGCGTTACCTTTCTGTAAAGAATTTGCATTTTATATTATTCTGTTACATGTGCACTTTTATAGTTAAATTTTACTTGTACTTGTTAACAATCTAAAAAATGATTAGCAATGAAAACGATTTTACTTGTGGCATGCATGGGAGCCGTGCAGTATACTCTGCACAGGGCCCGAAATAGGTCTATCCTAAGGCAAGCACTGAGGATACATACATTGAAGTGGGAAATTCAATGCAGATTTTAAGACTAGACCGTTTCATAATGTACATGCAGGTGAATAATTTACACTTTAAACCAGTCTGAGACAGTAAAGCCGCAAGCTTGTTCATACGGAATTAGACAGCTCAGTGCTGTTAGGCTTTACACTAGGGAAAACTGCATCGAATATACAGCTTTACGCACCAGTTGTTGTATTGCACGTAAATTCGGAATTGATTTTGCGACAATCCATCAGCTTGACGCGTCTGCATATATGTGTGTATGGGCCTCTGGACATTTATGTAACGCTAGTAGTTGGCCTTTTTAAAGCTTGTTGTTGAATCTTGCTCGCAAGGGTCGAGGACTCAGCGGATACAAACAGTGATTACAATGAAGACACTGACCAATGAAAATCAAACGCTTAGCTGACGTCATAGTAACGGTTAACGCATGTGCTATGATTATCAAGACATTTAATATAGAGCAGTTCTACGTCACAAAGCGCTGCAAAGCCTTAGCCATGATGTTCAATCTCTTCAAGTTTCAACGGCTTTGTTTCAAGAAGATGTGACTGGTGCGAAGCGAATAACAGAGGTTACACACTTACTATGATAATATATTGTTGCCAAGCATATATTGGCGGGTCTCAGAGATCCCACAATACACAAAGTTTCACGTCCTAAAATGTAGGCCTTTCATTTTATGCTGTTTTTGAACTTCACTGTTTTCCAAGCTGTTCATCATGCGAACGTTAATCGTAATCATTTGGCAAACCAACGCTAAGCTTAGCCTAATGTTTGCCAAAACGTTAAGCATTCTTTCATGCTGAAGACAACAGTGAAGCTGGCACCTTTCAATAAACAATACAATAACTGACAAAAAAAGCTTTTAGACCACATAGAAAAGTCGTTTAGATGAAGGAACATGGTCAATTATCTTCAAGTGTCGTGGTTCTAATTAAGCCTCGTCCTTCTTCTTCACACAGGGAAACGAAAGAAGGAGATATCCACTGAACAACAATGAGTTATGGTAACTCAAATCTTTGCAGATCGTAAAGTTATTATTAGGGACCCTTCCTCTGAATCCACGAGAGACTAATCTTTGCAGTCATTCGTATCGTAATTCCACATCGCTCTATTACCAATTGACGTATGACCCGTGGACAGAAATCAAATGCCGAATTATATCACTAATTCTATCAAGTTTACTAACACTTAAAACTCTTGCACTTCTTCAGCAGTCGCACTAAAGAATCACAATACCAATCTAAAACTCAGAGATCAACATGCGGCTTATGAATGTGCAATTATTCCCTTTCCTCACACTTTAAGACAGCCTACTCTAACCCCAGATAAAACTTCTATGGAGTGAATGGTTACCCAAAGTGTCGGCTACCATAAAGCCGGGACATAAAATAGCTAAATATCCAGAAATTTGGTTTAATTATTTCTGCGCTTATTGTTTATCGGTCCCGATGTCTCTGACTTTGCTCTTCGGACCTTGCTTCGAGGGACGCGGGCATTCCCAGGAGAGGCGCGACTGGTGAGCCTGACCGGGCGAAGAGGCACTGCCGCCCCCTGGCGATTCGCTCAGAGACAATGGAGAACTTGATCCGGAAGTACTTCCGTTGTTTAACTGACCTTCGACGGAGAGGCGTTTCGGAGCAGCGGCACTCCTCTGAGATCCGTTGTGGCTGGCACTCCTGCTTCGAACGGCGGACCCTGTCTCTCGCCGGGGAGTGGCAGCCAGCTGGGAGGATGATCGCGAGGCGGAAGTCCTTCGAATCGAAGCGCCGACGCTTGACGCTCGATCCGGTTTCGACTTTGCAGGAGTGGCCGTCGGGACTTCCGGTGCGACGTCTTCGCTGATCGTCAGCTGATCGACCACTTCCAGGGGCTTCTTCTGAATGGCAGTTCGAACTGTTGTTGCTGTGATCGATGAACCGAGACTTGAACTGCTGCCGCTGCTGGCACTGCTGCTGATGCTCATTCGGTCAGCGTCCGGGTGATGCAGCGATGGGGTTGATGAGACAAGAGAAGGCAGATCGGGGTTGATCGAAAGCGAATCGGGGTTGTTTAGGCTGGAGCTACGGTTCAGCGTGTCAAGGGCAAGGAATGCATTGCACGCTTCATTGACCTGAAGACGAAGGCGATTGAGATAGAGCTCTCCCTCGCGGACTCGCTTCCTCTCCGGCGGCCATCCGTGACGCCGACATGACTGTCTCAGCTGAACGACCTCGACGAACGAGGTGATGTTCAGTCGAAAGTTAAGTCCGTAAGGCCAGATGGAGTCATGCTTTAAAACGATGTCGTTCTCAAGAATGCATTGTATGCTTTCGCCGTCTGTAACGCACCCGTAACGTAACTATTAATGTAATGTAATGTAATGTCGAAAGTTTACTTGGCATCATATACAAAAAGAGCTACTTCTGGACTGCTTTAGGTTAAAAAAGTCAGTCGTCAATGCAAATGAGTGAGTTAAGAGTTAGATAACAGATACAATTTCTATTGTTTTTTGTGAATAGTTATTAACTAAATATATATTAACTCAGCTATTAACTATATAGGGCCTATCATATATTCCACACAGTCCTGTATTCTTATATCAAGTAGGCCTAAGTAAGTAAGTATATCCCTTAATGAAACCAACTGCTAACCGCACTTTGGTGTACATTGCGAAGAATGAGTCACCTTAATGATGAATGTTTTCCGTGTCAAACTGTCTGAAATAGGCAAAATTCTGTCATGAGGACGCAGGGAGTATACTACAGTTTGGTTGAAGGCAACAGTCCATGCAATGCATGGCCAAGGTTAATCAAAATGGCCCCAAAGAGACGAGCGTTGGCGCCATGGCACAGTTGCTCGAAGCTTGGGGAGGGGGAGTCGGGAGGTATCGCAAGGAGACCAATCGCCGAATCATTTCCGCATCTGGTTTTAGACAGCTCAGGCAGCAATGTTCATAACGATGTTGAGAGGTATCTAAAAGAGGTAACTGTATAAAAGCTCGGAAGCAATCAATAAATCTCTGTGTGTTCCATTCCTTCAGGCTCTCACGATACTCAGATGCTTCTCTGCGTCATTAGCGCATGGCCTGGATCATTTGATGAGCATCACTGTACAGTTTAACCGTACCTGTATACCTTAACCTGTTGTAGAAATATCCCAATAGACAACTTGATTTGTTTGATCTCCTAGATAAGACTCATTTTCAACATACAGTACGTTAGCTTCTGCCCACGTGACCTCCCTCACCTGTTGTCAACCACAAATCGCTTTCCGTTAGCTAGGCAGAGTTGAAGAATCAATCCTCATGCAGACGGTGAGAAGTCAACGTGGACAATAAATCAAATGTCTCCTTTTATTCTCATGTTGAATGTATATTTCCTCATGGAAATCCGGTACATACCTGAGAATGGCATTTTAAGGTAGGCCTGGGTAAAATTAAAGCAGTGCAATACGTGGTTGGCGTTTGTGGAGAAAACCTATGGATAGGAATAAAATGAGTGGAGAAAATTACCCTCATTAGGATATATGTAACACACAGTCTGGACTAATGGGAGGTAAACCTTCTTCAACTACAAAACGTATCGTCAACTTGGAGTCGGAAGATCTTACGGCAGACACGATAATTGCCACGCATGGACAACCCTGCATGCCTCGAAAAAATTGTTGACACATAGGCTATAATAGTCGTACGTGACAGGCACAATGAACCAACTATAATCCACCAGTCCGCCAATGACCTGTAACGGTACGTGTATCGTATACTGTTCGTACATTAGAAGCAGTCTTGATGATTTACTTTCCTTGTTATGCTGTTATATAAATCAAAAGCGGTCCATACTTAATCCTCGACGCCATTCGCAACGCCTCGGGTCTGTTGGACCAGCCAACAGAGTCCGATCACGTTTTAAAACTGTTTTGTAACAATTGGAATTGTGTTAGAGGGCTATAACCCTGTCAACCTAAATCAAATACCGTTCTTACAAAATAACCAAGCAAGCAGTTACGTCGCAACAAGTGAAAAGGCTGTAGGCAACCACTGGCGGTGCCATGATTTGTCTAGACTGAAATATTATGTGGCTTTACAGATTGCTACATGTCTAACAATGTAAAATATGTAAAACTGAGAGAGACAGACAGACAGACAGACAGACAGACAGACAGACAGACAGACAGACAGACAGACAGACAGACAGACAGACAGACAGACAGACTAGGAGAGACAGAGACAGACAGAGACAGACAGAGACAGACAGAGACAGACACAGAGAGACAGAGACAGAGAGACATACAGAAACGGATTCAAAATCGTTTCGTTTGTCTCATCTGGAACGCCATCTTTCGAACTCCACATGGACCACATCACATGACCTCTTCTTACCTTTTGTTTAAGATGGCAGTTGTTTCTTTCATTCCAGTAATTACCTAACCTGGTTGACTGACTGACTGAATGACAGACTGAATTAATGACTGATTAACTGAATGAATTAATGAATGATTAACTGATTGAATGACTGACTTAAAGGTTCACTGAATAAATAAATTAATGAATAAGTTAATCAATTACTGACTGACTGACTGACTGACTGACTGACTGACTGACTGACTGACTGACTGACTGACTGACTGAATGAATGAGTGAATGAATGAATGAATGAGTTATTTAAATACCAGTTGCCAAATATTACGAATCGATGAATGGAGCTATTTAGTTTTCGGAGAACAAGGACCCACCCTACCGTCATTAGTCACTGGTATGAAGTAGAAGTCCCACTGAAGAGCCATAGATGTTATGAGAAGAGCCGCAAGTGGCTCAGCGATCGCTCCTTCGAACGAAGCCTTGAGGTTCTCACTGACCGTGGCGAAGATACGTTCCGTTCGACCAACCAGCTGGAAGCATCGGCGCTCGCGGTGCTTGAAGACGAAGATACCAGGACCTTCGATCCTTTTCTCCATCTCTGCCTCCGTCATGGTGCTTCCGGCGTTCTTCGACACCCAGTCCTTCATCTTCAGCAGCAGCGTTTCCTTGAGGGCAGCCGCCTTGAGCTTACCGGCCGAGTAGGCGTTGCGGTCAGAGCCCCACCAGCCGCTCTTGAGCCGGACGTCCATGGGAATGACCTTGCGATTCTCGAGGATCAGCTTGTAGTATCCGCAGACTTCGTCCAATCGCTGACGGTCCGATCCGGGGTCGAAGCTCTCGTTGCGGCTGTTGAGGCGGGCCACTCCCTCGCACAGGGACTGGATCTCGCGACTGCATCGATCGCAGTCATCCGTTGAGCGATCGATGATGAGGTTCTTGAACTTGAAGTAATCGATCGTACGAAGGCTGATCTTTGCCATCGTTCTTCCGGATCCTATTCACCACTGATCATGACCTTCCTCCCTTCCTTCCCTGCTTGCTTCCTTTCTTCCTTGCTTCCTTCTTTCCCGCTCTCCTTCTTCGCCAGTTTCTGTTTATTCCGCTTTTCTTCGTCTTGCTTCGTTTTTCTTCTGCTCCGTTTGATCTCTAAATACAAGAGGTTTTTCAATAACTTAATTAATCTCAATACACATATGACTCCTTCCTTCATTCTCTTTGTCTGCATGGCTTTTCGTATGCCTGTGTATTTGACTGTGTGTGTATACCATTCAGTCTGCCTGTCGGTTTGTCTGTCTGTCTGTCTGCCTGCCTGTCTGCAGAGTATCTACATCTGAGTAGACTATCAGACATAGATACCCTTGGCACAGACATACAGACAGCCACACACCCAGATCTGTGTCCGTCTGTCCGTCTGTGTCTCCAACTCTCCACCTTCCGTTTATTCCATCTCCCTGTCTCATTTCTACCATCGTATCTGCATTTCGTTCTATGTCTCTTCATCTGTTTTCTCTCATTATCCACAAATACCCAGCATACATATTTAAGTAACTATATATATATATATATATATATATATATATATATATATATATATATATATATGTATATATATATAGTACTTACACGTTGAGTGTATGCTCCTGTTGTTTATGTATATATATACATATATACGTGTATATATATATGCATATATATACGTCTCGTACCTATATGTATGTATATGTATACTTGCATATGCATGTAGACATCTTGTGTATATACATTGCCCATATACATATATAGGCCTATCGTATATATTTCGTATATATATGTAATGGTTGTATTTTGCTTGCAAATGGAAAGCGTTCCTCGAATGGAACGCCCTCTTCCGGGCTTACTCCTTAATGAATATGCAAATCGCATCATCCATTGCTACAGCACACAGATCAGCAGCAGCAGTAGCAGCAGCAGCAGCAGCTATATGTCTGTCTCTAGGTGCCGACGATTCAGATCGATGGTGGACCCATAAGTTGATTTATCAACAATAGCAACGAACATCAGGCACTATGCCACAATCACCACTACTAATATCACCACCAACACCACCGATATCACTCCACCACCACAACCATCATCATCATCAACACAGTCACCACCAACACCACCAACACCAACAAAACCACCACCATTACCACTAACACCACCAATACAATCACCATTACTAATATCACCATCAATACCACCGATATCACTTCCACCACCACCACCACCACCACCATCAACATCAACACAATCACCACCACCAAGACCACCAACACAATCAACACCAACACAATCGTCAGCGTCATTCAACATTGCCATTGCAAATACCACTACCACCACCCATATAACCATCTCCACAAATCTTCGCCGGCAACCGACATCACTACTGCTACTATAAATCATCACCCCACCACCGATATCAAAACCACAACCTATATCACCGATATTCCCATAAACACCACCCCCACCAATATCACAAGGTGCACAGCAACCACTGCAACAATCACCATTAGCCAAAAAGTCTTCCACAACAACCACTGCAACAATCATCATTAGCAAACAGTCTTTCACAACAACTACCGCAACAATCATCATTAGCAAACAGTCTTTCACAACAACTACCGCAACAATCATCATTAGCAAACAGTCTTTCACAACAACTACCGCAACAATCATCATTAGCAAACAGTCTTTCACAACAACCACTGCAACAATCACCATTAGCCAAAAAGTCTTTCACAACAACTACCGCAACAATCATCATTAGCAAACAGTCTTTCACAACAACCACTGCAACAATCACCATTAGCCAAAAAGTCTTCCACAACAACCACTGCAACAATCACCATTAGCAAACAGTCTTTCACAACAACTACCGCAACAATCATCATTAGCAAACAGTCTTTCACAACAACCACTGCAACAATCACCATTAGCCAAAAAGTCTTCCACAACAACCACTGCAACAATCATCATTAGCAAACAGTCTTTCACAACAACTACCGCAACAATCATCATTAGCAAACAGTCTTTCACAACAACTACCGCAACAATCATCATTAGCAAACAGTCTTTCACAACAACCACTGCAACAATCACCATTAGCCAAAAAGTCTTCCACAACAACCACTGCAACAATCATCATTAGCAAACAGTCTTTCACAACAACTACCGCAACAATCATCATTAGCAAACAGTCTTTCACAACAACTACCGCAACAATCATCATTAGCAAACAGTCTTTCACAACAACCACTGCAACAATCACCATTAGCCAAAAAGTCTTCCACAACAACCACTGCAACAATCATCATTAGCAAACAGTCTTTCACAACAACTACCGCAACAATCATCATTAGCAAACAGTCTTTCACAACAACCACTGCAACAATCACCATTAGCCAAAAAGTCTTCCACAGCAACCACTGCAACAATTATCATTAGCAAACAGTCTTTCAAAACAACTACCGCAACAATCATCATTATGAAATAGTCTTCCACAACAACCACTGCAACAGTCACCATTAGCCAAAGGTCTTCCACAAGAACCACCACAAGAATCACCATTAGCAAACAGTCTTCCACAACAACCTCTGCAACAAGCATCATTAGCAAATAATTTTCCACAACAACCACCACAACAATCACCATTAGCAGTCTTCTACAACAGCCACTGCAACAATCATCATTAGTCTTCAGTACAGACTAATGTTTTGTTGATGTTAATGTCATGTTATGATTTGTTGCGTTGCATTGTAATACATAGACTTAAAGGCCAACAAAGGACTAAATGCAGTGATGTAAGCAGTTGATCGAATGACTGCCATATTTCATCAGATTATTGTCGATAACTCGATGAATCCTTTACATAAAATATGTTCCGGAATTGTGTTTAATTCATGACTGGACTTCATATGTCCAACGTTTGATAGATGACCAGACATCGCATTTCTGTGTCTGTGAAGCCAACGTTTAATCAGAGCTTTATTCGTTCAAAACTCAGCATTCACAGAGTTCCAACACGAAGGTGCCGTAGAGAAAGACAGACAGAGACAGACAGAGAGAAAGATAGACAGAGAGAGACAGAGAGTGACTGAGAAGTTGTAGCTACTTGCTACCTCTTCTCAAATCCACTCACTGTTTAAGACTACTTTCTTCCGCTTGGCCTGGGTTTGGAGCGCCTCCTGAAGGGGCGCTATACAAATTTCGATTGATTGATTGAATGATTGGGATTTTTTGTACGTGTGCTGGATGAAAAGCGCTGATGATGGGGTCGTCACGATTCTTCCAGGATCTTGGTGGCTTAATCTTCAGGGGACCTAGGCCTTCTCTAGCCCGTGGCTAATCGTTGTTCTCTTGCATCTATTCACCTACGTCGTCCTTGCTCTTTACAATCAGTCAACATTAATCAAATGTAGTTTAAGGTTAAACATGCGTTTAACAAATAAACAAACACACAAAACAATTAAATCTACGCTTAAATCTACGCTTAAATCTAGTAGCATCATCGTCGATAGCCCGTATTTCACCACAGACAGTGTCCGATCGAGCATGATCACAAGACCACCAACTGTCAAAAAAGTGAGAAAATACAGACAGAATTAGGTCAATCTAGTCCTCACTGAAGGCGATTTGGAGATAGTCATTCATTTGACCAGCTTCCAACAGGTCTTCGAATCTGCTGCATTACACGACGTTACAGAAAAAGTGTTCTTCAGAATGCGACCATAAAAATATCGGGCGACTGATGTAATATTCATGGCACATCACATCAACAGCTCAGCGGCAACTGAAACCGTAGCAAGATCACCACCACCGGACACTGCATGTGGCTGCTGCTGCTGTTCCTGCTGCTGCACAGTGCTTCAACCGCATCCCGTCTTGTAATATGATTAGCAAACAGACTGCGCTAGGCTGATCAAGGCCGACCAGACGAACACATGGGCATTGTCGTCATGACAACCATCTCACGGCACGCCAAGACGACATGCTCTCGTTACAGTCTACACAAGGCAGAAACAAAAAGACTGTATTACATCACAAGCAACGTCAAGAGAACGAAGACGTAGAAGCTGGCAATGACGTCATGGTTACATGTATTTCGAATCACCCTTCGAATTGTCATCTGAGAAGAGTTTTCAGGAAACTTTGGACTTGTATTCAACGTTTTATAGGCTACCCTTCGACAGTGGCGTCACTAGGGCTGGTGTCACCCGGTGCGGTAAGTCACACGTAGGCCCCTACCGCATTCTGGTGTCACCCTAAAAAAAGTGATGACCTATTTTTAGGAATTCGTCTCCGAAAAATAGTGATGACCTTTTTTAGGAATTCGTCTCCCAAAAATTTAGATGACTTTTTTAGGAATTCCTCATCTTCCAAAAATTTCATTTCCTCATGTTGGGTGTCACCCCCTCTGAGGGTGTCACCCGGTGCGGTCCGCATCCCCCGCACCCCCTCGTGACGCCACTGCCCTTCGAGTTTGCTTATAGATTTGATGGCAGTGGACAGGCCTTGCGGACTGTTTGGAATGAGCTCCCGTTTGAGCTGGGACTCCTACCCAGGGATACTTCTTGCACGTTCTATAATAACTTGAAGGTTGTTATTTGGGGGACGCGGTGGTGTAGTGGTATGTTCGGTGCCTTGTAACCGGAGGGTTTGCAGGTTCGAATCTACCTCTAGCCGCGGCGTTGCCACCCAGCGCCATCGATGTTCTGTCGTATGGTTGTGTGCAATTCTGAACTTTGTAAGGAGGGCAATATCAAAATACAGTTGTATTGTATTGTATTTTCGCCGGATAGTGGGTTGGGAGCGCTTCTGAGTAGAATTCTTGAAGGGGCGCTATACAAATCCTCTAAATGAATGAATGAATGAATGAATGAATGAAAGGCAAGCAGTAAACTCCTCTTCCACAAATCCTATCCTCAATCCTCCGCTCTTTCCTATTTGTTTCTCCGCTCCAATGGGGGTGGGCAGATGGTTGAATGGTAACAAGCTGGCACGAAGATCAGACGGACGCAGGTTCGATACCCGCCAGCCCCATGAGGTTGACTCAGCTTTCATTCGGTAAGTGGCGATTGTAAAATAAGCAGTAGTACAGATGGGTGCTTTGCATGGCTGCCATACAGTTAAATTCGACTCCTGTTGAACTTCTTATCCTCAGTTATTACTATCTCATGTAATCTTACTGCGTACTTGTCAGTTTGAATTAATAAACGATTATTATTATTATTATTATTATTATTAGTAGTAGTAGTAGTAGTATTAATTCTAAACGCCATCCACCGTAGCCGACTGTCTGCCTGTCTGACCTTGGCTCTAGACCTAGAACCAGATCTTACTTCACCTGCCTACCGATTTTGTTTGAATTTAGGTCCTGCAAATCAGCTTCTACGGGCGCTGTAGAAATCACGAGATTACGATTACGCTTACGATGTTCCGGAATGTTTTGAACTCTACGGACGAGATGATTTCTCAACGCCTCGTTGCTTCCTATCAAAAGTATATACTTAGCTCCAGGGATTGACGTCTAATATAGAAGCACAAGCGCAACAGCAACAAATAAACAACTAAAAGTCTCAGTTTTTCACGGCACACCCTCATTGAAACCCACGACACCGAGACCAACCGAAGTAATTGTAACCGCGAAATTATATAGCGCTATTTTAAGAAACTTAACGATAGAAAACCACGTGATTTACTGATTCAGATACCCCAGCCATTGAGGTGCCTTTTCAACATTCATTTCGCTCGTGCGAATAGGTGTGTCTCCCACTTCATATTTTTACTGTCTACCTGTATATGTTTTTACTGTCTACCTTCATGGCCCTTGGACCTCGACCTGAAGCGAACTTACCTCTCTCTGCCTACCGATTATTATTACTATTACTACTACAACTACTACTACTAGTACTACTATTACTATTATTATTGCTATTATTATTATTATTATTATTATTATTGTTTTTTTAACGCCCGAGGTACGAAAATCCCCCAGGCTCTAAGAAACTATAAAAAGAAGTGTATTTAAGCTTGGAGAACGCCGTACTCGTCTCCGGGGTGTGGTGTGAAGGTGTCTTTTGTTGTTTTTGTTTTTGTTATTATTATTATGCTTTTATTAAACGCCATATTCTAATGGACAAGCATCAGTCGATGGCGCTAAGCAACTGCGAGTGAAGGAAATAGGATTTGCACACGATCCCTACACAGCAACCGTCTCAGAGGAGCCTCCAACCGTGCTCGGCGTTTCAAAGCGAACGCTCTTACCAATTCTCTACCTTAGCTGTCCTTAGACGATGCATAGATCTCTCTGTAAGGATTACGATTGCGATCCTAACCCTAAGACCTACGAACCGATGCTTGCCACAGATAGAGCTGATGGCATTGCCTCGCTTCCTACAACGCGTTGATTTCATCAGATGTCTTTTCTTTATAATGCCAGTGGATGAACCGTCGGTCTGTGACCGCTGCAGCCTTGGCTGACTCTGAATCGATCGCTGTCTTATCTTTCTTATCAATATCCGCTCGTAGCATGCACTTCACGGCGTGTACTTCAACAGGCGGTGTTTGTACTGAGCAAACAGATGGTTGCTGGTTCAATTGCTAGTTTTCTAGAATGCCACACATCTGGCCTGGCGTTCGGTTCACCGCCTTAATTAAAGACTTTCCAAAATTCATCCTCAGGGTTCAGACATTAACGTGGTATAACGTAAAGTAACAAAATATGGGTGTTAAGTACAGAAGACATTTCATACGTCCTACAGAATCACGTATACAGTTTACAACATACACTTCCAACAGTGGAGCTGCATGTGAGGGGATACTATTCAGTAGGACTGAAGACTGCCGAGGTCGAGAAAATATGGAAACCCGTAGCCACGTTAACATCAAGAGGCCAGGAGTCTCGTATGCACTAATTTTCTGTTGGCTGTATGCATAAATGGGGCGCTATATAAATCCTCTGAACGAATGCCAAAGGCCACGGGCGTAACTTTGGTCTAAAAAGTGGGGGTACCAATTTCTTACATACACGAAGCAAGGCAGAGGCTGCGATCTCTGGGAAGGCTCAATAATTAATAAAAATGATTGGATTTGATCAAAAAGTGGGGGTACGGAACCCCTCAGTCCAAAAAGTGGGGGTACGGGTACCCCTCGTACCCCCCACAAATTACGGCTATGCCAAAGGCTGCGATTCTTGTGTGACTGTAGTCTGTAGGTCACGCTGAATGCTAGTGTAACACTATTTACGCCAATGCGCGGACCTCTTGCTAACTTCAGTAACATAGATTAAGAAAGGAATGTTTATACCTTACTTTACCCCACCTTCGGGTGCTCGATAGTGTAGTGGTTAGCGCGCTGTACTGTCAAGCGAGAGGTCGGGGGTTCAAATCCCTGCCAGGGAAATTTCTGTTCCACCTGTACCCCCTAGCCAACTCAGCTATAATGAGTACATTGACCGTACACTGTCGGTGGAAAGATGAGACGGCGAGGGAGAGGACTGGATACCAGCCCTCATATGCCGAAGCTAAGAAAATGAGCTCGCTAACACAGTAACACTTCATACCCATGGCTGCCTAGGGGCTAGCTTAAGGGACTCCTCCTCTTCTTCTTCTTTTTCTTCTTACCCTACCTTCATTCTATCAAGTGCTATAAGTGACGGACTGGTGCTGCTAGATGGCTACAGAGTAGTGTCCTTTAGGTGGTTTTATATAAATGCCAGGTTACACTATATTTGCCTTACATTACATGTACATTACATTGCACCAGCACCTACCGGATGTAGTCATAAATGATGGAGCCGAAAGTAATGTGATTGTCATCTTGTTTGAGCAGAGACTACCTGTTTCTTTTCAGATGCTGCTCCTCCGGGCAATTCCAACCGGAAATGACTCCTCGGAAACTCCTAATCCAGCCGGAGTGACCGCTGGTCACTCGATGACGTCATCATATGTGCCGAACGGATGTCTTTGTCGTATACAATATAAGCGGAAGTCGGCAGCTTTCAAGACGCGCTCTTCGTTCTCGTTCTTTCGACGGCGGCCATTTTGCGACATGTACACATGCAAATGGCCGACAATTCCTCGAACGCCGACAGAACGGACAGACCGACGAACAGCTTCCGCTGCAGCCTCTGCGCTGCGCATGCGCGTCAGTCAGCCTACGGCAGCAGGACTAA
>OY744616.1:27158171-27198171 GCA_963556255.1 Allolobophora icterica
CAGGAGACTCAATTCAGGAGACTCAATTCAGGAGCCTCAATTCCTTACATGCCACACAACGCAGTGATTACGCAGACCTTCGGGTTATTTACGTAAATACCTTGCATACCTTCAGTGCATACATTCGGGGACTCCTTACATTCGGTAAACTCTTTACGACTCTTCTTTGCCTGCCCTCACCCCGTCCCCACCCACCCTAACGTCTTCATTTGTCTCGTGTTTGATGTTCGAATTATATGGACCGATGATAGCCCCCCCCTTCCAGATATGTTTTAGCTATTTAAATCACAACTGTCACGAAATGTTGGATAATGCCTGCGCACGGCCTAGCGCACACGCACTTCCTATAGGCAAGTTTTGCGACTTCGATGCAACACTGTTGTATCGAAGTCGTGGTCCAGTGTGGTCCAGGTTTCGGGACTTGGCCCACTGTCCTATGCCATCAATGCTGACCTTCGGCCCGTCCATCCAGAGAACAAGATCGTAAAGTTTGCTGACGATACATACTTGCTCATAGGCTCTCTGATGAGAAACTCTGTCCACGAAGAACTGGAGAAAGTTTCAACCTGGGCTGAACGAGACAACCTACAGCTCAACAAATCGAAGTCCAAGGAGATGCTCATCGCTCGTCGAGGTCTGGCCAACCCTCCACCACCAATTGGACTAGTTGAGCGGGTTGAACTAATGAGGATTCTCGGGGTCAATATCAGGTGTGACCTGAGAGCCACCTCCCATGTTGACGAGGTACTAAGGGCCTGTGCTGGCTCCCTCTACGCTCTCCGAATTTTGAGAGCACATGGATTACGGCCCGAGGCGATGCACGTGGTTGCCGAAGCTACAATGGTTGCTAGACTACTGTATGCGGCCCCGGCTTGGTGGGACTTCACCACTGCAGATGATCGGCAGAGACTAGAAAGATTCCTCTCAAGAAGCCGGCGCCTAGGATTTCTACAAGATAGTACACTAACAGTGGACGAGCGGGTAGAATTGGCGGAGGTTCGACTGCTCAACGCTGTAGTGTGGAACGAAGCCCACGTCCTAAGAGCCCTCTTCCCGCCTACAAAGTGTCGCCGTCGGGGCCTACGACCTCGAGCCCACCCATTCGAACTTCCGGACAAAGACGATAAAAACTATATCTTGCGCATTCTGTATAACAAAATCTGAGTACAATCCACAATAACCCAAAACCTTTATATCTTCATTTTTATTATTTTCTATTATCTATCTATTCTCATGTTCCTAGTTGCGTTGTGCCAACGAGTTTTGCATAATAAATGAATATACACACACTGTTTGCAGATTCTATCTAAACTTGCTCCTCGCAGGCAAACTTTCACGACTACGGTACCATACCCTACTGTTGGCATGCTCTTAGCATTCTGGTAAGTTTTTCCCTGGGGAAGGAGGAGTTCTCCGATTAGCAATTTTTTAAGTGACGTTGAGTGATGTTGTGTTAAGTATACTGTGATTATTTGCGATAAAATGTCCAGGTCATTTGTGTTTGTGTGTGTATATGTGTGTACTACTTCATAGGCGTGTGTGTGTTTGTCTGTGTGTGTGTGTGTG
Organism: Allolobophora icterica; assembly: GCA_963556255.1. Classification (NCBI taxonomy): domain Eukaryota; kingdom Metazoa; phylum Annelida; class Clitellata; order Crassiclitellata; family Lumbricidae; genus Allolobophora; species Allolobophora icterica. The sequence continues at coordinate 27,159,738 of OY744616.1, forward strand.
TGTGTGTGTGTGTGTGTGTGTGTGTGTGTGTGTGTGTGTGTGTGTGTGTGTGTGTGTGTGTGTGTGTGTGTGTGTGTGTGTGTGTGTGTGTGTGTGTGTGTGTGTGTGTGTGTGTGTGTGTGTGTGTGTGTGTGTGTGTGTGTGTGTGTGTGTGTAGGTATTCGTGTGTGTGTGTTTTTAAATTTCAATTCTTTGAGGTAATTCAGAAGTAAGACTGACTATTGTCAAGCTTCTGGAACTTCAACTGGCTTTCTTTGACGGTTACGAATTTTCCTTAAAACTATAATTATCGACTCATCCTTTTTGTACTATAAAAATTACGCCATAGAAGTCCTTCAATTTAATTAGATTACGTTACTTTATATATTAGCATATCACATTATATCATATTACATCTGATGGTATGCATTCCATTCACTGGCAGCGATCTTGTTTGACAGGTGGGGGGACACGGGACACTTTTGAACTGAGCTGGTCAAAAGAATAGGTAAAAAATTTTCGCGCGTGATTTTTTGGTGTTTCTTCAAAATTTGGGGGACTACTGTATACTGTGTCTCCCACTGCTAAATGCAGGGCATATTTTAACTGTATAACTAGTGGGACAAATGTACCAGTAGTGTTAGGATTTGTATCAGTAGTTAGGCTGATTTGTCCCAGGCAATGTATGGTTAAAGTATAAGTAGTGGGACAAAATGTTGGAAGAGTTTTAAGATTTGCCCCCCAGTAGTAAATTCCGAAAAAGGTCATGAACTTTTTCGGGAGATGAATTCCTAAAAAAGGTCATCAACTTTTTCGGGGAGATGAAATCCCAGAAAAAAGGTCATAACAGTTTTTCAGAGACGAGTTCCGAAATTTTGTCCCAGTAGTCTAAATTCCATAAAATATGCACTGGTTAAAGGTGGGGTCTTGTCTTCCTCGACCTCCCTGGATCGCCGCCCATGATTCCATTTGATTGTATTGAGGGTTAGAATAGCATCTACGACACCCCACTCAACACGCTTCGTGCAGATCAGTTTGCGTCGTGATGGACCGTGACGAATGATGTCATTCGACATTTGTGCTAATTAGTTTTGCATCCCATTTGATTATATTGAGGGTTAGCATGACATCTAAGACACCCCACCCAACAGCCCAAACCAACTAAATGTAGGCCTAATGCAAAATCTTGCATTTTCTAGCAGCACAAAATCTATCACGATCTCCAGAAAGTTCAACCCAACCCACTTGCTAACCAGCACAAAGTGGCTTCAAGATGACTGTAGTTAGGCACCGATGTACGCATTCAGGAAGACCTCAGTATATAAGCATTGACAGCATGTCATGTCATCTCTAAACTAACTATTTTCTACAGCGTCATTGACACACAGTCCACACTGCAAAAGTCGTTTTGCGTGAAACCGCATAGTCAAAATCAGAATCTGTTGTATATTGTATTGGAGAGTATTATTGTGGCGAAGTATTGTGATAGAATATAGGCAGTAATCCTCAGTGACCGCCAGGGTTCCGCTACTGTGTAATATTCCGTGTACGCCGCGGTTCCACTGTGTAAACGCTTGTACGAAGCTGTCATGCTTCACGTGGTGCTAGGTATTCAACCCCAGCAGTGACAGCCACCCATTGTCAATGCTGCCACGAACGAAATAGTTACAAGCTACACGTGCTTCTCGTTCGTCTGTTGTGTATATATCCCGATAGAGACCGCCTCTTTCGCAAGCATTCTTCTCGCCACAAGTAGCGAACTCTTTTGAGTCGTTGAATCAGCGTCCAGGTTACGTGCGCGCCAACAATGACGTTCAGCGCCATGAAAATGTAAGCTAAGATTCTCAAGAATGTTTGTCCGGAAAGTATTTTTGTAAGAGATCTATTTGCACAATGCAACACAATACAACTGTATTTGATATTGCACACATTCTAAATGTCAGAAGTGCACGCACAACCATACGACAGAACATCGATGGCGCCGAGCAACTGTGTGTGAAGGACTTGCTAAAGCTCCTAACAGAGGCGTAACTTTGGTCTAAGAAGTTGGGATACCAATTTCTTACATGCACAAAGCAAGGCAAAGACTGCGATCTCTGGGAAGGCATAATAACAAAATATTGATCGCCATTGTTCAAAAATTGGGGGTACGGTACCCCAGTCCAAAAGTGGGGGTACGGGTACTCCTCGTGCCCCCACAAATAACGCCTATGGCTCCTAACACAGTAACCGCCTGAGTGGAGAGTGCAACGTTGATGTTCACGACTGCGTATTCAAGTCCATAATATTTTGGTAAACTACTGGTGGTTTTGGAACTTGAACAGTGGAACGAATTAGCAAACGATTATCCGACTCTCGCTGACAAACATTGCACATGACCATATGCAAGCCATTTTAACTTGCGGTTTTAGTAAAATGCTAAAGCACGTATCTCGTAAATGCCAAATAAATAATACGGCCTATTAAAAATATGACGCACGTGACCCACTTTCATAACAACCCCTTCTACCGACACATCGGCATGTTAAGCGAGGTCCATTTCACGTGGGCGACAATAACACATCGACGCTGCGTAATTAATTATAATGTTGACGATTTTATGGCTGTTGGTGTCCTCGTGGATGATCTGGCGTCACAAGTTGATAAAACTCATGTCCAAGGCTCGCGTGGCGTTCTACAGACTCAAAAGAGGAATGCCAATTACATGAAGTATAGCACGCGTACAGCAAAACGTGTAGAAGAACCTCGTGATGCCGTAGGACTCGTGTGCGGCGGAGCGTAACGCAACGGAAACGAGTCTTGGTCGGCAAGCGTCTGGTATTCATGTCACCAGATATAACGTCCCCAGTTATAAGACAAGCAAAGATGAGCTCCACTGAGCAGTTTACACATCTGTATACGCCGACAGAGGTGCTGGTTTTTCGAAGCCAACGGTTGTTTGATTTTGTGTCAAACACACGATCTGACTCTGAAGAAAATTTCTCAGTTGTAACAGGTTTGGACCGAGAGAGTCTGGTTTAGGAAGGCAGGTTGTCATTTACAGAAGAAGCCTTCTGCATTGCAACAGAAGAATCATCGCTTAGGAAGAGAACTTAGTGAACGACAATGGATAACGATAAGAAAATAATCGTAGATGGAGCTTCAAGCGACGTGGAAAAGGTATGCCTAATTGCTGATATGGGGCTTTCTATAAACGATGTATTGTTTTGCAACCCCAGCAATATCTCGGATTTCTTTGTTGTTTGGAAATTTAAACTAGTTGATAAAAATTATATGATCGTGTAGTGAAGATAAGTGATGCGTGGAGAATGCTACAACGCTGTTTTAAGAGATTTGGACATAGGCCTACATTGATATCGTATAAATGTGTAAGACCGTATTTAAAACGTTTTATGGCTGTCAGGGTTGTTGACTTTGACTTTACCCTGGAGACAGAGAGACAGAGAGATACAGAGAGACACAGAGAGACATACAGACAGAGACAAAGACAGAAACAGTGACAGAGCGAGAGAGACAACAGAGAGCAAGCGAGAGAGAGAAGGGGGAGAGAAGTAGGTGGCCTAAGTGAAAAAGTAGCACTTTGCATTTTCCACTTATAAATCATATCGTCGAGAAATGCACCACTTGATACTGTGCTGTTGGATCAGTTCCTCGTTACTGAAAATGACTGCCTGGATATTTATGCTGCGCCTGACCCTAATTAAAGCGTTTAAAAAGAAGCATTTGAAAGCTGAATCAGCCGATGACTAGAATAACCATATCCGGAATGACCCTGGCCCTAATTAAAGCGTTTTAAAGGAAGCATTTGAAAGCTGAATCAGCCGATGATTAAAATGACCATATCCGGAATGACCCTGGCCCTAATTAAAGCGTTTTAAAGGAAGCATTTGAAAGCTGAATCAGCCGATGACTGAAATGACCATATCCGGAATGACTCTATACTTGTCCAGAAAGGTGCTTTGTACAGCCCTAACAACCGTCAGAAACTTATCACAAAAGTGTTTACCCTATTATCATCAACGCATAATCTATAGGGCCTTCGAAACAGAGGGTCCCTGGAGGGCCAACATTGGCAACATTGAGCCCAAAGCGCGAGCCACCATATGTCACCCGTGGGCCGTGGCAGAATGTGGACCAGCTATAGGCCGAAGGTAATAATTTGAGGAATTTATTTACATCGGCAACAGCGGAGTTGTTTCCTTTGTATTATTTATTGAGATACATGTTTATGCGTAGCATGTCATTTTGTATGCGTAGCATGTCACTTTGTAAACTTAGCCTGTCTTTCGATGTGGTGTATTACACGCAGCAGGGAGGCACACTGTTTACATGCTTTCAGACCCAGCCAATATATTAACAATGAATAGGGGCAGCTCAGCATCGAAAAAGCAACGAGAACTACACTGACCTACTGTGTCTTTTTCGACAGGGGGCTAAATATAGGGTACAGAGACCACAAGAATGCACAATAAATTATAATGTATGATATATTTCGCATCTATAAAGCTTTTTTACCTTGGGGATGAACGTGATATTGTGAGAGAGATAGAGAGTGAGAGGGAGAGAGACAGATAGAAAGGTATACAGAGAGAGACAGACAGAAAGAGACAGAGAGACAGAGCGAGAAAGAGAGCAGAGTTGGTCATGTACAGAGCAGTAATTTATAACATAGTCTAACTGACAATTTCGAAATTCTTGCTATTCATGAAGTCGTACCTTGGAAAAACCAAGTCAGGTGACGGTTGAATGCTCTGCTTATTTACGTCTGCGGAGATATAATATATCTCATTTCACTAATGTCCTACTTTTGTTATGATCTATTCTCTTTTCTTCTGTTATGTTCTACTCATTTCTATTTTCTATCTCTCATTCTCTCTCTCTCTCTCTCTCTCTCTCTCTCTCTCTCTCTCTCTCTCTCTCTCTCTCTCTCTCTCTCCTTTTTTCTCTGTCTCCTTCTGTCTGTCTCTCTCTCTGTCTCTCTCTCTCTCTGTCTCTCTTCCATCTCTCTCCGTCTCTCTATCTATCTATGTCTTCTGTCTCTCCTTCTCTCACTCCTTCTCTCTGTCTCTCTCTCTGTCTTATTTTCTCTTTCTCCTTCTCTCTTCTCTCTCTCTCTCTCTCTCTCTCTCTCTCTCTCTCTCTCTCTCTCTCTCTCTCTCTCTCTCTCTCTCTCTCTCTCTCTCTCTCTCTCTCTCTCTATATATATATATATACATATATATATATATATATATATATATATCAGTCTCTCTATCTATCTATCTCCTTCTCTCTCTCCTTCTCTCTCTCTGTCTTCTTTTCTCTCTCTCCTCCTAAGTCTCCTCTCTCCTATCTCTCTCAGTCTCTCTATCTATCTATCTCCTCTCTCCTGCTCTCTCTCTCCTTCTCTCTCTCTCCCTCCTTCTCTCTTTTCTATCTCTCTCTCAGTCTCTCTATCTATCTATCTCCTCTCTCCTGCTCTCTCCTACTCTCTCCCTCCCTCCTTCTCTCTTTTCTATCTCTCTCTCAGTCTCTCTATCTCTCTCCTCTCTCTGTTGCTCTCTCTTTCTTTCTCTCTCTCTCCTCTCTCTCTCTCTCTCTTTCTCTCGGCAGACTGATCTTCTGGATGTTGACCTGATTGGGACTTGGGTTGGTGCGCCATCAGTTGATATTTTGTGCATTAGAAACCGCCATAGAAATTACTATTAATTGACAATACCTGCTTTCAATGCAACAGTTTAAACGCAAATACTTAAACTGGTAGAAATCAATTTAGACAACTGCTTTTACGTTCTACAGTCCAAAGATCTAAGCAACAGCGAGGAAAATGCTGCGCAACAGCGATCGATGAAGAAGAAAAGGCTCCTCATCATCGTCTCCTTAGTCATACTTGCCATCCTCATCTGCATACTCATCGCAGCCATCGTTCTCTTCAGCCTCTGGACCACAGGTGTCCAGTTCCAGGTGAGCAGTCGCCTCATATATATATGCGTTCTCCGATGTAGCAGAGTGTAATGATCTCCCAAACCACACAATGATTCCCAGCTACACAACATGCTATAAGATGTTATAGTGTAGAGAAGAATCTATTTAGATTATATAATGCAAGATAGTAGAGCTACATAAATGTAACTTAATTAAAATGCCAGCAGCTAAGCCAGCATTATAGGGATTAATTAATATTAGATAGAGGGGTTCATCATATCTACGCAAAGGACAGCAGACGATGTGGACTCACCCCATTGGTCAGGACGAACAGCTGATCAAAACCGTTATGGCGAAGCGGATGACGACTCGGTAACCAAGCAACCGTGGTGACGTGGCGTGGAGATGCGGCAGTTCGATTTTTGATTTCAACTGAACAAGACGTTCTAGAAATCTTGAGTGGATCGACTCGGTGGATGTTGGACTAAGTCGATGAGAGGGCATCGTTAGTCAATATGATCGGTTTTGTGAAACGATCGATGCAGTTGAGTTTATAAGTCGAGACGTTGGACAGCGAGGATCGAATAATTCGAGTGAAACGCTCTCGTAACAAACCGTTGCGAAGCGTGACTTTCCATCATAGGAAGTCGACATTTGCGAAACGATCTTGTCAACGGACTTAAGGAGTTATTCCGCGAGTGAAGTGTACGTTACTCTGGAGTAGTAAAGCGCACACTCGGGTTGTAACGACGGTCTCTTTGGGAGAGACATCACGCTACGAGAAGTCACGAGAACGGTGGACAGTCGAGCTTCGACGAGGGAGAAACAAGGCGATTTGCGAACGGAGCCGCGAACTCATCAGATGAACAAACGGATGAAAGACAGCTTTTCCACGAGGAACAAACTGTGAGAACATTCCGTGCAAAAGGGTCTTACTGGGAGGTAGCATTAGGCAATAAAATCTAGATAGCAAAGATGCTGGCTAGGTAGGGAATAAGGCAAAGTAGACATAGGATAACTAGACATTGAACTGTTACATGCTTTAACTTTGATATACATTATATTCATATTCATTTAAATGCATACACAGGTGTTCCATGTTCATTTCCCTAGTCAAATAGATAGGCTTATGCATTTCCTTATCCAGTAAAGACAAGGTGAAACAGAACTAAAGTAGTCGTGGGTGTATTCATAACACTAAGCACTCTTAGTATAGGGTGGCGCTACATAAATGGGGGCTCGCTCTCGGGATTGAATTGTATAATCAATTAAGGACATTGATTAAAACGATCTGGGATCATATCTTAGACACAAGTGGTGTATTTAGATAGGATTGAATAAGTAAACAGAGATATTTACTTACGCGCTAGGTAGGCCTATAGCGTATTTTGTCGTCTGCGGTATTCATTAATACGCATGACGTAATTGAATTTTGAATTGTGACCAATCATACGTTGTCGAAGGTGAGGTCAGGTCAACGGTTGCAAATCGCAAAAGCTAACTATTGGTAAGAGTTAGGTCAGGTCAAGGTTGTTCAGTGTTTAAGTTATAAACAAGGTGAACTAGCTTTGAAATCTGAAATTTATCTTGAGCCTTATATCAAAGAAAAATTGATATAGCGCAATGGCTGGTGAGATTCAGAAGTGGATTAAGGTGGCGCAGGACCTTGGATACGCAGAAGATGCTGTTAGAGAATATGTCAAGGACAGGCAGAATGAGATTAGGGAAGATAAAAGACGCGAGGCTGAAAAGGAAGAGAAAAAACGTGAGGCTGAGGAAAAGCTACGTCTAGCGGAAATGGAAAAAGAAGAAAGGCTGCGTCTTGCTGAAATGGAAAGTCAAAAGGAGATAAAACTTAAAGAACTAGAGCTTCAGATGACACGTGAGACAAGACGAGAAGATGGAGATAGGATACGACTTGATGGAGATGGAGAGTATTCTGGACAGGCAAATAATGCCAAATATGTTAAGATGCCCATCTTCAGAGAAGAAAAAGATTGTTTAGATGCCTATCTCCTCAGATTCGAGAGGACATGTACGGCATACAGAGTTCCGAATGAGTTATGGGTTCTGACACTAGTGAAGTCGCTTCAAGGAAAAGCGCTCGAAGTGTACGAAAGAATGAGTATAGAAGAATCTCAAGACTATGAAAAGTTAAAGGAGAGACTACTCATAAGGTTCAAATTGTCAGAATCAGGGTACAGAAATTTGTTTAAACAAAGCCCTAGAGAAAAAGACGAAACTCCGGAACAATATGTAGGAAGACTTAGACGTTACTTAAGACAGTGGCATCAAATGTCAGGCTTTAGTGAAGACAAAGAGGGTTTGGAACAACTCATACTGAGAGACCAGTTCTTCATTATGTGTGACAATGATATGAGACGCTTTCTAAAGGAGAAAGGGAAACTAAATCTTGAGGACATGTTGGAACAGGCCCAAAACCTCATAGAAGCGAGAGAATCGGACGAAAGGAAATGGGTTCATACTCAGAAGAATAGGGACAAAGATTCCAAAATACAACCGAGAGATAATAAGCAGAAGAGTTTTGAGAATACAAGCAACTCTCACAACAAATTTAGAGAACAGAGGGAGTTCAGAGATAAAAATCAATTCAAGAGTAATTGGAAGTTCTCCGACAACAAGAAATATGGAGTAGAAACAGAAACCCAGAAGACGGGATGTTTCCGCTGTGGATCAAAATTTCACAGAATAGCCCAGTGTAGTGAGAAAGATAAGACAGGGAGAGAACATAGAGTAGCAACAATGCAATGCGACGAGGAATCAAGTGAAAATGGAGATAAACAAGAGGCAGTAATTTCATACTGTTCTGCATACGTTGAACAAGAAGGAAAGTGTATAATAGAAGAACACAAGTATCAGGGACCAGTTGTAATTAATGGATGTGTAAAGAAAGGAGTCTTTGACACTGGTTCAAATTGTGTTGCTGTAAGAGAGAGTCTGATCAAAAAAGATGAATACATAGGTCGAAACATGATATGTACTTTTATGAATGGTACTAAACATGAGTATCCGATGGCAAAAGTCGCAATACAGAGCGAATACCTCACAGGCGTGGTAGAAGCCGCTGTGATCAAAGACCTAGAAGAAGAAGCTATCATTGGATCAAGAGTAGAAACTATTGAAGATTCCAAATTGAATTTGTGTTATTGTGAGGCTAAAGTAGTAAAGTGGAAGAAAGAGGCAGAGAGAGATACTGAAGAGTTCACTAGCAAGGTCAGAGTAAATGAAATAGATACTAAATGCCTTTATGATACAGGAGCAAATTGTGTCGCTGTGCAAAAGAGATTAGTGAAACCAGAACAATACACAGATAAATTTATGGTGTGCAGATTTGCTAATGGCAAGAAAGAAAAATATCCCATGGCAAGAATTAAGATTGAAGGTAATGACTTCAAAGGTGTGACGGATGCTGTAGTAATAGAATCCTTGGTGATAGGATTAATCACGGGTCCATGTTTGTACGAGAAGAGTATAAACAGGATTCAACCGAAAGGAAAACATGATAAAGAGAAGACGGATAAATCATGTGAACCTAAAATTAGTAGAGCCAAAGCAGAGAAAGAGAAAGAATGGAATGTAAAGGGTTGTGACGCTGAAGGGATGAGATGCAATAAGGCTAAATCATCCATAGAAATCCAGAACACAACTGGACATGATTGTGAGATTATCACAAAAACAAGAATAAAGGACGGAGTGGAACGAAATGGTAAAGCAGAAGTGGTAATAGCAGGATGCACGACACGAGCACAGGATGAGATAAAAGGGAGACGTGTCGAACGACCACTGAAAATACCAGAAGTAACAGGTTTAGATCTCAAACCAGAGGAGATAATGGAACCTATAGAACCCAGGTCTAGCAGAAGAAACCATTTAGAGGAGAACAGAAATAATGAAGAGAATAAGAAAATGGGATATAGGAAAGGAAGAAATTGGCAGGAGTCCAAGTTATATTACATGAAGACATCCGAGAGAGCGGATGTAACGGAAAAGAAGAATTACGGAAATGACGGGAGGTCTGATCAACAGGCGATGCAGACAAATTATAGATACGGAGATAATAAGTGGAATTGGCGAAGGCCAAGATGTAAGTCAAGCTGGAAGACGCGTGAGGACTATGAGAAGAAAGATTACAGTAATGATAATAGAAAGCAATACAGACCATGGAAGGCCAACAGATGGAGAAATTCTGGGAGAAACCTAGAAAGATCTTGGAGAAGTAGTGAAGAAGAGGAGTCTGTAAAGTGCAAAGGTGAAGATAGCTATTCGAGAAGTGATAGCGATGAGTCGGTCGGTGGTAAATGGTTGAGTTGGAGGGAGAGAGGAAAGTATGACAGGAAGAAAGGAAATCCCAGGTATCATATGACATGGAAATGTCGAAATGATTGGAGTACGGTTGAAAGATAAGCCCAGCGCGAGGTATTTAAGTAATTTCATGAGGCAATTTAACGAGGAAAATTCTGTAATTAAGGGTTATAGATATACAATGATTTTATATTTTGAGTTAAGGAAGTGGTCACTAGGAGTGATCTATGAGTTAGGTTACTCAAGAGCTACAGAAGGGCAGCTGTAGGGAAATTTAGAGAAAATAAGTACAGGAGAGTTAGTGGAACTTAGTGTTGAGATAAACAGACATGAAGTTCAGGAATTATTAAAAAAATAAGTAGTTGTAGAGGTAAGATGTAGTTAAGGTTAAGATGCAAGGAGAGAATCCTTGTAGTAATTGGTCAGGTGAAACCTAATTTTGGTAGTGAGGAAAATTTAAGGAAAATAGACAAGTAAGAAGTTTCTGGGAGCAATCAACTATTACAGGAAATTCATACCAAACTGTGTGATGATAATGAAACCACTCACAGAATTAACCAAGAAAAATGCAAAAGTAATTGTTGAATGGACTAGTGAATTGGAGAGTGAATTCACAGAACTCAAGAAGGTGTTATCAGAAACACCAATATTAAAACTACCAGACCTAGACAGAGAATTTGTAGTTAGAACAGATGCATCGAATGCAGCTGTAGGAGGTGTACTTATGCAAGAATACAATGGAGTGATGCATCCGGTGTCATATGTAAGCAGAAAGTTGAGCGAAACAGAAAAGCGATATTCCGTAGAGGAACGAGAATGTTTAGCAATGATATTCGGGTTGAAGAAATTTAACAGGTATCTTTATGGAAAGGAGTTCGTAATGGAAACAGATCATGGTAGTTTACAATACTTGAAGACGGGTAATGTGAAGAATGATCGTGTGATGAGATGGAATCTGTTATTGCAAAACTACAATTTTAGGATAAGATACATTAAAGGTAGTGATAATGTAGTGGCAGATTACTTAAGTAGAGGATTTGAATAAGCCAATTAGAATAGTCATAAGTAAGATAGTAACGTAAGTTATGACATGATAGGATAGATTATCGTTTCATGTATGATTAGTTAAATGATTAAAATGTGTGTTACTTTAAAGTATAAGTTAAGGAATTATTAAGTCAAATTAATATATATTTCACTAGTTAAAGTTGGACCAATTGGAACAGTAAATGGTCTTACTAGATAACTGATATATGTTAATATAAGTTGTGTAGATAAGAATATTGTGTAGTTAGGTAAGGAGTCATAGTATTTTAAGAAAAAATGTATTATTTCTTTGATTGTGGGGGGTGATGTAATGATCTCCCAAACCACACAATGATTCCCAGCTACACAACATGCTATAAGATGTTATAGTGTAGAGAAGAATCTATTTAGATTATATAATGCAAGATAGTAGAGCTACATAAATGTAACTTAATTAAAATGCCAGCAGCTAAGCCAGCATTATAGGGATTAATTAATATTAGATAGAGGGGTTCATCATATCTACGCAAAGGACAGCAGACGATGTGGACTCACCCCATTGGTCAGGACGAACAGCTGATCAAAACCGTTATGGCGAAGCGGATGACGACTCGGTAACCAAGCAACCGTGGTGACGTGGCGTGGAGATGCGGCAGTTCGATTTTTGATTTCAACTGAACAAGACGTTCTAGAAATCTTGAGTGGATCGACTCGGTGGATGTTGGACTAAGTCGATGAGAGGGCATCGTTAGTCAATATGATCGGTTTTGTGAAACGATCGATGCAGTTGAGTTTATAAGTCGAGACGTTGGACAGCGAGGATCGAATAATTCGAGTGAAACGCTCTCGTAACAAACCGTTGCGAAGCGTGACTTTCCATCATAGGAAGTCGACATTTGCGAAACGATCTTGTCAACGGACTTAAGGAGTTATTCCGCGAGTGAAGTGTACGTTACTCTGGAGTAGTAAAGCGCACACTCGGGTTGTAACGACGGTCTCTTTGGGAGAGACATCACGCTACGAGAAGTCACGAGAACGGTGGACAGTCGAGCTTCGACGAGGGAGAAACAAGGCGATTTGCGAACGGAGCCGCGAACTCATCAGATGAACAAACGGATGAAAGACAGCTTTTCCACGAGGAACAAACTGTGAGAACATTCCGTGCAAAAGGGTCTTACTGGGAGGTAGCATTAGGCAATAAAATCTAGATAGCAAAGATGCTGGCTAGGTAGGGAATAAGGCAAAGTAGACATAGGATAACTAGACATTGAACTGTTACATGCTTTAACTTTGATATACATTATATTCATATTCATTTAAATGCATACACAGGTGTTCCATGTTCATTTCCCTAGTCAAATAGATAGGCTTATGCATTTCCTTATCCAGTAAAGACAAGGTGAAACAGAACTAAAGTAGTCGTGGGTGTATTCATAACACTAAGCACTCTTAGTATAGGGTGGCGCTACACAGAGTAAATGCACTGTGTTCTGTAAACCAACGAATGTCGATCTCGAGCCTGCTTAGTGGAGTTCGTGCATATACACATAATGATAATAATAATAATAATAATAATAATAATAATAATAATAATAATAATAATAATAATAGTAATAATAATAATACTAATAATAATAATAATAATAATAATAATAATAGTAATAATAATAATAATAATAATAATAATAATAATAATAATAATAGTAATAATAATAGTAATAATAATGATGATGATGATGATGATGACGATGATGATGATGAGGAGGAGGAGGAGGAGGAAGATGATGATGATGATGATGATGATGATGATGATGACGACGACGACGACGACGACGACGATGACGACGACGACGACGACGACGACGACGACGGTGACGATGACGATGACGATGACGATGACGATGACGATGACGATGATGATGATGATGATGATGATGATGACGTTATAATGCCATCGCATTCCGTGGCACGTTCAATGACTTAGCGGAGGATGAGGCCTGATTTCCTGGAAATAACATATCAACAGATTAATATCTTAGTCCCCGAGGGATCATGTGTACCTTGTGGCAAAAATAATAATGATAATGATAATGATAATAATAATGATGATAATAATGCGATAGCTTTCAGAGGCACTTTCCCCAGCCAGGAGTTAGACTAATAGGGCCATTCCGGACATTTTATATGTTACATTAATTAATTTTGAAGTCCCTGAGGGATCCTGTATACCTTGGGGCATTAAAAATAATAATAATAATAATAATAATAATAATAATAATAATAATAATAATAATAATAATAATAATAATAATAATTATTATTATTATTATTATTATTATTATTATAATGACAATAATGACAATCATCATTATTATTATTAGTAGTAATAAGTTAGTAGTAGTAGTAGTTTCTAGGCTATAGGCCGTCATACAGTCCTGGCTGCACCGTCTCCTTACTGTTCAAATCCGAGGTGCCTAGAACAGATAGGGAGTTTCCAGTTTGTAAGGCGACTGATAGACGCTGGAGCAGATGGCTGGTCTCACGCTGCTCACCTGTCGCTGCTTTTATCTTGGCTCCAAGTTCTTGGACGAAATCCAGTGACTCAGCATGCCAGCTTCCTGAGGTTTCGACTGTCACAGGGATGAGTTGGTGTGATTGTGATTATTATTATTATTATTATTATTATTATTATTATTATTATTATTATTATTATTATTATTATTATTATTATTATTATTATTAATAATAATATTATTATTATTATTATTATTATAAAAAGAATTATGTATTTTAGGAGAAGAAACACCGGACGATCGGAAACAAAGAGGTTGACGAAGAACTCTACCAGGACAAAGTCGACAGTCTAACCTCTTACCATATTCAAGATAGCACCATGGAATTATGGGTCATCCTCGACTACAACAGGGTCAGCAAATCCACTTGCAATCCAGACATTCCTATTGTGCATATCACTTATCTATACCATTCTACTAAACTATTATCTAATATTCTGCAAATGCCACATATCACAAATTTACCCTATTCTACTAAACTATTTTCTAATATTCTGCATACCACTATTCTATATGCCATTCAGACCCATTCTACTAAACTGTCTCTTATATAGTTTCCCAGATCTGTGTGTCCTACGAATAAACGCATCTGGAATGTAGCGCCCCTTCATTCGTGGCTGCAGTGGAATATATAGAATATCATGTCTCTGAGGTCAGCTCAATATTACACGAGCGCCCGAAATTGGCCCGGTCCACGAAGACCCGGCACTCGGCAGATAGACCTACAGACGCACAGCCAGAAAGACGGTCAGATAGACAGACAGATAGATTGATAGAAAGACAAACAGCGGTTAGTAGGTGTGTCTCTGCCTCCCTTCCTCTCTCCCTCCCTCCCTCCCTCCCTCCCTCCCTCCCTCCCTCCCTCCCTCCCTCCCTCCCTCCCTCCCTCCATCCCTCCCTCCCTCCCTCTCTCCCTCCCTCCCTCATCAAGAAAACCGACCTTCAAGGTCATTTGCTAAATGATGCTCGAATTTTCACTCGCAGTGTGACTTATGATCAAGCATTCCAATAAATAAATTCTGTTCTCTTTCTATCAATCCATTCATTTTGTGTTTCAACCCGTCATACTGACGGGCAAATACTCTAGTTTCCTAATATTCTGTATACATACCACTATTCTACTCCTTCCACTGAACTATTTTCTAATATTCTGCATACCGTTATTCTGCCCCATTATACTCGTCTGGTAATCTGCATACTCCTATTCTACCCATTCTAACCAATAGTATTGTTATATCTAAGCAGAGGTCACGATTCGACGATTTGTTGATTTCATACGACACACCGGGATTCAAACCCGGGTCGCAACGACAGAGGCGCCCGCAGGCGTCCACCCACCAAATCAAAACCACCCAAGGAATAGGCATCGTGATATATTTGAAAGCAATTGAATCACCTATATAACATGCAAAATAGAACATTCTTAAATTATGTTTACTGTGTAATTTTTGGTTAACCATATAATATTTTTGGGGTTAGCCCTATAATAGGCCTATCACATGATGTCATATGCAAATGTTATACTGTACTTTTATGAGTCACTCCGAGTCATTTTAAGTGCATGACTTCGAGCGGCGGACAGAGGACGCGTGGGGATGGGAGGGTACGGGAGGGGTGTGAGTCCAATTTTGTAAGCCTGCGGGCGCTTCTGCGCAGGGATGAAATGCCGACGCGTTAGTCGCTCGGTAAGCCTATCTCCTCTTCGCCATCTGGTGAACTCCTTGCGAATGAAACAAACCGTTAGTGCCATCTAGGGATTGACAAGTAAGGCAGACGCACATCATTGTACCGCATGACAATTTAATTAATTAGAGCAAGGGAGGAATTTTTTGACGGTTAAGAATGAATTGATGATGATGAAGTGTGCTTTCAAAGACTTGAATTTCTCAATTGTCTGCTGAAAAAATTGTCTGCTGAAAACAATGCGTTAGTATTGTCTATAATGCTTTGGTTGGTGCCTGAATTGCCATATTTACGTTGTTCTTGCTATCACCAGGAGTTGGAGATAATGAAAGTGAAGAAAGGCGAATCGGGCACCTGCTACGTTTCAATACGAGATCCATCCAAAACTGAGGAGAAGAACCAAACGACGCTAGACTCAATGCAGACGACGACACCAGTAAGTCCTCTCCTCTGCAGGCTCTGCTGCTTGATTTTGGTATCAAAGGGGTTTTGTCTTTAAGAGTTTACCCATTAAACTAACATACATTACACTCAATCAACGAATACTGTGACTTTAGCTGTGCTCCTACTAGGACATTGTTCGGCTCTCGGACTTTCTCGGTAGCTGGTCCAAAGCTTCGGATTCCCCCACCGCCAACAGTTCCCCTCGTTCTGTTATTTTTTGGCGTTATGTGGGTGATCCAATTCTAAACTTAGCTCTCACCTCATTCAACTCGCTTAATCGCCGTAGCCTCACTTCAATCATCAGCTGTCGTTAAACACTGTATCCTACAATGACAACAACAGCAACAACAATAACTACTACTACTATACATACTACTGCCATAACTACTGCTACTACTATAGTATACTATTACCACCACCACTAGTAGTACTAAAAGAAGTACGTACTGCTAAGTAAGTAAGTAAGTAAGTATGTTGCTGTCACTACTACTTCTACTACAAATATCACTACTAGGCCTGTCAGTCTGTCAGTCTGTCTGTCTGTCTGTCTGTCTGTCTGTCTGTCTGTCTGTCTGTCTGTCTGTCTGTCTGTCTGTCTGTCTGTCTGTCTGTCTGTCTGTCTGTCTGTCTGTCTGTCTGTCTGTCTGTCTGTCTGTCTGTCTGTCTGTCTGTCTGTCTGTCTGTCTGTTTAACTTACAACTTCCTCTTAACTTCTCATCAAAAGTCCTTCCGATTGGTTTCTTTCCGGTTGTCCTTCACCCTGGGTCTTGTCATCCCTGCTAAGTCTCCCCTGGATCCAGTAGGTCTCCATTGTTCGTGGATCTGTTCTGAAGGTTGCTGAGGTGCAGAGGAACGAGACACTTCCGGTCGTCAGTCTTCGTCCGTCGAGTCGTCCGATCCTCGAGAAGTCGATGCTTGGAAGGAGAGGCCAGCAGCTCTGTCAGGACGTCGACACCTTCTGGATCCTGTCCTCCTGTAAACCCTCAAGCGGTCAGTATATCAAGGCGACTAGTTTCAGTCTTATCTGGTGACAGAGGCGTCTATCCCCACCCCCAAAAAATAATTGGAGCAACCTCCCTCCCTCCTCTTCCGCCTTCCCATTCTCCCCCTCCCCCAATAATGATGGCACATACACTGACAGATCTCCCCCCTTATTATTGTTGGATGGAGCATTTGCTCCAAGGTTTCTATGGAGTAGACGACCCTGTCTGGTGCTTTTGTGACCTCTCCATTTCCTTACAGTCTCCTGCGTTCGTTATAATTGTAAATAATTGGATTCCTGTGATCCTTCACGTCTTTATGCCGACGCTCCTATGCCGTGTGTTGGAGTTGAACTTGTTTTATTCCGCTAATTAGCTGGTGATATTCTACAATTCAGTTTTTACTTAGTGAGTATTACTCATTTAGGTATTTATTTCCTTAGGGTCGTTTCCAACCCCGCTCAGTTTGCCATAAAGATAAACGTTAACTAGTATTTCTGGTTTTCATATCAACTGTTTACTTCATATTGTGCACGTATTTCAGCATTTTCTTTCACAATTCACTTTGTGGGTTACCAACAAAGTAATGCTCTGGTTAATTGTGAGATTTGTGACCATGTGAATTGCATACTAATAAATTTGTTGATGTCATCACCTTAAGTAGTTTAAACTTTCTATTGAATTTTTGAATTTTCTCAATTTTCAAAATACGGATCAAAGATTCAACTCCACATGGATCAAGCTCATCAAAGTCTAACCCCCAGTCTTTTTTCTACAATTCTCATACTGCCTTATTTCTTATTTATTTATATAGATACTTTTATACAGTGCCTTTTAGGTACCTGACAAAGGCGTGGTACTTAATTTACCTAATTAATTAAAACTGTGTTCTATCTGCGGCCTGAGCCCAGACCGCCTCTGGCTGAATGGAGATTACAGATACGAATCTTGGATTAAAGTTATACAAATGGTCTGAATAAATGAACGAATGAATGAATGAATGAATGAATGAATAAGTATCTTGTTCGTGTTCTTGTTGTAGGAAGTGACGTTCCAGTGTCTCGGGTTCGGCGTGCGACATGGCAGATCTACTCATGCTACTGGGACTGGAACAAATGCCACTACATTTACTTTTCGGACAGCCCATGGGCGCGCTATTACGGGTGCGACTGGTCGTGTGGCTATCAGACCTTCGAATACTGATCATCATCATCATTATCATCATCATCATCATCATCATCATCATCATCATCATCATCATCATCATCATCATCATCATCATCATCGCCAATTCACTATTTTCATTCAGTCGCTTATATTCTGGACCGTAGTTGGTAATTATGATAATTATATTCAGACTTGTTCAAAGATAATGTGTGAAGCGAGATGACGTTGTTCAAGTCGTGCAGGCGCATGAAGGGCCATTGCACGAGACATAGGCGTGATATGTGAGGGTACGAGGGGTACCCGTACCCCCCCCCACTTTTTGGACTGGGGTACCGTAACCCTACTTTTTGAACAATGTCAATCAATATTTTATTATTGTGCCTTCCCAGTAGCCGCCTTGCTTCGTGTATGTAAGACTTTTTCGACCAAAGTTACGCCCCTGCATGGCACGAGACCTCATCAGTACAGAGTGTCTCTATAGTGACATATTATGTTATATCCGGTTTCTTCAAATAGAGGTTTTTTTAACAGATTCTGAATATTGCAAGACGCGTTTTGTAATTTTCGTCCGCTCTTTCTGCTGATCATCTGAGTGCATGTAGCCTATACACGTAGAAGATTGGGTATAATCAGCTGCTTGCAATGGCGGATATGTCTGTTCTCTTTGAGACGGTTGAGTTTAGCTTTTCTGATATTTCTAGGCGGCAGTCGTTGGATTTCCATATAAAAGATACACCATTTAAGCCTATAGTCTATAATTTAGGTCGAAATATTTAGCGAATTTAATTATTTGCAGTGTCGATTAAGTGCATTTCTCAGTATGATAGTTTGTCGATTGCTTTCATGTAGGCCTAATGCTTTAAATTGCTGCTTGATAAAAAATATGTCAGTGGACATATATATAAACAAGACATATTTTTCAGATTATATATATTTAGCACTTAATTATATAATGTATATCCTTAGTCATACTTTAATATGTCTCATATATACATATAAATAGATCGAAGTTATAAGAATTGAATAGTTAGAGGCAGGGGCGTATACACCTTATAGAAACCTTGGAGCAAATGCTCCATCCAAGAAATAGGGGGGGGGAGATCTGCCAGTTTGTGTGCCACCATTTTAGTGGGAGGAACGGGGAGGGGGAAGAAGAGGGGGAAAAGGGACGTTGCTCCAATGACTTAGGGGGGATAGACGCCCCATGGTTAGAGGGGCATAAATTGCATGCATTTAGGTTTATTAGGCCTACAGATTTAAGATTAAGTCTTCGAGGAAAAGAGCTTTAGAAGGACTGGTTTTCTGGCGACTGTATATATTCAAAATCAGCCTCTATATGTTGACCTATTTGTGATCGAACGTTTAACACATTGATTACTGTATTGCTTATTTAATTCTGAAGATGTTTGACAAGTGTTCGGTTTTGGATATATTTATTTCTGATTTTGAGTATTCGATTCGGATGGGCATGACTTACCTTATCAGTACCGGTGACTTATATTGTCGAACATTCACCGAAGTCTGCATAGCTGATTAACTGTATATGCCTAGATGAATCAAGTGTATCTAGACTTGTATAATTATACTTCGAATAAGCTTATAGTGTTTTCCCACAAAGGGCATACCTGTAAACCTTGACTTTGGAATGCGTAAATGAATGTAGAAAACTCGGCATATGTCTCATCTTTAGCCATAGAAAGTATTGGGCTAAATGCATTGAATATACTCCAGTATAAAATCATCACCACCATCGTCAGTTCCCGACGCCAGTCATTTTGGCGGCGATGGGTACGAATAAATGAGCTCCATTGTCCTGCATTAAATACAGGAATATAAAATCAGACGCATCTCATCGTGTCTGCATTTAGTTGGCGTTAGCATAAATAATAATATGATATCAATATAATATATTGATATCATATTTATATCATATATGCACATCGTTGACACTGCTTAATATGCCCAGAAGAGTTTGAGCACTATCGGTCTCATAGAGACACTGGCGTGAGCTTGTCCAAAATATTGGGGGGGGGGGTGTTTGGTTATTCATTCTACACTAGTTGCATTAGTGTAGAATACCGAACACTGATGCAACAAGTGTAGAATGAATAACCAAATCCTCCCCCCCCCAACATTTTGGACAAGCTTACGCCAGTGTCTCTATGAAACCGATAGTGCTCATTGCGAGCGTCCCCTAGCGAACTCAAAGGTAAATGACTAAACTGAGCACACTGACCGTATACTGCCGTCTGGAAGACCAGACGGCGAAGAAGAGGACTTGCAATCCGCCCTTATATATATATATATATATATATATATATATATATATATATATATATATATGTCAAAACCAAGAAAATTGAAATCGCTAACATAATCATACCGGACTCGGACCCCTTGTGGACTACTCTCTGGAATAACCCTCTGTTTTGACGTAGCGCTTGACCTTCGAGTGGCGCTTTAGAAGTTTGGAGATTACGATTACGATATCCATGGCTGCCATGTGGGTTAGCAGGTGAGGAACTGCTCTTTCTGTACTATTCTCTTCTTTTTTTGGTCGGAAGTTTCTTTTTCAAGTTTGTTTGGTAAGCAACCTATCCATGCCTGCTTATTTGGTATACCTAATATTCGGACATTGAATTTGACGTGGGAGCCAATGCATTAGGTCTCTTGGCGATCTATGCGAGAATTCTTCTGGGCATATTAAGCAGTCAACGATGTGCCTAGATAAATCTGTAATCCGACGAAGCAAGTATGCATGAACTCAAACTGGCGCCAAGATTGATGTGCACGTGACCGGCCTTCTCAGCCGACTTCCTGTGCAGCGCATTAAGCCCTACGTCATCCTGCGACCTCTGGCGATTATCGCGTCAACTAAACTGCATCAGACTCTGAGGCATAGGCAATGCGACCGGTCTGGCCTTACGACGTGCACGGCATTCGCAAGAGGGCGTCACTGAGGCCGGTCCTCATAAAGACCTCATCTCCATAGCTTCTTCCGAAAATCCATGCCAGTCTGGCGACGGACTACCAAGTATACGACGGGCAAAAATATGATGACCCGCAGGTCAGTCGTTCGTCTTTCATTCGCTAGGCGTCGGCATCAATGAAGAACTCGCAAATACAAATTGATATGAATGAGCGGATAATGAAGTGCGGTTATTTTCTAAGGGATTTAGTATTAGCTTATGCAGCTATAGGAAGTCTCTTTTACGAGAAAATCTTACGATCGAGGCAAATGATGATCTTGCTTCGAAGTCAGCTCACGAGGAAGATGTGACCACGTTTTTGGATGAACACGTTTCAGTAAATGTGATCATATTGTAGACGGTCAAATAGCATGAAATGTGAACAAATGTGAGCAAATGTGAACATTATTACAAAAAGCGTATTTTCTTAGATTAGAACGTTTAAACACAAGCGTTATGGGAAACGGTATACTGCCATTGTATCGATGTGTATCTAGACAGTATACCACCGTTTAAGTATGCTACCTATCAAAGCTCGAATAACCATGGCATTCTGACAAAGGAGTCCTCGATAGTGTACTGGTTAGCCTGCTGGACTGTCAACCGAGAGGTCGGAGTTCAAATCCCAACCAGGTCAGAAATTGGTCGAGATTTCTGCTCTACCTGCGCCCCCTAGCCAACTCAGTTACATGTATAATGAGTGCACTGACCGTACACTGCCGGTGGGAAGATGAGACGACGAAGAAGAGAACTGACTACACGCTCTCATATGCCGAGGCTAAGAAAATGAAGTTGCTAACGCTTCATACCCATGGCTGCCTCAGGGCCGGCTTAATAAACTGCTCTCCTTCTTTAACGAATCAAACGTCTAGTCTCATCACAGTGTTAACCGGCAGGACCTATTTATACAATTTGAAAAGGCGCTACATAAAGCCTCCAGTCTTGAACTGAATGGTTATACGGCTCGGACCTCAATGCACGAACATATGTATATATGTATGTATGTATGTATGTATGTATGTATGTATGTATGTATGTATGTATGTATGTATGTATGTATGTATGTATGTATGTATGTATGTATGTATGTATGTATGTATGTATGTATGTATGTATGTATGTATGTATGTATGTAGGCCTATGTGTGTAAGTATGTATGTATGTATGTATGTATGTATGTATTTATTTATTTATTCCGGATATTTCTATAGCGCCTCTGGAAGTCAACTACTACTCAGAGGCGCTCCCGACTACAGCATTTGATACTGTGCCGGAATTTTCACGCCGAAGCGCCACGAGCAATGGCGAGTGAAGGACTTGCCCAAGGTCCGTACGCAACCCCTAGAGTGGGATTCGAACCTGCAACCCTCCGGTCACAAGGCGCCGAACTTACCACTGAACTTACCACTGAGCCACCACGCCCCATGTATGAATGTATGTATGTATGTATGTATGTATGTATGTATGTATGTATGTATGTATGTATGTATGTATGTATGTATGTGTGTGTGTGTGTATGTATGTATGTATGTATGTATGTATGTATGTATGTATGTATGTATGTATGTATGTATGTATGTATGCATGCATGCATGCATGCATGCATGTATGTGTGTATGTATGTATGTATGTATGTATGTGTGTATGTATGTATGTATGTATGTATGTATGTATGTATGTATGTATGTATGTATGTATGTATGTATGTATGTATGTATGTATGTATGTATGTATGTATGTACGTATGTATGTTTATATGTATGTATGTATGTATGCATGCATGCATGTATGTGTAACACATATGTATATCTATATACATAGACGTTTGCTATATCGCCTTCTATATATATGTACCTAATAAAGAGCTGAAAAATATTAACATAATCTCCTAGAGTGCCATGGGTTTCATATAAGAAATTAAGAACGCCTTCTGGTTATAATTCTATCTCGCTTTTCGACACTGATATTCCTATTTTTGAACGTGTACTTTACTCTCCTCACATGCCAATGGTCACACATAAAACTGAAACCATTTTAAAACGTGTCCTATCAGCGTCAGAGAGAAACAGGAACAGCTGGCGTTGGCTTTTATAATGACGTCATCATAGTCGTCGTTATCATCATCATCACAGTCGTCGTCGTCGTTTGGTGGGGCGCGGTAGCCGATTGGTTAGTGTGCTCGGATATGGAACAGGTTCGAACCTTCTCTGGGGTGGTATCTGTGTATATAATGGCTAGACCTTAATTCAGGAATTAAGTCTTCCGCGCACAATTGCTGATCGCCACCGTTTCTTCTGTCTTATGTACAGGGGCGTCTATCCCCCCCTAAGTCATTGGGGCAACTTCCTCTTTCCCCCTCTTTTTCCCCCACTCCCTTCCTCCCTCCCCCTAAAATGGTGGCACACACACACTGACGAATCTCTCCCCCCTCTATTTCTTGGATGGAGCATTTGCTCCACGGTTTCTATATGCCATGGTGTATATAGACGCCCCTGCTTATGTAATAATTTATGGCTATATGTGTGTATACTTCTGAAGCTTGGGAGGAGGGTAATGTCAAATGCACTGCAACTGTATTGTATTGTGTTGAATCATCATCATCATCATCATATCATCATCGTCGTCGTCATCATCATCATCACCAAACAACAACATAATATGCTTATCGACGACATACATGATTCATACAGTTTACGCGGTCTTTTCAGTTCGCCATGATATCTTTGATTAAGCAAAGCATCAGTATATAGGCTATTATATCTTTTAAGACGAGGAGGGGTGGTATATACTATAATTCGCGACTTACACTTCTACCTCATCGGTTGTATACCATCGTCAACGTTCGAGTGCTTCTCTTTGTGGATTCGTTTTTCTTAGACGATATACACGTGTGTATATATATATATATATATAAATAAATATATATATATATATATATATTAAATGTTTGGAGATAGAAGTGTATGTAACATATATTTACAGTTAGACTGATGACGATGATGATGATGATGATGATGATGATGATGATGATGATGATGATGATGATATGATGATGATGATGATGATGATGATGATGATGATGATGATGATGATGATGATGATGATGATGATGATGATGATGATGATGATGATGATGATGATGATGATGATGATGATGATGATGATGATGAAGATGATGAAGATGATGATGATGATGATGATGATGATGATGATGATGATGATGATGATGATGAGTAATCTGCCCGAAGGCATGTCATTGACTTAATGTCACTCGGGGATGAGATGAGTGAGGTGGTTTCCCGTTGCCTTAATTCCTCACAGACAATTGTGGGTGAGCAGCTTGTCCAAGGTCGCTACGCATTGGCTTGAGGTAGATTCGAACCTGCGACCCTCCGGTTACAAGGCACAGAACATACCGTTACTCCACCGCGTCCCATTTATACAGTTGGACTGGAGAGTATAAATACGACAGTACGAATTGTTTATGAATTCCAGAAAAAGATAAGTATATATAGAAGGAGAAGAGTACATATGGCATGACGTATATAATTTGAGACTGGTGTAAGCTGTGATGCGGTGTGTCATCCTTCGTTGATTTATAATAAACGAATATACATATAAATGGAACGCAGGAGTATATATACATACATGTGTACATATACATAATATATATATATATAATATAAAGGAAAGAGATCGTGCGTAAATATATAAATATAATATAATGTATAAAAGCAAAAGAGGAGCACAACTCAGACAAAAAGGAAAATATATACAGTGGTTAATTGTTTATCCAGAGGTGGTGGATCTCCAAATATTTGCAGAACTAAAAGTTAAGTCTTTCTGGCTTTTCTATAGGCCTATATAACGGGATACGGAAATTTCGCCC
Organism: Allolobophora icterica; assembly: GCA_963556255.1. Lineage (NCBI taxonomy): Eukaryota > Metazoa > Annelida > Clitellata > Crassiclitellata > Lumbricidae > Allolobophora > Allolobophora icterica. The sequence goes on from OY744616.1 coordinate 27,184,675, forward strand.
CCGGAAGAATCGCCCCCGGAAGATTCGTCCCCGACATTTCGCCCCCGGGAAGATTCGCCCCCGCGAAAGTTTCGCCTCCGGGATCTTTGATGAAAATGTAACTATAAGACTAGAAGCTGGATTAGCGATGAAAATGTAACTAGAAGACTAGAGGCGGGATCTATGATGAAAATGTAACTAAGACTAGAAGCTGGATCGATGGGGGCGAAACTTCCGGGGGCGAAATGTCGGGGGCGAATCTTCCGGGGGCGAATCTTCCGGGGGCGAAAAGTCATAGAACATATATATATAACGGATACTCGCTATTTTCGGAAAAGACTATAAAATGCTTGAAACATGATGCATCGATTAATGTAACCCTATAGGTACTGGCCTACATTCAGGTGACGAGTCCGCTCCTTTGGTAACAGGTCTTATAGTTCAGATGGCGGATAGGCCTATATAAGAGGTTCTGGATCTCTGTTCCGGCTGGATTCGTCTGAATTTAACCACTCTAAATAAAACAGAAAAATAGGTATGTCCACATCTATACCTACACGCCAAGAATATTATATACATACTCCAGTAACTATAGAGAGGATAAATGCGTGAGACTGAGGAAGGACAAGTATATAAGAATGTGTTGAGGTAGAAAATCAGGGTGGGAATTGTCGAGGGGTTGGGGTTCAACCCCCAGTCTTTCTTAGGACCCCCACAGTTAAGTCTTCATTGCATTCCCCATGCAGGGGGTCGTTTCCAACCCCTCAGTTCAGTTGTGCTAGTGTGATTTAGCACTATTGGACAAATATTAAACATTTCCACGGTGTATCCTGTATGCATTTTTGAATTTTCTCAACAAAGGAATTGATTTTGATTCGAGTCTGACTTGCAAAATTCCTAGCGTTGAAATCAGCTGCTTTCAAATTTCGTTGACATCAGTTTGCAAAATACGGATAAAATCTTCAAGCCCAGTCTTTTTTTCTACAATTCCCACACTGCAGAAAATACACAGAGGATGGTGGTACACGGAGGTGTGTGAATGTGTGCACGTACGGCTGCATGGGACACCTATGGGGACAGTGTATGTGGATGGATGAGGAGCGGAGAGAGATGGCGGAGTAGGATTGCCATCAGATCTGTCCGTTCTTCATCTAATGATAATCGTCATCGTCGTCGGTGTCGCCACTGTTCCTCCAATTCCTCTGGACTCCCATTCTATTTCCTCAGCTCTTCTTCGTCGTCGTCGATCGCTTTTATATTAATAATTTATTCGCCTCTCCCTCAGCGCGCGTCGCATCCTTCAATCTCGGCGGGTCGACCCCGGGTCGAGCACCTGCCAATCAGGCCGACCATTACGCCGGCAACATTAACTGCCGGGCCAATAAGACACGCCGATCTGTCAGAAGCCGTGCCCTAGGGGCGTGACAGGGCACCGTCGACCGGGCCCCGACAATCGCTTCCCGCCGTGACCCTCTGACCCGCGTAGACCGCAGCCATGGCAACCGGGGCACGGTCGGAGCATCGCTGTATAACTGCCTCCGTAGCAGAACAACGGACCGACGGACCGCAGGCCAGCTATAAGGTTCTTATAAAAAGATCGTACGATGGCCGAGGGGCCACCGCGCGTCCTATAATATCTACGGCGGTGGTGTTTAGCGGCCTACGAGGTCCCGGTCATCAGGAGCGCCCTCTGCTTCATCCCTCTCTCACTCTCCCTCTCTACCGGTCGACCAAGTGTCCAACGTCAGCTCCGTCTTCGGACCATACGGACCGGATCGACTGCGGGCGTCTCGTCTCCTCTGGTAAGGAGTGATTTATTCTCAGGCGGCGGAGGAGAGGCATACGCAGATGCTCTCTCCAGCGGAAGATGCGGACTGCAGAGGACATGTCCTGCCGCAGCAGCCGAGACATCTATGCGTCGACATGCGCACGTGTAGGATGATGGTACGCACTGAAAGCGGATAACGACGGCGATTAGTCTCTTTGACGATTTCAAAGGCGCTAGATAAATGCTGTCGATACAGAGTAGTAGTATAGGAGTATATAGCTGCAGTATATAGTGGTATAGTAGTAGTGGTAGCATATATAGTAGTGGTAGTGTAGCGGATGTGACCATGTCCTCTAAACGGCTATATACCTTATAAATAGCTATATTAAGGATAGAATCTCATGGTTAGCATGTAATTAGACTTTCTTTTGGCTTCCAGGTCAGTTAATTGGCGACGACCTTACTTTATAAATACTGTTTCTAAATTATTGTTATAGTTTCCTTTTCTTGGTAGTGCTTTGAAATGAAACATGTATATCTTAAACGGATTTGTCACCAAATGTATGCTATAGTTATATATAATGCAGGCATACCTAAGTGTCATCAATATTTCAAGGATTATGCCTATAGTATATTTTGTGCTGTATACCATGTGCGGTATACATGAGAACCTAAGATCACTTTGCGCCTGTATCGTATACTAAGTAAGTAAGTAAGCATACTGACAACAGAGGAAGGATTGCGCCAATCCGATAAATGCTTTGAAAAACGAGCAAGCTACAAACGATCGTTAAAGAGAATGGCGTATGTATACGCACATGACCGGTTAAAAAAACATAGAGTTAGAGCATGTGTCCCATGCGCCTCTGTGCATGCAGTCGCTGGTTTGTATTCCGATCACGGCTTGTTTCAGATGTTTGAATATGGGGCTATATATAGCAACGTTCGTATATATGTGCACGTGGGCCTTAAATGGAGTAGCATCCAATCAAACGGGCAGAGGAGCAGGACTAAGGACTAATACGGTCGCTATAAAAATGTACATTTACAGGCGATATAGTCATATAGTTAGCGATATTCAGGGAAAGTTCGTCAAGCTCTTTCTTTACATGTATAGCCTATAATTATATGAAACATTAAACATGCCTCCATGCATGCGCCTATAGTTATATATATAGGCATTTTACTTTGGTCATTTTCATCATCATCGTCGTCGTTGTAGTCATAATCATCGTCGCCATTTATAAGTGTCACTATTATCATCGCCATCGCTACCAATATTATCGCTGTAGTTATTATATATATATAGCAATAAAAAATATGCATGGGCCGTATATATTTAACAGTGTAATTGTCTGATTTCGTTTTGCAGCTGATTCATCTTAGGAATACAACTGCATTCTAAAAGACAATGAGATGAAAGACTATACCGAGAAGACGATTTTCCACGGCTGGTGCAGCCCCAGAGAACAACAATAAAGGAAGCAATAAGGACAACAGAAACTAAAATGACAATAGAAACACCGAAACAATGGCGATAACAACAGAAACTGAAATAACAATACAGACATCAAAACAATAGCAATAACAATAGGAACAGCTGAAACGTAATTTATCCCCTTCCTCAGCAACTTCATCCTCATCCTCCTCGTTATCCTCATCATCTTCCTTATCCTCGCCGTCCTCCTCTTCCCAATCCCGATTCTCTTCATCCTCTGCAGTCACGATCCTCTAGAGGATGGCGTTGTCTGTCCTCGGTGCCTCGTCTGCGAATCTCTGGTCAACATCATCAACCGACTCTCCTCTCAAGATCCAGTCTCCGCTTCTCTTCCACCAGTCGCTTCCATCCGCTCCAGGCGGCTCCAACTCCAACGCCCAGTCCAACCATCACCATTCCACCACCAGTTCCTCCGACATCGCAAAGCGCGGTGGAGGATACAACTCCGGCGCAGGAACAGACGGTTGCAGAAGCAGCGGCGCGGCTGCTGCGGAAGACGAGAAACAGCATCTTCGTAGCTCCGTGTCCAACTCGATGGAGTGTGTCGTGTGCGGAGACAAGAGCTCCGGGAAACACTACGGTCAGTTCACCTGCGAGGGTTGCAAGAGCTTCTTCAAGAGATCCGTTCGAAGGAACCTGTCGTACACCTGTCGTGGTAATCGCAATTGCCCCGTCGACCAACACCATCGCAACCAATGCCAGTTCTGTCGGCTCAAGAAGTGCCTCAAGGCCGGAATGAGACGGGAAGGTACGTACTCTTGTGAGTACCTCTTTCCTATATACATATATATTCATTTTTGCGCTAAATAATTTCTCACGTATAATTTTATATAAGAAGAAGAAGAAGAAGAAGAAGAAGAAGAAGAAGAAGAAGAAGAAGAAGAAGAAGAAGAAGAAGAAGAAGAGTCCCTTAAGCTAGCCTTGAGGCAGCCATGGGTGTGAAGTGTTATCGACTTCATTTTCTTAGCCTCGGCATATGAGGGCTAGTGGTCAATCCTCTCCCTCGCCGTCTGTTCTTCCCACCAACAATGTACGGTCAGTGTACTCATTACAGCTGAGTTGGCAGAAATCTCGAACCAAATTTCTGTCCTGGCGGGGATTATATAGAACTCCGTTTATCGAAACATTCACGTTTTTCATAGTCTGAATGTCTCTGGAGTTGATGATAAAAAGCGTCCACGGAAATCCGACTCTATATATTATTATTATTATTATTATTATTATTATTATTATTATTATTATTATTATTATTATTATTATTATTATTATTATTATTATTATTATTATTATTATTATTATTATCATTATCATTATTATTATTATTATTATTATTATTATTATTATTATTATTATTATTATTATTATTATTATTATTATTAGGCATTTATTAAACGCTATTATCTAATGATCAAGCATCAATCGATGGCGCTGAGCAATGTTGAGCGACAGATTTGCTCAAGGTCCTTATAACAATGTAACTATCTCAGAGGAGGCTTGAACCCATAGTATATTCTCCTCGTTAGAACAAGACAAGCGCTCTAACCGTCCATGTCCCATATACAGGCAACTCGAAGCTTGTTATAGTTATCCTTTCAGCTTAAGGCTGACCTGACCTTTCCTGACCCACCGATTGTATCCATGGGTCAGCTAGATATTCAGTTACAAAGGCCTTTCTGTCCCTGCGGCAATATTATATATGTAGCTGCAGAAATGCATGACTGCCAACACTCACCCTCATCTCTTCCGAAGAACTTAGTCATAACCATGAATTCAATGCAACACGAATGGTTAGCATATATACTGCACACGTGTAAGGACATGGGAGCGTTGAAATTCTGTTAAAATACTAGAATTATATATGTTCAAAAATCTGTATAGATCTATTAGATATTAGATACTTGTGCTTCAATGCTTTGAATGGTTCTAAGAGAATTAACTCTCTATAAATATATAGCAAGCCCATATACTTATACTTATACATACATACATATATAGCAGTGTGAAAATTGTAGAAAAAAGACTGGGGGGTTGGACATTTTACCCGTATTTTGCAAGGTGATGTCAACGAAATTTGAAAACACTGCAGCTGATTTCAAATCTAGCAGTTTTGCAAGTCAGATTCGAATTAAAATCAATTCCTTTGTTGAGAAAATTAAAAATGCATACATGATAGTATCATGTATGCATTTTTAATTTTCTCAACAAAGGAATTGATGATACACTATGAAACTTTCTTCTCTTTGTCAGCGGCTCAGAGTCGAATAATGCTAAATTACACTAGTAGGCCTACAACTGAGGGGGTTTAAAACGATCCCCCTGGGGTGTGCAATGAAGACTTAACTGTGCATGCGGTCTTATAAGAAAGACTAGGGGTTGAACCCCAGCCCTTCGACAATTCTCACCTTGATACATACGCATGAATTAAATACACGTTTCATTTCCCATTTACGAAACGCTTGAATGCTCCTTGTTTAACCTGTTGAGCCTGTAAGCGCATTTGACAACTGGTATGCATGCATGGTCATCTTTATCTGGATTTCAGCCGTGCAGAGAGGTCGAGTTCCACCGGCCCAGCACGCCGGTTTCCACGGGCAGATGATGTTCGGACCAGGGGACCCACTGGGTGGCTCGCATCCCTACACGTCCGGCTTCATATCGATGCTACTCAGAGCCGAGCCGTACGTGACATCTCGATATGGTCAACCGAACAACATCATGGGCATCGAGAACATCTGCGAACTGGCCGCCCGTCTCCTCTTCAGCGCCGTCGAGTGGGCGAGGAACATTCCCTTCTTCCCCGATCTCCAGGTCTCCGATCAGGTGTCCCTGCTGCGGCTCAGCTGGAGCGAGCTGTTCATCCTCAATGCGGCACACTGCTCGATGCCGCTGCACGTGGCGCCGCTCCTCGCAGCCGCTGGACTCCACGCCAGTCCGATGGCAGCCGATCGAGTCGTCGCCTTCATGGACCACATCCGCATCTTCCAGGAACATGTAGAAAAATTGAAGGCACTACACGTCGACTCTGCCGAATACAGTTGCCTCAAGGCCATTGTCCTCTTCAACTCAGGTATCATACCTACCTACCTACCTACCTATCTACCTACCTACCTACCTACCTACCTACCTATCTACCTACCTACCTACCTACCTACCTACCTACCTACCTACTCTCTTACTTACCTACGTGTATCTGCCTGCCTGCCTACCTACCGATCTACCTACCTATCTACCTATACCTGCCGACATTCCTACCTGTCGACATACCTACCTACCCTCCTGCCTGCCTACGTATACGTACCTACCTAACAACCCATATATATACCTACGTATACCTACCTACTTTCTTACTTACCTACGTATGTCTGCCTGCCTGCCTGCCTGCCTGCCTGCCTGCCTGCCTGCCTGCCTGCCTGCCTGCCTGCCTGCCTGCCTGCCTGCCTGCCTGCCTGCCTGCCTGCCTGTCTGCCTGCCTGCCTGCCTATGTGCACGTATACCTTCTTGGCTGTCTGCATACTTGCTTACGTATATACCACATAGTTGTTAAAAACGACAGAAACTAAATAAAAAACGGAAAAAACGTCGTTTTTTTCAAAAAAATAAAAAACGGGAAAAGAAACGGAAAAAAACGAAAAACGAAAATAATTTGACTTTCTCACATCTTGTAGGCCCTACTGCAATTTAAAATTAAAAACCTTGTTTACAGAATTTAATCAGCAAATAACACAACTTTATTAGTAAACACTAAGTAACATCAATCTACAACAATTATTTTATTTGTTGTAAGTTTGGTTTAATAAGCAGTGCTCGAAATGGACCGGAACGCACCGGAACGCCGTTCCGGTTCGTCAGCGTTCCGTTCCGGTTCGTCAAATGAATTATTGTGGAAAATACTATGAAATTAACGTGAATGCTCCCATATCTTTGACTAGCGTTCCGTTTCGTAAAATTTTCCATTTCGAGCACTGTTAATAAGAAATTGAGAAATTAAAAATATTGAAATCTTTTCAAATTTAAATTGTAAACATAACTCCACTTAAGTCCATGCTGACTAAACTAACACAATTAATAACTAAATTTTGGAGGTATAGTGTAAACTTTCTCACAGTAAATGCATTTCAATTTAGCCAATGAATGCTGAGTTTTTGTCTTTCTCATTTATCAAAGTAACGTGAATCCATTCCGCACCCTTTTCTTTTGGCATTTTAGATAACTTAGAAATAACTTTATAAAATTTTATTTCTTGTACTGTGCTATTTCATAAATATTTATTTCTCAAATGATGACGTAAATAGTGAGGTAAATTAGCTGAATCATTGAACGTACGGCGACAACGTAAGGAACATCAGACAAAAAAATTAAACAGAAACTGAAAACAATAGCAGACAGTAAATAAATAAAGTTACATAAAAAACGGGAAAAAAACGAAAAGAAAAAGAAAAAACGAAAAAAACGACGTTTTTGTAAAAAATAAAAAACGAAAAAAACCGTTTTAACATCTATATATATATATGGTATATACCTATACACCTACCAAACAGCCTACCTACCTATCTTCCTACTTACTTACCTACCTAATTAATTACCTAATTAGTTGCCTACCTACCGATCGATCGACCGACTTATAACTACATAATTATGTGAGATGTGTTGTTTAAAGTATAGGGTGGGTTCAAAGACTTTGTGACCGGGTTTAGTGTTATAAGAGACATGGTCACACAAAACGTACTGTCGGATAAGGCCGTTCATTGCACCGATCAAAACCCGTGATTGTGTAAATGAGTAAAATGAGTTAGCCTATTTAATACATACTATAGAATCTTATAGATAACTGTTCAGATCCGTCGTAGGCCTATATATAGACGAATGTATGATGCTCGCAAACTTCGAGAAAGTCTTTCTGCTCATTAAACTCATTCAAAGCAGCTATAGTGGCCTGCAGAAAACTATTTACACCAAAATATTACAAACAAGCTTATGCAAATCTGTGTAAATCATTTGAACTACTGTAGCAATGTAGGCTATGGTCCATCAGGTTCAATGGTCAGTATACATTCGTGTATATTTGTCATGCAAACATATTTAAATACGTGAAATTAATGATTTTTCTCATTTTTAACAATTTGTAAACTTCGAAGTTTCGCAAATTTTCTTTTAGATAAAGTCAAAACAAGGCATAAGAATTTACCATATTATGGTATGTACCCATAAACGTTTTACTACATTCATTCTTATTTATACCTGTCAGATTCAAATCGAAATTTCGCTAAAGCTATTTTGTTTTATACCGCAAGTGAATAAATACGAAAGATTTACGAAGTTCAACGCTTTCATTCACCGTAGTTTTAGTGAAGCGCAAATTTATTTTTGAAGTTGTCACATGTTACATGTGTTCATGAATATATTCTATGCAGAAACGTCAGTTTGCTCCCCCTACAGAAATTTTGCCCCCCCATAGAGACATTTTGCCCCTCCCCCTTCGAAAAATTACTGCGGATGCCAATGCATGCACCTGAGTTCAATCTTATATATATAGCCTACCTGAAAATGATATCCTTTAACTATTAACACTATGCTTAGTTATCATTCGGTTTGAATTGAAAGACAAGCATGAAGAATTGAAGATGTGTCGATGCAATTAAATTGTTACTGTATAACTGTAATCGCACAATTATATAGCGCCACTTCATGAGAAGCGAAACTTTAAAGGCGGTAAATTAAAGTTACTACATCATCTTCGTTCTCATCTTCATCATGCGTCATCGGTATCGTCACCTGGATCGTAAAATCCTTCGTCATAAAATATATCTTTATCGTTCGGCATCTTCGCCAACATCATCTTCGTTGTCACCACGAGGATCGATTTCTTCATTATTAACAACATTTCATCTTCGTCATTATCGTGGTGATTCGTTATCGTATTACCATCGACATCATCGTCGTCGTCATACTCATCGTCGTTGTTTCCATCATCATCATCATCGAATCAGCGAAAATCGATCAATAATTGCAGACGACAATCGAGACGCATGATATCGATGGAATTCGTGCCAGTCTGAAATAACGACACTTGACGAGATATTTCCTCAATCATCTGCTGAATCTTCATCTCTAATTAAGATTTCTTCATAACAATTAACCCTCGTCCAAATCATATATAAACCATCAACGGAATGCCATTGTACTTGACCATGCACACACGCATGCAGAGGCGCGCATACACCCAAAAACACCTATGCCTCCACGCACACGGGTGTAGCCTTCGTCAGTCTCTGTACGTGTCTATCTGCTTGTATGTACGTGTCCTTGTATGCATCAGTCTGTCTCTTTCACCCTCTATCTTTGCCTCCCGACATCATGTGTTAACGGTGACAGTGGATAATACGGCGTGTGACTTCGTAATAACCTTCCCCTGAATCCACTTAACACGCGATATTTCGGACAACCACACTTCCCGTTTCCGACGTAAATTGCGCAATAATTAAAGGGCGGCGGTCAGAGATCCGTGTCACGTGTTTATGCCATCTCCGCGTCTGCACTCGGGTATATTATCTGCCCGACAGGTAATTATACCTGCAATAATGCATTCTACAGACGTTTCCACGTTACCTTTACCGAGATGTTCAATGCATCGTATATAGGCCTACATATATCTTTACCGAACACGTTTTAAACAGATCGGGTCATTGCACAGAGTTGTGTGAAGCGAATATACAGGGGGTAGTGTCCGTGGTATACGGTAGCACTTCCACCCATCCGTCCGCTATCAGTGGAAGAGGACGCATGTCCGGGTACCCTTCGAGCCGCCGGGTCCATGTAAAAGAGGTAATCACTGCCTGCCGGTCGGTATACGATCGAAGTGCCACCAGTGACTAACGGTCGAGGTCAACCCAAAGACCCGCATCGCTCCCTCCGCCGAGATGATAACTATATGTATACCTGGCTACAGAGGGCGTTTTATCGAGACTCTACCGCAGATCAGGAAGACCATCCCTCGTCACGCAGTCACGTAAAGGCCAAGATGATGGAAACGAAGAAAACAATTTCTTCGGCAAAGACCACAAAAACAGCAGCTGAACAAAGAGTTATTCCGACTCGTAAATTCAGCAGAGTTAACCTCCTGCATGTCCGGAATTATAGAGAAAACAATACATTTAGACACAAGAAGTAGGCTATACTTCGAAGTGACAGGTGAATCAACAACTGCAGAGGTGGCTGCTAACATGCACACTCAAAATGCGTAGGAATGTATCTATGTATGTATGTATGTATATGTGCAATGTATGTATCTAGGTAGGTATACGTACATACGTGCGTATATGTTTGTATGTTTGTATATATGTATGCTTCATATGTATACGTATGCATTATGCATACATGCATGTATGTATGTTTCCGTACGTTTGCAAATATGCATATTTGTACGTACGTACGTATGTGTGTATGTATGTATGTATGTATGTATGTATGTATGTATGTATGTATGTATGTACGACATTGTACGTACGTATGTATGTGTGTATGCATGTACATACCTATACCTACGCACTGTGTAACTGTGTATGTATCATGTATGTGATATATATTTTCAGGTGAGCATATGACTAGAAGAAAGTGATACAGTTTTAACTATCCATGTGAGTAAATATATACTGAAGGATGGTTGCGTGTTGTGTTGTAGAGGCGTGTGCTCTGACGGATACAACACACATCGACAGTCTCCAGGAGAAGTCTCAGTGTGCCCTCGAGGAATACGTCCGTTGCCAGTACCCCAACCAACCGGCCAGATTCGGGAAGCTGCTGCTGCGGCTGCCTTCGCTTCGAACGGTTTCTGCTCAGGTCATCGAGCAACTCTTCTTCGTCCGGTTGGTCGGTAAGACCCCGATTGAGACTCTCATCAGAGACATGCTGCTCAGCGGAGGATCCTTCAGCTGGCCTTACATGACCCTCCAGTGAACCACCACCAACGCCCGATCGGTCGTTGTACGTGGGTCTTTGATGTTCGTCCCTGCAGAGGCGTGTATCGGTCGACCCCCGACCCACGGGTCAAGGGTGATAAGGCAACAGGGTTGATTTCTATCGGAGGGAGGTCAATTTCTCCCGGTGGATTCCATTTAAGTTTAGTTTTTCGTGTGGTTTGCAGTTTGAGGTTGATCATTGTGAGGGGTGAGTTATAGTTTATAGAGTGTTGACTGTCGAGTCAGAGGTCGTGGAGTTCAAATCCTCGTCAGGGCAGAAATGACACTTTGAGAGTTTTGCTCCACTTGCACCTCCTAACGAACTCGGTTAATAGAATGAGTGCAGTGCACTGGCCGTAGACTGTCGGTGAGAAGATCAGACGGCAATGGAGACCACTGACTACTCGTCCTTATCAGCCGAGGTTAAGAAAGTGAGTCGCCATTCCCATGTATGGGGGAGGGGAGGGTTCTAGAGGAAGCACTCCTGTTCTACTTCTTCTTCGGATGATTTCCACTGAAGATGTTTCTGCACTGAGAGACTAGATGGGAGTCATGCATTTAGTTGGCAGGAAGTAGATCGCTTGCGCCCAGGGCATTTTCAGAGAATGTGTCGGACCAAATAGTGGGTCTACTTAGCCAGTTGGATTTCCATGGACTCCTTTTACCAGCGAACTGCAGGGAATTCTACCCGTGTTACGATATCAGAGACATTTCGTTACATAGTATATATATAGTGTGTTAGTTCGCCCAAATGAATTTCACATTTCGTGTTAAATGAATTGAAGTGATCGCGAACTGTTGCAGCAGATACATTTCTAAAAGCGCTACTCAACAAATCAGTGCTATCACTATAGCAGATATATATATAGTTAAGCACTAGGGCCTACATGATGCTCTGGCCGAGCATCTCATGATGTTCCTGATTCGGACGATAAACTATGTCGATGTAAAAATTAAATCTGTACAGGCGAAATGAAATCAATATGAATCTGACAATAACAGCTGAATTGTTTATAGGCCTACAGTTTATTCTGTGACGATAATTAAATGTTTGACTAATAATCGACCTTATTAGTCTTTTTCACCAAAACACTAGCAGAAACTATAGGCAGTTCTATATTTATTGCACAAACAAATAGCTTGTTTACATGTCCGGAAAGGCATGATTCACAGGTATCTCTAACGTAATCTTGTGCAATAATAAGCTACAAAAAATGATGATGATAACGATGATGATAATGCCACCAACTATACACTGTATAGTTAAGCACTTAACGTAATTTAATTGGTCATTTACGTAATTTAATTGGTCATTTACGTAATTCAATTGTCATTTACGTAATTCAATTGGTCATTTACGTAATTCAATTGGTCATTTACTTAATTTAATTGGTCATTTACGTAATTCAATTCGTCATTTACGTAATTCAATTGGTCATTTACGTAATTCAATTGGTCATTTACTTAATTTAATTGGTCATTTACGTAATTCAATTGGTCATTTACGTACTTCAATTGGTCATTCACGTAATTTAATTGGTTATTTACGTAATTTAATTGGTCATTTCCGTAATTTAATTGGTCATTTACGTTATTCAATTGGTCATTTACGTAATTTAATTGATCATTTATGTAGCGCACATCGGGGCTTGTCTTTGCGATTACAAGGGTTTTAATTACACGGAATTACACGAGCGTTGTCGATAGGCGTAACTGAAGCGAATGGTGGTGATGACAGTGATGATGACAATGATGATGATGATGACGACGACGATCATGATAATTATTAAGTGAAAGACCCTAGCAATCATTACGAGCGCAGTCCTCTTATGACTAATTGAGAGGCATGTACAGCATGTGCACATGAGTAGTCTACTTAATTTATCTTACCTATTTTTTATCTTACCTAAGCTTATCTGACCTTATCTTACCTTAATATACCACAGTCTTACCTAAACTTAGCACAATCTTACCTAAACTTAGCACAGTCTTACCTAAACTTAGCACAGTCTTACCTAAACTTAGCACAGTCTTACCTAAACTTAGCACAGTCTTACCTAAACTTAGCACAGTCTTACCTAAACTTAGCACAGTCTTACCTAAACTTAGCACAGTCTTACCTAAACTTAGCACGACTGACCTCGCAATAGCCGTTAAAAAGCGTTAACTTTTGTTTCTTGCAATATTAACGACCATGCGTTTCCCATCTATAGGCTACATTAGTTCCGGCGACTGCTTTCTCGGCATCCCCCTCTCCCCTCTATACACGCCTCTCGCCTCAACGCAGATTCCGCCTC
>OY744616.1:27203171-27270671 GCA_963556255.1 Allolobophora icterica
CAGAGAACTGTGCGCCACGGTCGACGCCGCCGCCGCCGTGATTTGTGGCATAGTAAAGAACGAGCAACAAGCGACGATTAGGTGCGTGAGACCGCGGGCAGTGAAGAAGTGGTGGATATAGGGAAGGGTGGATTCTTAGAAGGAAAGAAAAGAATTGAGGGAGGAAGTAGGGGAGGAAATGCGAAGATGAAAATCCATATCTTAGAGACGCCGACGTGGCGTTTTGAGAAACAATTGAACCTATAATCATTGTAATCAGTTTAATCATCGGATTCGAATCTTTGTGTGTCGAGAGCCTCCACCTGCAAGAAGTCGTGTCACGTGATTTCATTAGATACCCGGCAGTTTTATGAGTCTTTATCAGAGAGCGACAACATCTTTGGTTTGTTATAGACCTGTATATGGTCTGGTCTGTGGTCCTGTACTTGGTCTTGGCTTTGATCTAGTCTGATGTCCCATTTGTGATCTAATAGATCTACACAGATCTAATAGGTCTACATAAATATATACATAGATAGTTATATACACATATACACGGTGAGTCATAAAAAACGTGTCCCTTCATATTTTGCTATAACTTCCTCAGATATAAGTTTATGTCAAAGAAATTTTCAGTAAAGGTATACAGGAGTTATTAGAGAGCATTAAGAAACTTAAAGTTTCAGTTCAAATTGACATCCTTGGACATCCACGCATGCGCAAAGACGCATACACCGCTGCTTGACTGACTTCAATGATGCGCTGATCCAATTCGTCCCATTCTTCCAAAACTCTATGACGCAACTCTTTGACATCATGTATTCGATATCTGTACACCTTTTCTTGCACGACACTCCATATTTTATACTCTACCGGATTTAAATCAGGTATGTTAGGTGACCACAAAGTAGGCGGAATGAAATCAGGTGTTTCAGTTTGCAGTGACTCAAAAGTCTCATTGTCAGCCGTTCTGGCCGTTAGCAGGCGGCCTGTATACCTGGTCGACGATAAAAAAAAGATCAAGTTTTATCGATCTTCGAAAGGAGAACATTAACATCTATCACAGTGGCGGCGCCGCCTATGTTTGTTGTATGGCTTTTGCCGTACCACTTTTTAAGGTTTTACGGCAAAAACATAACTTTTACCCAGACCCTCTAATTTGCCGTACCGGTACTACTTTTCAAATCGTGGCGCCGCCACTGATCCATCATGAATCAACCATTTATCTGAAAATTCCTTTAAAAAAAGTTTCGCACCGTCATTTGTTTTTATTTTTGGGGTTATGAAATGTTTATCTTCCTCCGTAAACACCATTTTTCCGAGGGTTGTCGTACATAATTATAGTTCAGGCGGGTTCAGCTTTTTATAAAAAAAAAAATAATTTATACAACACCTAGCTGGACTATCAAGCTTCATTATTATGAAGTTTCATTAAAATTGATGGTTATATGCATCTTCTTCTTCTTCTTTTCCTTCAGGCTCGAATTAATCCCTCTTTGGAGAGGGGTCAGCCACTCGGATCCTTCTCTTCCACTTGTTTCTTTCTTGAGCGTCTTCTTTCTTCAGTTTTAGGAGTTTAGGTCTTGTTGTATTGTGTCTTCCCATCTCTTCCTCTGTCGTCCCCGGCTGCGGCGTCCATATACCTCTGCATTCATGATTCTTTTCACACAGCTATCATCCTCTTTTCTCATTACATGTCCATACCACCTCAGCCTGGTCTCTCGTACTTTGTCAGTTATACATGCCACCCCGCGCTTCTTTCTGATGTCCACATTTCTTTTCCTGTCCTTCAGTGAGATCCCAAGTTTCCATCGTAGCATTCTCATCTCTGTTCTCTCCAGTAACCCTTCATCCCTTTTTGTCAGCGCCCAGGCCTCTGCTCCATATAGCATCACCGGTCTTACCATTGTTTTGTATACCTTTCCCTTGAGTTGAGTTGGCATTTTGGCGTCGCACAACACTCCCGTTAGTTCTCTCCATTTCTGCCAAGCCACCTTAATCCTGTTCCTGATGTCATGCTCGCAGCCACCCTGTGCATTCATGGTCGATCCCAGATATTTAAATGTTTCAACCTGTTTCAGTGACTTTCCTGCAATGTCTCTGATCTCAATTGCTTCCGTTGTTTTTGAGCAGACCATGGTTTCTGTCTTATTGATGTTTATCTTAAGACCATTGCTCTCCACTGCCATCTGCCAGTCTGTAAAACGTGCTTGCATCTTCGCCTCTGCATCGTCCGCCAGTATAAGATCATCCGCATACATATGCATATGTTATATGCATGAATTATTTTAAGTTATGTAGGGACACGTTTTTTAATGACTCACCGTGTACATACATGTATAATTGTATATACATATATATACATATATATACATACATATATATTCATGAATATGAAATATGTATGTTACATACGAGCATGGGCGTCCGCAGGAATTTTTCTAGGGAGTCAAAAATTTTCTGGGGGGCAACATGACGTTTTTTGCATAGAATAGCTATTCATGAACACATAAAACGAGACAATTTTCAAAATCCAGAGTGCCAAATGCCCACGCCCCCTCCCCACCCCGGATGCCCATGCATACGAGTAGACCTATAGGATATCAAAACGATCGCGAGAGCGTTGAGATTGCCACAGTCTGCAGAAGACACAAAGACGTGCTGAGTCAGAAACCAGTTTACAAGAAGCTGGCGCCAAATGGAGGATGGAATACAGAGGAATTGGAGCAGAGATGACGCCAGTGGTGAAGTCATGACGCGTGCCATCATAATTCCTCTAGAATAACTTAATGGCTTCAGGAGACGAATAGATGCGTCTCTTGCATGTCAGAGAATACGATCGCGTATACATATGCAGCGAAATTAGCGCCATATAAATGCTAATTCGAGCTGAGTATAATTTAATTGTATCTCATCTGACGCATTCCGTTCTCATAAAACAGATTATTAACAGGCACAAGGCTGTGCAGCTTCCAACACTTCTTCGCATGCGCTTTGTTTTTTGCACGTTTATACCATGAAGAAGAGGCTTCGTAGTAGTTGGATAGTAGTTGTAGCGGTAGTAGTAGTAGTAGTAGTAGTAGTAGTAGTAGTAGTAGTAGTAGTAGTAGTAGTAGTAGTAGTAGTAGTTGTTGTTGTTGTTGTTGTTGTTGTGGTAGTAGCAATAGTAGCAGTAATTGTAGTAGTAGTAGTAGCAACAGCAGCAGCAGCAGTAGTAGTAGCAGCGGCGCGGCAGCAGCAGCAGTACTGTTGTAGTATCAGCAGCAGCCCAGTAGTAGTAATAGTAGTAGCACGCCACGCTACATTGGCTTCCCATTCGCTTTAAGTACACTCTCATCGTTAAGGTGTTAACGACATCTTATGCCATGGTAGGGCTGTCTGCAGGAATCAAAGACGTCAATTTTTCTATTCTCAGTAACATCCTGAATTTCTTTGTATGCATGCCTTCGTCTCTTTCTTTCATGCATCAATCCAGTCAAACGGCGTATAGTTCTTTCCCTTCGTATACAAGTTTGCTTCACCAGTTTTCCCTTCTAGTACTGCCTTTATTAATGAGCTCGCACGAAGTAATCGTATACGTGAACGATCGATTTCTTTAGTATTCACTGTGTTGTCTTCTCTCAAGCACAAAGCAGGACCTCATTGTGTTTAGCCGGATTTCTCGAATTCCACTGTTGAATTTTCTCCAGGTTTCTAACTTCCCAGCTAGGTTTCTGATAGCCTATATTTCAGATCCATACAGTATTACACTCTATATGCGACGTTTCACGGATTGACAATTCTTTTGCGTATATTCAAATTCAACTTTCCTCTCAGGAGCTTTCCTCTCTTTCTGAATGCCTTTTGCCCGTTGCTGTTCTTCTTTTTTTTTTATCTCAACGTATAGGCCTACAGCATTTGCAGAAGGCAGATACTTATATCAGATTCTACTGTGGTTATGATGCAGTGTTTAATCTAGACGTCTTTAGGGGGGAAATGTCCCCCCCCAGGATTTATGTTTCCCCCAGAGGCGAGCAATATTACAGTGTAGAGACCTTTAGGGGAGGAAAATTCCCCCCCCCCCAGGATACATGTGGACGCATGTTTCCCCACCCCCACCCCTAAAGAGATGAATTCCTAAAAAAGGGTCATCAACCTTTTTTGAGAGAGTAATTGCTGTAGAAAAAGTGTAACAAATCGGACGAAGGACTAAAAAAGGTCATCAACTTTTTTTTAAGATGAAAATATGAAAAGTCTGAAACTTTTGAAAGATGGATTAAATTACAGAAATAATCTTGTGTAAATTCGTTGGTCCCCGCCCCAGAAACCTTGTTTCCCTCCCAGAAGAGGGGGACTACATTAAACACTGGTTATGATGTCCAACGGCATCAGTAGTCTACCGTAACAAAGCACAAAGTGTGGTCTTCTGCCAGACACTTATTCTGTCGCCTTGTCTCAGTTGTCAGAATACTCTACAGTGTAATGGTTAGTTCGTTGAACTGGCTGTTGATGTTTCAACGCCCTCTAGCGAACTGAACTTTAAAATAATATTTATACGAAAAAGATGGTAAGGATACGCGGTGCGAGAGGACACAGGGCCAAATGCAGCGGCTAAGAAAGTGAAAAACAAGAGGAGTACTTTCATCCACTGACGTAAACTTGCCCAAAATATTGTGGGAGGGGGGATTTGGTTATTCATTCTACACTTGTTGCATTGGGTTTACAGTTCATCTCAATTATTGGGGGGCACGCGCCCCGGCTGGCCCCCAGAGTCTACGCCTATGTTTTCGTCTATTCTTAGAGGCAGCCATGGGTCTGAAGTGTTAGCGACTTCATTTTCTTAGCCTCGGTATATATATGAGGGCGGGTGGCCAGTCCTCTTCGTCGCAGTTGAATTTTTCCACCGAGTGTGTACGGTAGTGTATTCATCATAGCTGAGTTGGCTAGGGGGCGCAAGTGGAGCAGACATCTCGGAAAAATGGCGAGGATTTGAACTCTAACCTCTCGGTTGACAGTCCCAGCACGCTAATCAGTAACCACTAGCGCACTCGGAAGAAAGTTAAGTCACCTACAAATCATACGAATTGCCTCTGGGTTGGCTTAATTAACTAAGTCTAATAAGCTTATAATTCCTATCCCGTTAAACTTAAAGCCTGCATGTCAGAAAATCTACAACTCCCTACAATATTCCCAGCCCATTAGCCCAAGTACCTCCGTGATCTCTTAACCATCCAGGCATCCTCCTATCTCAGTCTCTTTCGACCCCAGTCTCTACTCATCTCAAGTTCTCCAACCGAGCCATGTCCAACACAGCACGACGCTTCTGGAACGATTTCCCTCTGAATTCCGCAGATTCTCAGTTCCTCCATCATCATTGCAACCCGTCCTCCATCCTCCTCCTCGTGTCCCTCCATCTAGACATATCACCCTGGGCTTTCCACTGAAAGCTGAAGTCTCATCTTTTCGAGTACTCCTACCCTGACTCATCTGATCCTCCACCTTCCAATTATTCTCGCCTTGAACGACACTCGCTCTCTTGATCTGGCCCTCTGGAAAACCGACTCGGACCTCTTTAGGACTACTCTCTTGAAAACCCCTTCTGATTTGATTTGGCTCTCTGGAAACCTGACTCGGACCTCTCTTGGACTACTCTCTGGAAAACCCTCTCTAATTTGACGTAGCGCTCGTGAATAGGTTGGAGCCCTGCGCTTGGCTTTCGAGTGGCGCTTTTATTTAGAAGTTTGGAGATTACGATTATGATGACATCCTCGAGACTAAAACGCAAACTAAAAAGTTGAATGAAATTCCCCAGATGGCAGCACGCATATAAGAAGTGTTATCTAGTGGCGCTTTGATTTTAGCCCAGAGTTCAAAGGCAGTGCAACGCGATTGTTATCTTGTAATTACACACGCCTGTGCAATTTAAATTCTTCGATTAAAAACAAAAATATCAAAATTCCTGACTTTCCGATAAATTAATTCCACAAACAGCGAAGACCTATAATTATAATACGTAGCCTACTATCGTGAAAAGGCTGGTGCCCTGCGCTTGGCCTTGGAGTGGCGCTTTAGAAGTTTGGAGATTAGTACGATTACGATTCAAAACTCTCGCAAATAAGCATATGTTGAAATACTGTTTATCTTGAGGCTAACTGAAATCTTAAATTGGCCGAAAGAATCCTCCTACAGAAGAAATAAAAAAATCTACAATTGTGATTTCATTGGACAAACTTTGAATTGAAATTCATTGCTTACAAATGACCATCTGATGACTACAGACTACAGAATCAGTAAATATTTCACATCAACTATTCAGTGAATGTATTCGGAATAGAAATTCAATAGTAGGCCTAGTGTTATAGGCCTACACATTTTAAAGCGGCCTCAGCACTTTGGCCTCAGTGTGATTTCTGTCACACAAAGGCCGCTTTAAAATTGAATTTTTTAAATATATGTGCCATCAGCAAAAGCAAAATGAGCTAACCGTACCTTTTCCAACTTTACATTACATTACGGCAAAGTTCTTATTAAAGTTCAAAAACTATTCTGAGCCTCATCTGCGACGCATGGGAGACATGCGCCAAATTAATCGTAAGTCAAAGACACTTCACTTGTAGTCTATGGCCTTGTTTCGAATTCTTTTCTCTGTTTCCTCCACTCACGACGAGGATAGGTCTTTTACGGCAAAACCAGTAAAGATGGTACGTAGGAATCGTACAAAAGTCGCTTAAAATTCTAAAATTGACATGTTAGCGACCAAATCTATACCCGGAAAGCGTTATTACAGATTGCTCTATAAGAATGAATTGCCAAATATCTTAAATATTCAGGCGAAAGCGTTCATCTTTACATAATTTGGTGTTATAAACGGGCCTGCCCACATGGCGTGATGCGGCGGCCATTACGATCGATCATGACTAGTTTTAAATTAAAAAATGCAAATCAGGGTACAGTGTGCTTGTTAATCGTGGTCGTGGTTGAGCCTTGCATATACTCAGCTGTTTAAACAAAGCTACACATATTTCCTCTCAACAAATCTTAACACACGGCCTGAACTGCAAGGCTTGACTGGCTATCTATACTTACTATTGTCTTAATCAGTGAGTATTGTACTTTTCATTTCACTTCTGGTGTTCAAATTATGATGCACTTTAATAATGCAGCATAATTTACTTTAATCTAAAAGTGCTGAAATATGCGCTTGGCTTTAAATATAATTATGTAGTACAAGTTTTGTTTAATTTTGTAGTAAATGTGTTCATAAGTTTTTTGTCATGAACTATGTAAATAAACACGAACTAATACTGATTCGTTGATTTTTAATAGTATTACTAATTTTTCTTTTGTTTACTGTTTTAGTCTTTCAGACGATTTGTTGAAATTGGTAGAGTTGCCCGTGTGGTGTATGGACCAGATCAGGGCAAGCTTGTAGCCATTGTGGACATAATTGACCAGAACAGGGTAAAATGTTTGCTTTGATTGTTGAAGTTTGAGATTTGTTCATGTCAAAAGAACTATTTTCATACGAGGCCTTAGCAAACTATGACGTTAGATGTTGGAACAATATTCCACCCTCATTACATGTAGGAGTTTGTTGACAGTGCTGTACAAATACACTCCATGGCATGGCTTCTGAGTACCTCAGAATATACTACAGTGATGTGGCTTCGTCTAGATCTGGACCTTCTTTGCGATCAGAGGTGAAGGGTGATCTGAAAGTAAAAAATCTAAAACCTGCTTCAGAGATTGTGCATTCTCCGTGGCTGGACCTAGATGTTGGAACAATATTCCACCCTCATTACATTTCTGCAACTTCATTGAAGTCATTTAGAACCAGGCTCAAGACACTCTACTTTAAGCTGGCTTATAATGGGCTGTGTTGAACTTGTCACAGCATGTGTCGTGTTACGGTGAAATCGTCGTATTCATCATCATCAAAATCAATATAAATTCATACATATTTTATTTGGATTTTATCAGTCGTATAAAGTGTCACATTATGCAGGTCGAGAAGAAGATTCCGATTAAGAACTAACGTACATCTGTTGCATCCGTTTTGTATAAGATTTTAAAATACACTTTGCAAATATTTATGAGTTGTGCTCATGAGTGTTCAATGCATTCATATGTTCTGTGTTGTTTCTAAGAAACTTAGATGTGACAGACAGTAGTAATTTACATTTACTTTTCTGTTTTGTCTAGGCCTTGGTTGATGGTCCCTGCACACATGTTGCTAGAAAGTCAATGAACTTCAAGGAACTGGAACTGACTGGTCTGAAGGCCAAGTTTCCCCACTCGGCCAAGACCGGAGTTGTCAAGAAGGCCTGGGAGAAGGATGAAATCTCGAAGAAATGGGAAGAAAGCCACTTGGCCAAGAAGATCGCAGCAAAGGAAAAGGTATTAGTTGCAGTGCAATGTTTCGTTGCATGTAAGTTTTTTAGTTATTGTTAGAGTTATTTTACTGTCTCAACTGTAACAAGATCCAATGTTCTGTCATTTCCTAAATAATCCTGATAACAAAAATCAAAGCAAGTTTATTTCGATGTAAGTGGTTAGACCTGGCAAGGATACAATACAACTGTATTTCGATATTGCCCTCCTTACAAAGTTCAGAAGTGCGCACGACCATACGACAGAACGTCGATAGCGCTGGGTCGCTACGCAGAGGCTTGAGGCGGATTCGAACCTGCAACCTCCGGTTTCAAGGCACCGAACATACCACTACACCACCGCGTCCCTCCTGCTCTCAGTGTTTTCCTGTCTGCTGTCTGATTTGACTGCCTAAACACTTCTGAAACCTGATTGAAGTCTATTTGCTAAACTGTTTGATCGTATATTAGAATTTTCCTGGTTATTTCAGAAGAGGTGTTGTAGACGTTGATTGGGCTTAGAAGACGTATAGTCGGCGTAGCAATTAAATGCTCATGGGTTATGATGCATTTTTTGATCGAAATGCTTAATCAGGTTTGGTTTTATTTGCAGAGGAAGACGCTGACAGATTTTGAAAGATTTAAACTGATGAAGGCTAAGCAAGCGGTTAGTAATTTAAGCAGGAATTTAGATGAATTAAAATGTGGATTTGTGTCACTAATGATGATCAGGAAGTGCCGTCTGATGATACTTGACGACAGTTAACCTCGACTGAATGACACAACCATGCCTATTTGTACTTTGTGTTTGTTCGGTATTTCTTAATGTTTGGCCATACTGTTGCCCATTCTGGTCATGTATAAGTTGTCAATTGTGCTGTATTCAATAAGGATTAGTTAAAATGTGCTAATAGTGCTTGCATGACTATCAAATATCAGCCTTTGACAAAATTGTCTCTACTAAAATTTCAGTGTTGTCTCTACTAAAATTTCAGTGCTGGTGTAATACAGTTGCTGTGGCTGTTCTGTATGTTTAAAAGGTTTCATCTTTTTTAAGAAATGCTGAATTAATCAGATCCAGTGGTTATTTCTTGACTCGGAACTTTTAGATTGCTAATGATTTCATTCAGTAGAGTCTGGTTAGGAAGAGATTTACCACTTTGTTACTGAAAAACATCAGAACTTTGTGACATTTTTACTTACAAAGTTACTAAATGTGCCGGTCTGTCACTAATGATGAGTTCAGGAAGTGCCGTCAGATGATACTTGACGACAGTTAACCTCCACTGAATGACACAACCATGCCTACTTGTACTTTGTGTTTGTTGTTCGGTATTTCTTAATGTGTGGCCGTACTGTTGCCAATTCTGTAAAGTTTTTCCAATTGTGCAGTGTTCAATAAGGATTAGTTAAAATGTGCTATTAGTGTTTGCACGACTGTCAGAGCCTTCCTACCATTGGCAAAATTGTCTGTACTAAAATTTCAGTGGAGGTGTAATAGAGTTGCTGTAGCTATTCTGTATGTTTAAAGGGTTTCTTCTTTTTAAAGAAATGCTGAATTAATCAGATCAGTCAGTTATTTCTTAACTCGTAACTTTGAGATTGCTAAGGATTTCATTCAGTAGAGTCCAGTTGAGAAGAGATTTACTACTTTTTTTATTGAAAAGCATCAGAACTTTGTGACATTTTTACTTACAAAGTTACTAAATGTGTTGGTCTGTCACTAATGATGAGTTCAGGAAGTGCCGTCAGATGATACTTGACGACAGTCTACCGCTACTGAATGACACAATTGTTTAGAAATTTCATCTCGTATTTATTTTTGTCAAATAGTGTCTCGCTAATTTTTTTATTAATAATTAAGGGTGAAAAATTTAGAATCTTAACTGGAATTCTTAAAATAATAGTATAAGAAGTAATTTGAAATTTTTTTTACAAGAAATTGAAATGTTTCTCTTGTGGTTTTTTGTTTATTCACCCTCGTGCTTAAATTATAAGGCTTTAGTATCACTATAACGAGTTCAGGAATTGCTGTCAGATGTTACTTGCCGATTGTATAATTAAAGTAAAGGACAACAGTTGTCTTATATTAACATTTAACATTTTGTTAGTCTCGCAATCAGCTGTTGCATTATTAAAGCTATGCTTTAAAATTTGTAAGAGCTGTATAATTTTTTTATAGAAATGGAAAGGTTTTGTTTATCTGAAATGCTAAAAATTGATTTTGTAATATTTTATTTGTTGACCATTTAAGTTGGTAATGATGAGTTCAGGAAGTGCCGTCAGATGATACTTGACGACAGTATACCAATACTGATTGCCAATTTATAACTTCCTTACATTGTAAAATTCTAAGTTGATGTGCATTATACATTTTTACACTAAATTTTAGTCTTAAAATGTGGGCTTATTAATATATCTAGGGGCCATATTATCCAGCTATTTAGAAAAAACTCTTAATACCGGTATTTATGTAGATAACTTAAGTTGTTAATCATCGTATGCATGTTTGTAATGATGAAATCAGGAAGTGCCGTCAGATGATACTTGACGATAGTTTACCTCTACTGAACTACATGCATGTATGAATTGCTATAGAACTTAGATATCGGTTTTGCGCAAGTGTTAGCAAATCAACAAGTGCTGTAGTAAATATGTTATTTTAAAGTATTGTCTATTTGGTTCTTGTGCTGCTGTATGAACTTTGTTTTTGGCCGGGAATGGAAACAAATTTGATAGTATAAACAGGCCAGCAATTTCTGCTGTTTTTAATCATTATGTTTTCACTGTCTGTTTTGCAGCGTAACCGTCTCATCAAGATTGAGTTTGGAAAGCTCCGAAAGGCAGCAAAGGCAACTCCAGCGAAGCCCACAAGAAAGCCAAACAAGAAGGTCCACAAAGTCTAAACAAGCGCTTGTTGATAAGACTGAATGTTGCAGTCAGACTTTATCGATTCGATTGGCTTTTAAAATAAGTCTACAAGTCTGCTTGTTTGTTGTTGATTGATCATTTCTTGGGTGGAAATGGACGTTGATCAGCAAGTTGTCATAAGTAAGGGTGGAATGTGCACAGTGTGGGTGGCATGCAGGCAGAACATATAGAAGAAGAGCAGCATGCTAGCCATGAGCCAGCCATTGTATGAAGTGTTAGTGACTTCATTTTCTTGGCCTTGGCATATGAGGACAGGTGGTCTCTTGCCGTCTCATCTTCCCGCCGGCAGTGTATGGTCTGTGTGCTTGTTATAGATGAGTTTTCTAGGGGGTGCACGCGGAGCAGGAATCTTGAACCAGATCTGCTCTGGCGGGGATTTGAACCCCGACCTCTTGATTGAAAGTCCAGTGCACTAACCACTGCACTATCGAGCACAAGCAGAAAAAAGGCAAAAGTTTCTGTTTCCTGTGTATTTAAAGCAATATAAAATTGGTTTACAAAAGGGATAATCAGAATTTTTCAAATGACATACTTGGAATAAACGTAAAGTACATGTATACATAAACACGGAATAAAATACACATGTAATCTGATAAAAGAAAACTATGGATGTTATGCAACAAATCCCTAAGCTTTGCACGAAGAACTCTGCTAAATGCTTCTGGTTCACGTGTAAGGGCAACTGATAGACTGCAATTTTATTGTATGGGGTGAGCAAACAGATCGTGGCCGATTAAATGTAGTCCTTGCAAACGGTAAGAGATTTTAAAATGATATGCATTTTGATTGCTTAGTAGTAGTCGGTGTAATGAACGAGGTGCTGGACTGATATACATTTGTGAGCCTTGTAGCTTTGGAGACGGAAATCAAAACTAGATGATTCTGCAAATCCCATCATTTTGCGAAATGTAATCGAGTTGGGTAGAAACAGTGAACTTGCTTGCATATGGCCCTAACAGGGTTGGAAATGATACACATGGTAATATACCCAAAATGCGTTGTAGCATGCAGTTCTTGTAATCAAGAACTGATATAGCGCCACTCAAAGTTAGACACGCTCCCGGCTCGAGTCAATGTCATCACTGACTAAAAGAAAGGTTTTCAGACGTTTGCGGAACTGGACAGGAGGGAGTGAGGAGGTCAATCCTAAGAGCCCGATGCAAGCGGTTCCAACTGAAGGGGTCCACAGCTCGGAGCATAGGCGTACTTTGTGGGGGTACAAGGGGTACCCATACCCCACTTTTTGAACTGAGGGGTATCGGTACCCCCAGAGTACCCATACCCCACTTTTTGGACTGATGGGTATCGGTACCCCCACTTTTTAAGCAATGCCAATCAGTATTTTATTATTGAGCCTTCCCAGAGATTGCAGTCTCCGCCTTGCTTCATGTATGTAAAAAATTGGTACCCTCGACTTTTTATACCAAAGTTACTACTCTGTGCATTAGCAGTGAAGAGGCCAAGATAGATCCCGTTCCCGTAGTCAATCCGAGGGCAGATCAAGGCATGGACCAGAGTACTGTAGTATGATCAACATGCAACCCATCCATCTGAAGCGATTCTGAACAGTCTGCTATTCTTTTTCATTAAACATGAAGGTCTAAGCGCCTATGTAGAGATAATTGAATTTTTCACACAATTTTCTTAGTTTGAATTTAGTGTTATCCAAACTGAAAGCAACACAGACTTCAGAGACTGCATAAAATACTGAAATTTTAGGTTGTCTTTTGAAGCCTTAGGGGCCGTCCATATATTACGTACGCAAAAATTCGGGAAAATTGGACCCCCTCCCCCCCCCTGTACGCAAGCGTACTTTTTTCCGCACCCCCCCCCTGCGTACGTACGCTTGACGCACACCCCCCCCCCCGAGAAGACCAGCCGCAGAAAGTGTCTCTCTGCACTTTAGGCCAGATTGAAGGATGAGTGAGGGCCAATATAGACAAATTATAGGTGTCTCGTTCACAGCACAGAATAACTTCACATGGCTTTTATATAATGTAATAAAATGCCATTGGACGACTATAGGACAATACAGAGTTATAAATAGGCTAATGTGGACGTCATAATTCGAAATTTATTTTGCGTACGTACACATTTCGGCCACCCCCCCTCCCCCCGTACGCAAAATCGCGAAAATCTGACCCCCTCCCCCCCCTCTTTGCGTACGTAATATATGGACGGCCCCTTAGCCATAATAATTATCAGCATATGGATAGTGCCTATTAAACTTGATAGTATTTGCATAATAATATTCGTTCATTCACAAGCTCACTGACAAACCGCAGTAGGTCTAAGTAACATTAAAATATATGACTACAATTATCAAGATCTTATTAAACACAGGTATTGGCAGGCTGTAGCCTGTAAGGCGCAGGCTCATTGTTCTAGCTGCCCTCAGGAATGGAAGGATATCGACTTAGAGGGGGTTTGCAGGTATCGAACCGCGTCTTTTCGAGATATAATTTATTTCAGCCAAAAGTATTACCACAGTATAAAGTTACACCGTTCATCTATCCTCTATGTATAGTCAGTCTTGTTGTCAAGACCTTAAACCTCAAGGCCAAGACTTTGAACCTCGAGATCAAGACCAAGACTTTGAACCTCAAGATCAAGACTTTGAAGTTTGAACCTCGAGACCAAGACCCAAAAATCACATTCAGCCCAAGACTTCTTTTCCTTACAAAAAATATTCAAGTCGGACTACTTGCTATTTTAATAAAACATGAGTCAAAACAACTCTAAATTCTGACTGCAGAGAATTCTGAATTCCTATTTACAAAAGTTCTTCGTGCAAAATGTTAGTCCATGCAAATGCCTTTTGTATTTATAAAAACCAATTCGCTTAGAATTTTCTGACCAAGACGTGCCCTGTGGGGCCTCATAAAAATTCCGCCGTGTGAAAAACTTTCCATAGGTGCTGAAGTCGCTGGCACACACAGTAGCTTTTCAAGCACTGGATGTAAACAGACTTGTTGTCCTCGAGACCGAGGTCTTGGTCTCGAGTGCACTCGAGTTCGTTTTTAAAAGTCTTGGTCTTGAGGTTCAAGGTCTTGGTCTTGGTCTTGGTCTTGGTCTTGAGGTTCAAAGTCTTGGTCTTGGTCTCGCAAGACCAAGACCAAGACCGGCTGTCAATTTGAAAAGTCATTTAACAAAACTCAAGAATTTTAAAACTTATCAAACCTGTTTGCATCATAACCTACAACAAATACCTACGGACGGGGCAAGTCTTGTTGGTCAGGAAAACCCAGTGGCAGCAGCAGCAACTAAGTTATGCTGTATATGGAAGCCCTGTCGAGACTTGTTTCTGAAGCCAGACGGTCTGATAAACCATGGGAGGATATCAAAAAGGCTCACGATTTGTACATTTACATCCAGTGCTTGAAAAGTTACTGTGTGTGCCAGCGACTTCAGCACCTAGCTATGGAAAGTATTTTTTCACGTGGTGGAATTTTTATGAGGCTCACAAGGCACGTCTTGGTCAGAAAATTCTGAACGAATTTTTTTTATAAAATACAAAAGGCATTTGGAATACCAGTTTGTATGAAGGACTTTTGTAAATACGAATTCGGAATTCTCTGCAGTCTGCATTTAAAGTTCATTTGCTTGAATAAAATAAACGACTCACGTTTTCATTAAAATATCGACTCCACTATTTTTTGTGTTAGGAAAAGAAGTCTTGGCCTGAATGGGATTTTTTTTGGTCTTGGTCTTGGTCTTGGTCTCGAGGTTCAAAGTCTTGGTCTTGGTCTTGGTCTTGAGGTTCAAAGTCTTGGTCTTGGTCTTGGTCTCGAGGTTCAAGGTCTTGGTCTTGGTCTTGGTCTCGAGGTTGAAGGTCTTGGTCTTGGTCTTGAGGTTTAAGGTCTTGACAACAAGACTGGATGTAAATGTACAAATTGTGAGCCTTTTGAAATCCTCCCATGATTTATCAGACCGTCTGGCTTCAGAAAAAG
This sequence comes from Allolobophora icterica, assembly GCA_963556255.1. Classification (NCBI taxonomy): domain Eukaryota; kingdom Metazoa; phylum Annelida; class Clitellata; order Crassiclitellata; family Lumbricidae; genus Allolobophora; species Allolobophora icterica. Next base: position 27,218,380 of record OY744616.1, read on the forward strand.
TCTCCGCATGGTTTCCAGACACAGCATTACTTATAGTACTGTTGCTGCTGTCAATGGGTTTTTTCTGACCAACAGGACTTCCATACGTCCGTAGGTATTTGTCGTAGGCTATGATGCAAACAGGCTTGATAAAGTTTAAATTTATAAGGAAGTTTTGTTAATGACTGTTCACACTGACAGCCGGTCTTGGTCTTGCGAGACCAAGACCAAGACTTTAAACCTCAAGACCAAGACTTTTAAAAACGAACTCGAGACCAAGACCTTGGTCTCGACGACAACAAGTCTGTGTATACATAGTGAAGTATCCGTATTTGAAATTGAGACGTTTTCGGCCTTGGTATCATAAATATTAGGTCGTTCGGTTCTATGTTGAAATCCGTAGGTCTTATAAATGGACAGATGGCTCCGATGCGCGGTCTTTGAAATGAATGAAAAGTGACTAGCAATTTTTTTACTTTTTTGCATGCATCGTCGAAGACGAGTTCATGACATTCTATTACAAGTAGATGACCGCTGAACGGTAGGGAACCAGTATTTCAACGAAGTAAACACCATCACGTGATAGTTATGGTTCGTGGGAGGCAACGATCGAAGTAATGGACGACTTAGGTAGATAAAAATCATTCATTCAATACACTTTTTCCGTTTCATGCTTACTCTAGGTTAATGTGACAGAACGGCTTATCTGGAACACTGTATTTTATCTGAGGCGCATGAGCGATCACTGTTAATTAGACTTGTTGTCAGTGCTGGGCATATGAAGCGTGACCGAAGTTCACATATTTACCGGTCGAGTTTATTTACCTTTAGCCCAAAATAGGGTAGGTGAAGAGATATTTTACGAGCGAAGGTGAAGTGTGGTTTCTGTGACTGCTTGACGTCTGAAAACTAAGGTCGAAAAGCTCACAAGTGTTTGTGTAATGATTGCTATACTGTAAACTGTAAATTAATTATTTTCCGAGGAGATCCGAGCGTGTTTATTTCCTTGTTATTGCAAATCCAGGCATCTTCAATTGTAGCCGTCTATCTTCTGGACTGCCTTATGGATCTGCACTTGAACCTGATCTGATGTTTCTCTTTGCAATTTTTCTTTAAAAAGTGGCTTTGAATATGCTGGGTGCAGAGGCGTAGCCAGGAAACAATTTGAGGGTTTCCATTTTCGTGGGCTTTCCATTGAACATGGTCGCAGAGTATGAGTAAGTATTGAAAAGTTGAGTGTTTTTGTATTTTGCAATTTATTGGGTGGGGTTGAACCTAAATGCTCCCCATAAATATACGCCCATGGCTGGGTGGCATGCTGGTAGATTGCAAAATGCATATCTCTTTCACCTATATGTCTCGGGGTCAAAGCCTGGTGTCTCACTGAATCAGTGTCAGGCCATATCTTATTATAAGGAAGGGTGTTCCTGTTGTTGTATTGCTACTCTACTTCAACTCCAAGACAAATGTTGAAAGAGGTAATAGTAATAACAATAATTATTCTAATAATAAAACAATTTGTTTGGCATCATAACAGAGACATATAGCCACATATGTTAAATAATCATAACAGAGATCAAAGATGAAGTTCAAATGACAGTCAAAGATATCTAATAAAGATATCTAATGAGCAACTGCCTTGTACTGTCTCGCCTATTGACTGTTTTAGGCAGTAATGAAATGCAGAATTAGCAAATTCACGTCACCCAGATGCTAGAAAGTAACTCTTATGTGCGTTGTTTGTTAGTCGACTTCTCTAAAGCTTTTGATGTTGTTGACCATTCAGTTCTAATACCTAAAGTCATGGCTTTAAACATGCTGCCTGAAATTTCAAATTGGGTCATTGACTTCCTAACTGGTCGATCTCAAGTCCTCAAATATGGCAATGTACTTTCTGATTCTACTTCCATTAATCGCAGTATTATCCAAGGGTCTGGTCTTGGTCCCACCCTCTACATTGTAATGGAGAGCGATCTTAAACCCGTCTCTCTGTCCAACATCCTTTTCAAATTTGCAGATGATACTAACCTTCTCACCCCCCAAAATTCTCCTGTTAGCTTGGAATCTGAATTTGATAATATTAAGGATTGGGCCTCCAGGAACAGAATGACACTTAATTTTTCCAAGACTAAAGAAATTGTATTTCATAGACCGAATCCAAGACACTTATCTCTTCCGGATCCTATCAGCAATGTTGAAAGAGTAAAAATTGTCAAATTGCTGGGTGTTCTTTTTCGAGAAGACTTAAAATTTGATGACCATGTTTCATTTATTTTGAAGATATGCAGCCAACGCCTATACCCCCTAAAAGTCCTCCGATCTCAAGGAATGCCTCCCAGCAAACTAAAGAACATTTTTCAAGCCCTTGTAGTCTCCCGACTAACGTATGCCATACCATCTTGGGGGGGATTCCTGTCGGCTGAACTGGGTGGAAAAATTGAATCTTTTTTGCACAGGGCTGGGCGCAGTAACCTCTTTAGTGGTGATGGTTTAACTTTAGAGAAGATTTGTGAAAAAATTGAATTGAAGTTCTTCAAAAGCATCCAGTCACCCCAACACTGTCTTCACCAATTACTGCCTGCAGAGCACCTTCATAAATTCAACTTAAGAAAAAGGGGACATGCTTTTGAATTACCGCACTTTAATACATTGCTACATAAGAAATCCTTCATCATTCGCTCACTGTACAAGTATAAAAACTGGGTTAATGCTGGTTCTAGTGCCTGTTCTGATATCTAAACTGGCTCATTTTGTAGACCATAGTAATGCTTATGTTCCTTAGAATGTAAGGCTTAGATCATAACTTTAGTTATAGATAGGCCTATGTATGTAAATAAGACACTATCGTTTATTGTTTATAATACTGTATAATGTATATGTATGTAAATAAGACATTATATAGAATTGCTTGTGTTTAAACTGTCTTACAGTGTTACTGATATTGTGATCCTTTTGTATGTATTGTTGTAAAGTATGAGCGTTTGTCTTATACTAATAAAAGATTACTTACTTACTTACTTAATAACAGAACTTTTCTAATGTAACATCTCAATTGCGCCATGCATGCTACCACTCCACTGCAGTTTATGAAATCTTTCCAGAAAAGGTTAATCCAAGGTATAGATCTGGATCTGGAGCTGTATGACAGTCAGTTGTTTACTGATGGAACATTGTATTCAGCCTCTAGTGAATAAAGAGATTTGGGTTGAACTCGACGGTTTTAATTTCTCATAAATAATTTGCCAATTGCCTATGAAGGACTGAAATTAAAACCTTTGATGCATGGCCATAGTGATAAACCTCTTACAGGTCAACCAGAAATGGATAAATCACTGAGCAAGGGGCCATCCATATATTACGTATGCAGTGAGAGGGGTGATAGGATTTAGGCGATTTTGCATTTGGGTGCTTATGGAGAGGGGGAGGGATCTTGACAAAATGTGTATGTATGCAAAATGAATTTCTAATTATGATGTGTACTGACTGTATTCCTGCTTTATCAATTTTATGTAGTATTAAAACTTTAAAATGTAAGTGTTAGTGTTGTTAGTATTTATTTCTTCATAACAATTTTAGCTAGCAAATACAATGTTTAACAAAAATAAATAGTAGCCTACGGTAAAATAAGTGTCTTATAAATGACTTTAGCTAATTAACTTTTGTAAGGGGGAGTTAGAGAATCTTAGTTGTACGTACACATGGGATGGTCCACAAAATGTATGAAGTGCATGAAAATATGTTTTTTTTGCTTACCGTACATAATATATGGATGGCCCCAATCTCAATTTCTCTTGACCAGATGTTCTGTGTGCTTCCCTGGAAAACATTTATCTTATTAGTTTTGTACTCTGGTTCTTTAGATGTTTTTCCTAACAACAATTTATAAATAATATTTTTTCAATTTAACACAATTCCGTGTGTAATTTTTTTGCTATGCATGGTCTTTGAACCTTGCACAAATGCACAGGCTTTAAAAATCTTTCAGCACTTGTTTCTTGTACAAGTGCATTGCGTAAGTGGCCATGACATATCCTAGTGTGTCATGGGAGATTGATAATGGGTGTCAAGGTTTGTGACTTTGCAAGGAAAGACTTTCCTAATACTGTTGCCACTGTATTTTAATCTCTGGGGCCGTCCATCAATCATGTCACGTCATGACTGGGGAAAGGGGGTTAGACTTGTGTGATGCTATGTGAGCACCATCGTTATAATTAGCTTTTATGCATAATATTTTTGGTTGCTTCTGTGACGAGAGAGGTTTGGGTGTCAGTTTTGTGCCAAAATAGTGTGATGTTTTTATGGATGATCCCTTTAGGCAAAAGGTCTTTCAAAGCAAGCAGCACACCTCTCTTGATGGCTGTTATCATTGACTGTAGCATTGATGCAAGAATAAGAAGAGAACTCCTTTGACCTTATCCCAAAGGTGCAGCCATATACATAAAGTGTTTGAGACTTAATTGTTGTTGCTTCAGTATATCGCAATTGTAAACTCCAAATTTCTGAAGTATACGAGGGTGGGTGGGTAGTTACATTGGGGAGGGGGATAGATGAATGGTAACACTCTTGCTCAAAGAACATGAGATCTTGAAGGAAGTGGTTCGATACCAGTAAGCTTTCTATAGGTCGACTCAGCCTTCCACTCCCTAGGGGCAGCTGTAAAAATGCGTGAGCGCCTAGCAGGCTGCCAAGATGTGTGTTCTGTAAGATCTTGATAACTGTTCTGTCATATGTTTTAATGTTACTTACTGCAGTTTGTTGGTGAGATTGTCAATAAACACGAGTATTATTATTATTGTCACTGACACTGTACAGCCAGTGTACTCATCTGTAACCAGCTTTGCTAGTGGTAGGTGGCACAAGTGGATCAGAAATCTCAATATGTTTTTCTGCCCTTGTTGAGCCTCTGGCTAGACAGTCCGGCACTCTTGCCATTAGACTTGCATGCTCACCCATATCGTTTTTTGAAAAAGTAGCCTGTAATACATTGGCAAAAACTATACTTCCTCTAAGTGAAATGTGATAAATGTACATTAATATTATTTTCAGTACACATAGCCTGATATAAACACACATATGTATATATACACACATACACACGCGCGTACACACACACATACACACACACACATATGCTTTTAGAGGATTTGTCATGACAAGACAGGTACAAATGTTAGTTTTAAATATTGGTATATAAATTTTATTTCATTAGACACATTCTTTTAAACACATAAGTATAGTCCATTAAAGTAGATCATTTAACAAGACACGTCACATATAAATATACTTGACACAGAAACGCAAATAAATTTGTCTGAATAGATCGGTTTGTCTGCCTGTAACAGTGTATCTTTGTTCTGTACATGGAGAGCAGTCCGTTAATTTTCAAGGGGTGGATAGGATACAGCTTGCGCCCCTCCTCGGCAGATCTCTTTGAAGTATAATGATCAGAATTGTACTGCTGCTAGCCGGTCTGTGTGAGGTAGACACTGGATGGATGCATTGGCATTTGGTAATCTGTCATGAATATGATTGATTGCAAGTCAGTGTATACTGGGACCCAGTGGACCCTCCTTGTGTGTGTGTGTGTGTGTGTGTGTGTGTGTGTGTGTGTGTGTGTGTGTGTGTGTGTGTGTGTGTGTGTGTGTGTGTGTATAGGTGTGTATAGGTGTGTATAGGTGTGTATAGGTGTGTGTGTGTATAGGTGTGTGTGTGTATAGGTGTGTGTGTGTGTATAGGTGTGTGTGTGTGTGTGTTTGTGTAAGTGTGTGTGTGTAAGTGTGCTTATGTGTGATTTTGGCCAGCTGCCTGCCAGCTTGGTGGGAAAAGCATTTGCTTATAAATTTCCATGTGTGATGATGGGAATCCTTTTGGTTAGAATTCAACATAATATTATGTAGTGTTGTTGATTTGAGAATCTGTAAGAACCTATTCAGATAAAATTATGCAGGCAAGTTTATGCAGAGCTTCTTCCGCTATAAATGCATCGTGTGAGAGAATGTTTGTGCTTTCCTATTCACAGAACATGTATGGAATCTGTGCTCTTCAGTCTTTGCACCATAGTGATTTCCTGTATTTGTAAACTATAGAAGTGTGTTTATGCAAAACAGGCAGTTTTATCGACATGTATGTCATTAATACACTTGAAAGATTTACACACACACTCGCACGCGAACGCGAGTGCGCGCACACACACCTGCACACACAATACAATACAATATATCGTTTATTCAGAGATAAGCTGGCAAAAATGCAACTTATTTACAGATCAGTAAAGTTCAGTTGGCAAGTGAGATCAATTCATACTGTATCACACATTGTTTATAGTGATAAACTGCAGATAAAACTATAAGGATATACTGGTATGATAAGTACGACTGACTGCAGATGGTTGGGTGTTCAAGTACGGGCTGAAGATGGATTAACTCCCAGCTGCTTATGTAATGCACAGGATTTAGATGCATTGTTCTGATTGGCTTACCAACTGTGTCGTGTGCTGTCGGTCGCTATAGGTGCATGGGGCGCATTGAGTGTATTGTGTTTATGATAACAGTGTTTACAGTACAGGTGCTTGCTTTGTAGCTGGACATGTTTATATCTCTTCTCAAGGCATTCCATAGCAGGCAAGATGATGTTAAGCACTGGCTTAAACTTGTCCAAAATATTGGGGGGATTGGTTATTCATTCTACTCTTGTTGCATTGGGTGTACAGTCCATCTCAATTTTTGGGGGAGGGTGCACGTGCCCCGACTGCCCCCCCCTCAGAGTCTATGCCTATGATATTAAGTTCTAACGTGGATGACAATAAAATGTGTTGTTCATTGTGTGGTTTAATCATCATCTGACTCACAAATACTGATTGACACCTGCCAGAAGCATCCATTCCAGACTCCTTATCTCCAAACTGTTACCTTTCAGAATTGGCAACCATTCCGGACCCCTTATCTACAAATTGATACCTGACAGATTTGGCAACATTCCAGACCCCTTATCTGCAAGTTGATACCTGCAAAAATTGGCAACCATTTCCACCCGTATCTGGCGATGTAACAGTTAGTTTGTTTCACCCTCTTCCACAACTTTTGTCACAAGAGAATTGATAACATTGCATCTTGAGTTTTTGTAACAGATAAATTATGTAGCACAAGTATGTAAGCATTGCAAAGATGACTGAAGGCATATTTACTCAACATCTGCTATTATGGACTGCAATGCAAGAATGTGATGCCTAATAAAAGATTAGACTTCTGAAGCCGTTTTTCTGTAGCATGTAGAATTTTTTCTGCTGACAGACAGACATCAGTAATGACCTCCAGAGTTCAGAACAGACGTCATTTTAATGTCTAGTAGCAATGTATTCACTAGTGTGGCTAGAGAGCTCTCACACAGCTTCTAGTAATAAGGCACAAGTGTGGTATATTGCATGTACTTTAATGTCTGGCGGTCTTTAATAAGTTTAACTGCATTTGGCAAGCTTATTGAGAATTTTGCAAATGTCTGTCTAGAGACACCATGGCCACATTAAATTTTGTGTCTGCTGTTAACAGATAGGCCTAATCCTTTCAAGATGTTCTTAAACAGTTCTACATAAATGCACAATAACATACCTGCGTAGATACATACACACGCATACGTATAGAAAGATACGTACATGCATGTATGCATACATATATGCATGTGTACTCACACACGTACACACATATATATGCACCCACACACACACACATACATATATACATGTATAAATGCATGCATTGATATATACTTACGTACGTACATTCATACTAGTGTGCATGCACTGGAGTAAGTTCATCGGAAGATATGCTAGACTTGTTTGATGAAATGTGGTGTTTGGCTTAAAGCTGTTTACTGAGAGTGGCATTTCCTCAGTGCATTAGCTTGTTGTCTTGTCAGAGATCATGAAGAAGGCCGGAACCTTCTGCATGGTAATCCACAACAACCCGAGTTTTGATGTTTGCTATTCCTGAACCTGCCGGACGAACCCGCCCGTTAGCAATAAACTGTTGACCCGCGCCTAGCAGCCAACTATGGCATTTTTGGCATTCGCCGTATGAGGCTCACCGTACGTCATTAGCATAGTCCATCCTGATGCTGTTCGAAGTCATTATTCATGAAACCGTGGGCCGGGTCTTGTTGGCTTAGACGAAAGCCAATCGCATTCTTTTCCACGCTCGCGGGTCTAGAAAAACGATTGGACAAATGCTGACCTTGTAAAGCGCTTCTGATAGACGCGTTGAACAGCGTTTTAAGTGCATCAAGTGTTATCCGTTACACCTGGGTAGCGTTGTTGGTTGGTCGCTGAAGTCTAGGTCGTTAAAACCACGTTGATTACGCTTGCGGCTGGTGGAATGCCAAGTGTGTCCGTTGAGGCCCGTGAGTAGTGCTTGGTAGTCGTGGAGGTGGTTCTACCAGGGAAATTAATCAAGTTGTCTTTTGTTGTTGAATTTCACTCACATTGGCTGCTGAAGCGTTGACCGGTTTTCGAACGCGCAAGGCACGGAGATAGTTTCTTTCGACGAGCAAGTTTCGTTTGATCGTGGACGGATTTAGATTGTACGATAACCTAAATGATGGAAACTGTTAAACCGAAGTTGGTGGTGGATGTTAAGTTGGAGCCGAGTACAAAGCCGCGCTGGACGTTAGCAGGTGATCTTTATAATTTTATCCTTTGATTCTTCGGTTGTGTGATTTTTTAAGTTCGGTCTTTGATCGGCTTGGATTGTCACGGTTTAGTTGGAGATGTGCTTTTCGCCGTTTCTTTTGTCTTCAATTGATTTGTTGTACAACGTGTAAGTTCGTTTGGTTTCTTGAGAGGGAGTGGGAGTTGTTAACATTAACTGTGTGGCATATCTGTCTTGTCACTATTCTGATGAAAGTTCTTTTCTGTGTGATGCTAGGTCTTCTCTTTTGTTTTTCAAGTGTGTCCGTGGAGGTGCTTTGTTTTATTGAAGGTCGCATTTGTTTATGGTGTTATGAATGATTAGTTTATTCTGAGAACTTCTTGCAAATAAGACCATTTTGTTTGTTATTTCTGGAAAAAAAACTAGCAGCCTTTTGTTGCAATTCAAATATTAAAATATAACTTCTTAACTTCCTGCTTAAATCATTTCTTTACTGTTAAGAGTACTCTAATATTTTACGAATTCTAAATCTGACTATATAGCCTACTTATGTCATGCCATGGTTGAACGGCTTTGTTTATGTAATAAGGAATGCAGTGATCTTTGACCTTTAGGAACAATGCAAAAATGTGAGATGTTGCTGGGATGAGGTGAGGGGGCATGGGCTGGTGATCTCTTGCATTGGGGCAAACTGGGTAAATACATAAGGGGTGGTCTCTGTTGAGTATGTTGATATTTTAAGTGATATGCCTTGAAAGTTTTGTAATTTTTATAACTGCATAGATTTGGTGTAGGTCTAATGCAAAACTGAATGTGTTGTTGTGTGATCAGGAGATTACTAGTCTATAAAAATTCTTACAATCTCACGTGCACAATAGTGCTTTGATATTTCTTCTCATGCTGGGAGTCAAATCCTCAGCCTTTGAATTCCCAGTCCTGCACAATAACCACTCGACCAAGACGCCCAATTTCATGCATGATGTACACCTGCAGAGTTCTTAGGGCGTTAACCAGGTTAGGTTGAATGAGACTGCTTTCAAGAGCAGGTTTTATGTCCAGCTGCTAATCGACCTTCATTTAGACATCCTCTTAAAGGATTTGATGACAATAATGGAGGTCGAAGGTCAAGAAATATTAAATCCTGATGATGATATATCTTTTCATAAGAGTGATATAAGCTAAAAGATATGTGCAGAACATCAGGCGTGTGAATAGGGAACGGCAAATAGCTTAATGGCTTTTCCTGAAGATCATATGGCATACACCTACACACACCATAGCATGCCATACCATTTGGTAAGGCCAGACAGACATGTAGCCATACACTTATTGTTTAGTGATCAGGCTAAGACTATTTTTCCGTGTGGCCTATGGTCAAACACTTTTGCCAGACTCCCATCAGCACGTAGTAGGTACCGTGTTCAGGGTGATGACAGAGCGAAATGGCTGTTTACTTTTTAGGGCTTTTCAAGGCAACGTTCTCATTGTCACCTCCTTCGTTTTTAGTGTTTTGCCGACTTTGTCGTAAAAATATGCTTTCTGACATGTCAATGTCTGCTTCCACCAGACATTACTATAAGTGCATGAAAGAAGTAGCAGTCATAGAGAAGCAAGAAAAACAGCGAACAAGAGAGTTTATTGTTTGAAAACAAGAAGCTGTTTATTCAGCAATGCAGCAATACATTACAGATTCCTATCATGTATATGGTTTAAAAAACAGTAGAACACTGATGCAACAAGGTGTAACAAATTCACATAAGTTTAGAAAACAATAGAAATTATGTGTTTATTGATTGAAACCAGCAAGGCAGATGGTTTTCAAAGCTATGATTAGAAGTTTTGTGGGCCTTTATCGGTAATTAGGTTTAATTAAGATAGAGCAACAGTTGTTGAGAGGGAAAGAAGACAAGTTGTAAGCAAGAGAAGGGGAGACACCTTGTGAGTCAAGTCGAGGAGGAAATACCTGTCCATGAATTCTTTCAGCAAACTGGAGATAAAGTCTGAATGGGCAGAGGAGAATTCAATGCCTACATATGAACTAGCCTGCACTGACTTGCATGGGCACACAGACAGACACTCATGCATATACACACCCACAAGCACATATACAGAAAGAATTCATCAACAGGGTGGATAACAGAATTTGAAGTTGGGTGGAGGGAAAGTGGGATCTGGGCATTGTGGGAAACACTGGAAGTTTTAGTCCACCATTTACATCTCTAATGTCTAACCTAATCACTTCTATGATGCCATGATCATGATGTGTAAAGGCTTCGATTTACGGCATTGTGAAGAAGAAGAAGAAGAAGAAGAAGAAGAAGAAGAAGAAGAAGAAGAAGAGGAGGAGGAGGAGGACGAGGAGGAGGAGGAGGAGGAGGAGGAAGAAGAAGAAGAAGAAGAAGAAGAAGAAGAAGAGAGTCCCTTAAGCTAGCCATGAGGCAGCCATGGTGTGAAGTGTTAGCGACTTCATTTTCTTGACCTCGGCATATGAGGGCAGGTGACCAGTCCCTCCCCCGCCTTCTGATCTTCCCACCGACAGTGTACGGTCAGTGTACTCATCGTAGTTGAGTTGGCTATGGGGTGCAGGTGGAATAGAAATCTCAAACCAAATTTTTAACCCCCGACCTCTTGATTGACAGTCCAGTGCACTAACCACTACACTATCGAGCACCCTGTGAGTGAAACCAGATCGGAAATCAAAATTCTTTGGAGGCGAATCCAACGCAAACACACTATTATTTCAGACCAAAAGATCTATTTTGCTCAGTGTGGTTCTCACCTCTTCTCTTGCAGATGCCTGTTAGATACACATTCAGATACACATGTGGAAATACTTGGTCTATGATCTGCTTAATAGCTGAGTAAATATTTGCATGTTTAACTTTAGCTTTCGTCAAGTGTCTGTTTCTTTGATCATTATTTTCCTACTGCATTTTCTAGCCTGGTATAAGTGGACTGCATTCAGCAGCTCTTCATTGCTAAGGGGCCATCTATATATACGTACCTAAAATTTCATATTCTCATGCTGCCCCCCTTGCACCTCATACATTTGTGGACCCCCTCCCCCATGCGTACGTTCAACTAAGCTTCTCTAATCCCCTTTTACAATAGTTAATTAGCTAAAGTCATCTATAAGACATTTATTTTACCGTAGGCTACTAATAACATGTGCTTAATTTGGATTAATAAATCTTTGGGCTGAGATCGATTATGTTAATAGTTTTTATATTGCTACTTTGTCAGTAGGTGGCGCTGTAGTGTCTCATTCACAGCACAGAATAACTGCACATGGCTTTATATAATGTAGTAAAATGCCATAGGACAACTATAGGATAATACAGAGTTTTATATAGGTTAATGTGGACTTAGTAAAAGTTTAGAGATTTATTTTGCGTACGTACACATTTGTCGAGACCCCTCCCCTCGCCATACACACCCATATGCAAAATCGCCTAAATCCGATCACCCTCCTCCCCTCATTGCATATGTAATATTATGGATGGCCCCTAACTACATTTATCTGGCTTGCTTTATAGAATATATGGTTGCGGGGAGATGGTTGAATGGTTACACGCTGCCACGAAGATCAGAAGGATGCAGGCTCGATACCCACCCGATAGCCCCATAATGGTTGACTTGGCTTTTTCACTCCCTACACTCCTTAGGGAGCGACTGTAAACTGAGCAGTCGGACAGATGGGCGCCTTGCAGGCTGCCATACAGTGAAATTTGACTCCTGTTAAACTTGTTATCACTTGCTACTACTATATCATGTAATCTTACTGTGCACTTGTCAGTTTGAATTTAATAAACAAATATTAAAAAACAACAATACAACTGTATTTGATATTACCCTGCTTCTAAAGTTAAGAAGTGTACAGCTTCATTAAGTGCATTGCTGGAGTAAACCATATGACTTATACCCAATTCTTGCTTTTTGTGAACCGAGTCTTTTGAGGCAAGATGTAGAAACCTTCCAATTATTACTTCTTTCAAAATTACTTGAGTTACGCTGGGTTTGATAGCACCGAGGTGTTCCTGCATTTCCAGTACGAAAACAACATGACCATATTTTAAAACTTTGCAAACATCTACTGTGTACCGATTGCCCTAAGTTTTTCTTTTCTGTGCTGTTAATATCTGGATCCAATATCTTCAATCTGTGAACAAAGCCCCATGATTTGTTCATTCAAGGCAGGAATTCGTGAACTCTGTTTTCACAGATACCTGTAGTTTTGCACTGGAAGTTAATAGAGGTGACTGTATATTTGTATTTCGATTTTTGCAGTGTCGTCGTATAATGCACAGAGCAGCTACTGAAATAGTTGCATCATTTCATAGTCATTCTTTCTTGTTGGTTCATAGCAATTTCATTGTGTTAGTTTTTTTATTGTTTTATTAGTTTCCTTGGTTTAGTTTCGTAATTGTTGTTTCTTAATTGTTGTTAGCATTTGAACAGCAAATGACATGCTTTGGCAGTAAGTGCAAAAAATTGGAATGATTTAGTTATGATTAATGCCTGTGAGGACTCAAGGTTTTCTTAAGAGGCAGTAGTCTAATATGCCTGTGTACAAATTTGCAATTATAGTTACAATATGGTCTGTGTGTGAGGATGACATAAAAGTTCACAGAGCATTTCATTTGTGACCTCAGAAATGGTGCTATATAAATGTGCGATTATGAAGATATAGATGTGGCTCTGTATGTCGAGTTATTTACCGACAAATGAAGGATTCAGAAGAGAGGAAGAAAACCAGCAGTAGACAATGGAAACAAGGAAGAGTGTTCCAATTTCACGAACTGTTAAGGACAATAAAGACAATTGAAACAAGAAAGAGTTTTCCTAATTTCAAGAACTATTCAGGTGAATAAAGACAATGGAAACAGAGAAGAATATTCTTAATTTCCGGAGCTGCCAGAGGATTAAAGATTCTCCCTCTATTATATGTTTCTCAAAGTTTGTGTCCTTGGAAGATCTTATGTGGCCTTGACCTAAATGAAGTCTCCTAAATTTCCAAAAGATAGTTCAGCAGAGTGCATAGTATTACGCAACTGACTTGGCATTTCCTTCAGCGAAGAAGCAGTGAAGAGCATCTTGAAAAAACACAACAGAAAGAGAAGGTTAAGAGAGGGTAGGGAATGGGTATGAAAGAGAATTAGAAAGATAAGAATGAGAAGGGAGTAAATAGCAAAGATTACTAGAATGAGGGCACTGTAGGTTTGCTAATGGACCACTCACAGCTCAGGTGTAACATCATTCCTCCTATGTGTTGATGGAATGAGACTAGAGGGAAGCCAGAAGGTAGAGCAGCTCAGGAATGGCAGGAGGCTTATGAAACCGGCCAGGGGACTAAATACTCCCTCTGTATATGTGTATGTTTTATCCCTGTCAAGAACCGTAATAGGCATAGTTGTTAAAAACGGAAGAAACTAAATAAAAAACGGAAAAAACATCGTTTTTTTCAAATAAATAAAAAACGGAAAAAAACAAGAAAAAAACGAAAAGAATAAAATAATTTGACACATTGTCACATCTTGTATTGCAATTTAAAATTAACAACAGTGTTTACACAATTTAATCAGCAAATAACACATATTTATTAGTAAGCACTAAGTAACATTAACCTACAACAACGTAAATGCTGAATACTTGAAAGTACGGTGACAATGTTAAGGGACATCAGACAAAAATAAAATTTAAAGAAAATGATAAAATAACAGACAGTAAATAAATAAGTAACGTAACATAAAAAATAAAAGAAAAACGAGAAGAAAAATAAAAAACGGAAAAACGAGATTTTCGGAAAAAATAAAATATGAAAAAAATGGTTTTAACAACTATGGTAAAATAGGCATAAGATTTTAATCATTCAACTGTAATGTGCTCAATTCAACAATGTAATTATGTGCCTTCCGGCTGTCTTTATCTATCTGTTTACTGGATTTGAAGGAAGCACTCAGAATAATAATAACAAAAGCCACCACCTAGCTTTAAATGCACTTCAGCAGTTACAGTTGAATTGCCCTGGAATCCAACCAAGACTCTGTTACGTGACCTTCTCAACTCTAGTCGTCTGACATATCCTGTGTTTCTCTGTGCCTCGTGTGATCCAAACTTTTTATGCAGTAAACTAAGAAAGTGGAGCAGTAGCGTAGCCAGGTTTTAACACCAGGGGGAGCAAGCACATAAAAAGGCCCCACTTACCAAAATACTATTGGAATCAATAAATTGTGAAAGGGCCCCACATTGTTGGAAAATGGTCTCAGGGGGACTGAGGGAGTGGTCGCTCCCTCTGCTCCACCCCTAGTTATGCCACTGAAGTGGAGTAAATATGAAATTGGAATGCATTTTTAAATTTAACACGAGTCAAGAAAAAGCTTTGTTTAAAGTGATATCCCGGCTCCTATGCTTTGTGTAGGATTTGTAAACATAGTAAAATGAATTAAATTAATAGAATTTGAGATTGAAACCAGATGGTAATAAAATTGAAGCCAAGTAGATTTTCTCACGATGCCATTTCCTCAAACGTTGACAGAAGAATGTGGCAGGCAGAGACTAGATAAAGCAAAATGTTGTTACAAGTTCCATGTTTGTTGAAACTCTAGTTATTTAGATTCGGGTTCATATACTTTTTGATCATCAAAATCCAGAATGCAAATTGCACTCAGTCATGTTAATACATTATTATTATTAATTAGTAACTTCTATAGTGCCGGTGCCTAATGCACAATGCATCAACCGATGACGCACCAAAGCTGTCATCTGGTCAGTATCCTGTCCACTGAGACCGAGAGACAGCCTGTGGTGGGGTCATTTGACCCCTTTTGGGCCTCCTGTGTAGCCAAACGTTGGAATATAATAATAATTCATGTTTCTGCTTTAACTGTAAAAGTTTGGTTACCAAATAAACAAGTGTCAAGTGTCAAGTAGATCAGTTGTGAAACCCGAAACAGATAAGATACTTGGCTGTTAACAGGTTCACCTTAAAGAGTTTACCTGTTGACTCATAAATAGTTTAGCTTTCGAAGTGTAGTTATTGAGGTTGAATGATCTCCCTTTCTCAATTAGATTTGTAAAACGTGGCAGCCTTCCCTTATCGGTTGGATTGGTCAAGGACATGTCTTGAATGAACAAATCACAGATTGAAGATATTTGATTCAGATATTAACAGTACAGAAAAGAAAAATTCAGGGCAATAGGTACACAGTTGATGTTTGCAAAGTGTGAAGGTATGGTCATGTGGCTTTCCTTTTGGAAGTGCAGGAACACTTCGGAGCTATCAAACCCAGCGGTTGATGCCTTGTGCATTAGAGACCATCGCAATAGAAGTTACTAATTACAACTCAAGTAATTTTGAAGGAAGTAATAATTGGAAGGTTTAGACAACTTCCATCAAAAGACTCAGTTCACAAAAAGCAAGTATTGGGCATAAGTCATATCGTTTAATCCAGCAATGCACTTAAAGAAGCTGTACACTTTAGAAGCAGGGCAATATCAAATACAGTTGTATTGTTTTTTTAATCGTTTATTTTCTTAATATTTGTTTATTAAATTCAAACTGACATGTGCGCAGTACGATTACATGATATAGTAGTAACAGGTGATAACAAGTTTAACAGGAGTCGAATTTAACTGTATGGCAGCCGGCAAGGCGCCCATCTGTCCTACTGCTCATTTTACAGTCACCTCCTAGGAGTGTAGGGAGTGAAAAGGCTAAGTCAACCTCTACGAGGCTAGCGGGTATCAAACCCGCGTCCTTCTGATCTTCGTGCCAGCATTTTACCATACAACCATCTCCCCGCAACCGTATAATTGTATAAAGCAAGCCAGATAAATGAAATTAGCAATGAAGAGCTGCTGAATGCAGTCCACTTATACCAGGCCAGAAATTGCAGTAGAAAAATAATGATCAAAGAAACAGACACTTACCGAAAGCTAAAGTTAAACATGCAAATATTTACTCGGCTATTAAACAGATCATAGACCCAAGTATTTCCACGAGTGTATATGAATGTGTATCTAACATCAATCTGCCAGGGAAGGTGAGAACTACTCTGAGCAAAATAGATCTTTCTGTCTGAAATAATAACGTGTTTGTGTTGGATTCGCCTCCAAAGAATTATGATTTCCGATCCAGTTTCACTTGCAATGGCCATCGATCGATGCCTCTATGCATCATGATCATGGCATCATAGAAGTGATTAGGTTAGACATTAATAAAGATGTAAATGGTAGACTAATACTTCCAGTGTTTCCCACAATGCCCAGATCCCACTTTCACTTCGCCCCTCCACCCAACTTCAAATTCTGTTACCCACCCTTTGATGAAATCTTTCTGTAGATGTGCTTGTGGGTGTGTACATGCAATGCATGAGTGTGTGTGTGTAGGTTTGCCCTTCAAGTAAAATCGTAATGGAGATGACAGGTCGAATTCCAAAAGGTCAGAGAATCCAGAAGCTATGCTGCGGTGGGTAAGTAAGTAGAATGCGATGAGTACACGAAGTTTAGGCCTGAATAACGCAGAAGAAGACGAACAGCAGTCCCTTAAGATAGCCTGGGAGGCAGCCATGGGTATGAAGTGTTAGCAGCTTCATTTTCTTAGCCTCGGCATATCAGAACAGATGGCCAGACTTCTACCTCACTGTCTGATCTTCCCACCAACAGTGTACAGTCAGTGCACTCATTGTAGCTGAGTTGCCTGGGGCACAGATGGGGCAGTAACCTGGAACCAAATTTCTGCCCTGGCAGGGGTTTGAACCTCCAACCTTTCGATTGACAGTCCAGCACAATAACCACTACTCTATCGAACACCCCAAGTAATGGATAATAGGATTCAAATCCCCCCCCCAAATGGGGAATGGTTTCAGAACAGACAGATGTGATATTGCTCAGCTGATTCTGCAGTCCTTCGAAGGGGGAGGGGTGGGGGATGGGAGGGGAAGGTTTAATGTCTCCTAGGATTTGTTCTGAAGGATGAGACCTAAACATGGGTTCATCATAAGAACTGAATAACTTGGGCTATGGACAACTATTTCAGTTCATTGTGTTTCGTTTTTTTTATTTGCTTAGGATTTACTCAAGCAGTTGAATTTCAGTGCTTATTGTTTGCATTGGGAAGGTAAACTATGAATGTTTTGACAGTTAAAGTGTCTTGTTTGAGTTACACTGGACGTCTTTGTTATCATGACCTTCTGTCGTGAAAGGTTTCGACAATGATAGACTTGTCAGCTGTTGTGTATTCTTCAATTTCAATGCTTCGTGTAACAGGGAGTTAAGTGACGGAGCCAAACAAGGGGGGCTGCTTAGCTGACTGTCGTTAAGTCCTGGTAAATGGAGCATTAAATGAGAATGGAGATTCTTTGAGAAGGTGAAGAATGAATTGACTCTATCGTCTTGTTGCTAGTTTTCTGAGCCACAGTTGTTGAGTATGAGATCAGAAATCAATACAGAGAAGTTGAATGAGCACTGTGAACGCGTCTGCTGTGAATTTCCGTGAGGCTGTATAACTGAAAAGAAGAAGAGCAGTCCCTTAAGCTAGCCCTGAGGCAGCCATGGGTAGGAAGTGTTAGCAACTTCATTTTCTTATCCTCTGCATGTGAGGGCAGGTGGCCAGTCCTCAGTGGGGGCCCACTGTCTCATCTTCCCACTGACAGTGTATGATCGGTGTACTCATTATAGCTAACTTGGTGCGTGTGGAGCAGAAATCTCTAACCAAATTTCTGCCATGGCAAGGCTTTGAACACCCAACCTTTCGATTGACAGTCCAGCATGCTAACCACTACACCATCAAGCACCCCCTATAATTAAGAAGGATGTTGAGAATTCCTTTAGAACATCTGCAGTCGACAGAACTTGGTTTGATTTAGGGTTTGCTGGAGGATATGAGACTGGAGACTACAGGAATTAAAGGGCCGATTCAGCTGCCGAACTTCCGTCTTACTGAAAGGGAAGAGCTTCTCCAAAGGAAGTTCCTGATGATGCTACTGATTTGTGTACTTCGGCTTTGCTTATTAGAAGCAGGCTCTTCCTTCCAACAGACTACCTAGGCAACTTTGGCGGAATTTACTGCTCTGGCCAACGGCTGTTCCAGCAGCGTATATAGTCTTCCAAACAAAGTGCAGCAATAAACCTTTAAGACTCTGAATGAAGGCTCTTTGAGTGTATGCTCCTTTAAGTATGTTTTAAAGGCGTGTTTTGATGATTTTTATTGAAGCAAAGGCTCCACGGATATAAATTAACAGGGTTTACACCTTCTGATTCGGAAGAAATGTTAAGGCTTTTGTTGAAAAGTGTAGTTTAACAATTTTTAATAGAAAGTAGTCTGAGCTATTTGTAAAATTTATCTTTAATCATTCCAATGTATTGTGCTCAATTCAGCTATTTAATTGTGAATAAATATAAAATGAGAAAATGAATAATAAACAACATTAAAGGGCATTTTGTATTTATTTAAACTGTGCACCAGTATTGTTTCTGTTAAATGTAGTGTCACTTTTGAAGTCCTCCATGTTGTTTTAATGATTTTTCATCTTGTGTTGAGATTCTCTACCATACCATTAGCTGTCGTATTATACTGTGTGTATTTTTCATATATATTTCATCCTCTTTATATCGAGTTGTATTTCCTAAGGTTTCTAGTTTGTATATCATTATACTGTGTGTATTTTTCATATATATTTCATCCTCTTTATATCGAGTTCTGTTTCCTAAGGTTTTTAGTTTGTATATCTTGATATATGAGAGAAATGAATGCAGTTATGTGTTCCAATAGTTAAATTCCAGGGCCTTTGGGTTCCATGGATACCGTAAAAGCATTCTGCAAGAGTCCGTGATCAGATTCTGCTCTCCAGGAACTGGTTTTCATTAGAATGGTGATGATGTTGATGGAGTAGGTCTTGTCTGGGAATGCTTAGCATTCTGATCGTTCCTTTGCACCTGGGAATTCCTTTCCAGTTGGACTATTGCCCGAACTAGCCCAACTCTTAACTCGGAGCAGACGTCCGAAAGCAGCCTTAAGATGTCGCCCCCTCAAGTAACTGACAGTTACTGGTCGTTCTTAACCGATTCCAGTTTTAGCGAATTGTATAAAGGAACCGGGGGCGGGGGGATTAAGGGGGAGGTGTAGCTGCCTTTATCTGTTCAGGTATGGAGATGTATAGTAGTGCGTTGCTCCCAATCAGCGCATTCAGGGCAGCAAAAGGAGAAGTCATTTTGTTGATAAACAGAGCAGACCTGAGATTTGGCACAGCAGCCCCACTAATATATCTGCACTCTCAGTTGCTGAAGCTGCTTCCAGCTCTGGCTGGCCTGCCTTGGTAGCCTGGTAGGCCTCTATGCGGGCGTATGTGAAGCCACATCATGCCGGGCAAAAAAAGTTCCGCAAAATACTTTGCTAGGCTTACGGAATTTGAACTATTAATACCGTTTGGTGCCGCTTTATCAAAGTGTTCTTTTTGCCTAACTGTGACTGTATAAGTACAGACTTCTTCGGTGACTTAATTAGGCATTTCCCCCCAAGGACCAAAAATGTTGGTTCCTACAGGTTAATTTAAAACTAAACTTCACCTGTGTTGTGTCAAAAGTGGACCTAGTTGGAATGCCTCCTTAGCCTGGAACCGATTTGTTACCACACCTGTTCTTGGGCGCCTGCTTTCCTCCTCAACGCCTTCACTGCAAGAGTTGTGTGGTGCCGTCTTATCGCTTACTCTCGACCGTGCGGACTATTTTAGGATTCTACAATGCTACCAGTGTTTCTGGTTGAGTTCTGAGGCGGATTTCAGAAGGTCTGGGAATTACAAAAATCTCGTCGGTACTTCTTGTTGGAATAAGTACTCTGCTTCTCTCGGTGTGCGTGGAATATTTAGTAGTGGAGCAGCTTCGATAAGTACTCGGAAGTTTTACGATATGGATACAGGTGGGGTTGTAACTTTGGACTTTCTGTATAATTATTCAAACTGTTCTTGATTCATGGAGCCTTTCTTTCAGACTGTTGCTTACTAGAATGGCTTGTAAGAGGTTATCTGTGGCTATAGATCCCATCTGTCAAGTGGTCATTCCAGTGATGAATGATCAGATTTCTTAAGTGATCTTCACTTATAGGTCATTGTATCCTCATAAAACAGTCTAGACTTTATGTAAACATAAACTTCTGCATGCACAATGCTACAGAAGCCTTTTCATTTAATCTTCAATGAGGCATTATAAATTGTTTGAATATTTTTCTGCATATCATGTACTGATCAACAACTATGCATGCTCAATGATACAGGAGTCTAAAAAACAGGATGTGTGGCAAAGCTTTGTGAGGTCATTATATTTTAAGAGTTCGTAATTAATCAATGTGTTTATTTCCTTTGAAGATAAATGGGAATGTATGGGAGCAAACTACGTTTAAGTAACTTTTGTCATTAACCCTCATACAATGTGTTGTAAATACTACATTGCATCACAGTATATTGTAAGCACTACATTTACATCACAACATTTTGTAAATGCTACAGTTACATCACACTATAATATTGTATATGCTGCAGTTACATCTCAGTATATTGTAAACACTACATTTACATCACATTTTATTACAGGTACTACCGGTACACTACATACATCACATTGCGCCACTTCATGTTACACGACCATGAGGTCACGTTTATTTTGATCCAATAGAAGTATTGCGCACATGGCTGCCTACATTGCCTGAAACGGTGTGATGTAAGATTAGCAGAAAGGGTTTCGATCAATCAATCAATCATGGAATTTATATAGCGCCTCTTCAAGGGCTCTACTCCTGATCTACCTTTGGCACAACAGAGCATAATGTGTTGAATTGTGTTCTGTGTTGTCTGAAGTGGTTGGACCACTGCACCGCTAACAATGAAAATGCTGAAGTTGTGTTAATGTAGTTACATTACATGTATGTGTGTATGTAATATTATGTATGTGTGTATGTATGTGTTTGTATGTATGTTAGGGCAGTACCGTATAGTTGATTATCACTATTCGGCCGAATACGAATAATTGGACCAACTATTCGGCCGAATGCGAATACGAATACGAATAGTGTACAAAATAGGTCTACCAACAACATTCAAAATTTCAAATGTAGGCAAAAGTTTCAGTTCAGAAAATTTAATACGTAAACTAAAAGTAAACAGTTAACTACATGCAATTTTTGCATCCTTCTGCCAGTCTGTGTAAACTAGGAATTGAACTAATTTAACTAAACTTAGAAATTGTCACTTACTTAACATTCACTCCATTCGCTATAGCAGCCGCATATGCAGAAACATATGTCACGTGACCACTATTCGTATTCGGTCCGACCTCTACTATTCGGCCGAATACCGAATAGCTATTTGGCCCACTCTTCGGCCTCGAAGCGAATACGAAGCGAATATTCGGTACAGCCCTAATGTATGTATGCATTTGTGTATGTATGTATGTATGTATGTATGTATATGTAGGTGTGTGTTTGTGTGCATGTATGTATTTGTGTGTGTGCATGTATGTATGATGTGTATGTGTGTGTATGTTTGGGTTTGTGTTTTTATGTGTGTATGTATGTGTGTGTAGGTGTGTGTATGTATGTATGTATTGTGTGTATTTCATTTGAAGCAATAAAGAAAGATGTTATGTTATGTTATGTTGTTATGTTATATGTATGCATGTTTGTGTGTGTAGGTGTGTGTTTGTATATGTATGTATGTATGTATGTGTTTGTGTGTGTGTGTATGTATGTATGTGTTTGTGTGTATGCATGTATGTGTGTGTGTGTTTGTGTGTGTATATATGTGTTTGTGTGTATGAGTGTATGTATGCATCCAGATACTTACTATAGATGTGATGTTTTTTAGACGCCCTCCTTGCTGACCTAAAGGCATCTGTTACTCCCACTTGCACTTACGAATCCAAGTATGAGACACACACAACAACAGAACATTTGACAGAGACACCCTCTTCCAGCAGGGTCACGACCTTTGACCGTTCACAACGCCATCGATCTCCAGAACCACCTCCATTGCCTCCTCTGCCCTCCAAGGAAGTCCTAGACAGCCTTCATAATTCACAGGTAGGGTGTAATTCACTTAAAGTTTCTCTTCTCACTATCTTTGAAAGGTTATGCTTTGCTTACTTACATGCATGTATAATACTTCTGTACTTACTTCCATACTTACTTATTTAAAACGGTGTTACATATATATTCGGATGTATAACTTGCACAAAAACCAATCAAACTTGCTTTTGGAGACTTGATATCACACCAGTGACGAAATTGGCCTCTCTCATATGACTATCGGGTGGTGCTGAGAAATTTACAAGACTTGCTTTACATTGCATGTACTTGGTGTATGCATGTTTTCCTTGGAATCAAAAGTTGAAGTCCTGCTTGTGCTTTGATAAAATATTCATATCCAAGAAATGAAAGACTTGTTGTGAATTGTAGGATATGAACCAGCTTGCTTCAGTTTCCTGTGCTGCAATTGGTGCCAACAGAAATTTATGTAGGCATTTTAAACAATCATGAACTCAAGATTTGTCTACCTAACCCGATGTTGGTTTTAAGTATGTAGAGGTTAATTCCAGGTCGGGCTAGTGTCCCATCTTGCCCTCTTGTGGGCACCCTTGGCTCTGATTGGCTGTGATGCTGAATTACGTACTTGCCAAAGCTGCATTATAGTTGGCAATAATGGGCACTCTGTTCAGAAGAATAAACTTTACAATTTGCTGAGTTCATTTCAGTCAGGATTTTAAAGTTTCGAAGGGAACATTTGTGGAAAGCAGTCGTAATCAGGCATCTGCCAGGGTAGAGTGCTCTTGAGCTGAGTTATGCCTTGGTCTTTCATTGTTGTTTAACCAGGTAAATTATGGGTGTGTTCACTGTTATCTAAGTGAGATAAAACCCTGCTCTTGAAGCCAATCAAAACATCGGTATTTTTATCAGTTTGTCCAGATTCCAAGGCGGCTTTTGGTGTAAGTAAGCTTAGAAGAAATTGATGTTGGTACATGATGGTGGTTCATTAGACGTGGCCAATTCTAATCAATGAAGTTATTTATTTTGTTTATTCATTAGATCACATTTACTGAATTTCTTATTTTATTTTATTTTATTTATATATTTTGGTAATACTTTATACTGCACATGACAAAATTGTATATATTATATCCATAATTGCATAATTTATATTATAATCCATTGATATTATATCGATAATTTGGTCATACTATTGTGTTTGTCACAAGCAGCCAAAACTGGCTTGATTGATAAATATGTGTGTTGAGGAGGTAATGAGGTCTGGTGGGTTAACTTGTATGGTGGAGGCCATGATGTCACTGCACCTTTTCTCCCTTTTAGCTTGCGGTGCAAGTTTTGTTTTTGTTGGGGTTGACCATCTGGATTCCTGTTCACCAGATGTTTGTGAGCTAAGGCCTACCTGTGATTGTTTTGCTTAGAGCCCAAGTTAGACTATCATTGCCAACTAAGTACATGTATTGGTGGTAGGTTCCATGTCCGCCCTGAATACGCACAGATTTAACTCCATATACATGTAGACTGGGAGTATCTTAACTACACCTGCCCTTAGCATACTCTGAGTGCACGCAGCCCTGATAACACTCTGTGCTATCTCTGCTACGACCTCTGACAAGGAGTAATTGGGATTATTGGATATGCTTCTAAGCACAGTTATTATTTATGAATTGGTTTGCGATCATGTTGTTGATAATAATTTGGGTCTGGTATGCAGTAAATGTACTCGTTCATCATTGGTTGTTTTATGGCTATGCACTGGGAATACAACAGCAGACAACACTCCCAACTTGTCTAATACACTACAGCCTTTATATATGTGCTTAATTTATATATAAATTCATATATAATGTGGTTGGGAATATGATGGACCTGCATTTAATTCAACTTTAGAATGATGGTTTATTGTAATGCAGCCTTGTTATAACATGGTACTTCGAACGATGCATTCTTGCTGGGTTTCTATTGCATGCAGTAAATCCTATTACTGCGGCTAAAAACTAATTTTCACTTCTGTCTGACTATAAAAAAGCCATACTAAATTTCTGACTATTGCCAAAATTCTGACTAAAGTTCAGGTTTTGGTATGCACACTGATTCTGCCTTATTAATGTTTCTGAGCTCATTTCAACCATTAAAATGTCTCCTGTTTCAGACATTAAGATTCATATTTTTATTACTTTATCTGGTCCTAATTTGACATAGAGTTGTCCCATTAAAACTCTATTTTCTGACATATTAGTTTGGAATTGAGATTTGCTGCTTTTCTTTTGTAAGCATCGCTATGGCTACCAACCGGTAAGTTATTTGCTGTTCAGTGTAGTTGAAGCCATATAGCCACATTGCTTTCTATCTGCTTTTCCAAAGTATTGAAAGTTTGTAAAGAGCTCTCTCGCTCAGTTCCAGACTCAGAACTAAACCGTTGGAAGAGACTGCTCTGCTACTGGTGTCTCTTGCCTCTTGGATTTTTACTTCCACTGGGCTGTCCAGTAGAAAATTGACACAATCTGTTAACTGTTTCTTGATGTGGTGTTTATTGGATGCAGTAGATTTCTCCATAAATTAGATCAGCTCATTTTAGGAACTTCACTTTTCATTTAACTAAAAACTGTGTTCTACTGGATTAAGCAAAGAGAAGTCAGAAAAATGGGGCTGAAGATTCTAAGAACAAACGAACGCTTGAAGTTAGATTTGTGGTGGAAGATATTTTCAATACGGATATACAAAACCTGATATGCAAAGTGTTAGAGAGTTAAGAGTTGTTGAGAATTTAAGTTTTCTGAGTCAGTTTTCCAGTGTGGTTGCAAATGGAGGAGGGATAGCTGGAAGTGACCCCAGCATACATTTTACCCTTAGCCTAGTGTTTTATTTGAAGGGAGGGAGTAAAACTGAATTGGCAAAACTTGGCTGTATCTGAGCTGTCTTGTTTAGTGCATTTTTGAATATCTCAAATTTTTATGTGAATTCTGTTGGAGATGACTAGTGATAGACTTCTGTCTTTCTCAAGGTGACCTAGACCAGGAACATGTGTGCAGGTTAAGGTATGACTGATTTATCCAGTTGGAATCAGCACACATGTCAGAAGAATGTACATAATAGTGGAGAGAGAATAAGATTGATATGTGTTAAAAGGAAAGTTACTATTGCCTCCATATGGCTTTGACCCTGCTCATTTTTTAATGAAATGACCCAGTACTTGCCACAGCATTCCTACTTGGGTTCCACGTGGGCATACAGGCAGAGGTGAGATCCTTTACCATCTCTTCCCGTTAGAATGAGCCCCATGCCATTTAGGGTCCGTGTGTTTGGATAGTGCTAGCGTAAGATATCGGAAGAGAGTGCGTTGTTGGTAAGCGTAGATGGATAGCAGTTGAAAACTGGTGCAAAACAGCTAAGAATTTAGCTGCATTCCTAGGTAACTCACTGCGTCATCCTTCAAGGTGCCTTCAGCTTGTTTGGGTTTTCCTTAGTTGCCTGTTGAGTTAGATCTCTTATTTCTGGTGAAATCTATGTCGTCAAGAATTTCTTTCATTTTAGATTTTAGATTTTGTAATAATTAGTTTCAGTTTCCAGACTTATTGTAATTCATCATCGTCATCATCAGTTCCTGTCTCGTATATCTTTGTCTTGGTTTTCTTTGTTGTTTCTCTGTTTCTGCATATATCCTGTTCATTTTGTAATTAATGTTCCAAAATACATGCACAGTTTGTGTAGGCTTACTTGATAGTTCAACTATGACTGACTGCATTGTGTTTTTCTGAGATCATGTTCAAATATCATCAGCATCATCATCATCATCATCATCATCATCATCATCATCATCATCATCATCATCATCATCATCATCATCATCATCATCATCATCATCATCATTACCACCACCACCGTCATCATCATCATCATCATCATCATCATCATCATCATCATCATCATCATCATCATCATCATCATCATCATCAGCATCCTCATCAGCTTCAGCATCATTATCACCATCATCATCATCGTCGTCGTCGTCGTCATTCATTGTCACCCTTGTCATGATCATTCTTCTTGTCATCATCTAGTATTTTGAGGTGCCCTTCTTGCTATAAATCATTTTTTCAGCTAATGTAATGTAATGTTGTGTAAACTAAAAACCGAAATTGAAGAGGAGATCACTCTAGCCACTTTTGCTCTTTGTAATATTTCTATTTCATTTTGGTAATCTACACAAATAAAGACAGCAAAATAGGTCAACTGTTGTCAATCACGAAAGCAGGTCAACCTGCGTGTCAATCACTCTTGCTGTTTTACATGCTGCTTACACATAGAATAGGAATTCTAGTGTTCCTGAAGCCCCAACCAGTTACTGTATTCATCAAAATCTCACAGTTAATTGAAACTTATTTATAAACCTGTCTTTGACAGTCATAACAAGAACCATCATATAACGAGACTCTGTCATTCTCTATAACTGAACTGCTTTTGGGAATCCATGTCCATGACCGTACGTTATCAGAATTCACGATCTAATGAAGAATATTATAAGCAGTCTCTGGTGTATATACCACAGGAGTTCTATGGAACGAGAAGCCCCGGCCAGCCAGTCTATTCATCGACGATTACCATCTCGAACAGCGTCTACAACGGAAACGGAGACGATGAACACTTGCATCGCAGTAGGTCCCTCAGTCCGGGTCAAGCGAGGCTCGATCCGGGGGCGATGGGGTCCCTATCCCCTGATGCCAGATACAGATACGAGACGACGACGAGACAGGGTGGAGTCCAACAACAACTGTCGCCACACACGAAGCCTTCGCATCTGAGCAACAATCTGTCGGAGTTGGATAATCTACTCGAGGATCTCGGCTCGGCCAAGTTCTATGCGGAGGTCGACAAAACCAGTCGGAGTGAGTTAACGGTCTCTACTCGCGGTGAAATAGATGGTAGATTAGTAGAGCATTTGAGTTGCCAGTTTCTGGTCATGGTATGTAGATGGTGCTATAGCTCATTGGTTGATCGTTGGAGTCACTGCTCTTCGTTCATTGTAGTATTGGTGTTATTTTTTTAGATGTGTTTAAGTTACCACTTGATGGTCATTGTAGGATTGGTGTCATTTTATAAATGTACCTGCGTTACCACTTGATGCTTGTGGTAGTATTGGGGTCATTTTCCTAATGTATTTAAGTTATCATTTGAGATTCATAGTAATATTGGTGTCATTTTACACATATGTTTGGTTTACCATTTGATGTTCGTGGTAGTATTGGTGTCATTTTACAGCTATATTTGAGTTACCACTTGGTGCTTCAATTCATTAATTCAGAATTAATTCATTCATTCCTCTAAAGATAAATCAGAATTCATTAATTCAGAATTAATTAATTCAGAATTCATTGATTCATTCCTCGGAAGAGAATCCTGAATTCATTACTTCAGAATTCATTCCGTGAAAGAGAAATCTGAATTCATTAATTCACTATGAGACTCCAACCCAGGCCTTTGAGGTGAATAGCCAAGAACCGATCCTTCTCTCGTATTTGGAGTTACTGTTGATCTTGCAATATTTCTCTTTGTTTGTTTGTTTGCTAGACTGTTAATTTGAGTTTAGGTCTATCAAACTCAGTTAACAGTTAATTTTAGCATGTAAAAATTTGCTTGTTTTGCTAGACCAGCCTTGGGCATTGATGACTAGTGATACATAATATGCAGTCATAAAAGAGTTCATACATGGCGTTGGCTGATGGAACGGAAGAGAGGTAGGCGGAAGGAGAAGGTGGAGGAAGAGAAGAAAGAGGAAAAGGACTAGGAGAAAGAGTTGAAGGATGAGGAGGAAGAGAAGAAGGAGGAGGAGGAGCTAGAACAGGTATTAGGGTATATTTTAATGTTTTTGTCCTGGGGCGTTTGAATGAAACTTCCGACAAGAGCAGCAGGCTTGGCTTGAAAGAAAATTGATAATGGCAATGATCATTTGATTGCATTGTCTGTCTGTGTGTCAGTCTGTCTCTGTCTGTCTGTCTCTGTCTCTCTGTGTGTCTGTATCTCTCTCTATGTCTCCAGTTACCTGTCACTCTCCCTCTGGGGTCATCTTGTGTCACTGATAGAGAAACTGGCTGGTAGGCTAAATCTACCGTCTCTACCTCCCCAGATTGAGTTGCTGGTGAAGCTGTTTCAAGCCAGAAGCATGTAAAAATCTACCTAAGTTTGTATGCTCTGCCGTGGCCCTGTATTTTTCTGCTGAAGTTTATCATGAACTTTAGAGTGCTTGGTTAAATTGGTGGGTGGAGTGGATAACATCTCAGATCAACCTTAATGCAGTGAATCAGGCCTAAGGATTGCTGTGTGGAATTTAAGGAATGGCAAACATTTTTCTGGAGTAGCTGCCTCAGGGCTAGCTTAACGGACTGCTCTTCTTCTTCTGTGTAGATATATATCTGGTATTACTCTTTACTAGTCAATGACTGTTCTCTTACTAGGCCTGCACCAGCACAATGCTGGCTTCTCGAGCAGTTTCCTTTACTGTTCCCAGAGCTTTGGAAATGTTCCACCCAGTTCTGGGGTGCTCGATAGTGTAGTGGTTGTGTGCTAGACTCCCCCGCTTTGCCCACATCTCTGCTTACATGCTTGATGTCCTGCATTGGCTCCCTATTGCCGCGCGCATCCGTTATAAGATCCTCCTTGTCTCTAAATCTCAGCAGGACACTGCCCCGAAATATCTCTCGAACTATCTGCAAAAGCCGCTATCTGCATCTTGTTCTGGTTCGTTGCGCGCTGTGAATAGGCTTGATCTTTTTTGTTCCCAGGGCTAAAACTGCCTTGGCCCAGCACCGGGCGTTTGCTGTAGTGGGTCCCACGACCTGGAATGACCTTCCCCTCTCCTCATGGCCAAACTAATTACTCTTTTCCTCATCAATCTCGCTTTCCTTATTTAAAAAAAGGCATTTCTGTTTCCCCGGTGCTTCTGTGCTGAAGGCGCCTCTGAGTTATTCTGCGAGAGGCACGTTATAAATTTATCGATACAGTACAATACTAGGGGCTAATGACAGTTTAATAATAAATATTGGCAGTTATTATTATTATATGAGATAGTCAATTAGACTAATGAAAAATGGACCCCATTAATTTGAGTGGGTAGAATGAAATCGCCTTCAAGCTTCCGTCAGAGGTAACTTGAAAATAAATTTCATCCTACCTCCTGGTTATCTGAAAGTAAATTAAAGTTACGGTGGGACAAGATGAAGTAAGGTTATCTGAAATTGCTACATCGGGCAGCCGGACAAAGCGAAGTTTATTGTTATATCTACTGGATTTAGGACTGTGGGGCTTTGTAATGGCTATCACTTATGAGTCTGAGAGAGGCAAGTGTGAATTTGAGGCTGCTATAGTTTCCAGAGTCTTTGTGCGAAATAAACTCGTTAGCCAGAACCTGACCTACTTTGATAAGGCTCAACCCTGGAATTGATAGCCTACTTTGATGCAAGCCGCTTTGTTTCCTTACACGGCAGCCAATGCTTTCAGAACTTAAGACACCCTGCTTTAGTCGGTTAGTGGCCCATAGTGGGCAGGGGAGGAGGGTTCGTGGGTCGTTTTGACCATTGTCTCATCTCTCTTGGTCTGTTCTGTGTCCCGGTGTTGTACTGTGTTCCCCTCCGAATTTTCTAGAGAAATCAGCAGTAGGGTTGAAGCATTTGCCCTTGTTGCCATGGCGTTCTGGTTACAGTGGTTACGGATGGATAACAACATACCATTGGCATGACCTAACAACATAACATAATAACACAACATAAGAACACAGCACAACAGCGTGACAGAACAACATAGCAACACAACTTAACATAATGCCATAACATAACAAAGTAACGTAAAAAATAGCAATAACATAATGTAACAACATAACATTACAACATAACATTATATTCAACATGACGTAGCAACGTAGGATAACAGCGTAACATAACATACCATAAGATGACAACAAAACATAGCACCAGAACATAACAACTGAACATGAGAACATAACAATGCATGGTTTTGAGGTGGTTCAGAATACTTTATACATGAAAGCCACTGCACTTAATGCTTCGCAATTGCCAATTATAATTATCGAAACTTTCTCCGAAAGGCTGTGGTTATTATGGCAGTACTATCTGAGGTGCACAACTCACTGAAAAAATTTGACCTTGAAGATCCTATCAGTTTCTGAAGCAATTTACAGAGAACTGCATTACTCCAACGTAAGCAGCATTTGACTGGTTGTAGAAGCAAATCTTTACGAACAACATTTTTAAGAGTAAAAACTCTTGGAATAATTTTCATCTTTGGATGGTTGTCCTTGAAAACTTTCTGTTCTACTGGGGATCTGAATGTAGATTATGTTACTCTTATATTTCAGATGCACTTGGAAATCATAGCGTCAGCCCTCAGCCGACCGGTTCCTTGAGGCCACCAAATGCACAGCGGAGTGGCTCGCAGCCACGAGAAATGGAAATTCCGAAGCTGATCATACCGTAAGTGGCTTCCTTCTTACGTTATGAGATTTAGCTCAAATATAATCCTAGAAGTTATTGTCAGTCCAAAACTGCGAGTCATAACTTTTGATGCTTCTCAAACCTTTGGCTTTGATTTTCTTGAAGCCTGAATGGATTTATATAGCACTGCAATACAATGACATGTATGGCTTTTTCTGTAGCGCTACATTTTAATTGCAAACTTGGCTTTATACAGTGCTGCGATATAATGGCATGGATGGCATTAGATAGAGCCACAATATATAGGATTTTGACAGACACACAATGCTAGGCAGTTTGAAGAACTTGTTCCTGTTCCTTAAACTTTAACCCTCTCGAGGAAACCTCGAGCCTAACCACTCTGCATTTCAAGACAAGCAGTCACTGTGTCAGTGTTGATTAGCCTTGAAATGATGAAACTGCTGAGTGGCTTTGCCGCTATATGCAGGCGTAGCTCGTAACTTTCTATTAGCTTGGAACGCGTAAATATGCTGCTTGAGATTTCGGTGCCTGAAACTGGTAATGAAGCTGTTGGTCACTGCAGTGCATTTAAAGGACTGTGATGCTCTAAATAATGTTAAACTGCCAGGTTGTGTTAAAGTTTGCAGTTGCAATTATGTGGCGTCTTTAACGAACCTCTTGAAAGCGCTGTTAGTTTATGCTTATTTTGTGTTTATTTTGTTTTTATTATTATTATTATTATTAAGGAACATTTATATAGTGCCCCGTCAAGGCTGTCTACTCAGGAGCGCTCCCAGTCCAGCCACGGTTTAAAACAGTAGTCTTTAAATTAGCATTAAAAAGTAGTAGAGTGATCTATAGGGACCAGACGGAGTGCTATTGGGAGCCCATTCCAAGTCGTAGGGCCAGCAACAGAGAAGGTACACGAGTGGTGGATCAGGAGTTCAACTTGGTCAGCTGATCGAAGAGTAGATCACTGCTGGACAACAGATGTAGGACAACAGAAATCCTGTAAGTTTAGGGGCGCGTGTCCCTCCAAGCAGAGCCTAACAAGCACAGAAACCCTATACATGATCCGTAGTGGGATTGAAAGCCAGTGCAGAACATCCCGCATAAACTCTGATACTCGGCCAAATTTAGGAATGCTGCCAATTATGTTGTATATATTTTATACATTTAATTTTTTTTGTGTTTAAAAATTTTTTTATATGTTTATTTTTCTTGGTAGGCCTGCTCAACAGAGCCAAGCGTTCAGTAACTATGATGACGTGGATTCCTGTCGTAATATATCAACACCGGGACCAGTATCCGTGGGGTCAGTTGGGCAACTCCATCAGGGTCTTGTATCTGGCCCTGCACAGAACCAGTACTATGATGTACAGCAGACTGTCATAGCAACCAATGTGCAACAGCCTCCAATACAACAGCTTTATCCTGACCAACCGGGGAACCAGTTCAAGAGGGGCAGTCCGAGCCCCACATTCCAGATGCAGAAACAACAAGATCTTTACATTCAGCAACTACAGCCGATGCCACAGGAACAACAGCAGCTGCAACAACAGCAGTTGCAACAGCAACAGTTGCAACAGCAGTTTCCACCCGGTTCAGCCGGTCAAGTGATCCAGCAGTCATCACCAGGTCAGCCGATGATGGGTCAAGGTCAGGGCCTGTATGAACATATAGGTCCGGGCCAGTTTAGTGAGACCACTATCCACCGCTACGTTGAACAACGATCTGTCAATCAGACGTCGCCTTCTCAGCAGACGCAACCATTACAACCGGAGATCGTTGTCCAGCCAGTGCAACAGCAACAGTTTGTGAACCAGACGATGCAACGGCAGTTCGTGAATCAGCCAGTACAACAGCAGTTTGCAAATCAGACAACGTCGCAACAGCAAATCGGGAGCCAGCCTTTGCAGCAGCAGCAGTTCGTAAGGCAGACTGTGACGCAGCAGGGAACCAGTGGAACACAGGGTGGGGCTGTTTCTGCCTCGAAAGACCTGGAGGAACTGATGATGTCATTATCGGGCTTTGATGTAAGCAGACTTTCCGGTTTTGTTTTGGTCATATGCCCGAGTTTAAATATTATTTCGTTTAACTGTCAATCTTTATACAGTGAGTTTATATGTCCTTAAAATGTGCTGTGGAAATGGCAAGTTACTTAACATGTCTCTTTCTCTTTGTCTGTTTTTGTGTCATTTTATGTTTTTTTTCTTTTTATTCATTTTTTATGTTCTTGTCTTGTGTTTTTCCATAGTCTTCGCACATCATAAGTGCCTGAAATTTTGTATGTCCCTGTGACTGTTATTCCTGTCTCTTTAGGGACTAATAACTTTTTTCTTTTGCAAGATTTCCTTTCACTTTAGAGTTTTACTGTATTTATCTGGTTATTATTTTACAGTTATACAATTATACAAGTGTTCTTTGGTCTTGCCCTTCTTCCAAAGTTCAGAAGTGCACACGACCATAAGACAGAACATCGATGGCGCTGAGCAACTGTGAGTAAAGGACTTGCTCAAGGTCCCTACACAGTAATTAACTGAGTGGAGGCTCGAACCTGTACTCTCCGTGTTACAGGCAAAGTGCTCTAACCCAGCGTTTCCCAAAGTGGGTTCCGCGGAACCCAAGGGTTCCGCGGGGTGATCCCAAGGGTTCCGCGAAAAGTTATAATTTAACACAATTTTCATTGACAAATTTCATTGGAATAAAAACATTCCAAGCAGTTTTTTTAAATACACAAACAGTTTTATAAAAGTTTAAAACTGCCGTCAGTTGTCTCTTTTGTATGTTAACCCCATTGAGCGAAAATCCGGACTTTCAATGCCCTTTAGCCATCCAGTAATTATATAGAATTATGGATTGTAGAGGTCACTGCAGGGACCTATGTAGGCCTACATAGGTTAGAGCTGTAAACTCGTGTGAATAGGGACGTAGCCATCTTTGTTATCGTTACCTCGACGAAACGAATCTGAAAATGATTTTAAAAAGTACAACTGAGTCTGATAATCGTACAACAGTATTAGCAATTAATTTTTTTTAAATTTGCTGGTATGAAAATCTGACATAGAGCTTTTGCTCAAGGAAGGAAATTTAAGGGTTCTGAGCTTATGTTCAAACTAGTAACGTGGACTGTTTTCCAACCTTGTATGAGTTTTTAGTTTAAATGGACTGTTCTCGACCAATAATTTATATTCGTTGAAAAATTACAGGTCATATTCACGACCTGGAAGCAAACTTGGTTAAATACTTTCCTCCCACGAAGGGTGATATTAATTGGATTCGACACCCATTTAAAGTAGCCGAAAACCAGCAAACTTTTGTAATAAAGGCTATGAACTTCTTATTGAGATAACGTCGGACTCGCAAGAACTTTCCGTGGCCAATTAAAGAATACCCCACTGTCGCGAAATGTAGGCCTACAGTTAGTGTGATTCTGCCATTTGCCATACCGTAACGCATTTGTGCGAAACTGAATTCTCATAGTAGGCTATACTGCAACAAAAACCAAATATAGAAATTGACTAAATGCTGCACCTGTCATAAGAATCCAGCTTTCTAGCATTAAACCAAATATAAAAAATTGGCACGAGAAAAAACAAAATCACTGTACACATATTAAAACTTCATGTACTCCAATATTGTGCTCCATAAGCCTTGGTCTTAAAAACTGTACACTTTAACATTTGACATAAGAGAAAATAAATTGTTTTTACAAACTCCTAATTTGGGTGTGTGTTTAGTTAGGCCTATATTAGTATGCTTCCTATGCGCTACGTATGCCTCAGTACGCTTAGTTGAGGTTGGGGTTCCGCCATGATTTTAAAAGATGACAAGGGTTCCGTGGCCAAAAAAGTTTGGGAAACGCTGCTCTAACCAATCTAAATAGTGTGTCAGTCTAATGACTAAGCTTCAGCTGAGGACTTCTTGATGTTATAGAGAATTCAGCAGTTCATTTTATTTCAAGAGAGTAACACAGTTGTCATCTTTATTGGTTCTCAGGTCAAGACCGATCCTGTCAATGCAGGAGATCCGCAGTACGCCCAGCCGAACAAAGCAAGACAGACAAGTAGTTCTTCCTCTGGACAGATGACAGTATCCTTCAGCGATAGCGTCGATGGACGTGGAGCAAATTCTCAAGATCACGCTGCTGCAGCCGGTGGACATCTGTCAACATCGCAGGCAGGGCAGGGTTTGTACGAGAGCACGAGTCCAGGGGGCGTTTCTCCAGGTCCTCACGAGTTGGTCATTCAGCCGAGTCCGTCCGCTGTGGGTCATCCGGTCCCTGCCACCGTCTTTGCGCAGAACCAGAGCACCTCCAAGATGGTTGTTACTCAGGGAATGCACGGAGTTCTTCCACAGAACGGAACTGGTCAGCTGGCCGGAGAGGGACAACTGGAGATGATGCTGGGTAAACTGGGCAATGACCTCAGCCAACAAGGAATTCTGACAATACCAAAGGGTGACTGTGCAGCGTGTAACAAATCAATTGTGGGTCAGGTGAGCCTACTTTGACGGATTCTAATATATATCCGTTCTTTGAGTTTTGGTAACACTAGACAGTAAAAGTAGCGGTATGTTCTGTGCCTTGTAACCTGAGGGTCGTAGGTTCGAATCTATCTCCAGCCACTGCAACTTGGACAAGTTGCTCACCCACAGTTTTCTGTGAGGAAGGCAATGGGAAACTCACCTCATCCCAGGGTGGCATACAGAGAACTCATCATCATCAGGCAGTAATTTTATGGAAATGTTATACTGGCAGATTGTTGATTTTAGCGGACAGGATGAATTTCCAACCTTTAAAATTGAATCTAATTTGACAATTTGTTCTGTTTTATTACTACACTGATGGGGCAGACCTCGATAATTATTGATGGGCATTAACTATAATTGATTCAAATAAAGTACCTATTTGATTTTGACTGGGCTTCCCTAAAGGTTGAGTCTTGACTGGTTTCAATTCGAACTGGCCATCGGTTACAGTTACAGTTAATAGGCTAGGTTAGCTATATAAGCTTTTTGTGCCTATATCATGCCATCCAGCTGTCCCGTTTCTATTTGAAAATGCTCAAGCTTGGTGCAGATACTATTTCCTGTGGTATTCGGTTCCAGTGATCCACAATTCTTTGGCTAAAAAAGAATTTCCGGATGTCTAATCGCACCCACTTATGGTACAATTTCAGATTGTGACCTCGGGCACAAAAGTTGATCTCTAGTGCATTATTATCACGCTCTATAGAAGTCATTGTAATAGAAGAGCTGATGGAGAACTTATGTAAGAAAATAAAATATTTTGCAAAAATCAATTTGGTAATTCTTTCCACCGTGCGTTGACATTATCAAGATGAAAGTTCATGAGTTTTTCAGGAAGTCGAATTGCACTCGCACATCTTCTGTGATTAAACCTCCAGAGGCAGAGTTGTTTTGCGGCATTTTATAGTCGATATGATGCTTTTTATCTTTTACAGAAGATGAAAAGCTTATCCATGGCTGATGATGATTATGATGTTGTTGTTGTTGTTGTTGTTTAGGTCCTGATGGCACTTGGTAAGATCTGGCACCCGGAACATTTTGTGTGCGTCCACTGCAGGCACGAACTTGGCACCAACATCTTCTTTGAACGCGATGGTCAACCGTATTGCGAGAACGACTATCAGATCCTGTTCTCACCAAAGTGTTCACTCTGCAGCGGAACAATCCTTGAGGTTCATTAATTCATTCAATCATTCATTCAGTCCATCATTCAGTGAATTCATGTAATGCCTTACAGTCCGTTAGACTTTTGAGGTATGTATTTCTTAGTTGACTGAAGCTTCAGCCTTAATGTGTTCTCATTCTTCAACTCTGACCTTGAACTTGACTTAGAATTATTGGAGTTCTGACTTCGGATTTCAATGATTGCGTATTTATTTTCACTTCTGGAATTGAGACATGTTTAGGCTGAAATGCAAATGGTAGGTTTCTTGTTGTGGCAATGGTGGACAATGAATTCTTGATGTTTATATGATAGATTGGGATTTAAACCCTGGTTGCATATATTGCATCCTTCACATTGTCATTCAACCACTGGGAGTAATATGTTCTCTTGAGATTTGTAATGTGGTCAACACCACCAGAGCTTATAACTTTGTTAATAAGCTCTAAGATCCTAACTGTAACTGTAACTGATGGCTTTGTTATGTTAGCTGTAATTTGTGATTTGTTGCATTATTGTATTATATTTTTTTAACATAGTACATATATATGTAATTATGTATTTATAAGATACATTGTTACATGCGTACATATATTTGTAACATAATTGTACTTTTTTCATTCATTGCAAACTGAGAGATGATTCTAGTTACCTGTTTTATAATAATCATATTTGTAATGATGTAATATTTATTTGGTTTGTTTAGAAATGCATTACGGCTCTGAACAAGACTTGGCATCCGGAGCATTTCTTCTGTGCTCAGTGTCAACGTCCTTTTGGTGAAGAAGGCTTTCATGAACATAACGGCCTGCCTTTCTGCAGGTAAATTCTATTCTGTTATATTCAGCTTATACAATACAACTGTAATTTGATAATGCCCTCCTTACAAGGTTCAGAAGTTGCACATTCAAGTCGGGCAACCATTAAGAGCCATAGGTAGACTGGAAGAGGTAAGTTGTATTGTTCATGCTGTGGTTGGTTTTTTATATGTTATGATTTTGGGAACAGTTATAACTGTGGTAGAGGGTGTTCAGTAGTGATTAGCCTGCTTGATTGTTAATCAAGAGGCTGGGGATTCAAATCCCTGCCAGGGAAGAAATTTGGTTTGAGATTTCTGCTACACCTGCACTCCATAGCCAACTCAGCTATAATGAGTACACTGACCATCCATCGACTAATATGAATGGGAAGATGAGACGGCGAGAGAGAGAACTGGCCACTCACCCTCATATGCCGAAGCTAAGAAAAATGAAGTCACTAACACTTGATTCCTATATCTGCCTCAGGGCTAGCTTAAGGGACTGCTCGTCTTCTTCCTCTTCTTCTATGACTGTGGTATTCCCTCTGTCTTGTGGTGGGCATTGCCAAACTTATCTATTGTAGCCCTGCTTCATGCTGTATGAAGGCATATGTTATCTTCCATGGCTGTCAGATCCTGCTCGATGACTCTAGTCCATTTGATCCTAGGCCAACTGCATGGCCTACTCCAATATCTCAGGGACTTGTTCATTGTAACCATCCAGTGGTTCCCATGTTCAGGAGCACAAGAGACATGCTCTGAAATACAGTTCGTGTTTTGGACTGTTCTAAAGGATAGTATCAGCACCGTTCTCTTTCTTTCTTATCCACCATGGCTTGACTTCTCTGACCACAAATTTCAACCACTTCTTTTCTTACATATTCTGATTTTTATAATGCAGTGTGACCGTCGATCGATTCCTTGTGCATTTGGTGTCGGCTCCACAGAAGCAAGTAGATTATATTAGGAATCGCCTTGTTGCTAGCATGGTGATGAGGAAGGGAATTATTATTATTATTATTAAATTTTTAACGTGCACAAGGTCACACAGAAATGCGAATAGAAGGCACTTTGAACTATGTCTCCAGTGGCACTGTGATTGTGACTGTTAGGGTGGAATTTTGAAGGGCATATAACGTGTTACTGGTGGTTTTATGATTCCTGCTACACTTATGTTGTCTGTTTCGTTAGATTTCTGTTGTAATTTTCTGTCTTCTAATATGATGATTTTGGTGTCGTTTGAGTTGATGAAGTTGTTGTTTTACTGTGTAAAAGGGACGACTATTTCCGAATGTTTGCTCCAAAGTGTGGCGGTTGTGGAAATCCGATCCTAAGCAACTACGTCACTGCTCTTCAGCGCCAGTGGCATCCCGAGTGCTTCGTCTGTCGAGTAAGTAATTCATTGCAGATGTTACTAGCATCTTTAACAGAACAGTAAATATTTTCATGATATGCAATGATATTAATTAAAGGTTCCTAAATTTATATAAAAGCCTATAAAAATCAGTAAAAAAATAACAAGTCCCATGTACTTATCTTTTATATGTTTTTTTCTGTGTATAACGGTATATCTGCAACGCCACAGTAATTAGTATGTGTATGAAATTTAGTTTGTAAGTAATAAAATTTAAAAAACTATTTAATCTTTGTATGTCTTTATTTTATTTATACCAAGGATTTATATAGCGCCTGATTTTTACCAAGGATTTATATAGCGCCCCTTCAAGGTTACCTGCTCAGAAGCACTCCCGACACAACCCTGGCTGAAGAGTACTGTGACTCTGTATGTATGTACCAGGTATTTATGTGTGTAATGTATATGTAGATGTATGCTTCCCTGGCCTATAACTTTCTGGAATAGGTTACCTAGCATCTTACGACATGAGCTTCTTGGTCTTTCTTTACCTCTACTCCCCAAGCGCTTGAAGACCATTTTGTTCGATCCTGGTTTTCCATCGTTAGGTTGAGAGTGCCGTCATAGTTTTTCTTGAAGAGTGCTGTATAAATCTTTGATTACATTACATTATTATAGGAGTTGATGCCTTGTGAATTATGATAAAGGCACTATAGAAGTGATGTTAAATTATGTATTTATATGTGTATCAGGACACATAATAAATATAACATGTTTAACTTAAGGGCCTTGCAGAAGTGTTTCATATGCGATGGTGAACAATCTTCCAATCTGAATTTTGTAGGAGTGCCAGGCAACATTTGACTCTGGAAGTTTCTTTGACCACAACGGCCAGCCATACTGCGAGCAACACTTTCACGCCCAGCGCGGGTCGCTCTGCGCCTCGTGCCAACAACCGATCATGGGTCGTTGTATCGCAGCCATGTATCGCAAGTTCCATCCGGAACACTTTATCTGCGTCTTCTGTCTCCAACAGTTAAACAAAGGCACCTTCAAAGAGCAGAATGATAAGCCGTACTGTCATCCGTGTTTCGATAAACTCTTTGGATGATCTTCCAAGATGCAGCGTACGTATGATCTATCTATGCACCAAACCATTTTGCAGTCTGACTTGACCACTTGTGACTGCTCGATGTTTTTAATTAAGCCTGCCTTGATAAGTGACTGTCATCACTAAATTGGAATTGATAAAGGCAGCTGCATTGTGGTGTATTTATCAAGACAAAGCTTTCAAAGCAGTGAAAACACCAGAGAATTTAGGAGTTTCTGCTGTTTCTGAAAATTGAAATATCTTGTACTTTGGGTACACGGTTGCTGAATACTAATATGTTGACCTTTAAGCTCTCCGCTTCGGGTTCTATTTGTGTTGTATCATTTCAGTTTGACAGTGTCTTGAAACCTTAAAACAAGTAAGGATATCTGGCCATGGGATTGCTCGTGTTGGGCGTACTCCAGTTCCTTACTCCAGTTTCCCCCAGTACTTTATTTCATGTTGTGTAAGTTACTTTACCCATATCTTACCTTAACTCACATAGCTTCACCTCAACTCACTTCTTATGTCACCTCACCTTTTTCTAGAACTGAGGCATGTTTTCTACAGTCCCAATCCCAGGTGTTAGATTAAAAATGGTGATGTTAAAGAAATTCTGTTAAAGAAATTTCCTATATTGTTCCAGGCACTGGAAGTTTAATTTTTTCTATGCATATACGAGCACTTAGTATGTGAGTACAAATATTATTTCCTGAATTGTGCCAAGAATTATTTTAGTCGTCAATGAAATTTAACTTCTAAATCTTCAGAAATGCTGATATTATTTACTCAAATGGTTGAATAATATATTTCTATTGTTGTCGTGGCCACTGTAGGTTGTATCAACTCATTTGTTGCTGTTTTTATAAATACTGCACTTAACGCACTTTCTGTGGGTTATTGCAAAAGATTTGTGTGAATGTACTTATCCTTAAAGTCAGAGTTCACACAGAGACATTAAAAATTGGGACGCTAATTGCCTGGCTGCAATTTTTTCATTGCCATAATTGCCAAATGACAAAACTATGTGCATGAAATATCACTGTGGCCTCAGACTATGCTAGGTTCCCACCTTGCCTATGGACATGTACGTATGTTACGAATGACAACACTTAATATAGCTCCTTTTCGTACCTTTTGAGTGGACAGAGTTGTTAAAATAAGGTTATGGTACTTTGAGGTACTAGTTCTTGTTAGTCAATTATAGTGAATGTTGTAGCATTTGTTAATGGTTGCTTAACTGTAGTATTTACATTATTTTGTTGTACATGTATTTGTTATTGCGGAGACATTGGTTTTGGTGGTAGTACTGATCTAGGTGATGTAGTTATGTGACAGTATGTTAGTATGTGCTGGAGCCTCTGCATTTTGCTGCATTTGGGAGCCATGTCAAATACAGCACCTTCTCTAAGGCTTACCCTGCTGTTATTTGACTGTGAAGCGCCTTGTAACGGCGTGGCTGTGTTACGGCGCCATATAAATTGTCACTATTATTCGCATGAGGCAAGGTAGCCATTTGGTTAAAGTGCTCGGCTTTTAACACAGAGAGCACAGTTTTTAACCTCTTTTGAGAAGGTGTAGAGAAGTTGAGCAACGTCCTTAACTCAAGTTGCCTCAGATAATGAATGCAACATAATAATCATTATTATTTTAATCAGTTTGAATTAAATTGGGACTATTAGCAAAGGCCATTAGCTATCAGAATGTATATTATATGCTTGTGTTATATATAGGGAAGTAGCAGTGTATTACTAAAGGTTGAAAGAAAGATTGTTTTTCTCGGTCGATTGACGATAGTTAATGTGCAACTGCATTCGTGTTAGTAGCTTGCTGTTTTAATATATCATTCATCTAATTTGTTAGAGGTTACTCAATGCTTTGTTAATGTTTTTAGTGTGTCAGAGAAAGTGACTCGTAAATAAATTATTTATTTAAACAACGTGACCAAACTAACCAGTTCACAGTGGTAATGCATTTGCCTTTTCCCTATGTGACTGAAGTTCGAGTCCTGGTCGATTGTGGGAAATGTTTGAAAAAAAATGCGATGTTCAATTATGTAATCTGTAATTATGTAATCTGTAAAGATTGTATTGTTGTTGGTTTGCCATTGTCGTGAATTGATTTTCTGTTGTTTTGAATTGGTCAGTTGAGAAGCTTTGTTAAACTTCTTTTCCCACTCCTTCACGTTGTTTATAATCTAATAGCTGTACCATAAAGACTAGAGTTTTTGGAAAATTTTTGTGCTTAAATTCTAACGTGAAAGAGCCAAACAGTTGTAGTAAATTCATGTAGAATAAGAAGAGTTTATGTGCCTTCAAGTCTACAGAGCAAGAGCCAATGTGTTGGTTTGATGTAGAGACCTCGAAGAGGTGCTATATAAATTCTGATTGATTGATTGATTGATGATTGATTGATTGATGTAGGCACTTACTTCGTTCACCACTTCTGTATTTCTGTTATCAAATAAATCTGTTGCGTTGATCCTGTGCCGTCTTTGACATTGGCAACAAAGTCATGGTAGAACCTAGAGTACTACATTCGAATTTGCAAATACTTGAAATACGTGCATCAGAAAACTTCGAGAGCAACTATTGACTTTGCTAGTACCTGCATATTAGGGGACAGTGTGATTTTGAGGGCAGGGGATTTTTTGTTTTTAT
This sequence comes from Allolobophora icterica, assembly GCA_963556255.1. Lineage (NCBI taxonomy): Eukaryota > Metazoa > Annelida > Clitellata > Crassiclitellata > Lumbricidae > Allolobophora > Allolobophora icterica. Next base: position 27,261,066 of record OY744616.1, read on the forward strand.
CGTGTATCAAGCATTTAAGGGCTTTCTGGGTTTTGTTTGCAGTCATCGAGTCTTTTAATGTCCAGAATGCAATCGTCCTTCTATCTCGCAAACTGCAAAACTCTCGCCTGTGTCATACTTGCCTTGTTAGCTGTTAGCCATTTATGAAGTAAAATGGCATTGTCAATAGGATGCTCGTTCATTTTCCTGACTGAATTGTGCGGAGGCTCTGAAAACAATTTATGTGACTGATATGCGATGATTCACACCTTTGATTGCATTTCGGCACCTGTCCGCAATCATTGTTGCGTTTTAATAGGTCTTCCTTTCAGTTGCCTTACTTCAGGAATCTGTGCTACGCATGGGTTGTATCTGGAACCAGTTATAAAGGTAGATCTATTGTTTTTCGTGTCACTGATTGTTATAAAGTTGTTGACTGCTGCTGAGGTTTGGTTTGGAGTGCTTCCCAGTAGCTATGTGACGAGGTGCTACATAATTTACGTAAAGGAATGAGGGAGGGAGGGATGAGGGAGGGAAGGATAGGGACGGAGGGAGGTTTGGTTGGATGGAGAGGGGGAAGGAGGGATGTTTGGTTGGATGAATGGATGGATGGATATATGGATGGATGGATAAATGTTTGGTTGGATGGTTATATGGATGGATGGATGGGTGGATGGATGGGTGGATGGATGGGTGGATGGATGGATGGATAGATGGATGGATGGATGGATGGATGGATGGATGGATGGATGGATGGGTGCATGGATGGATAGATGGATGGATAGATGGATGGGTGGATGGATGGATAGATGGATGGGTGGGTGGATGGAAGGATAAATGTTTGGTCGGATGGATGGATTGGTGGATGGATGAAAGAATGGATGGATTTGACCCTCATTTCTTAAACCACTTCTATGCATTCAGCCTCATCAGCACAGCTGTTAGCATCGTTCATTTATGTACCTCCAGTTTCTTTCGCTTTTTGGAAAACTAATTTCAGACGTTCAGTGTTTGGTTTTATTCTCGTTTAATTGATTCTTTCAGCAGTTCTTTGTTAGATAGGCTTAGCGTTAGGTCTGTGGTCGTTTTTCAATTGCGTTAAGTTAATTTATGTCACAACAGAGGTTATCGTAGATGTATACTTGCTGTTTTCTTTGTTGTTGTTTTATTAACATTTACATTTTAAAATAAACTTAAATCTGTACATACCATTGTCTGTGCCATTCATTAAAGTCAGTGCTAATATAATAATCATGTTACCGGTATATTAAAACCATATTATGCATCTTATGTTTCGTCATATTTTACATGTACTAATATAACCATGGGCGCCGACTCTGCGAGGCCCGTGAGTGCTCAGCACCACCAGAAATTGGCCCTGCGAGGCCCACCTATGCCTGGGCACCACCAGAAATCAGCCCACAAAAACGCATTTTAAGAGATTATTTTTCTATTGGCATTACATATCTATCAAAAGATCCAAAAAAAATTTCCCGCGCTTACGCGCGAAAATTGCTTTGACTCTCTTTGGGCATTCACACCAGAGGATTTTTTAAGATATTTCCACTGGTGGGGATATTTTGAAAAAGGGCATTTCTCGCGCGTAATTTTAAGTCAAAAAGCACTGAATCAGAGAAACTTGGAAAAGGACATAATATTATATTTAAAAATATCTGAACTTTCAAGCAGTCAACTTATCGAAATAAAAGAAATTATCAAAATGAAACAATTAACATTTGTAATCTGCCAGGCTGCGTTTATTCTACTTTTGACATCTTGTTCACATCCTCCTGTAGCACTCATTATCGACTCCAGGTATTTAAAGGTTTCCACCTGGTTCAGTACATTTCCCTAAATGTCTATAACCACCAGGTTCCCATCTGTCCTTGAGCAAACCATGATTTCTATGTTACTGGTATTTATTTTGAGTCCCTTGCTCTTCAATGCCTTCTGCCAACCAGTGAAGCTTGTCTGGATGTTCTCTGCCGAGTCATCCGCCACAATGAGATCATCAGCATACAACTTATCCCAAGGTACTTCTATCCTGATATTCTATGATAACGCATCCCTGACGATGGTGAACAACAGTGGGCTCAGGCATGATCCCTGGTGCACACCAACTCGTATTTCAAACTCCATCGTGTTGCCAATCCTGAACCTCACCGAAGTGCGTGCCACATCATACATGATCTTAACCAATCGCACGATTTTCCTCAGTCATCAGTATACCACCTCCCTTGGCACTCTATCAAAGGCCTTCTCCAAGTCCTCAAAGGTCCAGTATCTCAGCAGTCATTCCAGGTGGTCCTTGTGCTTTGTTGTTTTTCATCCGTTCTATTGCCAATTCAATCTCTTTACCTGTAATTTTATTTTCCGGTCCTTCCACATGATCGTCTTTCTCCAGTGGCTCCCTTGCATTTTCTTCATCGACTAGCTAATCGAAATATGTCTTCCATCTGGCTCTGATGGTGGTATCTTCACCGATTAGAATTTTACCTTCGTTATCTTTAATCAAATTCACTGCTTATTTATCCTGTCTATTTCTCTGGTGACCAAAGATAAGACTTATATAAATTATAAAGATTTGACATCTACTGTGGTTTGCATTTATGGTATATCATAATCATGAGATCAAAAATAAATGAAAACATTTCATGGGACTAAAAGGGCAAAATTCACTGGTGGGGAAAAGGGCAAGGACTGGTGGGGAATTTGAGAGGGCTGGTGGGGAATTTCCCCACCAGTCAACATGTTAAAAAATGCACTGATTCACACTGTTTTCGTCAACTCGATGCAGATAGGCTACCTACCTGGTCTCAATATAACCAAGGATATTTTGCTTGGTTTTGACTTATCAGTGGGAAATTGCAAAGGACAAGGGTGTGACGACGCCTCTGCCATGTGCGGAGGGATAACTGGATTACAGTCGAATTAATGAGGTTTAAATAAAGGTTTCTGTGTTCACTATACAAATCACTCACTTAATTAATTTATACATTCAGAAAGCAAAATCTAGAGTTCCAGAATGCAGAGACACGATCAATATAGTCAAAGATTTAATTAATTTTGTCAGACACTCTCCTAAAAGAATGGCATGCTTTGAAACAATGCATCGTAACCGTTATCTCCAATTTTCTAAAGCGCCACTGTAAAGCCAAGCGCAGAGCACCAGCTTATTCACGAGCGCTGCGTCGTATCTCAGGGGTTGTCCAGAGATCGATGTCCGTTGGTGGTCCGAGTCCGGTTTGTCACAGAGACCAGGGAGAGGCAGAGCAGTTGTTACGGAGGGTTTCGTTGAGGACGAGAAAGCTTGGAGGCAGAGGATCAGATGGATTAGGGTAGGAATTCTTGAGTTTGAGAGAGAAGCCATTCAGTTGTGAATCATTGTAACATTATAAAGATATTATAATTATAAAACGAAGGAGTTAAGAATTCCTGGACAAGAGCAGCCACGGTATTTGTAATTTGACATTAATTTGACATTATAATTATTAAACAAAAGAATTGAGAATTGATACTGGAGAGAAGCATGGTATTTGGTATCATTTGTCTATAACATTGTAGCAAAAAAGGGTGAAAAATTTTTTTCGCGCTTCCGCGCTAACATTCCTTTTACTCTCTTTGGGCACTCACACTATTTTGGTCAACTCGGCGCCTATGAATATAACATTATAATACCATATGACAAATATAATCTTCATAACATTATTACATTACTTATGCAACATTATTACTATTTTTATTATCATTATTATTAAACAATTATCATTATTGTTATCATCGTCGTCGTCGTCATCATCATTATTATTATTATTCAGGTAAACAATAATAATAATGATACCAGTAATATTAAGGGTGCAAACAAGTGCATAATTTTGACCCCCAAAGTGGTAGTGACCATCCCATCCGTTCTCCCCTCCTCTTTCATCTCCCTCCCCTTCTCCCTCGTGAACTTGCTTCAGACTACAATAACACTGTCTAGTCGCAAAAGATCTCCGCACAGGGCCAAAAAGTGGTGGTGAATTTCGCCACCACTTTTAACAGTGGTGGTGGTGACCCCGCCGGACACCACCCTCACTGTACAAAGGCACAAATATGAGCGCACAAAGGTCCAGTGGTTAGCATGTTTGACTGTCAGGCGCAGGTCGTGAATCCAATTTCCCAAAGATATTTCATGACCTTGCGGGCAAGGTAGCCGATTGGTAACAGGCAGCGCATATGCTTAACTTCATTGTTTGATGTTTATGCAGAAAAAATAATTATAAGATCGAATACGAGTGCAAAGATAGATAGAAACAACAATGCTTGGAGAAGCACAATTGCAATTAGACCTAGCCTATTTAATACTGGTGGCATTTATTTGGGGTAAGAAAAAAAGTGGGAGGTGTGGGTACTCCTCATACTCACCACCACCATAGGCGTAATTTGTGGGGGGTACGAGGGGTACCCGTACCCCTCACTTTTTGGACTGGGGGGGTACTGTACCCCCCACTTTTTAAACAATGCCAATTAATATTTCATTATTGTGCCTTCCCAGAGAACGCAGTCTCCGCCAAAACTATGAAAGTACTTAGATACACAGGTAAACCGAGAGCCAAAATTAACGAGAATACTGGCGGGGAATATGTTCAAAATGGTCACTATGCGAAAAGCGAAAGTGGAGAAGAAATTGGTACCCCCATTTTAAAGACCAAAGTATTGGTATCCCCCACTTTTTAGACTAAAGTTAGCCTACGCCCCTGCTGGCACCACCCCACGAAAATTACGCCTATGGTCTATAAACTGTGTAGACCCACATGAAAGCTAATATTTCCTAGAGAACTAGACAGTAGACACCTCTGACTTTAATAATCATATGTACAATGTACATGTTCACAAAATGAAACAGGTATACGCAGGTATACTCGTTCCAGTGGAGACCTATCCTGTGTAATCCTGCTGGCATAATCCTCAAAATCGATAGGTCCAACGCTCGTGAGTAAGATGATGCCCTGCGCTTAGCGTTTGCATGGCGCTATAGAAATTAGGAGTTTTACGACTACGACGATTACGACGGCAATTTATAACACTTCACCTGTCCATCTTTTCATGATCCGGGCATAAAAGTCAAAGCTGTCCTTCAGTTGTGGCGGTGGTGATGATGATGGTGCTTTTATGATGACCGGGGAGCCGTACGCGGTCGTTCTTTTGAATCGCCATTCATGCGTGACGACGGATTCAATGCACCGGAACGGCGAACACTTGAAGTTTACCGACTGCACAATGGGCCTTGCGCGTCGTGACGTCGTCAATCAATGCGACTCTAGATACATGTATAATCCCATTCGGGCGTGTTGCGACCTGCCTTCTGCCGTTATGATCTGTTCTCGTGCCAGGTAACCTAGACTCGCGCAGACGAGGCAAGTAACGATGCCCGCCGTTTCCTAGCGTGAGTCTTTTGTCCTCCAAGTGCGCGGCGCCGCATCAAAGAACTTGAATATTTCATGGCGCCGTCAACATCTGACGCGGTGCCGCCTGCTATATGTTTGCAAATGTTAAAACGCACTGGAGGGAGTAAGGGCGAAACCTCGTCTGTTCAACGTGTTCTTAGTAGTTTTTAAGGTTACTAAGGTAACGCATACTGTCGTATTTCGGTGTTTAGGTAAATAAGAATATTCTTTAGACGTTGTTCACCAGAGTGCTGTTTGGCAACTGGTTTAATAAAGAATATACTTACTTCCTTACTTTTATTAACCAATTGCTAATCGCGGTTTGGTGTACATATAATTATCTAATAAACACAGTGGAAGAGGAAAAAGTGTTCAGAAGTTTAAGTTCGGACCATATCCGAAAATGTTTCTGATTTTACCTTTATTGAGTCGGAATGGTCATGAAAAACTGGGAAATAGAAAATTTATAAACAGAGTAAGTAGAAATGTCTTCCAAAAACTGGAAAATTTAACAATAATCCAACAAAAGAGTATTTAGTAGAGGCAAAATATGGCAAGCCTCGTCTGATTGTTGTGAATATGGGAAAGGTGTCATTAAGAATCCTAGAATTAACGCTGCATCACAGTGCTGCATCCAATGCGATTCGTCCGCTGGAATAGCCAGTGAATCCAAATTTAATTCATGCTGCACTTGGTCGGTAGGTGGCTTCCGGTCGCATGTCCAGAATAATATTCGATTCAGACATTTGACTGTTTCGAACGAAAATTATTCATGCGAATCGTAGCAATCTTTTCTGGTGTTCTGTCATGCGTGTGATGACAAATGTCCTCTTTGCACGTAACCTGTGCAGTACAACCGTGTTTGATATTGACCTCCTGCTCAAGTTCAGAAGTGCACAACGACCATACGACAGAACATCGATGGCTTTGAGCAATGGTGCGTGAAGGACTTGCTCAAGGTCCTTTGACAATTGTCTCCCGAGTGGAGGCTAGAACCCGTATTCTCCGCATTACATGCCGTGCAATAGGCCTATAACCCGAGGGCCGAGAGGTCAAGAAACGCAGAAATGATTTTGCTGTAGGAACTTCATTTGGAAACTACGACTCAACTTGTTGATCGTAATCGTAAACTCCAAATTTCTAAAGCGCTACTCTAAAGTTACACTCAGGGCACCAGCTTATTCACGAGCGCTGAACGTCCGTTGCATGGAAGTATGTGAAATGTAGGCAGCGATGTGAATGCAAACTTAACCTACACTGACTCAGTGTGTAATCTAGTCCCCCTGTTCTGGGGGGGGGAAACAAGGTTTCTCGGGGGGAATTTCCCCCCAAAAAGGTCTCTGCCTTACAATATTGCTGAGTTCTGGGGGGACTTCAATCCTGGGGGGGGGAAAATTTTCCCCCCCCAAAAGACGTCTAGATTAAACACTGTACACTGAGCTGCATATAGCTTCAGTTACGAACCATCAAGCGAGGAATTCAACGCGTGCGACCTTTTTAATTTGCTCTCATGAACTGGAATTGGCCCTCTGCATTATTATGCAGTCTAGGCCGATATATATTTCATGGAGCAAGCTGTGGGTCGTCGTTCGTGAGTATTTAAATGAATGGTGCCAAGATAATGTGCCAGCTATTATTAGATTCAGAAGTCGCCTTTGTATTTTTGTCAGCGCTCGTGAATTAGCTGGTGCCCTGCGCCAGTGCCGAATTTAGACATAAGCAAAAAAGCTACAGTTTAAGGCCTCACAATCCGCAGAGGCCTCAAAAATTGAGATTTTGTTGTGTGGGCTTTATAAATGTTTTGCGTAGGCCTACTGTATGTAGAACTTTTTAAACGGCTTGTGTAGCAAATTCCATTTCGCCGCCCGAGTAAATGCATTAGGCCTAATTGGAAAATAATTTGAATTTCTCAGTTTAAATGCCTTGCTATGAAATAATTAAAAGGCATTTCATTATGTTCTAAATCCGGCACTGCCCTGAGCTTTCGAGTAGCGCTTTAGAAATTTGGAGTTTACCATTATGCTTTTTGTTCGGAAAAGGCCAACGTTATGCATCGTAATATACCCACTGCGGCACTGCCTTCTATATATATACTGTGGCAATGTATAGGCCGACACACATCTTAGAGTTACTGTCAAATTTAATGGACGTGGGTTCCCTTAAAATTGATGAGTTTACTTAAGATATTCTCCAAGTGGTGTAATCAGGACAGTGAATTGCAGCCAGGCACTTTCTAGGTCAGTTGGGTAGCCATTATATATGAGCGCGGTATATACAATTATAGTCTACTCTAGTGGTTAGCGTCCTGGACCATCATGCAGTCGTGAGAGGTCAGAGGTTCAAATTCCGCAGAAAATTGTTCCGAGATTTCTGTCTCACTTGAGCCTCCTAGCCAGTTCAGCTATAATGAGTACACTGTCGGTGGGAAGATAAGACGACAGAGAGGACTGGCCCCCTGTCCTCATTTGCCGAGACTAACACTCTAGTCTATGCCCATGGCAGCCACAGGACTAGCTTAAGCTCTAGTGCCCGCACCCCAGGGGGTGCGATATGGCATTTCAGAGGGTGCGACAAAGAGGGAAAATATATATGTAGAAACCATAGGCGTAATTTGTGGGGGTTACGGGGGTACCCGTACCCCCACTTTTTGGACTGGGCGGTACCGTACCCCCCACTTTTTCAACAATGCCAATGAAACATTTATTACTGTGCCTTCCCAGAGATCGCAGTCTCAGCCTTGTTTCGTGTATGTAAGAAATTAGTACCCCCCAATTTTGAGACCAAAGTTACGCCTCTGGTAGAAACTATCTGTTAACAGTTTTTTAGGGGGTGCAAACATTAATGAAACATTTCATAGGGGTGCAGAGCATAGAAAGGTCTATATTTAGACCACGTGTTATGGGCATACTGTAAAATACACACGCACCCACATACACACACCTACACACACCTAGGCCTACTCACTCACCCACAAACATGTATATATTATACAATATACAGTATATGTATATATGATATATATGTATGTACTGTATATATAGGATACACACACACATATATATATATATATATTTATATATAAATTATTTAGCTATGTGCCAGAGAGGTCGCGTTCAAAACCTAACTAAAAGTAGAGAAGACTTTAACGTTGCATATACTTAAAGCCTGCTGTACTTTTAGACAGGAAGTTGTGTCAAATTGGCACGTATACAGCATGCATAATAACATATAGCCTGGTATACAAGCTTACTGGTAGTAGAGGAATTGTCTCAGAGGATTTCACACAGACACACACAGACACACACACGCACACACGCACGCACACACGCACGGCGTCGCACGCATAATACATGTAAATGCATACTAAAACCGTGTTATATACAGTATAGATATAAAATACGCCGTTCCTTCTCTGTGGTTGGGCCGACAGTATGAAACGAGCTTTTCAGGCAGCGCGCCAACCTCCTAACATTTGCTCTTTTCTAAGACTACGTTTTTCTGCTTAGCCTGGGTCGGGAGCGCCTCTGAGTAGCGATCTTGAAGGGGCGTTATACAAATTTCGATTGATGTATATACATACATATATATATATATATATAATATATATATTTATATTTGTTGAATTATGCAAAACTATTTCCTTATCCTACAGTTTGATTCCTCTTGTTCTTCCTCAGAATCCTCTGCAGCTGCTCTTGCTTCAGACGACGAATATGCTGAGTCAGCGATGTACATCTCTGCGTTCAACTTAATCAATTCAAAGTCTGAACTTGGAGATGTGTACATCGTTGCCTACAAGCTCTGTTGATTACTCTAGCCAAGGCGGTCTTCTTCAAGGTATACGCGATAAATAATAATAATATTCGTTTGTTATTCAAACTGACAAGTACGCAGTAAGATTACATAATATAGTACTAACAGATGATAACAGGAGTCGAATTTAACTGTATGGCAGCATGCAAGGCGCCCATCTGTCCTACTGCTTATTTTACAGGGAGTGATATGCTATAGGGAGTGATGTTATAGGGAGTGAAAATGCTGTCAACCATTATGGGGATAGCGGGTATTGAACCCATGTCCTTCTGATCTTCGTGCCAGGGTGTTACCATTCAACCATCTCCCCGCCTACTGTGCGAGGCTTATACAGTTAGGCTATATAACCATACCTCTGACCACCATACCATAGGTGTGCAGGCTA
>OY744616.1:27273171-27323171 GCA_963556255.1 Allolobophora icterica
ACGTGCGCAACTTGCCTACGTATACCTACAACAGGCAGACATTAGCCTAATAAGCTTAATATAAACAACTGAAATGTCGCGAAGTCACTCGTGAACTTAAATGAAAACTTAAAAGCAACGATTTGTACGCAAAATATTGTTTACAATGAGAGTTTCACAAATATTTAAGCTATGAAGGTCATAACAAATTTCACCCGCATTGGAAAATACATTTTCAGATTTTTAAACAGCCTTAAGACGGGCAATAATCTAGTAAGTAGGCCCTATATATTAGCATAAATATAATTATTCCATTATATATGTTTAGCACCGCCAGAAATATACATATATAGGATAGACTGAATATATATATATATATATATATATAATATATTTATTTCACTGTTTCTACAAAGGCGCAGACTGTTAAGTATCTGATTTAGTGTCATTCCATCTTCAACAGAATTCAGTGTGCGCAGCTCAGCATGGCCTCCAGAAGTAAGTTAAACACAGCTATCAGTCTCAATCCCAAAAAGAATCAACACAACTCGATGGTCATGCAGAGCTGATGCGACGAAAGCTCTGTCGCAAGGATATACGGTCATTACCCAGTTCATACAAGTTCTCGATCAAATTGCTGACGACTTAGATGAACTGGCAGAAGTGCGTTGCAAGGCCCGTGGACTTTCAGAGCGACTGTGTCAGCTTGAGACCGGCATTTACACCGTCTTCTGGAATGACATTTTACAAAGAGCCAATGCCACCAGCAAGACGCTGCAAGACCCCCAGTTTGATTTGAACTCCGCTGTTGCCATAGTAAAATCACTGAAAGTGTTCGTCGAGTCCAAGCGAGATTGCTTCAAAGAGTACGAGAGAGAGGGCATAGAGAAATCTGGAACAGAATACATTCAGAAGAGAGAACGGCAACGCAACGTGCGACTTGATCCGCTTGATCAACCTCGTCACACTATTCCGCGGATGGAGTTGACACAGGCAGATAAATTTCGTATACAAAACTTTCTACCAGTCATTGTTACTGCTTTGCAACATCGGCTTGGTGCGTATGAGCTTATTTCATCTCGGTTCGGCTTCCTACGCAAATTGGATGTACTTTCATCACAAGAACTACTGGCAGCGGCATCGAATCTCGTTGAGGTCTATAAAGACGATCTTGATGCATGCTTAGGAAATGAGCTTGTGCAGTTTGTTGACTTCGTGGAGACATTCAAGGATGAACAAGCTCAAGATGTCTCTCAAGAGAATTTCATGTATCGGCTGATATTCCAGAAACAAGTTCAGGGATCATTTCCTAATGTGGAGATAGCCCTGCGCATGTATCTGGTGCTTATGATCAGTAACTGCAGTGCTGAACGTTCATTCTCAAAAATGAAAATAATAAAGAACAGACTTCGCACATCGATGGGGAATGAGCGGTTGTCTCACCTGGCTCTGATGAGCATAGAAGCTGACATTCTGCGTGAGATCAACTTTGAGGATCTGGTGAACGAATTTGCGAAGAAGAAAACACGCAAAGTTTCGCTAATTTGACATTACTTCATGCCCGAGACAAACTATCTTCTGACCTTTTAACTTTCTTTGTTTTAGATATTTGTGTTAAATTGTGTTTGTGCACAATGCACATAACTGAAATATTTTATAATCAGTTATGAAACACAAGTCAAAAAATTTCTTGCACCTTTGTGGTGGAGGCCCCTTTGTGGTGGGGGCCCCTGTGCACTGGCACATAGTGCACATGCCTAAATACGGGCCTGCCAGTACCCATTCATTTGTTCTTTTTTCCGTCCACGATACTCTCAGAATCTGTCTCAAGCATTTCATTTCGAATGCTTCTATTCTTTCTTCGTCTCTTTTCTTTATAGTCCAGCTTTCACAACCATAATGTTGCCACTGGCCAGACAAGGGCCAGAGACTAGCCTGTGTGATAGAATTGGATTTGACAGAATAAATAGAACACCGCAGAACTGAACAGAGTAGAATAAGCGCATGGTAGTCCTAGCTTAAAGTCGAATAAAGAAGATACAGTGAAATCTAAAAAAAAACAGCAGTCACACGGACTGGAATGGAACAGAGCAACGATCTCAGCTGCAAATTAACGGACAATGGCGCCACCTATGCATGATGGTGAAACTTATGCTGTTCGTAGTAGTCGCTAGGCGGCGCTAGTCTGGACTAGCTACGCCGCTGAGCAACGGCACCTTCCCTCCAGTAAGTTCTCCAGTAAGATGTAGGCCTACTTACGCAGTAGAGAAATTCTACACTGCCAGGATATTTTCAATTCTTTTACTGTCGCAGTTCCCATTTGCACTCGGAGGCCCGAAGTAAACTATAGGCCTACATGGGAGTACTTGTGCTGCATATATGCGCAAGAGATGATGGATGGCGTAGAACAGTGTTTCCCAACCTGGGTGGAACCTAAAGTGCCACGAAGCTGCTCTATTGGCGCTACGGCTGGATGGCAGAATGGGTGCATAGAAATGTCTGAAAACTACTGATTATCATTAGGCTACTAACATAGGCCTATAGCTATTTTTAAAACTTGAAGTAGTCACTGCTGCTGAATACAAGAAACACTGTTCATGTTAAAATAAAGAACTTACTGGAGGGAAGGTGCCGTTGCTCAGCGGCGTAGCTAGGATATTTTGCACCCGGGGACGAACTATGAAATCCCCCACCGTTTTATTTATTCCACATTTTCCAAATACATCGAATGGCAATTTTAATTTGAATGAAATGAAATATGAAAAATACAGATAGTACATGGCGCCCTTAGTGTTAATGGGACACCAAAATCATACCTGACAACTGGTTTGTAAGTAATGAGGATCTAACTGGATATATTTGGGGCGCCAAAATTAAATCTTATAAATTTATTTGGGATAAATTAGTTAAAACTGCAACAAGACTAAGAGTAAATTTGTTTATCTTAACCCTCATTTTGGCGCCCCTTCCCTTGGCGCCAGGGGACACATGTACCTTATGCACCCCTAGCTACGCCTCTGTCGTTGCTTGAATGACTTTCAATAACAGTAGGCCTACATTGGTAAAGGTTGGGAACCATTGGCGTAGAGATTATTTTATGTCATGATCAAAGTGTAGAAATTACGAAAGAAAACAGATCTTTCCGTGGTTGACAGTTTCAACTTTGCAAGATGGTCAAGAACTCAAGATGCGAATTTTTATTTAAAACGAAATCCAAGGATTAAGTAGTTGCGGTTTAACGACGTTGTGTCATACTAGAGACGATTAGCATCGCCCTCCTTCTTCATGCAGGCTTGGGAATGGCACCACCAGAATACGGAGAGTGGCGTAGTTAAAAGTAAAACCTCGTTCCTATATGAACAAACAGCTGGTTTACTTAACTTTATGATACGATGTCACTTCCAGGAGACATCTGACACCAGCCGGGGGCCTCTGGCAGAATGGGGTCCCATGCAACTGCATACTATGTAGTGGTTAATCCCGATATTCTTAATCCATATATACGTGACATCATCGTCATCATTACATATATATACGATACACTTATTAAAAGCCCTATTTATTTACAGGTAATAATAATAAACATAATAATAAACATAATGATAATAATAATAATAATAATAATGATAATAATAATAATAATAATAATAATAATAATAATAATAATAATAATAATAATAATGCCAAGGAGCGACCACCTCTATCACACTAGACCATACTAGTTCATTTCGCAAAGCATAACATAAGAGATAATAATAATAATAATAATAATAATAATAATAATAATAATAATAATAATAATAATAATAATAATAATAATAATAAATACATGTAACAACCAATCTTTTTCTCATGCAGAGGCCGTGACGGCGGGGGGGGGAGGAGGGTCGGTCGGGCACCAGCCTCAATTGTTCTGCGCTACATAAAAGGACCGATTGATCGAACATAGCAAAGCCTTTGACATTGTTGTCCATTGAAATCGGCGCATGCGCAGCGGACTTCCATCCGCCCGTTAATAGCCTCCTGCTATGCGTTGCTGCCTCTCTCCGGTCCACCCCACCCCAGGGGACGAATTGTCTCTACAGGATCGGCAACGGGGTGCATATTATATACCTCGCATATGCCACATGCATATGATACAATACGGGGACCGAGCGGCAGTGCGCTCGGTGAGGAGGTGCGTCCGTCCGTCCGTCCGCTGTGTGCGCTTCGGTATAATGGGCGCCGGGCATTGTTTTCCCTTTCCATTTTGATAATTGTATATCGATCAGCTACGTGTGATAACGGCAACGACAAAGTGCAACGACAACTGCAGTCACAATGATGTCAGCCGGCGTCGATAGATCGACCCCATCCCCTCCCCCTAATGGGAGCCACCGCCGACCATTGTTTCCCACGCGGGTACATGTCTAGACCTGATCAAATCTATAATATGTATGTCTATGATATATGCTTCCATATATATATATATATATATATACCCAGGAAAACATATATATATATATATATTACATGCTTCGAGATAGTATATATATATATATAATACATGCTTCGAGATACGTATACATCGAACATTGCAATATATCCATGAAAACTTATATAATTATACATATAGTAAATGCATATATATATATATATATATATATATGCATTATAAAAAATATGCTCCTATTTATGTATCTGCGCAGAAGTTTAACGGTGTATTTATATTGGCATATTTTCCTTATAATGTGCGCGGACACTAAGCCTCTCTCTGCGCATGCAGGCCATAATATTTCTTTCAAATTCGCTGAACGGAACGATGATCCATTGAGAAGGACGTCGGTGCATTAAAATAAGCCTATAATTCGGATGATGTGCATAGAAACAGGCCTAGGCCTAATCACAATGACAACTGTACTGGACTGAATGCCAGCCTCCATTATCGAGTGATTAATCTGTTTATCGCGCGCGCTGTATAGCCAAGCAGCTAAAGGCGAAAGAATGGTCTGCAAAAGTCAGCATGTATTGTTGCCTTGGTTTATGAACCTCTTCGCCTTACGCTGTTGCAAATAATGCAGTTTTTGAACACAGAAGACGCTGGCCGATGAGTCGCTTTTTTCACAGCACAAGTTTAAAATTATTTGCACGTACTTATTCTACAGACATATCCACACAGACATAGAGACAGAGAGACAGAGAGACAGAGAGATAGACAGACAGACATTCGGGTTCATTTTCCCTATTCATTGCTCTACTGCCCATAGAGGTTTCCAACTGATTCCAAGTTCTAACCATTAACGCAATTGACCTATGCAGCCAGAACAATACGGAATAGGTCTAAATAAGTAGATAGGCGGTGGTGTGGCGGTATGTTCTGTGCCTTGTAAGTTGTAACCGGAGGGTCGCAGGTTCGAATCTCATATAAAGCCACTGCGTATACCGGCCCATGCAGCGTCATCGATGTTCCGTCGTGTGAACTTCTGAGGTTTGGAAGGAGGGTAATATAAAATGCAGTTGCATTGTATAAATGAACTGTTTCATTCTGAGAATTTATGTAGCGCCTCTTCAAGAGACCTACATGAGACCTGTTTCTATATATATTATATATATAATTTGTAACCAGTCTGTACAGCAGAAAGAGTACGCGAATGGGCGTTCTAGACTGTTCTAATTCGTGTGTGCACTGGCGTAAACTTGTTCAAAATATTGGGGGGGGGGGGCATGGGGTCTGACCATAGGTGAAAAAAACAAGTTTTTTCAAGATGAAAAGTTGCTTTTGCTGTTGTTGTTTTCGTTTTTTGTTTTTATGTTTTTTATTGTTTTGGTTGTTTTTAAGATTTTCGGATTTCGGATAATAAAATTCTGAAAAATGGCATGAACAAGAGCTCCAACTCAATTTAATTCAGTTGCGATTTCCGAAAATTAAAAATCATTAAATCAATGTTATTAAAATAACTTCTACAAAAATAAGAAATTTATTTCTTTAAAAAAAAAAATTTGGTTGTTTTCTTTTTTATTTAAAACCAAAATCCGAAAAAAAATTTCACCTCTGGTCCGGACAGTCAGTTGAGGCTTCCGGTGTCACGTTAATGCGTATGAAATAGTGTTTTGTTTACATGTGAATTTGTTTCATATTGAAGATATTGAAGATAAAAATAAATGTTTGTTTTCATTATGAATTTCAGATAGTATTTCAGTTCTGTGTCTCTGTTTTTCTGCTTCTGAAGAAATGTGTCTAAATTGAAACATAATATTTTAATCTTTGATGAAATTCCCCTCTCGATTTTTTTTTGGGGGGCATTGCCCGGCTCCTCAATTATTGGGGGGGCACGTGCCCCGGCTGACCCCCCAGAGTCTACGCCTATGCGTGTGTGGGTCTACCTGCCTGCTTGTACGGTCTGTCTGTCTGTCTAGCTGTTTGTTTGGCTATTACAAGACCTACTATCAATACGATTTGCAGGTCATTTACATAGGCGTAATTTGTGGGGGTACGAGGGATACTCGTACCCCCACCTTTTGAACTGGAGGTACAGTACCTCCACTTTTTGAACTAAGTGCACGGTACCGCACCCCCACTTTTTAAACAATGCCAATCAATATTTTATTAGGCCCTATTGATCTTTCCCAGAGATCGCAGTCTCCGTCTTGCTTTGTGTATGTAATAAATTGGTACCCCCACTTTTTAGACAAAAGTTACGCCCCTGGTCATTTAAATCGACTGGGGTCTTTCGCAGATAGGCCTACTGTCATACAATTTCACTGAAAAGGACGCAGGGTCGAGGACACACGGTAACTGTCAAAAATGTTTTAAATGTGTAGATTTAACTTACATTTAGAAATAAATTACCAAATTCACGCATTCAGCGATACAGCTCGGTTCCACGTTTCACGCAGCAACTTGTAGGCTGCTTGTAACATTACATGTCTTTGTTTGTCGATCAATTGCTAAGATAACCACGCGCATAAAAAGCCGTGTCTCGGCTACGTTAGGCTAGCTGAAGTAGAGATTACGAAGGCCAGATGCCTGCAATCTCGCCTAATTAATTAATCGGCAAACAGTGAAACAAAGAACTCGGCAGCGCCAAGCCATAATTTCTTCTTAGCGCGTGATACGCAGCTGCTTAATCGCCGGCTTCCGCCGCTTGTAACATAGAGCTAGATATAGCGTCAATAATCATAAACACTAAGTCAACACGACTCGTGCGTCTTACGGTCGCCATTTCTACTTTCAAGGTGCAACGCTGATTATTGGGCGATGTTGACTTTTGCACGGCCCAATCGTACATTTGTTATCGGTAATCCACAATTTTCAATTACAGGTCTTGCCTGCACTTATGGCGTTTTGAGAGGCTGTATTGGCAACTTTGTAAGTATAAATTACATCACATGTCATGTTGGTATACATACTTATTCATGCAGTATAAACGACTTTTTGCAAGGTAGAACAACGCATTTTTTGCCAAGAGCAAATAATAATTTAGCTTAATAAATTTGAAGAATGACCCTAGTGGTTTTGGCCAAATTGAAAATGCACATCTATCTGCGCAATTGAATAAGAGTACAAAAGTAGCTCCAATTATTTAGGATAATTACGGGAATGCCTTTCAAAAAGCTAGCACAGCAGAACGGATATGAGAATAGGCTACTTGTTATTCCCGTGTCAGACATAGTTGTACAAAATTTTGAAATGCCGCATGCATAGCATCAAGTGCGTATAATGTTTTCGAATGGATGTATGTATAACTCTGTGTGTACCTTCCTTTCTCTGTGACGTCGATTCCTTTTGCTGTAGCAGACCTTCGTTCCGGACAGCGCCATCTTTGTGGTAGAACTCTGCCACTCGCTCCGGTTGGGTTCTTTCCACACCTGGACTCCAACATCGTTTGTGTCGACGGAAGGACGGACGGAACGACGAACGGGCAGAGGAAAGACTCGTCGCTGATGATTGCTTCTGACTTGATCGGCTACTGATGTAGAGTTCCGTCTGCGGTCGGTCACGCTCTTCCCCCATCGCCAGAGTCGATAATGACGCCGTCTCTGTGGCAACTGCTGCATCACCAGCAGCAGCAGCCGTTCCAGGATGTTCATCTACCTGCAGCAGTGCCTTTCACCTGCAGGCCACGCCCCATCATCAGCCGCAGAGGCTGCTGCGTGACCCAGCTGCATGCTAATAATACTGGCGATGATGAGGCTGCAGGTAAGTTCACGTGAGGCCAGCGTCAGCAGCTGCTGCTGCAGGTAGAATCCCATTATCAGCAGCTCGGTCGATCGTTCAGGCACATCTCCGTATCCAAAGAATTTCTCTCTTCCAGTCCTCCTTCTCTTTCTCCTCCACTTCTCCTTTTTCTAATCCTCCTCCTCCTCACCTGTGTATCCTACTCCCTCTCCCTCTCCATTTCCCTCTCGTTCTCCCTGTCACTGTCCCTCTCCTTCTCGGTGCAGTTCATTATCCATTCGCTCGACCTCTGCCCTGCTGAGAATTGATCCAAACACAGAGCAGCAACGTTATCACTATAGACCTACACTTTCCTATATTATTATTATTATTATTATTATTATTATTATTATTATTATTATTATTATTATTATTATTATTATTATTATTATTATTATTTTTTTTTTTTTTTTATGCCCTGAGGTACTTCGTTCCCTCAGGGTCTTAGAGATTAAATTAATTATTTTTTTCCGGAACGGTTAAGTTAACCGTTCCGGAAAAAAATAATTTGAAGAGGTCGTGTCCCTGCTTGATCCATTTGCAGTCCACACAGATCTTCTGCAGACAGACACCCTCTCACTCTCCAACATAATTCCATCATTACTGGACCTTGAGTGTCATCTGGAGCAGTTCAAATCAGCCGAGTCACTAATAACAGTAAGTTATAATGTAATACATGAAGCTTGAAATAACTATCGCTTGAAAAGTGATGTCCAGCTTAGAGATATGTAGGTCCTGCTGCCTTAACTGGTTGAGAAGAAAGTATCAATGGTTTATTAGACTAAGAATGTAGTGGTTCTGACTTCTTAGGTAGTGGTTCTAGGGTTAGTGGTACCAATGACTTTGGGTTATATCGCTCAGAACCAAATTTCAGAAGCATAGGAGACTTGTGTAAATAATATTAGTTCTTACAACCACTTCTTGTTCCTTGACTTCCTAGTGTTCTTAGGGTGATCTGGTGTCCTGATTTGGTAATAACTTGACGTGATAAACTGATTTAGTTCCTCAGTGAGGGTTTTGTCGACTGTTCTGTTTTTCTGTTATCAAAATGTTAGATTATTGTTTATTATCATATTGTAGTTGTCAAATGTAAATCATGAATTTGTCAAATAAACACAGAATGAACGTAGTAATATAAGTACACAGTTGGTTTTCATTTATTTCAAAAAGAAATTTAACGATGTTTTACATGTTCTTGCTGCCTGAAGTGAGTTGCTGCACAGCTTAATTTTATTAATTTCATTTTACTACAGGAGATGCTGCAGACCTTTCGTGAACGCTTTGCACCAGTCTTGGACCCTAACTGTGTTCAGTTTAATCCTGTTCCTGCTGCAGCATGCATGCTGGATCCAACTGTTGCAGCTGTGCTTTTAGCACCACAGGTAAACAATTTCTTATTTTTATTACAATCTGTCACTTATCATAATATAATCTTTTTGTTACAATTAAATTGTTGAGAACCAGTCTTTTGTTACTATGCAGACATTTTTTTAACTGGTAGGTCCCTAAGATAAGAACAATTGTCTCATAAACTGAACCCTGATGGAGGCACGACAGCTTCATGTTTCTTAGCCTTAGCATATGAAACGGAAGGCCATTCCTCTAATTCACCACCTGCACATCAACAGTGTACCATAAAAACTAAGAAGTAAGAACCACTACCCTTTAGCCACTGCATTCATCAGCCATTGCCACCTCCTCGTGAGGACAAGTACTCACTTTGCAAGAGAGGACATCCTTTCATGCTGCCTCTTGTTAAATCTGAATTGTTTACAAGCAGCTTTGTTAATCGATGTATCTTTAATTATATTTAGATGTGCATGTGACTTTAGTCTGCAAAGGCTATTGAATTGCCTTACAGTCCTGCATGTTATTGCTAAACAGTAGACAACTGCACACCTTTCTAAATATATTATAACCTTAATATATAAAGAATTGTTTCTAATGATTGTGTATGACCTATTTTGTTTCATAAAATAGGTTCCGTCATTACTTTTAATGGGAAAGATGTACGTTGGAAATCAAGAAACGCAAGCCTGTCATCCCATTCCTTCGACATCAGCCAGCAAAGACTGTACTCCTCCGCCTTTGAAGAGATACAAGTTTCTCAGTTCCAGAATGGAAAAAAATGACTGCTTCCATGCATCACAGCCAGATGGCAGCATTACCATGGAACTCGATAAATATTTTCAGGAAATTAAGCAGCAGGGAGCTGTACATGACTCACTTGAATTCTGGCGCTGCAGAAACACAATTTATCCCAAACTCTCCCCATTGGCTGAAGATCTGGTGTCAGCACCGGCATCACAGGCCTATGTAGAGCGAATTTTTTCGGTAGCAGGAATTCTGTCTACAGGTCGCAGAAATAGAATGAGGCAATCCCTAGACATGCGAGTGTTTCTCAAAATGAACTCTAAAATTTTTGATTGGTGACTCGTTATGCACTGATCCAATAAGATATGTACTGATCCAATAAGATGGATGTGTGTAAACTTGTGTTTGGATTGGAACAAGAGCTTGTGTTAAATGTTCAGTACATTGTGGATACGTGTACTAAACCAGATAAGTACATGGAGAAGTAGAATTATGTCAAAACCAGAACTAAACGACTAAACGTAGAAGTAAAAATTATTTCAGAGGTACGATAAATAAAATTGCCTTCAAAGAAGTGAATTAGAACTAGAAGTACAATTATTTGAGAACTAGAAGTAGAAGGAGAAGTAAAATTACCCCAACAGAAGTGAATAAGAACTAGAAGTATAATTATTTGAGAACTAGAAGTAGAAGGAGAAGTAAAATTGCCTCAACAGAAGTGAATAAGAACTAGAAGTAAAATTAATCAAAGAAGTAAAATATCACTGCGGTTAACCCTCGTCCAGATCCTGTTATTATTATTAGTATTATTATTATTATTATTATTATTATTATTATTATTATTATTATTATTATTATTATTAGTAGTAGTAGTAGTAGTAGTAGTTGTTGTTGTTGTTGTTGTTGTTATTGTTGTTGATGTTGTTGTTGTTGCTGCTGCTGCTGCTGCTGCTGCTGTAGTGGTAGCAGTAGTAGTAGTAGTAGTAGTAGACTGGTGGTGGTGGTGGTGGTGGTGGTGGTGGTGGTGGTGGTGGTGGTGGTGGTGGTGGTAGTAGTAGTAGTAATAGTAGTAGTAGTAGTAGTAGTAGTAGTAGTAGTAGTAGTAGTAGTAGTAGTAGTAGTAGTAGTAGTAGTAGTAGTAGTAGTAGTAGTAGTAGTAGTAGTAGTAGTAGTAGTAGTAGTAGTAGTAGTAGTAGTAGTAGTGGTGGTAATAGTGGTAGTGGGACTAGTGGAAGTGGTAGTACTAATATTTCTGTTTAACAAAGCTGCTGTGTCATAAAAATATGATTAACGTCGCACTCCTCCGTTATCCAGAACAGTAGGCCTATAGGCCTGATGGGTCCGCAGGTCTTCTCTGCTGTGGCGCGAGGCTCTGGAGTTTCACTACCTGTTTCTATCCGTTCTGCGATTTATCTAACGTCGATTAGGTCCAAGATAACATTTATTTAACAGATTGCTTATCTACTTGTCTTCTGATCTCTTGGGTCTCATTGATCTCGACCGGTGTTGCCCAACGAACTGATCTCAGATGTAATTGTAAGTAAGCATAATATAGGCTCTATATGCATTCTTAGAAGCGACCATCGATGATGCCTTTTGCATTACAATATCGCCAATACGGAGATCACCAGATGAAATTTCACAGACCCAAAACTGCGAAATACGACTGCATCAGTCTACCATCCGCCGGTTGAAACTCACGGCAAATTTCACACGGGTTATTCCTATAAGTAGGCCCTCACTCAATGTGATTCTCGTTAACGATAACGGTAACGAAAATGTTCGTTAACGAAACTAAAATGATTTCCTTAGCGATTACTATAACTGTAACTAAAAAATATAATTAACTATAACTATAACTATAACTATAACTATAAGGAAAATAAAACTAACGAAAATTCATAGTTATTCCCGTTACAAAACACTGAAAAGTTGATTGATTCATTGAAAAGTGCAATATCGACAAACGTGAGAACTGAGATCGTGAAAGTGCGCTACAACTAAGAGCCTAGGCCCATGTTCGCCTTGGATGTCGGCGAATATGGAGCTTTGTGTATTCATGAAGCTGAATGCACTCATTCTATAGGGCCTAAAGCAAAGCGAAACTCTAAGCAAATTGTGTAACGCGTCTTAATATCGGTGTGATTCTCGTTAACGATAACGGTAACGAAATGTTTTCGTTAACGAACATAAAGTGATTTCGTTAATGATAAGTTCAGGGCCGGCGCCAGAGTATTTTGCGCCCTAGGCGAACCTGTCGCACTGCGCCCCCACGTACTAAGTGGGATAACTAATTAATATTAAATTAACTAAGTGAATATAACCTTCACACAGGAATGCAACTGAATGTTGCATCTTTAATTTAGTACAATCGATTCGTGGTTCATTATAATCACCTACGAATCGTTAGGCTTATTACTTCTAAATTTAAAAAAAATATGACACTTGATAAATTTTCTAAATTTAAAAGTTATCCATAATTATTATAGTCTGAAAACTGCATAAGCTATGCAGCCTATGCTGTATGGTCTAGCTGCAGCACGTTAAATGGGAATTTAAAACGTAAATATTAAATAATGAGACAGTGCATTATTGTCGTTTGAACACTTTGGAACTCCTACGGCTACGTGTACTAAGTCCTAGTCCTACCTACGTACGATTAAGTCTATACATGGGCGTCCGCAGGAATTTTTCTGGGGGGGGGGCAAACTTTTAAATAGTTGTCACAGGGACTAAATAGGGTGTCGAAAGCAACCGATCACTGCATCTTCGACGCTCGCTCCCTCGGCGCTGGCTCCCTCTCGATCCTCTGGCGCGGATTCCAACATGCGAAAAAATTCATAGACATTCACTGTCGAAAACTATTATGACAATTAAATTTTATACGACTGAAATCTGACCTTATTCTTCAAATAACAATTGCAATCGTCTGGGTTCTTGTCCAAATTGATTTATTACTCTATCTATGAATCCGTCTTTGTTGTCCGAAACTTTTTTCGATGTAGGGCCTACATAGGCGGAGACTTGGTCTTGGGTTTGGGGGGGACAGGCCGAGCGGCCGAAGGACGATCGCCGAGGCGCAGAGCGCCGAGCAGGGGGAGGGGTTTGGGGAGGGGGATGTGCTCCCTCCCCAACACGGAAAATTTTTGAATTTCCACACTGTAATGGTAGCATTTTAAGCTGTCATCTTAGCAAAATTGGTATATTATTTCAATGCTGATAAAAGTGTATCAACTTATCCTCATTGCTCAAGAACTTCCTGAATTGCTGAACAGGAAACAACAGCAGAAATATTTTACAAACGGTACACGCGGCCGG
The DNA here is from genome assembly GCA_963556255.1 of Allolobophora icterica. Classification (NCBI taxonomy): domain Eukaryota; kingdom Metazoa; phylum Annelida; class Clitellata; order Crassiclitellata; family Lumbricidae; genus Allolobophora; species Allolobophora icterica. The sequence continues at coordinate 27,286,760 of OY744616.1, forward strand.
GTTGGGCGGTTGGTCGACCGTCGATGATCGATCTCTTTGACAATCTACGTTTGGCAATGTTTTGACACTTTTCTTGCTAACTGAATGCGTTTTAACAAACATATAGTAAGCTCTCTTATGCAAGAAAACTTATTAACAATTAACTATTTTAGCACTATACTGTTTTATATGTATACTTTATTTTAAAATCCATTAATCTGTTTAGCCTCTGTCATTAACTGTTGTCTGATTTATTTTCACTTGGTATTATTGTCTTTGTATACACTGTGTAATCCCATCGCTTCTGTGTCAACGGGAATCTCTCAATAAACGAATATTTGATTGATTGATTAATAGTCAAGTCATGTAAGTTTTATGGCGTTTTCGATTTAAGATGCTTCCTCTTACCTTGTTTTTTAAACATGGCAGATATGTCCAAATTCCCAACAGGCAGCTTTCGCTTCGGAGGCATTTCTAAGATGTTCTAAATCTTGTCTCTTCGGGTTTTCTCTCTTCGTTCTTTACTTCCTCTTCAATCTTCCGATCCTTCGATCCCTTTCTTCCTTCGCGTCCCCTCTTTATCCCTTCCGTCTTCTAGCCCCTCTCTCATTTTCGGTTTTTCCACCAATCTGGCAATCCCTGCTTGCAATGGCTCCTCTCTCGCCTTGCATCCTTCTAACTGTGGATATATATATATATATATATATATATATATATATATATATATTCACGTAAGTTCAAAGTCGTATATACGGGAGTGGGGGAATGGGGCAGCATGCCTCTCCAAAAGCCTTTGCTGTCCAAATGCCCATCACGCCGCTTTCACTTTATTTCTCTGGTTTTTCTTTCTAACTGTCCAAGAGTCGGCAGTATAGTTAAGATATGTGGATTTTCCCGTTTTTCTTATTTTAGAGGAATTAGTTAAGACTTTAAGTTTGGTTTTTGCGCCACGTTAATAATCTTGGCAATAAGGTGTCCCTGGAAGCGGGAGTTCATCCCTTTAGGGACTTCCTTTTGTCACCAGTTTATGTTATAAGACGCTATCATGTTTTGCTTTGAGTTATGGTTTCAATAAATGATTTGTCATCATCATCATCATCATCACGTTGTACCCCTGTTGGCAGTGTTGGGAACAAAGTCCGGTTTCCAGATGCCAGATCAAGAGAGGAGGCAGAGCAGCTGTTAAGGCGGGTTTCGTTTAGGGCGAGAAGGATCAGATGAGTAAGGATACGAGTAAGAGATGCATATATATATATATATATATGCATACATATATGCATACACATATATGCATATATGTGTACTTCAAAAGTACGTTAAGTTTAGCTGCGCCGCGAACGCCAAACAAAGGATAAACAGTGGAAAGTACTGTAGAAATTTTGAATTATATTTATGTAATATTTATGATATTATGTCCAAATATTGGGGGGGATATAAGCAACTCCATCCCCCCACCTCAAATTTCGGGGGGGACCGTCCCCCCCTGTCCCCCCCTAAGTCTCCGCCCCTGAGGGCCTACACTCATAATACAGAGACCTGATAAACGGTCGTCACTTGTCGTTGAACGAATCCATGTTTTGACCCGCGTTCTATGGTGCATATATATGTTGTTCAAATTAAACTTTTACTAAGTTCGTGTTAATGCAGCCAATCGACCCATATTATTCTACATTATAATTTTATCAGTAGGGCCTACTGCATACTTTCTATAGACTATACTATACTGCAGGTTTAGTTAACAGTCACTGGGCAAGCACTGGGCTACAAAGCGTAGTAGTAGAAGTTTCAGTTTAACGAACCGTGTGACAACAGTGATCAATAGATTCGCATTCCTCCTTCATCCAGGCTTAGGACTGTTTCCGAAGGGGGTATATTTAAAAAGTCTGACAGATAGTGTATTAGCTGGCATCTAAGGGAAGAAGCTGATTACTTAGTCAGAAACTGTCGCTCCAGCCAGTGTCAATTTATATTTACATATATATATATATATAAATTATAATTATACATTTGTGTGTATAGGCTATATATATGCATATATATATATATATATATATAACGTTCTGACTATACGCAGTTCCCCGTCCGAACCTGTTATCTCGCAGCGGTCGGCTAAAAACAACACGAGCCGGTGGTAAAGGCAGTGGCGTCACGAGGGGGGTGCGGGGGTGCGGACCGCACCGGGTGACACCCTCAGAGGGGGTGACACCCAAGATGAGAAAATGATGAAATTTTTGAAAGATGAGAAAGAGACGAATTCCTAAAAAAGGTCATCACTTTTTTTGGGAGACGAATTCCTAAAAAAAAGGTCATCACTTTTTTTAGGGTGACACCATGACTTTACCGCACCGGGTGACACCTGCCCTAGTGACGCCACTGGGTAAAGGGAATACGATACCAATTAGCCGACAGTCCGACACGGCTGAAGGCATAAATACAGTCTCGGGGTTTACAATCAGTGCGTCTGATTTGAAAACAGTAGGCGGGTTGAAAATCGATCGCGCTGGATCGAGTAGGCGAGCGATACGCGGTCGACCTCCGGAGCTCTTGTATACAGCGTATTTTGTGTATCGTATTCGTAATTTTTCGTATCGTTGCATATTTATTGTAGGCCTATCTCACTTCAGTTGCGTTATCTGAGTATCTATAGGTCTCTGGAAGAGGCGCTATATAAATTCTCAGAATGAATGAATAAACATTCACTAGAAACCTACCATTGACGTAATATGACGAGTGACGGCTGATTTCACAACGTTGGTTAAGCCTTCGGCATATGTTGCATATTCATTTTTACCTTGACCTTTCAGCCGGCAATCCATTCGAATTTTTCTGCAGGATTTGCAGTAAATTTTGTTCACAGTCCCACGGTTTCTTTTTCGATTACATCGGTATCGAACGAGTCGCCTAATTTTCATGACAGATACGTGCTCAACTGTACATTTTTATTCGACTTTCTTATCATCGCCGCCATTGTTGTTTAATATAATTTCCGAAATTGGTGATGTTACGGATGATGTCACGCGGCGTGAGGTGTCGGACGTGTTGTTATGGCCAATCATATTGCACGAAATTGAAGTGATTATAATAATAATAATAATAATAATAATAATAATAATAATAATAATAATAATAATAATCTTTTCTTTAATTAAGCGCCTGCAAATGCACTGCGCTGTACAGTGAACATACATATAGTGGAAACGGCAGCCACGCAGGGCGCCTTACATACATGTATTAAGTAGAAGCACATGATAACAGTTTTACAGGAGTCGAATATTACTGCTTATGCGGCAGCCAACATACGGCGCCAAATCACGGCCTACTATTCATTTAACCACCGCCGCCGCCTAGCGAGTGGAAGGCAGAATTTACCTTAAATTAACGGTTGTTTACGGGGTTCGATCTTGGTACCTTCAGCTCTTCACGCCAGTGTGTTATCCATTAATCTACAGTAATTAGGACAGGTCACGGCACGCATTCACCGCTGCCCCAAATAAGGATACAAGGAGACAAGGACAAGAGGTTGTACAAATCGCTGGTTAGGCCACAGTTAGAATACTGTATATCCAGGTGTGGAATCCATACTCGAAGCAGGACATGGAAAAACTGGAGAAAGTGCAAAGAAGAGCTACAAAAATGATTTGGGGCTACAAGAACTTGGACTAACAACATTGGAGAGAAGGAGGAGCAGAGGGCTCTAATCTAATAATAATAATAATAATAATAATAATAATAATAATAATAATAATAATAATAATAATAATAATAATAATAATAATAATAATAATAATAATAATAATAATAATAATAATAATAATAATAATAATAATAATAATAATAATAATAATAATAATAATAATAATAATAATAATAATAAAAATAATAATAATAATAATAATAATATTTATTCTTTAATTAAGCGCCTGCAAACGCTCTGCGCTGTACACGTAGGCCTACATGTTATGCGATAAATCTTAACTACTAACAGAACAGACAGCCTGCAATACAATACACCGCTAAGCTTATAAGATTATCACTGGAAAGGAAGCACTGCAGTGGGAGAGGTTCCTTGAATTAGCACCAAACAAGGCAACTCGGGGACACAGGTATAAATTATTTAAGTAGCCGAAGGGAACAGTAGGGCAGAAATTCCTTAGTGCAAGAGTTGTAGACCTGTGGAATGTTTTGGACGATAGTACTGTCTCAGTGGATACTATCACAGCTTTTAAGAAGCTAGGAAAGTTGGGCTATTAAGCGTTCTGGGTTAATTTGCAGTGGTTCTAACACAGACTACGCGTCTTCTGAACCACTTAAAACCCTTATTATGTTATGTTATGTTATGTTAAGTAAATTAAAGTAATCTGAATAAGGTAAATAAAATAATGGTCTGGCTCCAGGTTCGTCTATCGTCTTGGAGTCTAACTCAAAGTCAGCGAGCGACGACTGACTGTCACCGACGGTGTGGAAGCCTTCGGCTAGGCGAGCGGTTAATCGCTCGCCGGTACCTTTGCTAGGCGAGCGACCAAGAAGAGCGATCGATCGCTCGCCTTAAATCAGACGCACTGTTTACAATATGAATCTCCATATTACCCAGAGAGAACTCTAGGCCTATACGTTAAATTTTCAAAGATATGCCTAAACAAATACATAGGTCCAACTTGTAGAGCGTATATCGTATTTTAACGGTCGGTACACTACTCACGTTGAAAATCGTGTTGTAATAATCATAAAAACCAAAAAATCAAAATTTCTCTGCAAATATGCGCAAAATCCAGGGAGCGCGCCCCCTGCGGACGCCCATGAGTCTATACTCTATACAAACATATAAGGTCATTTCAATTTCTTTATCTTTAGCAAATGTAGAAACGAGTTCCATCAGTCTCCATCAATATCATGTTCAATTGATATAGTCTAACAAGACTTAGTCTTTCTTGCAGCATGGAGGTTCGCAAATTATGTTTTTTATCAACTGGAGCTTCGAGAAGCTTAATTCTGTCACCACTAGCCACAGAAATGTTGACGTTTCTTATTTTCGTGTAATTCATTTATTGATAAAGAAAATGGTGGCAAACGGTGGCAATGTTTAAAAAATATTTCTTTATGCAGGCTAGCTTTTCTGTCGCCCCCAGAATTGTGCCGCCCTAGGCGGCCGCCTAGTTCGCCTAGTGGTTAAACCGGCCCTGGATAAGTTCGATAACTATAACTGTAACTAATAAATAATACTAACTATAACTGTAACTATAACTAAAATGAAAAACCATTATCTATAACAGTACGGTAACTATAAATCTATAACTAGGCCTAAAATAAAATCTGTAAGGAGAATCACACTGCCCTCGCTGGAACTTTGCTTGTCGTAGCAGCATATGCGTTATACATCCCGTATATTTAATACTACATAGGCCTAATGCACATTGAAAGACCCTGCAAATTTGCAAAGCAAATCTCCCATAGCTGTTGAGATATTATTTTGTTGTTCCTTTGTTAAAAAGAAATTAATTTAATATTTACTTAGGCTTTGCGTACGGTACATACTTAGGCCTACTGAATTGCATTAGAATCGTGGTTCAGCGCTGGTGAATAGGCTGGTGCCTTGCGCTTGGCCTTCTAGTGGCGCTTTAGAAGTTGGAGATTACGAGTACGATTACGAGCAGCAAGCAATCACCCGAAAAAAGAAACTAATACTGAAAATGATTAGATACAATATGCACGTGACCCACATCGGTGTCGTGATTAGATTCCGATTAATTACGTCATGTTGTAAAACAAAAGCCAATGATGACGTAAAATCCTTTGCCATGGCAACGTTAATAGGGCAGGATTTTCGCTATTATAGACAAACGTACGTTTAGTTTAAGATTTCTGCGTATTTTTCCGCCAACTAAAACACTAACAATTTTCAGTTAATTGTTTCAGAGTTAGACTATGCAGAGATAGTATACACTCTAGAGAAAAATCGGACTCAAGTATGCGACATCTTCAGCAAAAAAAGGAACGCAAAAAAGTCAACTTTAGTGTTCAACATTAAGCAAAGCCAACTTCAAAGTCGATATGAAGCGAGGAAACGAGGTAATATAAATTTTGCTTTATTGTACCTTTATGAGAGAACACGGTAAAACACAGAACTGAACCGTAACTTCTTTATTTAAACTTAGCGTTTCGATCTTATGGTAGGCCTAATTTAAAATTGAAGAAGACTTTCAGCAAATCAAACATTAAAGTCCAGATCGAAAGTCAACTTCAGATACACGGCCAACATGAAAGCAAAGCCAACTTCAAAGCCAAAATGTGAAGCGAGGAAATGAGGTAATTTAAATTTTGATTTATAGTATACCTTTTTTAGAGAACACTGTAAAAAAAACGAACTGAACAGTAATTTTTATATTTAAACTTAACTTTTTTGATCTTATTGTAATGTGGCGAAACCGGGCTGGTCTAAGTTACCAGGATGCCACCAGCCCGATCTCAAGACTCGAGCTCTATCCAAGGGGTGTCGGCTTTGTCTGTCGGGCCAACAGAGGCGCGTTTTAAAAAAACGGGGCCCTATGCGCAAACATTTACGGGGGGGTCCTTCTGAACTTGTAGACTGAGAGTCTGAGACTCTGGTGATGTTTAGCCTATCATGTGCTGCTGTGCAAAAACCCATGAAGTTAAACTTTAAGCCGTTTTTGTGAGTGTTATTGACAATGTCACTGTAATTATAATTAGTTATAGAAGCTATTTTTAAGGAATGTGAAGTTATTTGATTTAATGAGTTTAGTAGAAAACAACTGACATCTGGCATCGAATCAACAACGATCAACGCGAAATACGTGGCAATTTTTACATCTTGAATAAATTGAGCTCTTAAATTATCTCCATTATTGTGATAAATTCATCACAAATTGTATTGGATAATTCTGTACTTGGAAAAAATATTTAACCTTCGCAGGACGAAGCGGGGTAAATAATTACCTCAGCGGTGTTTGGATGTTGATTGCGGAGCAACTGTAGGTAGGTATAATTTGTCGTTCCATGTGTTTACAAGTTACCAACAAGGACATATTCTGCATACTGACTGCATACCCACCACATTGTCATGTCGTGGGAAAAAGATTTTTCAATCCAAAGTGTCCTGGGGCAAAAATTTACCCCGCTTCGTCGTCGACGTCGTTATTTTTTCGTTCATGGGGCAGATCTATTTTTTAAAGATATAAGCTCATAAGTGACCTGCAATCATAAATCAAGCGTGGAATCTACCATGGAATTGAGTGTTAATAGTTTCATAATTGTGGAGAGTTTATTTTCAAAGATGGCGGCCAATATGGCCGCCAAAACAAAAATATCCATGTCTCAGCTCATAGGTCAGCTATAATGACAAATGAAGTGTCAGTTCTAACATTTCCAAGGTCAATGAGTCGATTTATCGTAGTGGCAATAGTGTGTTAGTACTACTGTCCAAAAATAAAATTAGTAGTTAGTACTACTGTCCAAGATGGCGGCCAACATGGGCGCCAAAACACAAAAATATGCATATCTTGGCTCGTAGGAAAGATACAATGACAAATGAAGTGTCAATTGTAACAGTTCCAAGGTCAAGGAATTCATTTATCGTAGTGACAATAGTGTGGGAATACTACTGTTCAAAATATGTGTTTTTGCGGCCAATATGGCCGCCAAAACACAAAAATATGAATTATCAATCAACTGACTGATCGGTCACTATTGCCACTGCGATAAGTCATGTTCAATGTTTTAGGTTTTTTGTTTGATGTTCGATGTTTCATGTTCGATGTTTTATGTTTTACATGTATGTTCGATGTTCGATGTTCAATGTTTCAATGTTTTATGTTCGATGTTCAATGTATTTTTTCAGTGTTTTGTGTTTTATGTTTTCATGTTCGAAGTTTTATGTTCGATGTTTTCTCTTCGTATGTTTTACGTTCATAGTTTTATCTTCGATGTTCATTGCCTTATGTTCAATGTTTTGTGTTTTATGTTTGATGTTTTTACGGTCGATGTTCTATATTCGATGTTCGATGTTCAATGTTTTATGTTCAATTCTCTATGTTCGATGTTCGATGTTTTATGTTCAGTGTTTTATGTTCAGTGTTATATTCAATGTTTTAAGTTCAATATTTTATGTTCAATGTTCGATGTTCGATGTTCAATGTTTCATGATCAATGTTTTAGGTTTTATGTTTGATGTTTTTATATTCGATATTTCATGTTCGATGTTTCATGTTCAATGTTTTATGTTCGATGTTCAATGTTTCAATATTCAATGTTTGATGTTCAATATTCTATGTTCGATGTTTTATTGTGTTCATTGTTTTATGTTCAATGTTTTATGTTCAATGTTTTAAGTTCAATGTTTTATGTTCTATGTTCAATGTATTTTTCTCAGTGTTTTATGTTTTATGTTTTCATGTTCGAAGTTTTATGTTCAGTGTTTTATTTTTGATGTTTTATATTGAATGTTTTATGTTCATAGTTTTATCTTCGATGTTCAATGCTTTATGTTCAATGTTTTATGTTTTATGTTTGATGTTTTTATGTTCGATGTTTTATGTTCAATATTTTATATTCGATGTTCAATGTTTTATGTTCGATGTCCAATGTTTTATGTTCAATGTTTTGTGTTCCATGTTTGATGTTTTTATGTTCAATGTTTTATGTTCAGTGTTTTATGTTTTATGTTTCATGTTTTTATGTTCGATGTTTTATGTTCGATGTTTTATGTTCGATGTTTTATGTTCAATGTTTTATGTTCGATGTTTAATGTTCAATGTTTTATGTTCTATGTGTGATGTTTTTTGTTCGATATTTTATTTTCGATGGTTTATGTTCAGTGTTTTGTGTGCGATGTTCTATGTTTTATGTTCAATGTTCTATGTTCGATGTTTGATGTTCGATGTTCAATGTTCGATGTTTGATGTTCGATGTTCAATGTTCGATGCAGAGCCGTTTTAAGGAGTTTGGGGGCCCTAGGCACAACCCGCACAAACCCTAAATAACCTTAAACGTAATCCGATTTCCGTCTCAATATCTCAGTCTCAGATACAGAGTATTGCATTAGTGCATTGTACGTGCATATGTGTCATTTTGTTAAATTTATTAATATAGTATACTGTTACTAAACTCATAATAACACAGCTAACACATCAATCTTTGTACTACAAGTGAATAAAAGTTTAGTTTAACATACTTTACAGTTTCCATTGTTTATTTGTTATACAAACTGAAAGTGTGATTATAATGAGTACATGTTTGCTATACATGGATTGTGACTTTGTAACGACAATTTCTTACAAACATCGCTTTCGTGTTTTGCTCTGAGCAAAGTCTTTTATAATACACCTGTATCATCGAAATTCAAAGACTCCAACACATCTGATTCTATGCTCATGACATCATACGGCTGCGAAGCTCGTTCTTGATTAATTTAAGTTTTGAGAAAGAACGTTCACCCGTACAGTTTGTCACCATCATTGACAGAAAGATTGATGACCCATCGTTGTTGTTGAAAACAAGCGACAGACAAAGCAACACACAGACTTCTGCGATGGAGAAAAGAACAGTGACTCGCGACAAACTGAGTCACCATTTCGCAGTTCACGACGGAAACAGGAATCAGTTAAGCAACGTCTATGCAACTTATCTCCCGCTCGATACACGCGTTGAGTCGTACTAAAGTCAGACTTTTTATGCTGGCAACTAGCAGGTCCTTTACGAATCCAATAAAATCGCAATTCCTCCGTGATTGGACTCCATAGCCTAAGGCTGCATCAGTTGGATAGTCCGCTGACTCCGCAGGGCTTACATCTTGCGAAATAGGCTTCGAATTTTGGTGTTGTGACAGCATCTGTACTTTCGACTGGTAGACCATCATCTTGCAGCGACAATAACTGTTCATCTTAATCGCAAACAATGACAGCAGTAGACGAGTAAGACAACGTAAGAGTATCTTACGTCTCAACAATGTCGGACTGCGATGATGATTGTGTTTTCTGACTTTGAAAAAAAGAAGATACTTTTGGATGTTTGTTCGACATTTCAATTTCAGTTGCTTCCTTTTTTCTCTTCGCGGCACCACTCATATAATTTCTACGCATTTTTGATGGGTTGTCTGATATTTCGTTTAACTGATCGTAGTGATAATTGGCCAAAAATTGCAAATCGGTTTACCGTGAACGTCTGAACGACGGTTATAACTGACAATCAGAATCTTAATCTGCATAACAAGAAGGGTAGAAACTATCAGAAAACCTCAACCTTATACATTGGAGGAGGTGGAAATGAAGTGATTTTGTTAAGTTAAATAAGTTTGCCAAGTTCACTACCGACTCAGTACCGAGCGTCGACACGCCAACATCATTCTATTTATCCTATTAACTGTGCGAAATTTGATACGCTTTTTGCCCTTTTTATAATTTAAAGTTTAAAACAATTTATAAAATGACTAGATCATAGGACAGAGAGATTTAATATTAAAAATTAATATTAACTTACCAAGACATAACAATTCCTTGAATAGCGCTGGGAAAAAGCAGACAAATAAAAACAAACATAATAGCCAATAGCCTAGAGCAAGTTGTGCGCCATCGTCGCCATGCGTTAATATTATTGATTTATTTCTATAGCGCTCTGATTTTATTACCAATAATTATATTTAACTAAAAATGCAGACCGCAGACATTTGTTTTAAAAAAATAATAAAAATGTGTTATTGTTCTTACTTTACTTTGCAGAATTGTTACTTGTTAGAACAGAACTTATAATATTGTTATTTTGTTTCTGGGCCGCCGCGGGGCCCCCCGCTGCGCGGGGCCCTAGGCCCGGGCCTCGCGTGCCTATGCCTTAAAACGGCACTGGTTCGATGTTTGATGTTCGATGTTTGATGTTCGATGTTCTAATGTTCGATGTTCGAAGTTTTATGTTTGAGGTTCAATGTTCAGTATTTTATGTTCAGTGTTTTATGTTAGATGTTTTATGTTCAATGTTTTTGTTCGATGTTCAATGTTTTATGTTCAATGTTCAATGTTTTATGCTTTATTTTCGATGTTTTTATGTTCGATGTTTAATGGTCAATGTTTTATGTTTGATGTTTTTATGTTCGATGTTCAATGTTCAATGTGTTATGTTTTATTTTTTCCATGTTTTAAGATGTGCATAGAAAATCAAAAATGGCGGCTAAACACAAAATTGCGGGCCTACCGCTACAGCAAAATTTCTACAGTAACTTAAACTTAACGTTTTGAATTTATGTAATTTAAAGTTGAAGGGTGTTTTCAGCAAATCAGATATAACAGTCCAGATCGAAAGCGAAGCCAACTTCAAAGTCAAGATGTGGAGTGAGGTCAAGACGTGAAGTCAAGACACGAGGTAATTTAAATTCAGTTTCTTTCCTTTTATAGTACCTTAATACAAGAATACTTTTAAACACAGAACTGAACAGAAACTTTTATACTTAACTTAAAAACTTAATTTCTCATTGTTTTCGATCTTGAGGTAATTTAGAGTTGAACGGGGTTTCTGCAAATAAAAAACTCCAGATCGAAAGTCAACTTTAGATTTATTGCCAACATGATAGCAAAGCCAACTTCAACGTGAAGATGTGAAGTGAAGACACGAGGTAATTTAAATTCAGTTTCTTTCTTTTTATAGTATCTTTTTGAGAGAACACTTTTAAACACAGAACTGATCAGTAACTTTTATAGATGAGGAGACTGAAGGCCGAGATAGAGAAAGATATGATGATGTGCGAGTAGACCCGGGCCGTTGGATGGTGAATAGCTGGCGAATGTAAGAAGGTTGAGAGGTCTGAAGGGCGTTGCATGTAAGATATGATTTTGTAATGGATGAGTTGAGGGACTTTCAGCCATCGAAGTGATTTCAAAACAGGAGTTATGCGATGGTGTTTGGGAGTTTTGGTGACTGCTCGAGCGAGGGCATTCTGAACTGTTTGCAGGCGTTTAATTTGAGAAGAGTCGATGTTGTAGAAAAGGGAATTGCAGTAGTCGAGTTTGGAATGCACAATGGAGGCGGTTTTGTAATCGAGTACTGGGCGCAGTCGACGAAGGTCACGGATGTGCATGTAGCAGGTGCGAGATAGCTGAGTGATGCGGTAGGCAAAGGTAAGGTTTTCATCAAAGATTATTCCAAGATTGCGGACAGGAGAAGAGTAAGGTACGGGAGAAGAGAGATCTGTTGGCGAAAGGTCGGAAGGATAGGTTACTTTGCTTAGTTGCTCGCGGAGGTCAATAATGAGAAATTCTGTTTTTAAAGCGTTTAGACATAAGAGGTTGGGCAGTCATCCAGGCTGATATCTGGGTGATGATGTTGCGTAGATGATTTAGTGCATCTGGAAGGGAGCGAGGAGAGAAAGATATGAACAGTTGTGTGTCGTCAGCGTAGAGGTGATGATCGACAGAGGACGATGAAATGAGTTTGCTGAGTGGGGAGGTGTTAAGGATGAACAGCAGAGGACCGAGGACAGAACCTTGAGGAACACCGCAGGTGAGGGTGTGCAAGTTAGAGGAGTGACCAGCGGCATTAACGGTGAAAGAACGTGAGGAAAGGTATGAATTGATCCACGATAGGGCAGTACCAGAAATTCCAAATGCAGAGGAAAGGCGTTTAATAATAATAAGGATAACATGGTCTATTGTGTCAAAGGCGGCAGAGATGTCTAAAAGACACAGACAAGAGACTTGTTGACGACCTATTGCCATGACAAGTTTGCTGTATAGCCAGGTGAGGACTGTTTCAGTAGAGTGATGTTTGGTGTAGGCAGTTTGATTTGGGTTTAGGAGATTGTTTGAGGTAAGATAACCATTGAGACGAGAGAGGACAACCCGTTCGGACAGCTTAGATAAGAAAAAGAGATTTGAATTTGGGCGGTAGTTGGAGAGAAGTTCCTTGTCCAGGGATGGCTTTTTAGAAGTGGTGTAACAACTGAGTTTTTGAAAAGCATAGGAAACGTACCGGTCGATCGAGACAGGTTGATGATCTTGGTTATAGTAGGAACGAGAAGGGTTGCACAGTCTTTGAGTAAGGATGTTAATTGGGATTGGGTCGAGGTCGCATTGTTTGTTTTGTGAGGCTTGAATGAGGGTAGTGATTTCTGCTTCGGTGGCTGGCTCAAACAGGCTAAAGCAGGGGTGGGCAACATACGGCCCGCGGGCCGGAACCGGCACCCGAGAACTTTTCAACCGGCCCTTGACATGTCTTCAATAATAGCATTGTATCTGGCACTTTTATCCGGCCCTACATGAATGTCTGGATCTCTGTACGTAGGCCGACATTAAAACATCTGTTTCTTATTCATTAAGATTCCGGCCTCTAGTCTAGTCAACTAGTTCACTACTCATCCATCAATGTAATTACTCTCTGCATGAAACAATACCACAGAGTGGGTAGGTTCGAAACTTTGGAAGCCATCTTCACTTAGATTTCATTCCCTGAAAATGATTGCACTGTTTCCAAGCACAAATATTTGCGAACAGTTCTTCTCAAAGATGCACGAACTAACAGAAGCAGATGCAGACTAACAAATGACAATTAATCTTTCCAATGAAATTTGAATTGCCACTTCGAACATTAAAGCAACCATACTGGATAAATTGTGTCGTGAGAAGAAGTGTCCGATTTCACATAAATCATTAAATATAGCACACCAAGCAAATGGATGCATTGTACACTAACAGTTTTGTGTATTTTTAAAATTGAAGAAACTTATATATAGTATTTTATTGTCCTACATTAGGACGTAGGTAATTAGTATAATTATGTTTTCGTCATAAAAATTATCTTCAGTTAGTGTAACATAAATTTAACCGTAATGGTTATATCGCTATAGTTAAAGGCTAGTTTAATAAAATTAATATTGTCATATTTTCTTGGGCAAATGAATCTGCAAAAATTAGCCCGCGATTGTCACGCGGCCCCTAAGCTGCCCTTAAAATCTTCGGACGGCCCTCTGTTAAAAGAAGTTGCCCATGCCTGGGCTAAAGGATGCAGTAGGTGGCAAAGTTGTGTCATTGTGGTCGCCCGAGAGGGAAGAGTCGGTTTGTGTAGAGGTTGATTTTGATAGGAGAGTCTATAATGAGAGACGGAGTGAGGAAACTTTGTCAGTGAAGAATGATGCAAAGGAGTCGGCAATGGATGCATGTGGGATGGAGTTTGGGAGGGGGTGAGAAGAGCCACGGTGAAGAAGATTGTTTATGGTTTTCCAGAGATTTCTAGGATTGGATGAGTTGCATGAAATGAGTGTTGGGCCCTGAAAGTAAATTACTAGTCTTGTAATAAATCAAAGTAATGTTGGGCCCTGAAAGTAAGTAAGTAAGTAGTCTTGTAATAAATAAAAGTAGTGTTGGGCCCTGAAAGTAAGTATGTAGTCTTGTAATAAATCAAAGTAGTGTAAAAAAAATGTCGCAACACTGCGGTTGATTACAAGGATATATAATTTCGTCCAGTAATTAAAACTGGATGAACATAAATTAGATTAAGGCCAGGTGTCATTGGCTGAATGCGTTTTAGAAGGATTTCGTGCTCTGAAATGATTTTATTGACATTCTATTACCTTGTTACCTTGTTACCTTGTGCTGTCAGCTCGTGGAGCTCTAGCGATCGTCATGGTGAACATTCTCTATTATTTCCTATTCGATGACAAGTCCCTTAATTCCGCCAAATTCATACCAGTTACATCTTGTATCTCATCCATCCATCTCCTCCTTGGGCGACCCCGTCTTCTCCCCTCACCACACGCCAGCATCATTTCCTTCTCCAGACCATCAGATCGCATAACATGTCCAAAGAACCTTAGCTTCATTCTTGTCGCAGTTTGTTTTAACGACTCTTCATTCTCAACTCCAATCTCCTCTCGTATTGATTCGTTCGTTCTTTTCTCAGTCCAAGATATTCTCAGCATCTTCCTCCATATCCACATTTCACAAGCGTTAACCTTATTCTCCATGTTCTTTGTCATTGTCCACGTCTCGCAACCGTACAGTACCATGGGAAAGGTTAGTGCTCTCACGAGCCTTTTTTTGTTTCTATGCTCACATGTTTGTCTTTCCATATCTTTTCCAGTCCGGTCATTGCAGCTTTTCCTATAGCAGTCCTTCGTTTTATTTCTGGATCACACTTTCCTTCCTTTCCAACCAGTGATCCTAGGAATGTGAAGCCTTCTACCACCTCTATTTCCTCCCCGTCTATCTCAAAACTATCCCAATCTGCTGTTGTCATGACCTTTGTCTTCTTTATGTTGAAGTATAAACCAGCTTTTTCACTTTCTCTCCTCACCCTTCTTATCAGTTCTGCCAGATCCTCTTTTCTTTTTGCCATTAATGTTGTGTCATCCGTGTATCTAAGGTTATTCAGTGTCTTTCCAGCGATTTTTACTCCCTCAATTGCCCCCTCCAGTTCCGCCTTTCTCATTATTCTTTCAGCATATAGACGATAGGCGATCATAATACTGTTCCATACAATCGCTAGGTGGCGCCATTATTTTTTAAATCCTGTGGTATCGTCTTAAATGGCTCTATATTATATTATATAGTCTGTGGTCAATCTAAGTACCAAATTTAACCTTATCTAACGAAGGCGAGGGCATGATGGGGAGTTTGAAGAATTTAATGAATGTTGTTCATCTAGGCTCAAAATTATGGATAAGCGGTGAAACTGTTTTACTAATAATACTAAATAATACTAAGTGGATGCATAAATGAACGTGTTTGATTAGTTAATGTTTTCGGGCGTATTCACTATTCAGACTAGTGAATGTGACTGACCTCTCTGTAGTGTAATAGGCCTAATTTCTACTGCTTTGTAAAGTTTTGGATTTTCGTGTTTATGAAAAGGTTGTGAAATAATAAGTACACACATCCTTCACTTACCTCTCTTCCTGTCTGTATCTTTCTCTGTCACTCTCTTTCTCAACCAACCGGCACTTTGCTGTGTGTTGCACCAAATGAGTGTTGGGCCCTGAAAGTAAGTAAGTATGTAAGTAGTCTATTAATAAATCAAGTCAAGCGCTCTCACATTTTACAAAATGGGGTGTTCTTGGTGGTCAGTCTGAGGTTTTGCAATTGATTGCCCAGTTTTGTGCAATCTGTCGGTTCTCTAATGCAGTGTATTTAGTTATATATTAACTTGTGCTTTATAAATCTTCATATGATGATAATGATATATTCAGAACCTTAAAACTCGTCGGTTTCAGCTTTCTTACCCACTATAGATTGACTTCTGGTTTCTCTGACTAACTGGATTTCGACCTGGCTTCTCTAATGGATTAAAACCTTGCTATGGCTTCTCTTGAAGCAACCATCGATTGGTACTTGGTACATTGCATTATGATGATACTCGATTGGATACGTGCTGCACTGCTCAGCAACGTAACTAGGACTTTTCGTTTGGGGCTTAAGCCTTGAGCATGGCAACAATTATTAGCCGTAAGCATATAACGGCTTGATTTATTTTGTGGGGCTTCAACTTCGTTTTGGGGCTTATGCTGGTGGATTACTAACAGAACGAGTACTCTTTTAAAAAACCCTCAGAAGTGTAGAGGTATCTTCCTGAATGATCTAAATTGTTACAGTTTCACTAAATCTAACATGTATGAGTAGACTATTGAGATTTTTTGCTAAGTGTTATACCAGTTTACATTGTTGTACAGTCATTCTTGATCTGGCTCTTTCTTTGTAGTTCCACAATGGATATTGGCAAGACATTTACATTATATTCATCCTGTAAAAAAGTTAGAAGTTCCTGTCAAATATCCAGGTAAGATTATTTGAAAAGCTGCAGAACACACATCTAACAACTGGGATGGGTACAATAGATGCCGAGCTACGGTATTCTGCATAGACAGAAATTACAGAGTTGGGCTAAATAAATTTCTTATCTTTCTCATTTACATACACTGGAGACCTATTATAAAATCTTATTTAGAACATGAATTCTGATATGGACAGCCTTATTGGAGGGCAATTCTTGATGTGGCTCCCAAAGACATCATAATAGGTACTCTTATGAATCTATTTGTGCATGTTTCACAGAATTATGACAATTGAGTGCTGTTGAAGAATAAATATTTTGTGTATTGTTGATAGAACAAGTTTCCATCTTTAGATTTGCCAAGTGGAACACCTACCCACAAGATATTGACGGAGTCACTAAACACTCAGATTTTGTAAACCTGAACTTGGGTTAAGTTGCTTCAGGGCTGAATTTTGACTCGAATGACCCCAAGTTTTGGCTTGTTGTACATTTTTAAACTAGCAACAATTGATGCATTGGATTGTGATGCTAAAAAGTTCTTAGATTAACTTCGGTTTGGTTGATTTCGATATGCAAGTATGCTTTGCTGTCATTTGTCTTAGAAATCGAGTTTCCTGAGAAGCGAAAATTGCGCTTCATGGAAAAAGTGCCTCACCCTCAGCCAGGCCAGCGAATGAGTAAGATGAAGAAACAGTTGATTGATATGCGTGGACCAGAACTGACCCACACTTTCCTGCTACACAAGCAGTATGGCATCAGGGTTAGCGTTGTTGTGAATGTTTGTAAAAGTTTGATAATATAGGGGATCATCCATAAAAACATCTGTAAAATACGACTTACTTTGGGCCCTAATCCCTCACCCCCTATTGTCTGCCTTTGGCATTGCCTTCTTTCCTGTGTGTGGCGTATTTAAGCTTGGATCTGTTTGCTGTACAAGACACAGGATGTAGTGACAGAAACTTGACCAAATTCAGATGTGGTAGCATACATTGGGATTAAACCTGCCTCCATCTATCTCCCTCTTTGCAGACGACCTTGATGGACTGATGACCTCTAGATCATCTTACTAGTACAGAGTTGTTTAGAGAACACTTAAAGTAAGCAGTTCGGTGACTAATCATAATCTTGAAATTTCTAAAGTAGTGCTTAAAAGCTAAGTGCAGGTATGAGCGTATTCACGAGCGTGGATTAAGACCTAATAACAACTAGATTTTGCAGATGCAACCATTAAATATTTGATGCTTTGCACATTAAATATGTTGACAGCATAGTTGCAGGTCACAAGCGTGAGGTGTCGTGGGACTACAGACTAAATATTTTTCTCTTTTGAAAATTACAGGCAGATAAAACAACGAATCTCACTCTGGGTCCAAGATGTTTGGTAACATGTAACAAGTGCATACGTTCATGACCAGTCACTATGGCTTACATGTAGATTTGGACTGTATTTAAATTTTTCCAGTTATCTTGGGCCATTGGGCATGATAGCCAAATGGATAGAACACTTGGCACATGGCCTGTAGCACGATGAACACGTGTTCAATCCTCCAATCTGTTCTGTTGAATCGATTAGTCATGTGGAAGGATGGCAATATCAAATAGTTGTATTGTATGTAATGCATTTTTGTTGAGAGGTGTATGTGCTGTGTACACATGTGTTCTAAACAGTCTTTAATGGGAATGATTGCATCTGCTAAATTTCTGTTGTTGCCTGTCTGTGAAATAGGCAAAGCAAGGAGGTCAACTCCACCACGGCCATTTTGAGATGCTGCGCACGGGGATCAACCGTAACATGGATGAAACCCGAATGTTTGCCATCTGGCGAGTTGACGCACCGTGGAAGCCGATCACAAAGAAAGGCCAGGGACATCGAATGGGTGGGGGTAAAGGAGCCATCGATCACTACACCACACCAGTAAGGGAAGGGCGAATTGTCTTAGAGTTCGGAGGCCACTGCGAGTTCCACGAGGCATACAACATCCTGATTCGGGTGGCTCGGAAGCTGCCATTCAATGCAGATGTTGTGAGCCAGGAGATTCTCGAAGAGGAACAGAAGCGTGAAGCGGAAGAGCCGAATAAGAATCTTAATCCGTTTACGTTTGAATATTGTGTTAAGAATAACTTAACAGGCTGTCGCAAATGGCTTAGCCCCTACGATTACATCTGGTATGGCAAATATCGGTAATGAGGTATCAGAATTTTTCGTTACATTTGGACCTTATCCATGTGGAAAAGTAGCTGGCATTGATTTGCAAATGGTTTAAAGTTGTTAGAAAATGGTTCTGAATTGATAAAGAATTTCAGAGACAGTTTACAGTTTTTTGTTTAAAGACAGGATAACGGGCAGTTAATGACGTGAAGCTCTTGTTGAAATATTCTACAAAAGCCCAACAACATACACACGAGGCAGATCATCGATGACATGCTGCATTGGTTTCCCAGTCACTTTCAGTGCATTCTCGTCTCTAAAGCGTTAAGGTTGCCTTCAAGATCTGACAGTGCAAGTTAGATTTTTTGGATACAAGCAGGTTCACTTATGGTACTTAAGTTCAGACTAAACATAATACCATAACAATTTATACAACTGTATTTGAACAGGATCTCTTGATAATACTGCAATCAACCATATCATAAACGCCAAAAAGAAATCTAGTCACACACTGCAGATTATTCAAACACTGCACACCACAAATATACTTTAATATGAAGTCTATGAAATGGCACACAGGAATCCTCAAATACTCCACTCAGTTTATCAAACAATGAAAACTTGTCAATTGAAATCTAATCTAGAAACAGTTTGGCTATGCAAACTTCAGGATAACTTGGCAAGAGAACATCGAGAAACTGGAAACCAGAAGCAGATTCCTGGGTTGAATATTTCAATATTCTTCTTGGAATGGATGTGCAATTTATTAATTTAATCACGATTACTTCATACACGCAGTTAAAGACTGGTGCTGTATACTAAACGTAATAACTAATCAATTGTGTATTTATTAAAACCAGAAATTTAGAAAACTGCTACCAGTTTATTATTTCTACAAAACAATGACTATAAACATAAATCAATAAATATTTCTGCTCTATTTGGGTGCAGTTGTCCACAGTAGGGAATGTAATCCCGGAGCATTCTGTCAATCCCGGGATTACGGGATTAGGAATTTATCAATCCCGGGATCCCGGGATTATACTTTATGCAATAAAAAATTTTCCCGCCTGTAGCATAAATGTATATTTAATACTATAACGATGTTGTGTATTAAAGATATAATGGTATTAAGGACGTTGTGGGTATGTGTTATAAACTTGTAACTTAAAATGAAAAGTTTAAACGTTCGTTAGGAGTTATTAACGATAAAATTATCGCAAGAAGCGTGAAGTGTCAAAAGTAGATTCACCCACTAATGATGACTCAGAGCATAGGCAGAGGCACTTGACAGCAGTTGGGCTCGGTTGATCTGTGATCAAGGTTTCTCCACTAACAGCTTGTATTCGGAGGCTCATTAACTCGGGGTGGGGTGTTTCTGAGCGGAAAGATCTTGATACTTGATAGCAATCCCACGGCCGGGAATGAGGTCTCAGAACGACAGGTGACCAGCGCAGCACCGCTGCGGGAAGACCCAAGCAGTAGCAGCCTAGCAGTCTCGCCTACCAGTAGGTCTAGCAGCCGTACTGCAGCGGAGTGCACTGCAGCCTGCAGCACCCTGATATTAAAGTAGCCAGCAGGGGCGTCTACACCATAGAAACCTTGGAGCAAATGCTCCATCCAAGACATAGGGGAGATCTGTCAGTGTGTGTGTGACACCATCTTAGGGGGAAAGGAACGGGGAGGGGGAAGAACAGAGGGAAAAGGGACGTTGCTTCAATGACTTGGGGGGGGGTAGACGCCTCTGGCAGGCAGAGTCAGTCTGTAGTCTGCACTAGGGCTGGTACCCGTCGTTGCTGTTTATCTGCCGTAATTAGCGTCCATTGCCCAAGCCTCAAGGAAGAATTATACAGTGGATCAAGCAAATTTAATCCAAAAATCCCAATTTTTTGTAATCCCGGAAATACGGGATTCCACGTTTGTCAATCCCGGGATTACGGGATTGCAAAATGTTCCGGGATCCCGGGATTCGGGATCCCGGGATTACATTCCCTAGTCCACAGGGCTGTAGTGGTAAAATTTGAGGTGAGTATACGCTACCGGTGAGAAGCGGTGTCCCTAGGGCTGATGTCACCCTAAAAAAATGTGATGACCTTTTTCTAGGAATTCGTCTCTTCAAAATTGATGACCTTTTAGGAATTCTCAGAAAATTCTTGACTTTCTTTAGGAATTCGTCTCTGAAAAAGTTGATGACTTTTTTTTAGTCATTTGCCCTCAGAACCTGTCATTAACTTTCTTTTTTTGGGAAATTTCATTAGTCAATGGCTATACGGTCTCTAAAGAGGTAAGTATTCACTGTATACCCGCGTATACCCTCGACTACAGCCCTGGTTGTCCACATATTACTCTTTGGGCAGTATTAAGTGCATAAAAAATCTTGTGCATTACACAACATGTATTACCTAATTTTCCACAGCATCAGAAACTACTGATGTAAAATATAAACAGAACACAGTGAAATAAATTTGAACTTCAGAACAGCAGAATTATTTGTTAATACAAAAGCAATATGTACAAATACACTATTTTAAAAACAGATGTATTGCTAAAATAGTCACTGGCAATATCACACAAAGAATTTTAAACAGATGAACCACTGCAAATTAAAGCTGTCCAATTGCTATGCAACTCAAACTCGCTACCGTCCTCGCCGCATACATCAACTCTTTCTATGATTCATGTGACATGAAGCTGCAGGAAATTTTTATCTGCGCTGACCTGTACAAACTTTATAAATCATCGGAGCAGTTACTTCGCCACTTTTGAAGCAGTTTTTGATTTTGTATTTTCTAATGAGGTCTTGGACTGAGTTTCTGAAAGCCTTTTCTGTAGAAGTGTCAGTTTTTCTTTCAGCTCGTTATTCTTTTTCTCTTCTTGTTTTACAGAGGATGATAGTAGCGTCAGCTTGTCACAAAGACTTTCACAGTTGGTGCAGCCATCCTACAAGAATTGGTGATTCATTGCAATTCTAAGTTGGCCAATCTGTTACAGAATTTACCTTCATTAAAATACGTATTATTGTAGGCAGGTAAACATTTACGAGTATGTATACGAATCAGTAAGAATCGTGGAAGCTCTTTATAATACTACCTATGGAAGCACTTAGAAATACTTGAACAGAAAATGTAGAATGGTGCACAAATTGGTAATAAGCTTGCCTCGTGATTTAATAACAATATTAGAAATAATAATAAAGAATTTATATAGCACCATATCACAGCCGAGGCCAAAGAAAAGGAAGGCGCTGTACATAAATTTAAAATCAACAACAGTCGTATGATATTCTAAAAAGATAGATTTTTAGCTGCGAGTTGAATGGGAAGGTCACATGTTCTGGCCGCTGAGTAGGTCCTATGTAACAGCCTTTGACACGTAGCGTTGGCATCTGTCAACCAAGCAGCAGAATTTGGACCTGGTTGGTAAATGGAAGGTACTGCTATTGTGACCAAGCCTAGTGCTCTGTAAAGCATGAGTATGCAAGTTCAAGCCTTCCGAGACCATTTAAGTCCTTAATGCACATAAGCTTAGTGCCACTGGCACTGACAGAGGCTTCTCATGCACTGGCAAATAAACTGTATTGAGTAAGTAAATCCTGCTACAAGATGAGAGTTGAATTTTGACAGGAAGTGCACACAGGGAAACCAAGGCTTGATTTTGTACAGTTAACAAGAATGTCAATATCTACTACATTATCACCTAAAATGCCAAACATGATAGTCATAGCTGATAATATAACCAGTCTATCATAATATAGAAAATTAAATATTACCTCTGATGCAAGTGTGATGTCTGGCATATTAATCTCATTATTATTATGAAATTCTCCAGTTTCAGAAACTTCAATGTACCTTGGATGTTTTCTGCATACTTTTCAGTTTTATTCGGAGCACCTCGGCCTCTTCTTGGACTTTTCCAAGTTCTTTACTAAGTTCATCAAGCTGCAAGTGTCTCTCCCTAACAAGAAAAAGTCAGATAAAAATCTAGCAGTTTCAATTATTTCTAACTAATTCTTCGTACAAAGGGCTCTCGTGCAACACAAGTTTTGTTGACTTTTGCCAACAAGCTTTTACCACAACATACATTTTCTGTGTAAACCAAATAAAAACTGGTTATTTTATAACCAAAAGCAACAGCTTCCTAAGAGTTCAAAACGAGACTGGTCGTAAAGTCCGCTTACTTTGAATTTCCTGTCAAAGCATCCGCCATTTGTTTTTTTAAGCGTTCCAGTTTCTCCTCTCGCAGTGCTATTTCTTTTTCTTTTGATACTTTAATATCAGCAATGTTAGCCTCACACTAACAGGAAAAGAGTAACAAACAATATTTAAACAAACAGGCATATTTCTGAACAGCCATTGGTTAAAAATTTGATGAATACCAATAACATCAATTTTAGCATCATTTTGTTCCGGGCCAGCAAAATTGCCAAACTATCAACAATCGAAATTATTCATTTCAAATCGAAACTGAACTTTCAATTTTGCTTTCTTTTAGTTAATTGAAAACAGAAGTGATTTTTCAAAGTAATATCAACATACACCTATTTGGGATTAAGTTCAACACATGGCAACCAATTCATTGTCTCTTCTTGTTAATGATGACGCATTAGGAATTTCTGCAGTCACCTAGTTGTAATTGAACCACTTTCTCCGCCATTTCGGCCGATTATTTTGTCTAACTGTAGAACTTTCTCACTAATTTCTGACATGTTGGAGTTACTGCTGCTATGTTTGCACGTCAGAATAATTTTTTGCTACGGTTTTTATTGCACTTTTCTTTGCCTGTCTTCCTCTACATGACTGCATGAAGAGGAATGGGTTTCCTGACGTGCTATCAAGTCTAGAATTTATGGACCTGTGTACACCGTGTGCAGCCTGGAAATTTTCGTCTCAGCAGAGCAGAAATGCAGGTCTTGACCATTAGTTACTTGCCTGCCACTGGTGACTCTTCTAGTTTTCTGTGTCTTGTTTTGCTTACTGATGAAATTTCTGTTGTTAATTACATTTACCATCATTTATGCTTTAGTAGAGAGCGACTCGGACTGGGTTTTCTAAAAGTGGCACTGTATACATTTCTAATTACAATTCCACTGTCTGCAACCTAAATTTATGACCAAAGATTTATGACCTTCAGAATTTATGACTTTCAAAATCCCATCAATTTATCACCTTCAGAATTTATAACTTTCAAAATCCCATCAATTTATGACCTTCAGAATTTATGACTTTCAAAATCCCATCAATTTATGACCTTCAGAATTTATGACTTTCAAAATCCGATCAATTTATGACCTTCAGAATTTATGACTTTCAAAATCCCATAAATTTATGACCTTCAGAATTTATAACTTTCAAAATCCCATCAATTTATGACCTTCAGAATTTATAACTTTCAAAATCCCATCAATTTATGACCTTCAGAATTTATGACTCAAAATCCTATCAATTTACGAGCTTCAGAATTTATGACTTTCAAAATCCTATCAATTTATGACCTTCAGAATTTATAACTTTCAAAATCCTATCAATTTATGACCTTCAGAATTTATGACTTTCAAAATCCCATCAATTTATGACCTTTAGAATCCCATCAAAAACCAATCTGTACCGGCAACATTAAATGAAATTTCGAAGTAGGGGCCTTCTATCACATTGTCCAAAAGGTAACATAGCTCCCGCTCTTTAATAACTTATCATTTCCTCATTTTGACATAATCAGTTGGAGCTTTGTAGAACTCACCTTCTTTACAGCAGCTGCCATATCCTTAACTTGGTTGGCATGTTGCCGTTTCAGCTCTTCCACATGCTGTAAGTTCTGTCCCAGTTCAACCTTAACCTTCTCCAAATTCTGCTTTGTACCTTCATGACTAGACTGTTCCTTCTCGAACAGAACTTTGTACTCTTCCTCCTGAACAAACAAGAAGACTGCACATAACTGGTAATATTCTAAGCAGTGCACAGCTACTGGTAATGTAGTGAATTGTTCACCACACACTCGAATTGTTTATAATGTCGACTGTGTCCCAGCTGCTGCGGCGCCCATCACGAAGAACACTACCACAAGTGCACATCATGCGTTAAGTATCATTAACACTTTAACGACGAGAATGTACTAAAAGCCACTGTGAAACCAATACAGCTCGTCATTAAAGTATTACGTGAGACTATGGTGCACCCTGTCAACATATGTCAGAAAACACATGTCAGTGACAACTATTTGCAACTCGTTTTGGTGAAGATGCAATTGGTTGGGAATGAACCATTCAATTTCATATGTTGAGCATATGCTAGACAGATAGATACATGTAGATTGTCAACATTCAACCTTCCTCAAAATTTCTGTTCTATCACAAAAACGAACAACCGACATAATACTTTAAATGTCGGCTCAGTCGTAATTCCAAATGCTCTGCGTTGTACAGCACCTAAAGAAATGCACTTCTACACTTTGATGCAAACAAAGGCTTGTCAATGAAGAACAACTGACTGTAGCTGACCTGCGAATTCTGCTGATTGCCGATTATGTACATCTGTTAAGAAAAATCAAGATCACGTCCTTTGGCCTCGTTTACCACCAGTCCACGAAACTGTATTCATTGCATCCCCAGAATCACTGTCTTCCAGTTAAAAGACAATAGAGACTTTATTTCCGAACACTATACTCAACATTATCTACTTCTCAAAACTCTGTCTAACTTTGTTCCATGCTGCGGATTTCTGAGCGTGTGTTTACTTTATAAACAATAAACAAGTATCATCATTTCAAAAATGCTGCTGACCTGTGCAAGTAACTGGCCACTGAGGTTAGCAATAGAGATGTCCTTGTCCTTCACTTCAGTCTTCAAGCTGTCTACAAGTTGAACCAGTGCAGCTACGCGCTGCTGCAACTCCTTCTCACGTTCCTGTTAAACAAGGTAAAGGTTTTCAATGTCAGTCCGTAGAAGTCGACCCACAAATTGTAAGGTATGAATTATAATTTAGTTAATGAATAGTCCTGAGCAAATTCCTAACTCAGACTTATGTGGAATAAGTCAACTGAATCAATGGCAACCAAGGGGTGCTAATAATGAGGAGCTCATTCAAGAGACCAACTTCGTTATCAAATAGGGCCAAAAAAGCTCATTTCAGTCAGGCATGAAATTTGAAGTTACATTACTTAATTATATATACTGGCTAACTGAAGGTGTTTAGGTGTTCACCATGTTGCATATTTGTCACTTTGCAGCTGCACAGCCTTACCAGTGCCTCTTTGAGTTTCTTGTTTTCGTGGTTTATCTCTTGAGTAAGTCTCTTCTCTACTTTTGTTGGCTGATCACATGTTGCTGCTGGTTTTTTCATAGCAGCTGGAGGTGAGCACAAACTGATGAAACTTATTTCATCAGCAATGCCACACATGCTCTCAGCATTTAAATTTTTTCATAATTTCACTTAAAGAACAAACTATTCATTAGTACTCCTGGTTTCAAAGCCAATGCAATCAAACGAGCAAATTAACAGAGCTGTCAATACCAATTGCACATTGACCATCTCTAATAGGAAGTCGAGGAGCACCTCTGAATGTACATAATGATGTACACTGATTTATGCATTACACTGCATTAGACAATACCTGGCAACCACACTATTTGGGCCCACACTTGGCTTATGGTCGGTGCACAATGAGGGCTCAATTAATGTTGGTGTCTGCGTACCTTCCTTCATCATGTTGCGAATTGTCAC
Organism: Allolobophora icterica; assembly: GCA_963556255.1. NCBI lineage: Eukaryota > Metazoa > Annelida > Clitellata > Crassiclitellata > Lumbricidae > Allolobophora > Allolobophora icterica. The sequence goes on from OY744616.1 coordinate 27,313,361, forward strand.
TTTGCAGCTACACAGCCTTACCAGTGCCTCTTTGAGTTTCTTGTTTTCGTGGTTTGTCTCTTGAGTAAGTCTCTTCTCTACTTTTGTTGGCTGATCACATGTTGCTGCTGGTTTCTTCACAGCAGCTGGAGGTGAGCACAAACTTCTCTTTGTAAGTTCTGTTGATACTTCTGGCACTGCTTTTGGCACTGGAATATTGATGGCACTTCCACTGATTCCTTCGTAGCTGCGGTCAATTTTTACAGGCCGAGGGCTGAAACGAGAGGTTGATGTTGACTGACGCAGTGAACCCAGCTGTCGCACTTCGCGAGCCTTAGGATTCGACATCACATCGGTTTTCTGTAGCAGTCAGACTGTGGTTGTATTTCATGAAAACATGGTATGCACTAAAGATAAACATCAGAAGGTTACTTAAAGTCTTGGGGAAAAACTAAACATTAAAACAGTGCAAAGCCATTGGCTGTCCATAATAAAGGTATAGTAGCTTGGACCAAAGTATTGTGCTCGTGCACAATTTATGTTTAGAGGAAGATCAAACCCGAACTTCCTTGAATAGCAGAAGCCAATAAGGCCTACTGATTAACACGTAAACCCCATAACGTCGTTCGCAAAACATGCCGAGTTTCTGCCTTTTAGTACTTGCTGGAATTACCACTTGGCATGTTTTGTTTTCAATAAACTTTTGAAAAGCTCTCCTAAAACGGCGTGTGATATTTTCACCAAACAGCAAAAACATACATTTACCTACGAGTAGTTATTGTCACCCTTTTGTTTTCCAAACAAATGTTGTTGCGTCTCATAACACAAAAGGGAACTGACAATTTAAAACCAAGTTCCGAACACCTTGTTGTGTAGTATCTAAGCACCGGTTGGCGACATCTGCAGAATGGCTCAATGCGAGAGTATTATTATCCACTACAAATATTCAGATTATTTCATTATTATTTTAGTTTCTCGATATCTGTATGGAAATTTACCAAATACTGTCGCCAAAACTACTATGTAAATGTGTAATTTGTCAATTATTCTGCTATTTCATCTATTTACTCTTTGACAAATCGTTGACAAATATATTATATTTGTCAACGATTACACAACATGTAGTCTCCTTATTCTTTAATTAAGCGCCTGCAAACGCACTGCGCTGTAGGCCTACATGTACATGTTATGCGATAAATCTTAACTACTAACAGAACAGACAGCCTGCAATACACAGCGCAAATTGCAGCCTACAAAGCATGTCCGCCTATGCCCTATGGGACTCGATCTCTGTACCTCCACAGTATAAATAATTATTATTTATACTGTGGTACCTCTCGCACTCTACGCCAGATGTTATCCAATGCGCTATCGGGCAGCAATCACAAATTTTGATTGTAGGCTTAGGCCTGTTATGTTAAAACATGCTATTCAGTTTATGAAATTGCTTTATTGGAAATTACATGGAGCCAGAAAAGGTATCCAGAACTGACTTTCTTCATCCTCTCTGCTTGAGGCTGCAAAATGTGCGTTTGAGCGCAACGACATTGTGGGGCAGCCCAGTTTGCTTCCATAGCATTGTAACGCTGCAAATTCAAGAAAATTCGTATATGTAATTTTATTGATGGCATTGTAATCGATTTCTAAAGAAAGTCAAATCGCGGGACACATCTTATTCACAGGTGCTCAGTCAAAACAAAATCGGTAGCAAGAAGGTAGTCAGATTCAGTTCCAATTTGAGAACCAGATCACAGTATGTAATTATTTATACTGTGACCAGATTCGGCTCTAGTTGGACAACTTGGACTCCGAGATAAATCTAAGGCTATGCAAATTAATAGAAGCGTCTTATCGTTGCCCTGTTAATGCATCGACCTTAATATAAGTCGATGTGTTAATGTATAAAAAATGAATATTCATATTTCATATCTCGTGATGAGTGTTGATTAGGAGTCAGAAAGAAGGCGGAGCAGAGAAAAAGTGCCATACATTATTTAATGTTAGTGGTTGCAGGGTACAAGGCCTGACGAAGTAAAGGGCTTTATCAAGTTGTTTTGACAAGAACCTGTTGAGTTAACGAGATTTGTGCATTTGCGGTTAAAAAAAGGGAACGATCGGAACGAAAAGTACTTTAAAGGGGCAAGAACAGGACTCTGCCCTGCGCTTGTGACCATCGACCTTGCCCTTCATAATATAAACACGCGGTGTAAGAACCATAAAGAGCTAAAACTACTTGAGCTGGTGCTGATGTCTAGTTGTTTTAGCTTCTTTCAAATGAAAATTTCTGTGGCCCAAGCGTATTGAACATCTGGCGAAGGTCTTGATCGCACCGATATCACTAGGGGCCGTAAGCATCCCATTTAATCTAGGGTGGCCTTGATGCTCTTGCCATTATCCCTGACAGCCACGGATTTTGGACCACAACTGACCCGTATAGCTACTTTGGTCGAGCGCAAGTCCTATGCGTCTCTGTGCGTGAGGTGCAGGTTCGCTTACCGACTGTGGCTTATTTCAGAGATATTAAATCTCGGGGTAGCACGGTCCGTACATGGGTACCTTAAATGGCGTGGCACCCATGCAGTGGTGAAGGATTATCCCCCAATCAAATCATAAAACCCCAAGCACGACCATATCACTCCTGTCCTCAAATCTCCCCACTGGCTTAAAATGCCTGAACAAATAGAATATAAGTCACCTGCAATACACTCCAGTCCCCCAGCCCTCATATCTCTGCCAGCTGTTTTGTTGTGGTTCTGTCTTCAGATTTGTTTTGGAGGACAACAGGATGAAGGAGAAGCACAGATCTACAGAGTTCTCATCTGCAGTAACTGTACTGCTTTACATTCCAAATATTATAGGTAGGAATCATAGTCGAAAAGAAATTGACCAGCGTTTGTAAGTAAGTCAGTTGTGTTTGTTTAGTGGAACTTATGAATCACATATAGGATAGCTGTCCTGGTGTGGCACTGTCTGTTTGTCTTACCCCTGCTTACCTCCGAGAGCTCTGCTGCCCTACCTTAGGTGCTCGGGGCTGCTGCTCCCTCCGCTCAGCTGACCAGGGTGTACTTGTTCCTTTTGCCCGTACTTCCATTAGACAGAACTGTGACTTTTTGTTGTTGACCCCTTGGTCTGGAATGGCATCCTCTGGTGCTCCACCTGCTCCCCAGGGTCCATTCTGACACGTTCTATTCTCATCTTAAGACTGCTCTCTTCTGCCATGCTGGGGTCAGGAGCATTTCTGAGTAGTTGCCTTGAAGGGGTGCTATGTAAATCTCCAAAATGAATGAATGAATGCTGTGGAGTGAGCTCACTTTTTTACCATGTTCATGCAAATTAAATAAAAGTAGAATATATATAAATGCCTACTAAAATTTATTTGTGCCACATCATTGTTTTGTTTTTGTGGGCATGTTTCATATTTAAGTTACTGAGAATGTTTCTGGAAAACACATTCAGTTAAAAAGCCACAAGGAAACGTAAGGCTTGACTTCCCTCCATTCTAGATTCTTGCATTTACCATCGGGACATGCTTTTAAGACGAAGCCCTGCTGCAATTGTATCTGTTACATTTATACAATTCATTTTTCAAATGATTTGCTTAGAAAGTGGTTGCAGTGGTTCTAACAGACTACACGTTTTCTGAACCACTTAAAATCCTTGTTGTGTTGTGTTAAAAGCATACAATGTCATTTGGTGTTGTGGGTTTCTGCAGTGGTTTCTACAATGGTTTTTGCAGTGGTTTCTGCAGTGGTTGATCTTGTTTCTCTCTGGCCTCATCCAGTTGATGGTTTTTGGTTCCAGCAGTCAACCTGGTTCCGGGTCTCGTTTGAACTGCCTCAGGATTCCATTTGTGGTCATCTGCTTTATATATCCTTTACACTGCTGACCTAAGCCATGTTCATTTGTCCCTGGCAATTGCTGCTCACCAGTATTCCTGTGATACCTGTGGTCAGGCTGCAAATGCAATCGTTTTAGCTGAGAGAATGTTTGAGACATAATGAGTGTTCTTGAAGAGGAGCTATACAAATTAAAATATGCACTAACGGTTTAAAAACTAAGATTGTATGTGTTGTGTGTTTAGCCTCCATATGCACATTAATTAATTTAAAAGCACAGTTTGAAAATTTATGCCCATTCTGTTTTTCAGATTATTTACGAATTGTCATGTTGGTTCTTTCGTGGTTGCTTTATTACTGCTGTCCGTGGATTAGCCTTTGCGCCTACGTAATGTCCATTGCTCTTGATGGTAGGCGTTTAACTTGTTTTCTGTGCACTGATTATGGTAGTTAGTTATCTGAACACCTATGTAGTGCCTTATAAGACTCTGAGAAAGATGCTACATGAGATGCTTTGAAACAAGATCTTAGGGGTCATCCATAAAAGGCATCACATGCAGATGGGGGAGGGGATTAGACTTGTGTGATGCTATGTGACCACCATCATTATTATAAGCTTTATGCATGATATTGATTTATTGCTTCTGTGACGAGAGGGTGGCGGTCAATTTTGTGCCAAAATAGTGTTACGTCATTTATGGACGAGCCCTTAGACCCTGTCAGATAAAGTGTATAGTGGGTGAGTTGGTAGATGTGATAGAAAATACATGTATTGCCTTCGTTACCTTGCACAGATTCGTTTCGTTAAACTTGTGTATTGCTTTCTACATGTCTCACAAGGGTGCTGTATCGTGCTTTGAAGCAAAATCTTAGACTTTGACAGATTCGCTTTGTGGGTGTAAATAAGTCTATTGCCTTTGTTACTTGGTTGTTTTGCAGCCTTGCTTCGGTTTTTGTTTCGTTAAACATTTTCGCTGGTTGCACAGTGCAGAGTCTTAATGTATTCTTAGACAAGGATTTGAATGTGAAGGACAGTGAACTTTGTTCGATTGCCCAGAACGAGCCCACTTACGGAGAAATGGTCGTTAGGAGTTGGATATATATGTCGATGCAGATGTGTGTGCACTGAAGCAGATGAAGAAGAGCAGTACCTTTAGTTAGACCCGAGATGCAGCCAAGTGTATGAAGTGTTGGCAACTTTTTTCTTGGCCTCAGCATATGAGGCAGGGTGGCCAGCCCTCTTCCTCTCTTGTCTGATCTTCCTACTAACAGTGTACAGTCAGTGTACTCATGGTAACTGAGGTCGTTAAGGGGCACAAGTGGAACCAATATCTCAAAACAAATTCTGCCCTGTTGGGGAATTGAACCCCTAACCTTTGCACACTGAATCCTCCTTATATGGCTGCTGTTTGAAGAGGTGCTATATAAATCTATGAATGAAAATATCTAGAAGTCATGTAAACATGTTTTGTTTTCAGCTGTTGATGGAATGGTCGCTCGAAGACTGCAGCAGACTTCAGCGTTTGGTGCATGGGTACGCGTCATGATCATTATCTTGTTTTTGACCAGTAGCTTATACAGAATTTGAAAAAAAAATTGACATCACAGTAAATTATATGAGGATTTGAGTGTTGAAAACAGATGAAAGATGTCAGAGTTGTTGTTGCATTGGTGTTGGCGAGTATCTGACTATCTATATTGTGCCTTTTAGGAACATCTGCTAATGATGACATGGATGAAAGTGATGGTCGTAATCTTGGTGGCGGTTGTGGTGGGGGATGTTAGTGGTAGAAGTGTGGGTGGTGGAATAGCTGATGGTAGCAGAGATGATGGAGTGATGACATTAAATAGTAATGGTATTGGTGGTGTCAATGTCTACATGAGTGGTGAGGACTATGTAGACTATGTAACTGCTGAAATATTTGTGGCAATATGTCTTAGTAGTGTTTGCATTCGTTAGGTAGACTGCTGTAGCAATGTGTTATAATTACTAGTGTTATTAATGATTGAATGCAAAGATGATGTTATTGACATCTGTGTCTGATCAGACACAAATCAGATACAAATGTGTGGAGTGTTTTCTGCCCTACTGATCTTTATGAATTACGTGTCGGCTTCGTAGGCAGTTAGGAAAGTGAATTCAACCATATAATTGCCAGAATTTGCCACTAACAAGATTCGATTTTTGCCTTGCAGCTTGATGTCGTTGTCGACAACTTAGGCAGAGGAATGCTTTGGTGTCGACTGAGTGATGTAAGTGAATATTAATGTGACTGATGGATGACTTCCTACATATTTTATCTGGTTTAGATAACACGTTCTATGTATATGCCTTTTGTTGTTGATGTCCAGTACTTTCATCTCTTCAATGTTGTATGAGCTCATTGTGATGGACAAAAAAGCAGCATGAAAAAGAAGGAAATTTCGTAACTATTAGAAACTTGTGTGTCAAGTGATTTTACTTGTTATTATTATTATTATTATTATTTTTATTATTGTTATAATTATTATTATTATTATTAAGCACACAATTGTCTGGAATCATGGGCGGCGATCATGGGGGCGGGTCGAGGGGACAAGTCCCCCTCACCTTTAAGAGTGGGGGGACACACCATACATTTGTCCCCCTCACTTTTTGAAGAAACCCCAAAAAAGGTAGTAAAATTTTGTCCGAAAAAATGTAAAAAAATTCCCATTTTTTGAGCAGATCAGTTCAAAACTCTTTTTCACCACATCAGTTCAACAGTGTCCCCCCACCTGTGAAACAAGATTGCCGCCAGTGTCTGGAATGGGCCCTATTCATCTAGGTTTAAGTTGGTGAAAGTACCCCTAAAGGCCACTGCATTGAAATGCTTAATTATTATTATTTTATTATTGTTATTTACTTTGAGTACATTATAATCCCTCAGGATTACAAAATTAGGAGACCATTGTTCTAGAATGGCTAGATTTCACTGGTGGTTTTATCAGTTGGCATCTATAGATGAGCAATGAACATTGAACACTGTCAACAACAAAAATGTTAACACTGCGTGGTTTTAGCATGTTTTTAGCATGTTTTCAAATTCATACACTACTTACAAAGTTACAGTACGCCTGTAACTGTATGCTAGAACAGTACACATTGCATAGTTTGAAGGTGAAATTGTCATTGATGCTCTGCATTATAACAGTTCACTTAACCTCTGTTATTGTGAAAATGTTTGTCGTAGAAAGTTGGAAAAAAGTTGGAAAAAGTTTAACTACTTTTTTTTAGTTTAGTTAACTAATTTCCAAAATCAGTTGCCAACTTTAGTTAAACTAGTTTTTTAGTTGGAAAATAGTTTTAGTTTAACTAAAAAAATAGTTTAGTGCCCATCACTGTACATTGTATATATATAATATATACGTGTATATATATATATTTGAAGATGCATATCTGTTTTGGACCATTTTATAATTTCATGATTTTAAAAATTTTTATTTGTTATGATTATTATCAGTGATGTCTGTGCCATGGTTTTCGTCTTTATTTTAATTCTGTTTTTACCATTGCCCCACCACCACCATCACGTTCAAAGCGCTTTTGTGATTTACTCTGAAATGTGCTATGTTAAGTGTCTTCGTACATACGTCAATCACCAACAGATGGTTGAATGGTAACACGCTGGCACGGAGATCAGAAGGACGTGGGTTCGATACCCGCTAGCGCCACAACGTTAACTCAGCCTTCATTCCCTAGGCGGCAATTGTAAAATGCAGTAGTACAGATGGGCGCCTTGCATGGGTGCCGTACAGTTAAATTTGACTCCTGTTAAACTTGTTATCGTCTGTTACTACTATATCATGTAATCTTACTGCGTACTTGTCAGTTTGAATCAATAAATGAAGATTATTATTATCATTGTCATCAATGTCATTTGTAGGTTTGGGTGTTATTTGACGATCGTTGTGTTATACCTGTTAGTTTGGATTCTGTGTGACTGCGTTGGAGTGGCTGACGTTTGTCTGTACGCACACGTACGGTTCGGAGTGGAAGAGCAGAATCATGGGACCACGCTTTGTCCAAGCTGTCATGCGCAACAGTATGTACCACTGACTTAATCAGGATTACCTGTCTTAGTGGACTGATTTTATGAATATTCACCTGATTACGGCTTGGTTTTGGTGTGCCATTGTTTGATTTTACACCGGCATGACATAAGTTACATGTAATAATAATATATAGGTAATGATGTCGTGTCATATATTCTTCCATTCTTTTTTTCTATACTTGTAATTAGTCAGTAATGGTTTGGCTTGATTGATTGTTAATTTGCTTCATTTGCTGATAGGCTCATCCATGCCGTAATCAGGTGAATATTTATCTAAGAATCACATATATCCAACCAACCCACCTATCCAGCAACCATCTCCCAATCCATCGTTTCATCCATCTGTTCAACCATGCAGCCATCCATTGATTTATCCAGGCATCAATTCATCCACTCAGCATCCATCCACTCATCCATCCATTCCAGGATACACGTGGAATTGAATCCTAGACATAGCTATGATCAGTGGTTTTCAACCGGGGTTCCGCGGAACCCAAGGGTTCCGCGGGCTTCGGCCAGGGGTTCCGCGGCAGTTTAAAAAATTGTTAAAACATCAACTGAATAATTCACAAAGGATTAGCAAATAGCAGAATTCTTCATAGCTTTCAGCCATTCTTGTTTGACACAATTCTACGTTAAATAATAAACATTAATGCGTGAATGTTGCATTTTATATCATTATATGTCGTTATATTACATACATGGTCATTGCCCATATATAGGCCATGTACACGAGTCTACTCATGACTTATAATCTGCAAGAGGCATATGAGTCAAATGGGAATTCTCTAGATAGTTTCTAAATGGCATTCAGACAAATTAGGCTACCATGACATTTTACCATTTATTTTTGAACCACTTGGATGCTCTGTCCATTCAATAACTATTTTCCATCAGTAGTCCTGTTGAGCAGTAGGCCAACGACTGGGTTATAGAAACCCATTTGTAGGATTTAATTATTCTTTGGATCAGTTCACTTTTAAAGAGAAGAACTCCCTGAAAATCGCGACTGATGGAATGCTGAACATGCAGAGCTAGACTTGGACTGTTTTTGGATATTGGTCGAACAGGAATATCTATCTATAGCTCAGAAAGATTTGCGAATTCTAATGCAGTTTTCGACTATAGTTACCTATACGAGTTTTTGTGCACTACACCTGAGTGCTAAAAAATATCCTTGTAATGTGATATTATAGTCTACACCAGCAGTATAGGTGCAAATTACTGATATTAAAATCTCAAAATTCTAAAATATAAATACTATCCCAACATTAGAAGTTACAACTACATTTATTTTTAGCAATATTGAATGGGTGAAACGCGCGGGGTTCCGTGAGCCAATGAGCGCTTGTGTAGGGTTCCGTCACTACAAAAAGGTTGAAAACCACTGGCTATGATGAAAGAGAAGTGTTAACAGCAGGCTGTACTGTCTAGGGTGAGAATTGTTGGGGGGTTGAACCCCATAGTCTTTCTACTAATAAATAAGGTGATGGCATCACTTTAAGAAGTTTAAGCTTTCTGTTACATTTTTGAATTTTCTCAGTTTCCAAAATACAGAGGAAATATTCAACTCCACATGGATCAAACTCTTCAAAGTCTAACCCCCCGAGTCTTTTTTCTACAATTCTTACACTGGTACTGTTGTTGATTTTTGTTGTAGATTTCCAGTCGCCACTTGGTTTTCTTGCCGTTGGGAGTCTGAACGTTCTGCCGATTTGGCTGTACTGCCTTCACTTTGGTCTTCCGTCGGACCTTCATATTCCAGTCCTCCTGCAGTACCTCGTTCTGTTGACAGCAATCCTCGGTCGTATCTTTTGTGCTGCAGTTGAGGTAGGCGACCAGTTGTTTTGACAAAGTTATGTCTTGCCTAATCTAGTGTGATCTCGACTTTTCTATGGTGTCGTTATTAGCATGCACAATGGT
>OY744616.1:27328171-27343171 GCA_963556255.1 Allolobophora icterica
ATAAAAAAACTCACGTTTTTCATTAAACCAGCGAGTAGTCCGACTTGACAATTTTTTGTAAGCAAAAGAAGTCTTGGGCTGAAAGAAAATTTTGGGTCTCGGTCTCGGTCTTGGTCTTGAGGTTCAAAGTCTTGGTCTTGATCTTGCGTGCGTGCGTGCGTGCGTGCGTGCGTGCGTGCGTGCGTGCGTGCGTGCGTGCGTGCGTGCGTGCGTGCGTGCGTGCGTGCGTGCGTGCGTGCGTGCGTGCGTGCGTGCGTGCGTGCGTGCGTGCGTGCGTGCGTGCGTGCGTGCGTGCGTGCGTGCGTGTGTGTGTGTGTGTGTGTGTGTGTGTGTGTGTGTGTGTGTGTGTGTGTGTGTGTGTGTGTGTGTAATGACTTGACGCATTACTTGCGAAACTGCGATTAAATTGAAGCCGTGGTAGTCCCCATGGTGATTGCTTCAGCCTGTGCAGAGCTGACTCGATTCTTTTCTCGGAATTGGCCTTTGTACATGACTATTCTCGTTTTTCGCATTACGGTCGGCAGTCATCCCTGCGTCTCCTTGTGCCTGTGCACGCCTCTTGCTGTCTGTCTGCGTGTCGTCGTATACGTGGCTGTGTCTCTTGCTGTCTCTCTGCTGGTCTGTTTATCGTTCGTTTCATACATTAATTCGTTTGTTCGTGAATTGTGGTCGGATGCAGCGGTGGTGAAACACGTCGGACCGACCGATACGAACGAAGAGAATCCATCTCGGTGGAGATAGCCTGAGCCTGTGTTGGGTTCCCCCGCTGTCCCATTCAACACCGTATATCCGTTCTCTTGTTCGAATTACCGCACCGACACAAGGCCATGGCATTGGCAGGCAATGGTAGAATGCAAATGAATAGTGATTTGAGAATTTGGCGAATATAAGACATCACCCAGCGCAATCAAATTAACCTAAGTTTTATTTGACCTTACCAGCTGCAAATACAATACAATACAATGCAATGCAATACAATTGTATTTTGATATTTCCCTCCTTTCAAGTTTCAGAAGTGCACACGACCATACGACAGAGCATCGATGGCGCTGGGTCCTTACGCAGCGGCTTGAGGTAGATTCGAACCTGCGACCCTCGCTTACAAGGCACCGAACATAGGCCTACCACTACACTACCGCGTAGGTTACACTCATACAAGATACAAGCAGACACCAATATGGGTACACAAAGTCACCTAAATATACAATACACTAATGTCTGGTGGTAGATAGGATGTCCGACCCTGGTCCTCGGTCAGTGTTTAATCTAGTCCCCCTCTTCTGAGGGGGGAAACAAGGTTTGTCGGGGGGGACCAACAATGGCCCCTTTTTATGAGAAATTTCATCCGTGTTCCAACGTCCAAAAAATATTTGTTGAGCTTAGGAATTTTAGGAATTTTCTTCTGTAAAAGTTGGAATTTCATCTTCAAAAAAAGTTGATGACCTTTGTTTATCATTCGTCCCACTTTTTTTCGAACTTATAACTTTGACGACCTTTTTTAGGAATTCATCTCTATCATATATCCTGGCATCCTGGGGGGGGAAAATTTCTTCCCCAAAACAGTCTCTACATTATAATATTGCTGGCCTCTGGGGGAAACATAAATCCTGGGGAATCCCCCCCCAATGACGTCTAGATTAAACACTGTCTCTCGGTGGCGCTCGCTGTTCAGCGTTAACTTCACGGCTCCATCAATTCCTTATCCTCTCAGAGGCGTCTATCCCTCGAAGTCATTGAAAGAACGTCCTCTCCCCTTCCCTCTCCACCCCTTCCCTCCCCCGTTAATGATGACACACACACACACACACACACACACGCACACACACACACACACACACACACACACACACACACACACACACACACACACACACACACACACACACACACACACACACACACACACACACACACACACACACACACACACACACACTGACAGATCTCCATTTCTTGGATGGAGCATTTGCTCCAAGGTTTCAATGATGTAGACCTCCCGTCTCCTTCCTTTCGCTCCCACTCTCCCTCCCACTCTCCCTTCCCACTCTCCCCTCCCACTCTCCCCTCCCACTCTCCCTTCCCACTCTCCCCTCCCACTCTCCCCTCCCATCAACTCGCAGTGGTGAATAAGAACACGAATTGGATTTGATATAATACGATTAATCAGACGTGATTATGTTCTACAAGAAGAAACAATAACCGTTGACCTTGAGGTGGACCTACCTTTAGCTTGTCATCCGGACTTTGACCCCTCCTTGGCATCCCTCTGATACGACGCAGCGCTCGCGAATAAGCTGGTGCCCTGCGCTTAGCCTTTAAATAGCGCTTAAGTAATTTCGAGATTACGATTATACGATAATCAGTAGGCCCCAGAGTGAAGTTACGTGAGATACCTGTAGTTTCACCAGTGGTTTTCAGTGTCACTCGTTTTGAATTTACTAGCCTGTCCAAAAAGTTGCGATCAGGAATTCAGTGGCCTCTTAACAATCGAGTCCCGTGTTCGCTTGGACATGCATCAGGCCGGCTATGTCTGATGGTAGAATACACTCATTGATTTTTACAACCAGACAATTGTAACTTGACCACATCTATAGATCTATATGGACCAGGCCACAGTAACTAACCCCGGGGGCTGCAGTAAGGCGAGGCATATATGTACATGTACTTTGAACAAGAATATGTAGCCCACAGATACAGCACATGCAAACGAGGATAGAGTGTAGATCTCATTCGACCAAATACAATTACTGATCCTTTTAGGTCTGTCATACAGCCAGCCCCATTTTGAAGGGTTCAAAAAGGTAATAATTTAATATATAAACGTTCAGATATAGACCTACATCTATACATAGATGTATCCAAAGACCAATTACAGTAATTCACTCACTCATTCAGAGCACTTATGTAGCGCCCCTACAAGTGTAATCTGAGGCGCTTAAATATAAATATATATATATATATATATATATATATATATATATATATATATATATATATATATATATATATATGGCAATGCAATTACGTTGAATATCCGCGCGGTGCGGCTTCAGTCATCATTTTATCCACTATCATTAATGCTAAATGTCGCTCTGAAGTGCAAACGCACCTTACTCCTAATACTACTTTATGCCCAACGTGAATAATGAAATTGGAGCAGCCAGGGCAACTCCCAAGGCCCCTTATGAAGGCTTATAATGTTCAGTGGCGGGTTTTCTGTCGGTTGCAATGTGTCTTGACGCTCCTAAATGTGTCACAAACTTCATAAATTTTTATGATCGACAACGACAAGAATGTTCTACTTGTAACAAAACCTGTCCCAAATTGCACCTCATCGGAACGTCAGTATAATTATACAGCTTCTATATATTCATTTCGCACGAAAGTGGTGATGATCAATTCTCACGAAAGAGATGGTGATCATTTCTCACGAAAGAGATAATGATCATTTCTCACGAAAGAGGTTATGATCATTTCTCACGAAAGAGATAATGATCATTTCTCACGAAAAAGATAATGATCATTTCTCACGAAAGAAATGATGATCATTTCTCACGAAAGAGATTATGATCATTTCTCACGAAAGAGATAATGATCATTTCTCACGAAAGAGATAATGATCATTTTTCACGAAAGAGATAATGATTATTTCTCACGAAAGAGATGATGATCATTTCTCACGAAAGAGATAGTGATCATTTCTCACGAAAGAGATAGGCCTAATGATAATTATTTTCTCACGAAAGAGATATTGAGACAAAGCTGTTTCAACGATGACAGAAGTAGCAGACAGACGACGGGAGACAGAGAGGCAGAAAGAGACAGACAGACCGACGAAGACAGAGGGAAGAACGAGGAAGGTAGGAAGAAAATGGGAATGGCAATGACAAAAACAGACAGACAGACAGACACACAGGTACATCCGACACATACCAGTATACAGACCACGCTCTGTCATTCGGTTTGGATCAAGCGTGAAAGGCAAATCGTAATCGTAATCTCGAGATTCTTCAGCGCCCACAAAAACCAAGTCGTGGCAACCAGCTTATTCACAAGCGCTCAGTCAAGACAAAATCGATAGGCAGGGGGTCAAGTTCCAGAGGGTCAGGCAGACAGACAGGCAGTCAGACGGCTACGGTGGATGGTGTTTAGAATTGAAAAGGCGACGGAGGCAAGTAAGGGGAATCCGGGTAAGATTTGTGAAAGAGCCCAAGTGATGTTAAGTTGAATGGCATTCAGAACAAAAAAATTTATCAGTAGACCATACAGTGCACATGGAACTTAGCCACCAGAGGCGCGTCAACGCACTGACGCAGAGCCAAACCAACATAATGTTATATGTATGTGAGCCCCTATGCACGTAACTATAGTCCTATGCACGTACGTATATATATGTATGTAGTATGTATGTCTGTATGTATGCATGTATCTATGTATGTATGTGTATGCACACATGTACGTACGTACGTATGTATGTATGTGTGTGCGCACATGTATGCACGTATGAATGTATGTGTATGCATGTATGTATCTATGTATGTATGTGTGTGCACACATATGTACGTACGTACGTACGTATGTATGTACGTACGTATGTATGTATGTATGTATGTATGTATGTATGTATGTATGTGTGTAGGTATGTAGGTATGCATGTATGTATGTGTGTGCACACATATGTACGTACGTACGTACGTATGTATGTATGTATGTGTGTGTGCGCACATGTATGTACGTATGAATTATGTGTGTGTATGTATGTATGTATGTATGTATGTATGTATGTATGTGTGTATGTATGTATGTATGTATGTATGTATGTATGTATTTATTTATTTATTTGCTAGCTGTTTATGTAGAGCTTTTATGAATCTAATAAAGGCGCTTAAACATTGCTACCAAAGGTATACAAGGTGTAATTATCGTGCATATCGTCTTTGAGCTGCAATTTCCCATCAAATTATCTCCATGACTATACATGTAAGAGGCATTAACTTCCGGTCCAGGGAAGAGTGATTACTCTAAAATGCTCCACGTTTGATGGGCGTTTTGGCCGCCGACGCGACATCCATTATATCATGGATAAATCGAGGAGTTCGGTGATCCTGGTCTTTCTTTGGCTGGATTTCCAGCTGTGGACCAAAATTCACTGTCACGTCTACCATGGCTATTTACAGAGATCCTCTGTAATATAAAATTTTTATCATACAGACTACAAAGTATACAATATGCACTTTTTTATGCAGATGTGCAAATGTGCAATGCTGTGCATGTATGTAGGCCTATTTCCCTGTGCAGCCTATATATATGTGTGTTATGTATCTTTATGCTGACATTTAGAGAGTGCCTTTTTGCAACATTTGAACATGTATCAGGTGTGCAATTTGCAACAGTCGGTAAACTAATTAATGTTACACAGTGACCACATTGATGGCGTCATGCACTATTTTTGTTATGTAATTTGTAATAGCATTATGTAGGCCATGACCACTTTAATTTATGAGTATAGAATTTATATAGGACCAGTTCAAAAAGTCATCAGATTCTGGCTGACAACGCCAGACCGCACCGAATGTAGGGGTCTAAAGGCAGTGGCGTAGCCAGGTTTTAACACCAGGGGGAGCGAGCATATAAAAAGGCCCAAATTACTAAAATAAATAATTTCAATTAATTACATTCATTATGGTTATGCGTAGTTATTTTTTTATTTTAAATAGAAACTCTGAATCACCCAAAAGGTGACAAAAGCAATATAAATGAGCAATAGTATAGTAGGCTATACTATAACATAAGACTACAGTATAACACAAACCAACTAAAACAGCCTCTTTTTGTCTAGGCTTCATTTTAGCAAAGTTATCGATTACTTCGCCATAATCCACTTCATCGTTTAAAGTCGTTTAAAGTCTTTTCTGTTTCCGCGAGGCTGACACGCTGAGAGCGCCTCTGAATAGTTCGCACTGTGAGAGGCTCTTTATAAATTCCCAGATACCATGCCATACCATAATTGGATTCATCGGATGCAAATGAGAGGGGCTTGTGACGTCAGTGATGTCACTTACAGTTACAGCGCTTCAAGCCTGTGACGTCATCTTTGTCTCAGTGCGCATGCGCGTTGGTCGCAGGGATAACCGGTTGCACTGCTAACGTCGCTCGTGCTTCTAAGACGTTAGTTTTGACTGAATTTAAAACAACCTGTACTAATTGACTGCGGATTTTAATCTTGTTTACATAATCGATACATTGTTTATATTTGTAATTATAATTTTAATTGAACATTTATAAAAGCACCAATCAACGATTCAGAGGCGCTCCAGACCCAAGTTAGTGCTATCACTAACAAATAAGCCTAAAATGGACTTCAGACGTTTCCGGAATAGAGGAAGAGAAAGACTGAGGAACTCAAGGCCGCAAATCCTGCGAAGTACGGTTCCAGCTAGAGGGTCCAACATAGGCAAAACTTCTAGACTGAGCAGTAGCCCTGCGCATGCGGGGAGCAACCAGTCTTGTTGTCAAGACCTTAAACCTCAAGACCAAGACCAAGACCAAGACCTTGAACCTGAAGACCAAGACCAAGACCAAGACCTTGAACCTCGAGACCAAGACCAAGACCAAGACTTTGAACCTCGAGACCAAGACCAAGACCAAGACCTTGAACCTCAAGACCAAGACCAAGACCAAGACCCAAAAAATCGAAATCAGGTCAAGCCTTCTAAAAATTGTAAAGTCGGAATATTCGCTATTTTAATGAAAACATGTGTCTTTTATTTTATTCAAGCAAATTAACTTTAAATGCAAACTGCAGAGAAATCCGAATTTGTATTCAAAAGTCCTTCATGCAAACTCTTATACCAAATGCCTTTTGTATTTTATTTAAAAAAACAATTCGCTCAGAAAATTTTCTGAACAAGACGTGCCTGGTGGGCCTCATAAAAATTCCGCCATGTGAAAAAAATACGTTCTACAGGTGCTGAAGTCGCTGACACACACAGAGTAGCTTTTCAAGCACTGGATGTAAATGTACAGATAGTGAATCCTTTTGAAGTCTTCCCATGGTTTATCATACCGTCTGATACAGAATAACTGTTGCTGCTGCCAGTGGGTTTTCCTGGCCAACATGACTTGTATCCATCCATAGATATTGGTCGTATGATGCAAGCAGGCTTGATACAGAATTCTTGAGTTCTGTTAAATGACTGTTCATATTAACAGCCGGTCTTGGTCTTGGTCTTGCGAGACCAAGACCAAGACCTTGAACCTCAAGACCAAGACCAAGACCAAGACCTTGAACCTCAAGACCAAGACCAAGACCAAGACCTTGAACCTCAAGACCAAGACCAAGACCAAGACTTTTAAAAACGAACTCGAGTGCACTCGAGACCAAGACCTTGGTCTCGAGGACAACAAGACTGGGAGCAACCAGAAGGACATTGGCGGCCGAGCGGAGAGTGGAGCGACCAAGGAGTGAAGAGACCGAGGGACAGAAGGTCTTAAAGAGCTACCCCGTCCAAACAGTTGTGCATAAGAGATAAAAATGCTAACTGGAAGAGCTGGGACACAGGAAGCCAGTGGAGATTGTCTCGTATGAAGGCTAGAGGTACATAAATTAGCCTTTTTCGAGACCGACTCGCATCTCATCGTGCTGAAGGGTGGATAACTAAGTAAAGAGAATGCCTGCCGATGCATGCTATGCCATCAATGGTGAAAATATTAACTAAAGTATCAGCGATAGGGTTTTGCACGGCGTTTACAGGTTAACAGGAAATCCTAAAGAAGTTTGTCAAAGCAAACAGCAATCAAACTATGACTAAATTCAAGCCAATGCCAAGCCTGGACAAAATAGAGGGTTAGAAAAATAGGCATAAGCACATCGCCCGTAAAGATAAGGCACATCAAGGCACATAAGTAAGTAAGTAAGTAAGTACACGACAATAAAAAATGCAACACCGTCTCAGAGTCTACCGTGCGGAAGGCCCGGACCCGAATACGAAAATGGAGGCCCACTCAGAGCCTAGTGCAGTTGTGAACAGGCCCTTCAATCATTTTCAAGGGCACTAATTTGAAGTTGTGGCACTCCGCTCAGCCCAACATGGTGAGCAAAACTAAGAAATGTGGAGATCTGGACTTCCCATGCAAAGAGATGATGATGATGATGATGATGACGACGACGACGACGACGAGTTAAGTTGAGACTTGAATTCTATATGTTGCAAACTTATTAGAAAGCGTTCATTAAAAATCTCTTTGAACTAGACACAAATGACAGAATTAATTCTGTAGTCTATAGACGTTCCGAGGATTTTTTAAAGTTGCAGACGCCAGAGAGTCCAATTAGGCCTATTAGGCCAATTAGTCCAGTATTGTATGTGATGAAGTCAGCCGCAGTACGTCTGCGACTATGATATCATGATAAATCAGATGCAGAGACTTGGCGGTGACACCTTCCACGGAAATTTCTGCAGGAAAATGTAATTAGCAAATACAGAATTCAACTCAGGTACAGTGGTGTGCAAAAGTCTGGAACCACCTGAAAATGTTGCGTTTTACTAACTTTCGGACATTATACATAACCTCACATAAACTCACATAAACTGACAAAAGCTGATATAAACCGATATAAACTGACATAAACTCACATGAGCTCATGTAAACTCACATAAATTCACATAAACTCACCTAAGTTGACATAAACTGACATAAACTGACAAAAACTGACAAAAACTGACAAAAACCCACATGAACTCACATAAACTCACATAAACTCACATAAACTCACATAAAATAAACTGATACTGACTGACAATGACTGACCACAAGTAAGTAAGTAAGTAAGTATATTCTTTATTTTAACCAGCTGACAAAACGCACTCTGGTGTACATTACATGCAAATTAACAGTTTAGAACTCATGTGAGTTTATGTCGGTTTATATCAGCTTTTGTCAGTTTATGTGAGTTTATGTGAGGTTATGTATAATGTCGGAAAGTTAGTAAAACGCAACATTTTCAGGTGGTTCCAGACTTTTGCACACCACTGTATATGCGTATGAACCAATATATTGATTGATTCGCCTGTATATATATATATATATATATATATATATATATATATATATATATATATATATATATATATATATATATATATATATATATATATATATATATATATATATATATATATATATATATATATATATATATATATATATATATATATATATATATATATATATATATATATATATATATATATATATATATATATATATATATATATATATATATATATATATATATATATATATATATATATATACAGGGGTGGTATGACGTCAGTCCGCGAGCAGTTTATCACGGGGGCGAGCGGCAAGCGTCAAGCCTATGTTGTTATGAGTCAGAGGGTTTTGAATAAACCCACGCCTGTGCGTCAGCAATTAGTCATAGACTGGTTCAGACATCTGATCTGGTCCGGTGTTTTGACAGAAAGAGCTCATAAAAGGTGTTTCCATCTGCATTGTTAAGCGAGCGCGAAAAAGATTGTTTACTGTTTAGGTTACAAAGAGTCTGTCGCGTGCGAAGCTGAAAGTTCAAGTTACAATATTGTTGTTGTTAGTAGATTCGCGCATGTCGTGAATTTTATGTCGCACTCTGAAGTGCAACTGCAATTTAACATTTAGTTAATCATTATACTATCGAAAATTAAAGTCTGTGTATCTTAGCTTTAGCTATATAGCACTAGGCTACAAATCCGACAAGTCAACGGTTCGAGATCGATCTGTTGTAGCTTTTCGATGTCATCCACACAGCATGCAATGTGTATCAGCATTCAGCATATACATACATATATAAAAATTATATAGGCCAACAGCCCAGCACCAACAAAATATACCTTTGGCCAAGGGTGAGTCTTGCTGATTGACCAGTACAGACCACACAGTTATTAGACTTAGCCTTAATTAATTAATCCTCTTTGAAGAAACCGACAAGGCAACAGGAACAGCTTGACCCTAATTAATTGATTCTGCTTGAACATACGGCCAAGATTGATTGGCGAACTAATTAACACACGCACTGATTACTTGTTACTTTCGCTCGGGGCACATTGTGTAGAGGTCAACTGTCTGATTGTTAATTAGTCTATCAATCTCCTTACACATAGTCCATTACAATTAGATGAGACTTATTTAATTTCTTACATTATATGGCGCCAGACTTTATATTATGATACAGAGGCGCCCGCAGGCTATAAAAAATTGGACGCACACCCCAAAAAAATTGGACGTACACTCCTCCCATCCCCTCCCATCCTACCCGTTATCTGTCCGCCGCTGGTAGTCATACACTGAAAATGACTCAGTCGAGTGACTCATTAGACACAATTCAATTTAGATAACATCCAAATCTTTAACATGCCCTATTGTCATTCATAAAAAATATCCATGTTCTGCCTTATACTTGTGTGGATTTGATCTGGTGGGTGGACGCACGTGCGTCCAGTGCGTCCGCCTGCGGGCGCCCCTGTTATGATATATCGTACGTCACGGTAGGCATCTGTTAGAGTGGTGCTATATAAATTCCATTAATAAGCAAATAAATTTGTGTGTTAAGGGCTTGGTTAAGGTTCCAGCACGCACAATGGCCGTCTCATGCATGGAAGTTCGAACCTAGACTCAAACGTTATAAGGCAAGAGCAAAACTCACGAGGTTGTTATCAGACTAAAAACAGGATTAGGATTTAAGAGTTGATGAATAGAATGACAAAAGAGGCAGACGTCAGACAGACAGACAGACAGACAGACAGACAGACAGACAGACAGACTGACATACAGACAGACAGCAATATAAGGTACGCACAGAAAAAATATAACGATTGATTTGCAATCAATTGATCATCATGATTCCAAAGTTTAACGACATGTTGTTGTTTCCGTGTGACTGCTGACGTTTACAATGCGGACTTTTCTGTGCGTCATTTATTTGTCTCTTTTCTTCTGTTGACCACTGTTGATCGTTCGTTTACTGACAGTACATAGGTATCCTTCTGATGTTACTCGAGCACTAGAGTTTGATCAGTTCTAGATTTTAGTTACATGCATATATATATATACACATGCATACATACATACATATACATATATACATACAAACATACATATATGCACACATACATACATACATCCATACATACACACATACGTACATACATACGTACATACATACATATGTACATCTATGCATATACGCATGCATGCATACATAGTACATACATATATATATGCACACATACATACGAACATACATGCATACATACATACATACATACATACATACATACATACATACATACATACATACATACATACATACATACATGGCTATGCATACATACATACATGCATACATACATATGTGCTTACATACCTAATATGCATACTTAGATGCATAATATACATGCATAGATACATTCACAAATACTTACTTAATACACATACATACATATCCATGCATACATATGCATACATACATATGCATACATACATAGCTATACAAGTTTACATACATACATGCATACATGCATGCATACTTACATGCATACAGACTGAGACGTTTATCGTTTACATCTCCGCTGTTTCCTGTCACTGCATGGACGATGGACGTTTGAGCGATGATTTGATACGACCACCTGCTGAGGATGTTGAATCTGGCGATGCATTGCATAACAGGTGTCTCTTGTGACCTAAATCTGAAAACAGGTGTCTGGTGCTTTTGTCTGTATGCGTCTATAGGAAATTCACTTTCCGGTTGTCTATATTGTATAGACCGGATAGCCATTCGTAGATCTCTCTGGAGTGATGAGACACAATGAGAAGTTCTTGACATGTATATACACGGTGAGTCAGAAAAAAACGTGTCCCTACATATTTTGCTTTAACTTCGTCAGAAATCAGGTTATGTCAACGAAATTTCAAGTAAAGATAGAAAACTTATTACTGAGCATTGAGAAAGTTAAATTTCGTGTTCAAATTGACCTCCTTGGGCCTCCACGCATGCGCGAAACCCGTACGCAACTGCTTGATCAATGATGCGCTGATCCATATCGTCTCATGCCTCCACAATAATTCGATGACACAACTCGTTGACATCATGTATTCGATATCTGTAGACATTTTCTTGCATGACACTCCACATGTTACTGGGTGCTGCCACAGTAGAGAGTTTTTCATCGGTAAACCAGAGGAAATTGACTAGGCTTGAAGGAACCTCAATAGCTGACTGGAACGGGAACATTTGAATCTTGCTTGTTTGTTAGCCTCTGTCCGTTCCTGAGCGTGTCGCAGTGCATATTTTAACTGTATTACTAGTGGGACAAATGTCCCAGTAGTTTCAAGATTTGTCCCAGTGGTTTGGGTGAGTTGTCCCAGGTAAAGTGGCTAAAACTGGCTCCATTTGGCAGCAAATGCTCTAAAATGCATTGTCGTGGCCGATTTTGTTCCAACAGTCCAAAACCGTTAAAATATGCATTCGCGTGTCGTCTCTTTAAACACTGCCAACTGTAAATCAATCTTAGCAATTCTCCTAACTGAAGACTGGCTGATTCCTATTTCTCGAGCCATTTATCTCTGCGTACGATGCCTTTGCGGCAGTTTCCTGGGCCTATCTTGGCTAAGCACCAGCGATTCAACATGTTCGACATCGTTCGCGGGCGTCCGCTACCTGGTTGACAATGAAAATACCCAGTATTATCGATCTTTAAAAGGAGAGCATCGCGAGTGCACCCTTTATCTCAAAATTCCTTTTAAAACGTTTCGCATGGTAATGTTTAATCTTTCTTTAAAATCTTACGATATGGTTATTTTCTTCGGTAAACACCATTTTGTCCGGGTTATCGTGACGCAATTATAGCTTAATTAGGCTTGTCCAGCTTTTTATTAAAAAAAATAATTTATACCGTACTTGGCTATATCATCAAGCGTCAATATTCTGCAATTTCATTAAAATTGATGGTTATCTGCACGAATTATGTTAAGTTATGTAGGGACACGTCTTTTTTCTCACTCACCGTGTAGCTTCGAATATTTCGGGGTGCGCTATTTAGCCTATAGTGGTTAGCGTGTTGTATTCTGTCAACCGAGGGGCTTGGGAGTTCAAATTCCCGCCAGAGCATACCTTGGTTTCGAGATTTCCGCTCCATATGAGGCCCCCTATCCAACTCAGCTACAATGAGTACACTGACCGTACACTGTCGGTGTGAAGATCATACGGCGAGTGAGAGGACTGCATGGCCACCCGCCGTCATATGCCGAGGCGAAGGAAAATGAAGTCGCTAAGACATTTATTAACAATGGCTACCTGAGCTAGCTTCAGGGATTGCTCTTTTATGCTACTCCACGATCGCTGCACCGATTACGTTAACAAGGTGTTTTTAATTAATTAATTAATTAACTTTATTTATTGATTATTTCATAGTAGCCCTATGCCTCTTTTGCATCAGTCCTGAGTAAATTCGGCATTTCTCGAGCATACTTGGCATTTCTTGCGCATCTGCAGACAAGCAGCTTATTCGCCGGAATCCAATTTCCTTTGCTGCCGAAAATGGCACTTTGAAGTATATAGGTTCCATTAGCCACCGACGCTAACTATTACTTCCCTTCTACACCTGGACTCATCTCAGTTCTTTGTGGGCCACGGTTGTAAAAACTCAGACTTCTATTAGCCAGCGATAAGTCGATACAATTAACGATATTAAATTCTCCTCATCACCTGGTCTCATCTCGGCTGTTCATAGGCCATGACTGTACAACGAAAGAAGTAGACGTAACCCAGAATTTTCAGTTCAACGTGGGGTCAATGACCTGTCGTAAATTGTCATTATTTTACCTATCGGCTTCATTATCGAACTCTAATTATCCGCAGTAAACAACGGTAGGTAGGCTATATAAGTATATAAGAATATATATATATAGGCAACGGCCACGATATATATGTATATATATAGGCCACGATATATATATGTATATATATACTTATATAGCCTACCTACCGTTGCTTACTGCGGAAATATATATATACTATTACACCGATCAATATACACCTATGTACGCACTTAAACACATGGATGCATTCTGTAGGCCTACGCGACACACTTTGCTTGTGATTAGACTGTATACGTGGCAATTAGCTTTAATTTGTCAAGGCAACGCCAGCCATTCCGCTCCCAAAGCAACCGTGCTATTTACTTTGGTATTCGATCCCTGCGCGCAGAGACGGGCAAATTGGCGCTTTGTTTCTATGGTAACAGCGATAGGCGTTGTTCAGTTGATGTCAGCGACCCTTCCAAGGACGAAAATACGGAGACAGATATCGTGGCCTAGATGCAGTTCAAGTAAGGATCAGTACGATACATGAGTTTGATTTGCGCATTCTGTTAAATGGTAAGCATGGGCGGCGATCCCGGGGTGTTCGAGGGGACAAGACCCCCACCTTTTAAAGTGGGGGACACACCATACAATTGTCCCCCCAAATTTTGAAGAAACACCTTAAAAGGTCAGAAAATTTTATCGCGCGTGAGTACGAAACAAAATTTGTTATAATGAATTTTGTCGCGAATGAGCGCGAAAAAAATGTTGGACCTCTTTTTTTGACCAGTTCAGGTCAAAACTGTTTTTTTGACCAGATCATTTTTAAACTGTTGCCCCACCTGTCAAACAAGATCGCCTCCACTGATAGTAAGGAATGAGAAATCGGAAACAGCTAGATCAATTAAACCATTTTAATACGGTTTAGGATCAAGGAATCTGGGCTTCAATGATTCAGGCTATAAGCCTTCCTGAATAAAGAATCACAGGAAACTGATCTGGCCAAACTGAAGTAGCTTCCACTAGCCACCTCCTGCTCCGCCCTCTCCTCTTATTCTTGTCTTTCTTTTCTCCTCCTTCTCATGCTCCTGCCTCTTCCTCTTCTCCTTCTACGTCATGATGATGATGATGATGATGATGATG
>OY744616.1:27345671-27365671 GCA_963556255.1 Allolobophora icterica
CAAGACCAAGACTTTTGGTCTCAAGACTAAGACCAAGACTTTTAAAAACGAACTAGAGTGCACTCGAGACCAAGACCTTGGTCTCGAGGACAACAAGTCTGCCTTGATCACTGGCCATTTTGCGTCAGGCCTCTTTACTTTCATTGCTGTTAGCTCTCGAGTAGTCAGTGTACCAACGTGATTTTGTTTTGATGCTTGAAAGACCTTTTACTTAATATTTTTACCTATTCCGATGAAACCATTTTGTGCGTGATAAAGATGCGTGGCCTGCCGGGAGTTAAACAATAGGTTGTTTTTGTCCTTGGTGCAAATTTGCAAAATGCTTTGGAACCAATGCCATACCCGTAATAAAAAGATACGTTCATAAACGTGGCTATACAAATACCCTGATAAGCATGGTAAGTACATATCCATACTTCAAAGAACAAATACATATATGCATGCATACATACATACATACATACATACATACATACATACATACGTACGTACGTACGTACGTATATCATACATGTAACAGTACAAATATACATACATACATTACATACATACATACATATATACAATTATACATACATACATACTCCTGTTCTTTATGTTCGTGCTGGAGTCGGGAGAGCCTCGGAGTAGTCCCCTTGAAGAAGCGCTATATGGGTCATTATCCGAAAAGTGCAGAATCGATGTCCCATGCTGGTTTTTTCAGTTTTTCGATAATTTCTTCAATTTTTTTGCCTATCCTTCAAAGAATGAGCATTTCCCATCATTGTTTTAGCTGCTAGTTTTTGGAAATTTAGAAAAAATTACTAAATGTATACAAAATATCATTACCATCCTCTGTCCGAGACGGTGTACAATGCATTAAATGCAGCTTTTACGCAAATTTATTCCATTACAACCTGTAGCAAAGGTATATTATTTTGATTAATTAGTAGCTAGCATATGCAATAATTAAACATTTAGAGTCATTTTCGTGATTTTTATTTCTTTTTGGGCCTATTTATACTTTTCCATAGAAATAAGCATCATAGCCATCTCAATTTTTGGGAAGCCTATAACTTTTAGAGAACGTGTTTACTTACTAAAAGAAAAACATCAGGAACAAGATATTGCCAACTATTAATGGAATCACACAGACTTGTGTTGAAATTCATAATGTTTTATTTATAATTTAAGTTTGTGTGTTCCCAATTACAAGAAAAGTAAATTTCTGTTTCATTACCATCTAGTGTTGTATTTCCTGGTTTAGGTAGATTACAACATTGACAACTTATTTTATTTGCCGCTTTTGTTGAACTGATTGAAATTGCTTATCTGTTGGAGTAATTCACGTGAAAATATTTGACGACTGTTATAAATTTCATCATTATGTCATTGCCATCCGCGGTTGTTTTTCATCATGACCATCCGTATACATCAGATTTTTGCTATTTTCTCATGACAGTCGCAGCTTGTCACGGATGGTAATGACGCATTGCTAAGAGTGAATTACATGTTTTTTTGTGAATTATTTGATATAAAAAGAAATTGCAAGTAATTAGAATTTACTAGCAACTCTTAAAATGTTGTTCAACTTGTATCTAATGCAAATAACATACAGTTACAGCTAAAGCTGCACAGATTTTTTTCTACAGCTGAAAATAATATTGCTTTTTAAAAATAATTTCGAGAAATGTTTTAATTTTTTGACACCAGACTAATATAATATGTGAAGGAAAGGCCTGTTGATTACACAAAAAATGCGGACTGTTATGAAAAGAGGAGTTTTGACTTTATAAATTCTGAAAAAATTTAACCTATGATTAAAAATATAGTGGATTTCTTTAAAATTAGTCAAATTTAACTCTGTACATGACTAAAAAAAACACTTGCAACAAATTTTT
Organism: Allolobophora icterica; assembly: GCA_963556255.1. Lineage (NCBI taxonomy): Eukaryota > Metazoa > Annelida > Clitellata > Crassiclitellata > Lumbricidae > Allolobophora > Allolobophora icterica. The sequence continues at coordinate 27,347,552 of OY744616.1, forward strand.
GGAAAAAAATTTCGGAGACGAAATTTGTAACATTTCGGATAACGACCCGTATAAACTTAGTTCTCAAACGAATGAATGAATGAATGAATGAATATATGTACAATTGTACATGCTTGCACACATACATAGGCGTAGACTCTGAGGGGGCGTCGGGGCACGTGCCCCCCAATAATTGAGATGGACTGTACACCCAATGCAGCAAGTGTAGAATGAATAATCAAATCCCTCCCAATATTTTGGACAAGTTTACGCCAGTGCGCACATACATGCATACATATATAAAAACAAGACTCTCTGTCACTAAGAGTGTTTATCATCGGCTAATAGGGCGATGACACTGATCAAAATGTCGTTCAAGGACAAAACTAGAACTCTTTGCCCACCATCTTTAAGCCCCGATTAAGCCTAATTATCTGGGTATACGGCCTAAGTGGAGCGCACCTGCCGAGCGTTCAGTGGAGTGTGATAGACGCAATTAAGCGTGAGCGCTGACTATGCCAAATTGATATATATCCAGAGGGTGCTCCTCTCGTCGGGGAAGTAATGGCGTCGCAAATGAACCAGATAAGCGAAGGACAGAGGCACAGAGAGACAAAAACAGAGAGGCAGAGAGGCAGAGGGAGGCATAGTGATCCATTTGCTCAACAGGTCGTTATGTAACGATTACACGAATGCAGCGGACATTTAAAAAAACAAATCAAATACTAAAACAGAATATTAGTAGATTTTTAGCGAACGCTTAACACGAATTTCGGTTCTGTTGAAACAGATCTTTGCGCGTTCAGGTTAAATTCAGCTGATCACTTATCTCGTGCTGTCCTTCCTTATTTCGTTCCTATGAAACGGATCTATCGAAGTCATGACGGAAGCAGCCCCAAATATGTAAATGAATACAGTGAACTAATGAACAATTTAAAACCGAACAAGAATCTTAGAAGTTATAGAGGACGAGAATAACTTTTTTGGGGTAAAGAACGGAGAAGAAGAATGAGGAGAAGGAGGTAAAATGAGAAGGAGAAGGAAGGTGAAAAATATCGGAGGAAGAAAGTGATTAGGATAATGACCGGAACAAGGAGAAAACGAGAAGAGCTTAGTAAGACGTCCATCTCGTTTACTTCAGTTAGGTAACAGTGTGTGCGCAGCGTTTGAGAGGTATATATATGCGTATATTTCAAATTAGGAGACAAATTAGAGAAATTTCTGTCTTTCCCATGGATGGACGGCTTACACAAAAAGTAAAATTATAATTTATAATTTTGAAATTCCTTGTAGGGCATAAGTTAGTTGGAAAAACATATTTTTACCATATTATTTGGATGATTAGTATGATAAAAAAAATTACGAAGTCCAAATAATACAAAAAATTTCATCGTCTGTTCCAGTGGTGAGTTAGATAAACGTTACATTAGAATAGCAGTGGAAGCGGTTAAGTGATGTTTTATTATTTTCAATAATTGACCCCATATATGTCAACTATTCTATGTGGTTTAATTAACTTATTAACGAAATAACTAATTAAAAAATAAATTAAACCTACGCTTTGAAAAATTTCTTACAACACCGTTACCTATAGGTTTCTGCCATCTGTGGAAAAAATTGAAAACTCTTGATTTTTGAATTGACATATTGGATAGTAGGGAACCTGTCTACATTAATTTTAAAACTAGAAATCAATATGGTTGTTTATTTCCGTAGACAATTTTTGGAAATTAATAAGATAATATTATAGTATATCAAATATTTACAACACAGTTACTGTTATTACTACATTTTGCGTATCTAGATTTATGAATTTAAAAAATTATATTGAAAAAATTAACTATTTTTTACCTTAATTTGTCCGATCAGCGTGGTGGCCTTATTATGAATATTTTACAACTCCGATACTACACTTCGATACTTTTTAAAATAACAGTGGTGTAGTTTCTGAAATTATTTGATGGTACAAATAATTTATCGTCAGATCAATTTGGGTTGTTGTGTAATATTTTAATGCATGCATGATACTAATTAATCACTAATTATAATCAGTGGCAGTATTTTTGAACTGTCTATTTATAAATAAAATAACGGAGTTGTAAATATTTGTGAATCAAAGTAACGGTGTTGTTTTTTCGAAATATTAGACAAACTAAAATCAAAACTGAGGCCAACTCTGTCATATGCCTATTTAAGCTCTACACAATGGTAAGTTTGCTTCAGCAGTCCCATAAAAATATTTGTGTAACAACATTTTTTATTTTCATCATTTTTTCTCTCTAATTTCTTATCTGAATTTGTCGCCTGCTGTGAAATATACCCATATATACTTCAACGGCGCTATAGTGAGTATGATACATAATGCAATACTTCTTCTTCTGGTTCTCTGCCTTCAGGCAGGTTCAAACGTACGACATCGCCACTTCTCTCGATTTTGAGCCTCTTCTTTGAGTGTTCTGTATCCTTCCTTCATCAACCAATCCAGCATCATCTGTCTTGGTCTTCCCCTTGTCCTCCTCCACTCCATTCTTCCCTGGATGACATTTCTTCGGAGAGAGTCCCATCTTAGCGTGTGCCCGATCCATTTCCTCTGCCTCATTCTTAACGTGTGTATGAAGGATCTTTCTTCTCCAATCTTTCCCAACACTTCTTCATTAGTTTCATGTTCTGTCCAGCTGATCTTCTCCATTCTTCTCCAAATCCACATCTCAAACGCCTCCAGTTTCTTGATTTCCTCTTTCCTCATGGTCCATGTCTCTGATCCGTACAACACCACACTCCACACCAGTGTCTTTACCATTCTTTTCTTCATTTTTCCTCTCAATAGCTCTTTCCGTTTTGTGAATGTCTCTTTACCCAGTGCTATTCTTCTTCTAATTTCCTTATAGCATTTGGCATCTGTCGTAATCATGCACCCCCTGGGGAGCATGATAATACAATACATACATTCTATAATGAAACACGTCTATAGCCTGCTATTGAATCATGCACACACATATCTATGCCTGTATGTACACAAATATTCATTCATATACAAACGTAAGTCTATATTCTATACATACATATAACAGCTGAGCTGTTAACAATTAACTATATTTTCAGAATCGAATAAACATATATATATATATATAGTCAAATTAAGTAACCGTAATGGACATTGGTTTGACGAGTTCAAGTCGGGCTATACTAATTGTAATTATACGGTCTTCCTTTGAGATTTTCTTAAGTCTCGCCTCATTAGAAACTTACCCCACACTCATCAAGTTAAAATAAGCCTTGAAGGAACAGCTGTTAGTCTGCCAGAAAAATCACAGCTCTTGACTTTTCTAGCAACGTGTTACTATTGTCTGTAAAACTGCCTTCTTCCATCTTGAGGTACATAAGACCCGGTCTTGGTGATGAAATGGCCACCTCCAGTGCTGTTGCTCTTGTTCAGTCAAGACTTCTTTTTCTTCTTCTTCTTCTTTGCCTTCAGGCTGTGATTAGTCCCTCGCTGGGGAGGGGTCAGCCACTCGGATCCTCTGTCTCCATCCCGCTCGATCTTCTGTTTTCAAGCCGAGAAGCCTGAGGTACTACTGAACCATGTCCGTCCATGTCGGTTAGGACTAGATTAAGCCAATTCTGTTCTTTATTACACCTCTTCTCATTATATCAAAAGATTACAACGTGTGCAGAACTTGGCGTCACGTCTCGTTTGTGCTAATAACAAACTTTCATTCCGCTGATCTTCTGTGACAACTCCACTGGCTCCCAATCTCAAGGCGTATCCATTTTAAGTTGGCTACTATCACCTATCAGCTCCTTCATACGCACCGACCTGCTTACCTTCGATACACAATTGACTGTCACGTCCCTGGCCGCAGGGACGTCATATAGGGGCAGGGGCATTTGCCACTCTCCTGATTTTTGAAAAAAAAGGAAAAAGGATGGAACAAGAAAAGGAGGACGAAAAGGGGTAAAAGAGAAAAAAACGATAGCCTACTCAAATTCAGGGAATTATTATATATATAAACAAAACTAGAGTTTGCACAGCTTTTTTCACAAGATCCCCACCTCTTTAGCAGTGGAGGGACACGCTATACAGTTGTCCCTCCCCCAAGTTTGAAGAAACACACAACAAAATTTTCACCTCTTTTTTAAACCAGATCAGTTCAAAAGTGTCTCTTGTCCCCCCCCCCCCCCACCTGTCAAACAAGGTCGCCGCCAGTGCCAAGTTTACCCCGGAAAAATACTCTGATAGGAATTCGGTGCGCATGCTCTTAGCTCAGCCTCACCCGCTATCTGGCAAAAAACACCTTTACTTATGAGGTCAGCCCAGCAATTTCATCCTTCAAGCGGCAACTTAAAACTCTATTTAATGAAGTCTGCGGTAACTTAGCTTCCAACCTTGGCTGTCCATCTCCCGACCCTTGCGATCGACCTTGCCTCTGATTCGAGTTTCCAATGAGGCGAGACTTAAAAGAAAATCTCAAAGGAAGACCGTGTAATTACAATTAGCATAGGCCTACTTGAACTCGTCAAACCAATATCCATTAGGCCTACGGTTAATTAATTTGACCACATGTTTAGGTGATTCCGAAATATATTAAGAAGGCTAATCGTTAACATCTGAGATGTTATATATATATATATATATATATATATATATATATATATATATATATATATATATATATATATATATATATATATATATATATATATATATATATGCGAATAAACGAACGTCTGGCACGTTGAATTCATATTATTCATTCATTGAATGTGATACGTATCGTGTTTAAGGGCCTTCGAGGAGTTTCACAAAGGGCTCGAAATAAATATCTTAACAGTACATACACGGTCAATGATTAAAGCGCAACGTAAAGCCTCTCTGGCATGCCAATTAATCTTCAGATATGCCATTAACTACGTACTACAAACTGGTTCTGTTTATTCTGCATCTATTGTGAGCTTTGTGATGCCGTGTAGGCTACATGGTCCCTCGAGCCCAATGGATTTGACGACACGACGTGCCTACTCCAACTCAGCGCTACCGTGTTTTGCACCTGCTATATTCGTGCAAACGTAAAAATGGCAGGTACGAATGTTTCAGCGTTATGTATCGAGACTCCCTGTTGTCAACCAGACCTGAAGCGCCTGTAAAACGCATTAACTGGAAAACGTCTCACACAGTTGGCGATTGTTTTGATGTATTCTGTTTTGATGTCAAATGTAAACTCATCTCGTAACGAGTTTATTCTTTCACCAGCTTATTCATTCATGAGCTTATTCATTCACGAGCTTATTCATTCGCGAGCTTATTAATTCACGAGCTTGTTCATTCGCGAGCCTATTCATTCACGAGCTTATTCGCTCACGAGCTTCTTCATTCACGAGGTTATTAATTCAGAGCTTATTCATTCACGAGTTAATTCATTTACGAGCTTATTCCTTCAGAGCTTATTCATTCACGAGCTCATTCGTTCACGAGCTTAATCATTTACCAGCTTATGCCTTCAGAGCTTGTTTATTCACGAGCTTATTCACTCACGAGCTTATTCATTCACGAGTTAATTCATTTACAAGCTTATTCTTTCACGAGTTAATTCATTCACGAGCTTATTCATTTACGAGCTTATTCATTTACGAGATTATTGAATTACGAGCTTATTCATTCACGAGTTAATTCATTCACGAGCTTATTCATTTACGAGCTTATTCATTTACGAGCTTATTAATTCACGAACTTGTTAATTCACGAGCTTATTCATTTACGAGATTATTCAATTACAAGGTTATTATCTCACGACTTAATTCATTCACGAGCTTATTCTTTCACGAGCTTAATCATTTACCAGCTTATTCATTCATGAGCTTATTCATTCACGAGTTAATTCATTTACGAGCTTATTCATTCACGAGCTTATTCATTCACGAGTTTATTTACTCACCAGATAATTCATTAACGAGCGTATTCATTTACGAGCTTATTCATTTACTGGATTATTCATTCACGAGCTTATTCTTTCACGAGCTTATTCGTTCATGAGCTTATTCATTCGTGAGTTAATTCATTCACGAGCTTTTTCATTCACGACATAATTCATTTACGAGTGTATTCATTTGCGAGCTTATTCATTTACTAGATTATTCATTTACGACCTTATTCATTCACGAGTTAATTCATTTACGAGCTTATTCATTCACGAGTTTATTCACTCACGAGATAATTCATTAACGAGCGTATTCATTTACGAGCTTATTCATTTACGAGATTATTCATTCACGAGCTTATTCTTTCACGAGCTTATTCATTCATGAGTTAATTCATTCACGAGCTTATTCATTCACGACATAATTCATTTACGAGCGTATTCATTTACGAGCTTATTCATTTACTAGATTATTCATTTACGACCTTATTCATTCACGAGTTAATTCATTCACGAGTTTATTCATTCATGAGCTTATTCATTCACGAATTAATTCATTTACGAGCTTATTCATTCACGAGCTTATTCATAATTCATTCGCGAGCATATTCATAATTTTCTGTTTTCCATACTTCTTTCCTTAGACAGTTGTTGTTCGGTATGCTTGCGAATGAAGTATGTGGATTTTCAAAAATTCTTGTTGACTGCCATCGAACAATCAGGAACTCTACTGCTGCAATGTTGAAGGAACAAAGTTTAACGAAATTAAATGTGACAGATTAAAAAACAGATCTTGCCGTTACATTTAATTTGGTTAAACTTTGCTTTCTAGATTGTTCGATGGTAGGCACCAGGAATTTGGCAAAATCGACGATGTCAGTCTTCTACTGGGTGATACGAGGGGGGCCCGTAGAGTAATGGATAACACACCGGCGTGATGAGCAGTAGGTAACGAGATCGATTCCCGTAGACCCCGTTAGGTTTATTCAGCATTCCACTCGCTAGGTGGCGGTGGTAAAGTGAATAGTAGGCCATGATTGACGCCCTGTTGGCTGCCGTATATAACAGTTGTATTCGACTCCTGTAAAACTGTCATCATGTGCTTCTACTGTATACATGTATGTAAGGCGACCTGCGTGGCTACCGTTTCTACTATAAGTATGTTCTCTGTACAGCGCAGTGCGGTTAGCAGGCGCTTAAATAAAGAAAAGATTATTATTATTATTATTATTATTATTATTATTATTATTATTATTATTATTATTATTATTATAATTATTATTATTATTATTATTATTATTATTATTATTATTATTATTTCTGGAATATGGTTGTGCGATAGCCTAGGGCCTACTGTTAATATATATTGTCTCTGCATTCTAAATGTAACAACGATCAAGAACTACCGGAAATGGGGAACATTGACATAGTTTGGAGGTTTTGTGGGGATAACATATATATGCCCTAAACGAGTTGAGGAAATGTCTTGATTTTTAAGATATGAGCATTAGGGAGGTTACCTACGACTTTGTACAATTTTAGAATTTTCGTGCGTTTATTCTATTTTTTTTTAATATTCGAAGAAAGGCAAAGTTACCCCGGTATTGGGGGTAACTTTGGCATCATGTGAAATTTCAATTAGAGATCAATGTTACACCGATAGGAATATGAGTAACATTGGCATCCAGAAATGTTTTTAAAACAGTATCGTACTTATGTGCTAAGCGCAGATCTTTTTTCAGATCAAAACTCCGTCCAAAGAGGCCGATTTTACAACAGTTTTAAATCTTCTTCTTGAACGCCAACAATTTACCACGATGTGACGCTGTCGATGATCCAACTCTTGACTGAACCTCTTCAATCTCCATGTCCACTTCATCGAACTGCAGTGCATTCCCCGCAGTATCTACCTTCCTCCCTCTTTTCCTTCCTTTCTCATGAACGCGCTGACCCCGATTTTTTGGTCATGGCTGATTGCACGCTCTTCCAAAGCTGGCTCGGTAATCCAGGAAAGGGTTCTTTTGGGATGGACCTCTAAAATATTTTCTAGGCATTTCTGTTTATTTATTTATTTATGTCATTCTTATTATATTGTTACATGCTGCCCTCTTGTCTCATATATACTCTCGGATATTCTCGGTACGCTTGACCAGTTCCTTAAGGGAGTGGCCTAAGCTATATAAGGAGAAGTTGAGAGAGAATTAAGTCTTGGCTTTTCTGGTGTCCTATCCAAATGGATCTTCGGGTATTTAAGAGGCCTCAGTCAAGACTTAAATTGTACGTAGAGTTTATACAGGAGAGCCTAAGGCAAACTCCTTTGTTTTCAAAGCTCGTTGTCTCGTTGCCCTCTGAGGTCGACAGGTCTGCTATTTATCGTGTATCATTTGAGGCTCATGTTAAGAGTACTCCTCTGTGACGAAGAGGAGTTGTTGGGAGTGCCACTTCTTCAGCTGTAGAAGAAGTTGTACGTTCCTATCTACCGCTTGTGCATCTTTTGTGAACGGACGTGTGCCGCTGTGAAAGGTATATTCAGTCGATTTTATTATTGTGTAAATAAACTACGTTTAATCATATCTCTAGACCGAGATTATATTCTTTAAATTATAAGGGGACGTAACAATATGTTTATTTATTAATATTATTATTTCAACTCTTTGTACTTTATGTATACCCAACATCATACACGAAAGCGGAAGTAAAGAAATACCGGTAGTATTATAGTATATAGTCTGGCTCTTCGTGTACGTAGTCTGGTTCCCTGTGTTCGTAGTCTGGTTTCCCCTTTCCAAAAAGTCCTATGCCAAGTTACCCCAGTGTGCTAATGTTCCCCTTCTAGGGTAGCATATCTTGAGTTTTGTTACATATATGACAAATTCTAAACTCATTTTCAAATCGCTTTTTTCACGTAAAAATCTTCTCTGAAAACACGGTAACACTGAACTTGTGGCTAATCGGAAACAGGACGAACTGAGACTAGAAATGTTTGTAACGAAAGATTTTTTCGGTTTCTGAAGTTATAGGTTTTGGAACTCTCCTCCTGTATCAAGTCGTTCTACTCTGTGGCGTATATAATTTCATTTCTCAGTTTGATACTTATTCTTATATATTGCTTATTCTCCACAGGCTGCAGCCTTTATGTCTTAAGGACTGATCTTGTGGATACTGACCTCGTTTACAGCTTGGTTTTGGTGCGCCATCGGACCTTGATGGTTTGCCTAATTGACAACGACGCAATAAAAGTTACTAACTAATAATTTATAAATGCTCGGCTCTACTTGCACCTGCAGTATATAATACAGTATATATAATACAGATGTATGTACGCATATGTGATTTACTCCATCGAAACCAGGCGCTTGTCGCAAAATACAATTTCGAGAAAAAGGCCAAAAATGACATGCAGGATCAAAGTTGTGTGTTTTGAGTTTGAACCAAATTCGTGTAACATGGTCATTACTTTAAAATAAAATGAAAGACTCTCATTTTGAGAAAATTCCGACAAGTGCCTGGTTTTGATGGAACACCTCACATATATACATATATATTATACCTATATATACATATACACATATATATAAATATATAATTTTATTCATGTACAACCTTGTGAGGTTTGTCAAGGACGCAGACGACAATAGGAAATGCATGCTGCTAATGAGCAGAAGTAGCAAACAGAAGAGAGTGACAGGACAGGGAAGTGTCATTAGCGTGATCGATTTCCGACAAGACAATGCCCCATTAATGACAAAGCTAAATTATGTGTATTAGGTCGCTATGCGTGCAATGTGCATGCACGTGCGGGAGATAATTATACACGGGAACTAAGAACTGGCGCTTCAAGAATGTTTAGATATAGGCCTACAAACAGACATGAAAAGTACATACATACATTAGTACATATAGGTGCTTACATAAATATTCAGAGAATATATAATATACACTAAAAGCTACACAGAAAAAGGTGCGTATATATATTTATGCATACAGAGAACATGCAGCATATATCTACAAGGCATATGGCTAATTATGCATCGTTAGCTGAAGAGATTTTTCTTTCGAAATAGATTCCACGACATGGCATGCTTCGTCTTTTCTTGACAGCGCGTCGGTCGTTAGTAGAGAACGCGCTGATCGCCAGAGATTACCCTGACAGGGAAATGAGAGTGAGAGAGTGGAAGGGAAAAGCTCTCGCATTGGTAGCCGAGAATAGATTTTCATACACAAGTCAGTTAATGGTCGCCATTTATATGACATCTAGATGGACAGCCGAGACATCGCCATAGGGAACATGGGAGATTTAGATCCGGCCAAGACAACGCCAGGGTACAAAATGCGCCATTTCTGCACTTATTACGTTTGATGTATGTACAGGGTGGGCCAAAAAAGTAACACCTTACATTTTTTGGCTAATATTTCGGCCAAAAGTAAGAATTCTTAAATCAAGTTTTAATGGCTAACAGCCAAATTACTTGTTTGCCCACCCTGTATGTATAAATGCATGTATGTATGCAAGTATGTATGCATGTATATATGTATTTATATATACAAAAGTGCGTGTATACACGCCTGTGAGTAGGTTTCTTGAAGAGAGCTATATAAATATCCAGAATGGATGATTGAATGAATGAATGAATGAATGAATGAATATTTATATATATTGTCCCTGCTCACAAAGCGTGGCCAAGATGGCCGTATACTTCCCGCAGGCGTCTCAGTTTTTATTCAATTAGTTGGTCAAAATTAATAATTTATTTATTGTTGAATCTGCAGGGTCTTCGTGCCCAATCTGGCCTGGAGTCTCTACTGAATAATTTCCTAGGTATATTACATTATTTGCTTCACGCCGTTTCTTTATGGAGATGTTTTTGACAGCATCCAGAAAGATGTGGCAGAAGTTCTCTATCATATTCGTATATTCCTCTCACCGATGTCATCTGCAAATGTTCGCGCTGTTGATGGTTAAAACTTGTTAAGGTTTGATAAATTTCCAGAAAATTTTAAAAGGGACGCTGACAACGTCAGTATATTTGTCAGAACAATAGTAAGTACTAATGTTCATTCATTCATTCATTCATTCTGGAAATTTATATAGCGCCCCTTCAAGATACCTACTCAGGAGCGCTCCCAGTCCAGCCACAGCTAAAAAAGAAAGGCTTAAGTGATTTATTAAGTGATTTATTAATCACTTACTAAAATTCATTAATAAAGTAAATGAAAAATAATAATAAATAAAAAAATAATAAAAACTCATTAAAACTTTTAATGTTGTCAAAATTCTTGAGGAGGGAAGCTTGGCAACATTCCTACAGTGTAACAAAACAATTTCGCAGTATTTTTGCAACTTGCGTTTAACTTAAAAGATGTTCAACAAGTTCTAGTTATGCAGACAAATAATGCTCATTCTGTGTTTTTTATTAATTAACTGACAGGTTTAGTAATATAGCGACGATATACAAAAGACAAGGCCACAATCGTAGCACTCTGAAACAAAGCGTGATGGACTTGCCTATATAGTAACTCTACATGGCAAACTACAACCTTCACAGTTCACGTTTCACATTCTGAGCATTGTACACAATGAGTTAATATTCACCGTGATAAAACAAAGTAACATGTTACAATGAAACGATAATTCGTTTATAAATCTCCTATATAACCGGATACAACAATCGTTGCAGAATCACAGTACAAAGGTGCAACTTCATATCCTATTACCTGCGCCGAAAAGTGCAAAGGCAGTTTCATAAAATAGAATTTTTGAACAGTTTCGGAGCATTTCTATAACAGAGCTGAAGCAATTCTCGTATAGTTTATACCGGGGTATACCTGTAGAACAGTTCCGATGCAGTTATAGAACTGCATGGCGATTCTAGGACCGTTCCGTTGCAGTTCCAGAAAAGTTCAGACGATTCTAGAAGTTCAGACGCAGCTCTAGAAAAATAGTTCAGAGGTTGTTCTAGAACAGAACTGGTGCATTCCCGAACAGTTCACGGTGATTCTAGAACTACCTGCAAACAATTCTACTGGACCGTTTGTTATTCTGTCGCCAATGGAGCAGCTGAGTTTCAGCTATAGCTGTCGGCAGCGTGAGGCGAGAGAGTCCGATTGCGCGCGTGATGATAGACGGTCAGTGGAATGGTTACTTGGGGTCGTCGTTGTCCCTGACTAGGCGGTATGAACTGCGGAGGCGGGCAGAGCGAAGCAAGGAGGGTGAAGGGTCGCGCTGCCTGTCTCCGCAACCGTCTCGAGATGCGAGTGAACGCCTTGCGAAAGCTGTTTCCTCCGACGGTGGCGTAGAGGAAGATGTTGACGGAAAAATGTAGGTAGTAGATCATCTGGAACAGCTTCTCACAGGTCAACAGAACTTCGTTCTTGTGCGCCGTGACGGCCAGAGAGTACACACGAGTGATGTGTCGCGGCAGATTCAACACGAGAAACACCGCGGACACGATGAGCAACAGCTTCGTTACACGCAGCTGGTGATGACCCTTCGATGAGGTCGTGTGGGCTGCAGCGGCGGTGGTCGACCCCGGGACCCCATTCAGGGTCGCCAAACTGGCCGCAGCGTTCGGGGGCCTCGTCGTTCGCGAGATTCGCAGTCGGATACTCGCACTGGACGGGGTCTCACGGTGAACGATGAAGGTCAGACCGTGCGTCGACATCTGCTCACGGGCGCGGTAGAAGTTGACGACGGTGTAGGCGATTCTGATGTTGAGGACGCAGATGACAAGGATCGGCAGGAGAAACGTAACCACCGTGTCGATGCTGTCGGCCACAGAGAGAAACGACACGAAGTAGGCGAGCGGACTGCACAGCTTGTACTCTCGGATCGAGTGGACGCCGGACGTCCAGATCCCGAAGTTGTAGAGCACGGCGGAAAAGATGGCCAGACCGGAGACGACCATCTTGGCAGTGCGCTTCGAGCAGAAGATGTGACGCTGCAGCGGAAAGTGAACGGCCAGGTAACGCTCAACCGTGAAGCCGACCACATACCAGACGCTGAGGAAGCTGCTGACGTAGGTGACGAACGTGAAGATCTGGCACAGACCGTTCACAGCGGCGAACGTTTCCGTCCAGAAGACGAGAATGCTGAGCAGGAAGCCGATGTCGGCGACGCTCAGCGCTGCCAGGTAGACGCTCGAAGATATCGGCTGCATGTAGCGGCTGATAAAGACGACGAAGGATATCAGATTGCCGGCCAGACCTGTCGTAACGATCAGAGGAACGGCGTAGCGTTCAAGGTAGGTGATCGCGACGCGCCAGACTGACAGGTCGGGCTTGCCGGAGCCCTTCGAGCTGTCGCCGAAGATGTCCAGATCACAGGCCGTGCCCCTGCTGATGACGGTTTCGGTTGAGTTCCCGTCGGAACTGATGTTAGACTGGAAGTCACAGGGTGTGGCTTCGTTCACGTGATCGAACATCGTTTCCGGTTTGTCACGCCGATCAAGTGTCACTAATACGCGTCACGACATAAAGAAATCAGGAGGAGGAGGTGAACGGAGGTTGCATCACGTGACTTTCAACATCGTCAACCAATCATGTATTCCACGCCTACCAATTAAAAACCGAAACATATCTATTACAAGTCGCATGTACAACGACAACGCGCTTTTATAAATATAAATATATATATATATATATACATATATATATATATATCAATCAATCAATATTTTTTATTGCAACCAAACAGTAAAATTACATAGGTATAACAATTTAGAAACATTTATTACTGCTAGATTAAATAAGGTGAGACAGAACAGTCGGTGATGGAAGCAATGGGCGGCCCCATAGGGATAATTATCCCGCTAGGCGGGGACACCCGACATGCAGGTCATGTAACATAGTTCAGTGTATGGCATATAAGTAATCCTTCCCGACGTAATTAGAAAAAAGATAAAGAATTGTCTGGGCATTAAACGGGATGGGGGGCTCTGAGAGGTAGAAAGATATGGAACAAAACTTTTATATACTCGTATATATATACATGTGTATATATAAATATATATGGGTGACAGTCCACAGAAGTACCAGATCAGTTTCCTTTATTTTCAATATCCAAGTAACTATCTTAGTGTCCCTTAGTATTAGTATTATAGTAGCCTATACTGCGTTTGCGAGTAAACAATTACGAAAACCATGCATCTCGCTTTCTCTGCAGCTTCGGCTTTTAGTCTCTGCGCTCAAATGAACCGCCTCTGTCTTGGTCTCTCTAGTTCTGCCACTCGTTCCATCTTCCTTTGCTTTGTCACAGTCTTCTTCGTTCTGCCTAATCGGTTTGTGCAATTGTACCATCCACCGTTGCTCCGATTCCGCTTTTTCTTTTAATCCGTTTGCTCCTATCTTCTGCGCTCTGCAGTCTACACAGCTTGTTCTAGCGATCCTTTCTGAACTTAATGTGTTTCTTTCCTTCTTATTTCCATCTGTTATCGTCCTTCTTTCCTTTCTATCTCAATGTGTTATCTTTGCATTTCTATCTGATACCTCTGCATGATTGTCATCATCTTTTGCTAGGCCTATAGGTCATAGGTTGAGACGAGATTTCTCCACTGGCTGTCTCTCTGGTTTCGTTCGGGCACCAGTCGCCCTTGCATTCTGAATCAACTACTCTTTGACTACCGTATTTAATAGCACCTCTCGACTCCATTCATTTGCCTGTTCATCGTACTAGATCAATGTCTGTCTAAACTTTCTGTGCGAAGCTTCTCTGTTAGAATAAAAGGCCCACAATTATGGAATTCCATTGATCCTAATATACGTGCATTACGATCACTAAGTGCCTTCAAATCTGCTTATAAATCGTTTCTGATTGACCAGTATTAGCTACGTGACAAATCATCTACGGATCTTTTATTTTTATCTCATCTTAAAACAGGATGATTAGCATAATCTTAAGTCTGATACATTCCATTGACGAAGTAATACGAACTTCTGATAAATACTGGGGATGACTAGATAAGCTTATTCAGCTTCTTCTCTCCGGGAATCGTCTTATTGCTTTATATTTGAAAGATTATCACTGTAGTAGTAATGTTACAGCATATAATCTCTTGTCTATAGATATGATGCAGACTATGCACATTATGTTATTGATTGTTAATCATATACTGGTCTTGTATTCGATTCAATAAATTTGATTTGAAATTTGATTTGATTTGTACCCAATTTATTTAGCCTTCCCTGCTTTTCATCCGTACCAATCGTTCACTACGCTTTTGGGTACGATAAATCGTCGCTCGCCACACACTACGACGACTACGTGAACTGGTGTAGCAATTTCGGATTACCCCACTTCACATTTACCCCCGGTACCTTGAAATCGCGTTCAGATTGTCGGAGGTAATTTGAAATCGATTTCAGATTGGGCCTACTCCCTACGATTTCAGATTACCCCCCTCAAATTAATGGGGCCAAGTTTTCGACTACTTCATATAATAATTGGCAATACTAATCACAAACTGTCATTACGATCTATAAACGAAATTGATACACAGTTCTACGCTCGTCATCAGCCACGTCGGTTGTTGGTAAGCCTAATTTGTCATTCGGGTGAGCTATTTTTTCTAAATGCCGAATTTGCTCCAAGATTTCTTAAATATTTCAGTTCACTCTTGCGCCGAGTGTGCGTGTCAAAATTATTCCCCGTGTTTGCTATTATTATCACTACACATTTATTAAACGCCACTATCTAAAAACCAAGCGTCAATCGATGGCGCTGAACAATTGTGAGCGAAGCACTTGCTCAAGGCCCCTACAGAGTAACCATCTCAGGAGAAGAAGCTCGAACCATAGTTGTTAAAAACATTAGAAACTAAATAAAAAACTGAAAAACGTCGTTTTTTCACAGCAATAAAAAAACGGGGAGAAAACGGAAATAACGAAAACAGTAAACAATTTGACTGTCACATCTTGTAGGCCCTACTGCAATTTAAAATTAAAAACCTTGCTTACAGAATTTAATCAGTAAATAACACAAGTTTATTAGTAAACACTAATTAGTAACGTTAATCTACAGCAATTATTTTATTTTTTATTAGTTTAGTTTAATAAGAAATTGAGAAATTACAAATATTGAAATCTTTTCAAATTTAAATTGAACTTGAAGTGCGAGCTTCTGATGTATATAGCAGCAGCATGCTTAGTTGCTTTATCTAAGGCTACTCTTTTTCTTTTCATTGTATCTTGTTTCATCCTTTCAGTATTCTCTTCTCTGATCATATTCTTGATGTCTGTGGACACTTTTCACATAATTTTATATTGTTATCGTCTCCCCCAAGATGACCCCTAATATGGATCGTACCACCCGAATAAACTTTCTCACAGTAAATGCATTTCAATTCAGCCAATGCTAAGTTTTTGTCTTTCTCGTTTATTAAAGTAACGTGAATCCATTCCGCACCCTTTTCTTTTGGCATTTTGGATAATTTAGAAATAACTTTTAAATTTTATTTCTTGTACTGTGCCATTTAATAAAGTATTTATTTCTCAAATGACGACGTAAATAGTGACGTAAATTAGCCGAATCCTTGCAAGTACGGAGACAACGTAAGGGACATCAGACAAAAATAAAATCATATTTTTTTTTTAAACGAAAAAACGAAAAAAACGAGAAGAAAAATAAAAAACGAAAAAACGAGATTTTGGGGGAAAAAAACACGGTTTTAACAACTATGGCTCGAACCCGTACTTATAGGCCTACTATCCGTGCTACAAAGCGAGCGCTCTAAACATTCAGCTTGCTTGGATTTTGTGCGTTTTGACGGGAATTTTTCGCATATCATATTGGCGCACGTGACTGCATGAGGAGGGATATAATTTATGGGCTTCTTGATGTGCGGTCAAGTTTTGGGTGGTGTGCAGGGTTATTTTCGTCTTAGCGGGGTAATGAGCGAAGCGTGTGTTTGAAGCAGTCACTTGTGGCGCCTTGATCTATCAGCCTGCGGGCGACAAAAACAACCTGTTCTTCGTGGGCTCCGCACCTCGCGGGATATGTATAATTGTATATATTTACAGAGATATATGTATGCACCTTGTCACCTAGTGCTGTCAACTCCTGGAGCTCTAGCGATCGCCACGACACACATTCTCCATTGCTTCCTATTCGAAGTCAGGTCCCTTAGTGCTTCCAGATTCATGCCAGTTACATCGTGAATCTCATCCATCCATTTCTTCCTTGGTCGACCCCGTCTTTTTTCCCCTCACCACAAGCCAACATCATTTCCTTTTCTAGCCCATCAGATCGCATAACATGACCAAAGAATCCCAGCTTCAATCTTGTCGCTTTTTGTTTTAATGACTCTTCATTCTCGACACCAATCTCCATTCGTATTGATTCGTTCGTCCTTTTCTCTGTCCATGATATTCTCAACATTTTTCTCCATATCCACATTTCACATGCGTGAAATGTATGCGTGAAATGTATGTATGCACACAGGTATATATATATATATATATATATATATATATATATATATATATATATATATATATATATATATATATATATATATATATATATAGGGGCTATTCATAGACCTATAAAACTGCACATAATCGTTAAATTCACGCTCTCCCATTCTACGTGCGCCTCCATGAACGTAAATGGTGGGCTCTACATCAGTGATCTGTATTGCATCGTGACGCCACGGTTCCTGCAAAGACCTGATAACTGCAGACTTTGTCAAGGAAAATGCGCTATAGAATGGTTCATAAACTGAGCACGCTGTGTGTAAGTTCGCTTACCTAATGGCCCATTTGATTTGCAAATATAAAATAATGGAGCCAATGTAACCCGCTCACTGGAATCAACTGCTACAATAAAATGAATGGATAGGTCTACTTCTTTTACTTGATTAAATCTGTAAATTAAACATAAATGTTACACATAAAAATGTCACACTTTGCATAGCGCCGCTACCCATCTCAATGGCAATAATCGATTACAGAACGCAGCTGTATACGTTAGGAACTTGCTGGAAGTTTGAAAAGCAGTGACTGTTAATTGGAAGATCGAACCAGCAATATCAAGCAATTAGGCTAACTGTGCCATGGCTATTGTTATCATCAGCATCATCTCCATCATCATCATAATCATCATCATCATCATAATCATCATCATCATCATCATCATCATCATCATCATCATCATCATCATCATCATCATCATCATCATCATCATCATCATCATCATCATCATCATCATCATCATCATCATCATCATCATCAT
>OY744616.1:27368171-27373171 GCA_963556255.1 Allolobophora icterica
AGGGAGAGGGAGAGGAAGAGGGAGAGGGAGAGGGAGAGTAGAGAGAGGGAGAGAGAGAGCCTAGTAAGTATGGTCCCCTTTATAGTTGTCATTCCGAGGTTTGCCCATGTTTCCGCTTTCATTCAGAAATCCCTTCACTGGCTGCCTGTCAATCAACTCAACCAGTTTAAGATTCTTCCCTTCATGCGCAACTGTCTTGTTGGCTCTCTGTTCCGTCCTATCTGACGACTTTGGACTCTGACCTCCTAAATCACTGGCTGGCCGACTTTCCCTTGGCTGCCTGCCCGCCCGTGGTCTCCTGGTGGTTCCCCGTATGCGCACCACTATACGACCGAGTCCAGGAGCTTCGCTCTTTTGGGCCCGTCCAGCTGCAATAGTCTTCCTCAGGACCCGCTACAGAGCTCGTATCTCTTTTCCTCAGTTTCGCCAGCGCCTGAAAACTTTCCACATGTCACTCGATTATGGAGCACCACTAACTTTTCCGAGTGGTGCTCTATAAATTTTCGATTTTAATCATGAACGTCCGGAGGAGCAATGGGGTCATATGCCCCTGGATTTTGCAAATATTTTACAAAAATAAAATAAAATTTTTGACTATTATTGTGATTGTTACAACAGTCCCGACACGAGTTTCAATGCGAAAAACACTTAATTATTAGGTTAAGTACGTGACCATTATTTATTTTAAAAGTTGTCAGTGTTCTGTGTTCATGTGAAATGTCATTTAGCCCCCCTACATAAATTTTGCCCTGTCAAAAAATGTTCTCCTACAAAATTACTGCGGACGGCCATGCATGATTACAATTACAATTTAGAATTTTGAGAATCTCTCATTTACAAAAGAACCGTAGGGGAGAGTCACCTAAGATGGGACACTTGACGTTGTTTCCCAAAATTTTGTGTAACTACAAGCAATATGTAAAGCTAAACCCCACTGATATAATGTATATATATTTAACTTTCAACTGGTGGTTGCAGCAGTTTAACACTTATCCAAGTATGCAATATTTTTGTCAATAATAATAGGTACTAATATGTCCCATCTTAAGCAACTCTACCCATAAGATGGGACAATAATTTCCATCATCATATTCAGCAATTCTCTACAACCTGCAAAACTATTTTAGCCAAAGCAGTTTGAGCTTAATTATAACGTTATCATTTGCAGGTGAACAGTTAACACAGACGGCAAATTGTAGTTAGGAACATGTGCCACAAACAAAATCGTCATCTCCGATAATGCCGGACTCTTCCGGACATGGCTTATACAATGTACATTTCTTACATGTACCACACTGCAGCCAATCACATTGCAGTTTGCAGAAAACCATACTAACCAACAATCAGTTTTTTAAAGTAGGCCTATATAACACATTGGATTCAAATTAATTAATCCATTAGCCTAAGATGGACAATGGCATACTGTAGCAGGTCCTTCCACAACAAATATTTGCATTATCGCTCAACTTGCAGCAATAAACAATAAATGATTAACAATTTAAATGACACAATTATAAGTATATCCCATAAACTGAAAAGGATGTTTCAAGCATACCTTGCTGTGAGGAACGATATAATAATATCAAATAACAACAGCGAACATAAAAAATTTGAGTTATTGCTTAAATCAACACTCCAACACCGAAAGTAATAACAGTTGTTATGTAGAGTTTAATATTCGTGATATTCTCAACACGAGACAGTGGTATCCTCTGCCGAATAACAAAATAGATTTGTTCCATCTTACGAATCGTCCCATCTTAGGTGACTTTCCCCCATTCCTTTTCCTTTTAAGCACCATTTCTATAACGCTTCTCTGTCTGTTCACGTCCTCTATAATGGTCGTTTTCTTGGTCTCTGCCTTCTTGTTCGTCTTGTGCTGCTGAGTGGCACCTTCTCCGTCAACCCGGAAAAAGGGAGAATCGTATGTGAAATCGTGATGGATAGATGGCAGGCGTTTCCTGCCTCTTCAACATCTCTTCCAATTGAGGAAACACAGGCTCTGCCTGACGAACGTGCTTCGCTGGCGTTACAAGTTGTAGTCTAACAAGTCAATTTGCAACTCTTTGAGGTCTTCTGATGTCCAGTGAAGTGGACACGCGAACGAAGTGCAGCGAGAGACGCCATTAGGTGCATGGGCTAATGTCAGTCACATCCGCCAGAAACCAGTCAGACGAAGAAATTTTAAAGTGAATATTTCTCCTCGAATAATTATTGTTCTGTTGCTGCTTTGTTGTATGTCTGCGTTTCGATTTGCGTCCCTGTCCTTAATTGTACCTACCTATGCATGTCTGTCCCTATGAGCATCTGTCTTTGTAGCAGTCATTGTTATAATATGCGTATGTATGTGTGAATATGTATATGTATATCTGTGTGTGTGTATATATTTATATATACATGTGATTAGTGAAGTATGGGTCTATTTTTCAATAGTCAAATCGCAAGAGACTATGTGTGATTAGTCAAATATAATACAAACTTCCTCTTGAGCATTTTTTCCTGTCGCTGTAGCTATATCTCTATCACGTACAGTACTTCCCTATGACATACCCCCACCATTTCAATGTCGAAAGCCAAGAAGCATGTAAGATTTCCTTTATAAGTATTTGTAGCGCCAGTGTACACGTGATGCATTGTTAAGGCCATAAAGACAAAAATTAGGCAAATTATATCTAACAGTGAACTTCCTCGCTACTACTCAGACTTCAATCAACCAATTCACCAACCAACCAATCAACCAATCAATCAACCAATCAATCAACCAATCAATCAACCAACCAATCAACCAATCAATCAACCAATCAATCAATCAATTTCGTTTATTCCATCCAAGTTGACATGTGCGAAACTTGTTTCAGAGTAGCTACAATAGTACTAGTACTCAAACACAAGCACTGCCTACGGGATTTAAATGATAATAATTATGCAAATGTGCCACGACAGACGGTTTGCTTCCGTCGTCTGAGGAGATACCTTGACTTATAAATACAGTATAATATCCGGGATGCACAAAAAGCTTAATTTCACGTAAATATCCATTCAGGTCATTGTCTGTCGCCACGTATTATTGAAGGCGTCGAAGTCTGTTGTCCTACGCTGCATTTTCCAACTTATGTTCATGCAGAGCTGTTCAACTTGACAAGGAGGAGCATTTCAGCCACTAATATGGTAGAGACTCCGTTTCTTCGATTCGTTTCAAAAGGTACTCGCCGGCTTTCACCGGATCATATCGATCCGACCCGTCAATACATCTGATTTCCATTTCTGGATCCGGATTGGCAAAGAACACCAGGGACTGTCTGGCCGTGGAGCACTCCAGGTCTTCTGGAACGATGATCCGGTGCGCAGTAGAAACCAGTCGGTCGGCGGTCCAGCGTTGCATGAGGTCTGCGATGTTCACCAGCACTGACCCTTCGATGGGCCGGGCGTCGATCCAGTCCCGGCCTGGACCTCGCACCTGGAGGCCACCGGCGGGGTCCTGAAAGACCAGCGTGATGGTTCCAAAGTCGGTGTGCTCACCCAAGCGTGTCTGTCCGCGTTTGAATGACTCTCGCGTTACTGGAGGATAGTAGAGAGTTCGCAGGCCAGTCGCGTACGGCTGCTTATTGCTGGAGATATTGTGACCGCGAATGAAAAAGTCTGTGTCTGTGTCGTCCAGCTCTAGTCCGAAAGCTATCACTTTCAGGATCCTACGGGTTAAGCCGGCGCACTCCTTGAACAACCTCACAAGGACATCCTTGAATTTATCGACTTCTGCCGGCCATATTGAGGAGTCAAGATTAGCAAGCATGAAGTCGAAGTTTTCTTTCATGTCGCCAGGGACGCTAGGATCGAAACCTTCGCTTCCGAGGTGGTAGTATCCCTGGTAATATGTTTCCGGTGTTGCCCCGTACTTGGCCTTGACCTCGACAGGAAGATGAAAGAAGTCTCTGGAGCGGGAAAAGGCTTCTTGAAGGAGATCATTGGAAATGCCGTGGTTGAGTAGATAGACAAATCCAACGCTTGAGAAAGCTTCTACGATGCGTTGAGCTACGATATCAGATCTCTCTCGCGTTAAGTCCATTTCGGAAACGGAACTGCTTAACGAGCACGTGGAAAAGTCGACCACTGGAATAATTCCACTCGAATCCATCTTCTCTCCCAACAGGCAACAGAACTTCAACGTTTAATGAACGTAAAGCGGCGATGCAGGTTGTAAAGTGTGTCTGATGTGTGGCTCAGCTATACACTGTATACAGCATCCCAGCAGCACGCTGTTTACATTCTACAGCACGCGTACTTTGAACATTGACCTGTCGCTTGAGTGGGCCATTTAAGGACCAGATGATGAGTCATGAACGTTTAACAGTATAGAGACCTGGATCTTGCTTGTACCAGTGGATTACAAATGTGCAAAAGGGGATTCACTTGCCTGTTAATGCACATGTCGGCAATAATTTATAACGGTAATCATTTAAAATTGTATACTACCAGAATCAGTGCTTAATCTAGACGTCTGTTGGGGGGAATCCCCCCACCGATTGAAGTTCCCCCAGAGCTCAGCAATATTGTAAGGCAGAGACCTTTTGGGGGGAAATTTCCCCCCCCCCAGAAACCTTGCCCCCCCCAGAACAGGGGGACTAGATTAAACACTGTACCAGAATACAGTGGTGTGTTTTAGACTAAAGGTTCATATAATTATATATCATCATCATCATCATCATCATCATCATCATCATCATCAATCACCATGAGCATGCTCGTAGGCGTCCAATGCCAGCTTCGTCTTCCTCCTCCAGCCTCGTCTTATATATACATGATTTTTATTAATATGAAATTAAACAGTTCTGTTTCTGATCACATGCAGTTAGTTTACATACTTGCAATAAACAGCATGCATAATTTTAAAAAAAGCATACGTTGGCAGTGCGTCTGATTTAAGGCGAGCGATCGATCGCTCTTCTTGGTCGCTCGCCTAGCAAAGGTACCGGCGAGCGATTTACCGCTCGCCTAGCCGAAGG
>OY744616.1:27378171-27383171 GCA_963556255.1 Allolobophora icterica
AAGGATGGTAGGCTGAGTGTTCTGGCCTATATGAACTTGGTTAGGCCATGTGTTAGGGATAGACGTAGTGAAGCTTCAAAACCGATACGGTCTTGCTATAGAGTTAGGGTGTCTCTCAAGTCTCAACGTTGTGTCTCCGTGTCGAGAACGTTTGTCTTTTAGGAACCAGGCACGTTTGGTGTCTTTGAGATTGGCTTGTTTTTCTTGGTTGTGTTGTTGACGAAGAAGTGTGATTTTGCCCTGTGGTGTTTTCGTCGCCTGCGTGTAAAGGTTTTTCTGTGGTGTGTAACTGTGTATATTCGCTATTAGAACACATTTTCATCTTAAGCCACTTCTTTTCTGTCTCCGAGACAAATACTAGCTGACAAAAAATACAATCTAGCCTTGAACGCCTAATGAACAGACTTAAACAATCCGGTTAAATTCACCCTAATTCTCCCTCTACAGGAGAGCTTGCAAACAAAACTGACACTTCATTAGTCAAAGCTGTCTTGTGTAATGAAAACCAATACATACGTACGTACATACATACGCATATACATGCACACAAATTGATACCGACGTACATGCATACATTTATAATACACACATGCATACATTCCTATATACATACATACACAATTACACATATACATACACACATAAGACGTAAGGCTCATGCACTATAGAATTCAAAGACAGGTAGGAAAAGACAGAGACAGACGCTGAGACAGACACGGAGACAGACACGGAGACAGACACGGAGACAGACACGGAGACAGACGCCAATACATGCAGACACAGGGAGGAAAACGTGCTTTTAGTGAACAAAGTGCTTCCTTTATTCTTGACTTTCACATTAAAGCTAATGCAGCCAAACTTTTCAGGAAGTTTACTTTGAAATACCTGAGGTTTACATTTAAATTATATTTACATTATATTTACATTTACATTGCATTTACATTGCATTCACGTTGCATTTACAATACATTTACATTATATATTTACATTGTATTTACATTACACTCACATCACACTTAAATTTCGTTTACATTGTTTACATTGTACTCACAACTACATTACATGTACTTTGCAATTACACTATATCTATATTACAATTACATTTTACATTGCATTTACATTATATTTATATTCCATTTACATTACATTATATCTACATTACATTTAGATTACACTCACAACATGTTTACATTATATTTAGTATTTATTTACATTGCATTAACACTACATATAAATTGCATAGACATTACACTTACATTTACATGACAATAATATTGATTTTACGTTACACTCAAATTAAATTTACATTACATCTGCATTAAATTCAAATTACATTTACATTTAGGTGGATCGAAAGCGTCCAGTGCAGATGTCACCTGGCGATGAGATTAAGCGGAATCGCATTGAATCGCATTGCACCAGATGCCAAGTATCGCATTTCACTATCTCTGCTGTATACGTGTAGGCGCTTCCATGGGTTATTTTTATTCGTTCCATCCAATAACATTTGACCTGTGCTGGACAGTAGTAAGTCTTCTGTCTCTTTGCCTGTGTACTTGGTTTTATGTTGATCCCTCCGATCGTCCGTCCGTCCGTCCGTCCGCCTGATTGTCTGCTTTTGTGTCTGTGTGTCTATGTGCATATGCGTCTGTCCGTCCGTCTGCATAGACACATTCAGTCGACAGACAGACAGACGGACAGACGCATAGACACACAAACAGAAATGTCTGTGTTTCTATGTCTATATGCGTCTGTCTGTCTGTCTATCTGCTTTGCCTGTATGTCTGTTTGTCTCCTTGTCGACTGAACGTGCGCTTGCTCCACTATTCTATGCGAAACGATTGTCTTGTGCCGTGAACAGCATCAGCGTCCGCAGCCGTCGCATCAATGGCACCTGACGACTGTCATTGGTCTCCATGGACCCGTCAAACACGTCGAGGGGGGCACCAGTGGTCAGCTCTTCTATTTTGTCTTCAGGGCCAACGCTACGACTCTCCGAACAAATGAAGTTTCCCTTACATTATGTACACGCAAATTGGCCAATGCATGATGTATGCGTAATAAAACACGTAAATACGTATACATATTTAAATATGCAAACATACACCGACGAATGCTTGCATACATACTTAGACATTACCTTCACACAAATACGTGCATAGTAACATACATGCATGCATGCATATGCACTATGCACATACAAACATACACATTTACATACATACACACATGCATACATAAATATATGCTCACATACATATGCATACATACATAGATACAGTCAGGCTTGCATACATACACGCATACATACATGCATGCATACATACATACACGTATACATACACACTTGCATGAATACATACATATACATATGATTATGCATACCTACCTACATACATACATACATACATACATACATACATACATACATACATACATACATACATTCATGCTTACATAGAAACATGCATGCACACATGCATGCATACATACATACATACATACATACATACATACATACATACATACATACATACATACATACATACATACATACATACATACATACATACATACATACATACATACATACATACATATATACATACATATATACACGTATACATACACACTTGCATGAGTACATACATATACATATGATAATGCATACATACATACATACATACATTCATGCTTGCATAGAAACATGCATACATTAAAGCGCCCCTGTGAGTTACTTAAAGGGCGCTATACAAGGGCTTTGATACATATACACATACATGTACAGTGCTATACACACATACACTCACACTCGCATGCATACATACTTACATGTATATGTCGTGTGGTATAGTGTTAGACTGTATACTGTAGTGTGTAGACCAAGAATGGGAGCAGCAAGAACCATAAAAATACAGACATATATACAAACAGACAGACAGACTAATTAGGGAGTGAATGATTGAGTGGCTGGCCTACAGGATTCGAGGAAAAAGAGAGAAACCATTAACCCCTGCATTAGGTGTTTCATCAAATATGTCTAATACCTTTGGTCACCCTGGCGACGCTACCCTGGACCAGTAACTAGGCCATGCATCTGCCGAAACATGCGTAGATATAAACTAGGCTCTTAAGCACTGGAGGTAGATAGAGATCGTATCCCTACGCATTTGAGTTAGATAGAGATCTTTTCCTGCTACTGTACTTATGTCTTATGTCAGTGTCTTATGTCTTTGACCGAATAAACATCTTGATCGTGTGTTTCTTCAACTGCTGGTCGGTTTTGGGGTAGGGCCGCCGCCTATAGCAGGCGGTCGGCAGGTCAACCGGGCAAGGGTAATCGACCGTTTTTCCAATTTTACAAACGACGGGAGATCGAATCTACATCGCATGCCCGTCCCTCGCAGAGAAGAACATGCGCTACACATACATACACACATAATACATGTACCCATACATACACACATACACATATACGAACATACATACACACATACTAATGCTACACACATACATACATGCATACACACATACATACATGCATACATACATACATACATTCATATATATATATATATAATATGTCATTAACAAACAGCCTCAAGAGACTCTACTTGAGAATCTATAGAACTGTATAGAGTGCATCGAGTCGTGCGCAGTTGGTCAAGTTCGGAGACAGGTGCGTTTTTATTCGAACTACAAAAACATTTACTAGTGTTCCTGCAAAAGCAACCGTCACTCACTCACTCCCACCCACCAACCTCCAGTGAAAAACGTTCCTATACTTGGTCAGAAGATCTCGGAGGGATGTCGAAATAATGATGGCAGCGCTGTGCGGCTCAATTATCGCCATAGATTCAGTCTGGCAGCCCACTATGTCAGTGTCTTATAGCCTTATATTAAATCTGGCAGATCAATGTATCAGTGACCACGCCGGTGTGATGCAACATAATGTTCGAGGTGGAGATGTGTCAGACTCCGTCCACTTCTGTTGCCAAGACAGTACACTTGGGGTGACATATGTATGCAGTTACTATCAGTTGCGTACAGTGTGCCAACTGTTCTTTGAGGCGGAGGAAGGAAGATTCAGTCTGAACAAATTTAGTCTAAGCTAATGTAATTAGGTCTTTGGGTAAGAACCAAAGTAAGACAAATGCATCCTAATTGGGATAGTCCGAAAAAGTGACGAGGAAATAATTATTTTAACGTATTTCCTGCAATTAACGTAATTTCTAAATTAAGTTCCACGCACGTCAACAGTCCTGCAATCCTAAGATGTCGTCAACCACATGATGTTACTGATAATTTATGATCATCCAAGACGCCGTTTTAAAGCAGATTATGCTTACCATACATAAAGAAGCAAAGGCAACGTAAGGTAATGTCAAATTTTATGTCACTGCAAGCTGCACGATGTCGTTGAACATCGGATAATACAGTGCTCATCTAGGACTTCTTTAATACTTGTTGACAAATGCTATTAAATCCATCACCTGCCTTTCATCGACGGAGAAGAATCACTTCCCAGGAATACATACGAAGTTTAACGACCATAGATGTCAGTGATGTTGTTAAATCCGGACCTGCAATTCTGCTGTCACCAGGTAAAATATAAATTATGTATGACTTCTTTAAGATATGGTCGACGGCCTCAAGGGGTAAGATGTCGTTGAACGCCGGAAACTGCTAATCGCCAGGTCCGTTCATTTGATGCATATATAAATACGAAATGCTCTTAATAGCATTGATGCAGAAAATGATTTAGTTGGCGTCAGGGGCGCCTGTATGCTTAACAAATTGGACGCACATAAAAAAAATGGACTCACAATGATTTAGTTGGCGTCAGGGGCGCCTGTAGGCTTAACAAATTGGACGCACATAAAAAAATGGACGCACAACCCTCCCGTCCCCTCCCATCCTACCCGCCCCCTGTCCGCCGCTCGTAGCCATACTCTGAAAATGATTGAGAGTGACTCATTAGAAAAAATTCAATTTAGATA